>JARQOC010000003.1:204950912-205550912 GCA_033576535.1 Allobates femoralis | reverse complement strand
GCTATCAACTCAGACAAATGAGCAGGTAAGGGGTTAGAATGTAGTTTACTATAGGTAGTTTTATCTCGAAGCTGTCTGAGAGCCTCTTTTTCATATTGAGCCACCGGCAACACAACAATATTCCCCCCCTTGTCGGCCGCCTTAAATACCACGTCTTTCAGGTCCTGTAGCTCTTTAATCGCCTGTCTCTGTTTGTGAGTAAGATTATCAAACTCACGGCGGCAAGAGACCTGTTTGAAATCCGACTAAACTAGACGTGTAAACATGTCTACTAAGGGGGGAACTTCCTAGACTTGGGAAGAAGGTTGTTAGGAAACACACCTGTAGAGCGTGGGTGCTCAAGTTGTAGCTCTTCTAATTCAGCTAAGACATCCATCTCCATGGGGGTCAGGGGATCAGAGGTTGGGTCTTTGTGGTGGAGTTTTCTCAAGATCATCCTTCTTGCAAACAGGTGCAAATCCTTTACGGCTGAAAAAAAATTAAAAGATTTTGTGGGTGAAAATGTCAGACCCAAAGCAAGTACCTCAGTCTGGGAGTCGGAAAGTTGGTGAGTGGAAAGATTCACTACCTGCATCTTATTGGGTGCATTTTTACTGGCTCTCGGGGGCTGTTGGCGCAGTAGTCCCACTCGTCCAGCTATACCCAGATCCAGGTTTCCACTTCCCCCTTCCGCTCCAGACCCTGGACTCCCAGTATTGGATGCACTTGACTGCAAGGAGGAGGATCTCGAGTCTGGTGGAACACGCGATGGGTGTCTTCCCCTTTTGCGGGGGTTTTTCCACCGATAAACTTTATTTTCCTGTTTATCTTGTGTATCTCTCTAAACATTTTTTTGACCTTAAATTCTCTGACCTCCTTTTCCCACCTGGAGATGTCCTTTGCAACTTCCCTATTAAACCTGGTCAATGCCTCTGGTGTTGCTTTTTCCTTAATGGCTTTCTCCAAGGTCTCAAGCTGTGACTCAATACTCTCAAGGGTAGTGCTGTTAGCCTCCACTAGGAGCTCCAAAAATGTTTTGGAGCATATGTCTGCAGCCGATTCCCATTTAGCCTTGAAAAGGTCGTCATCAATTTCAAAGGAGGGAAAGACCTGCACACGTAGTCCCCTCGGGATTAGGTCACTGCCTATGTACTTGGAGAGAAATGCTCGGTTCCACCAGACACGTACGCGTTTGCGTAAAAGATTTTTATAATCCACAATTAGAGTGGTAAGAGACTGGTCCTCAGCCACATCTGGACCTGGATCACCATTTTTAAACACATTGTCGACAAGATCAAGCCAGGCGTTGTCACGCGCCCTGAACTCCATTGCCCAAGGATCACCTGTGGAGACCACAGAAAGAAACAT
Organism: Allobates femoralis; assembly: GCA_033576535.1. NCBI lineage: Eukaryota > Metazoa > Chordata > Amphibia > Anura > Aromobatidae > Allobates > Allobates femoralis. Next base: position 205,549,565 of record JARQOC010000003.1, on the reverse strand, counting down.
AATTAGATATAAAACCTTGATCGGCATTATATAGTAACACCCCTGGCGAAAAAATCACCACTCGGGGTAATTTGCACAATCTCCATACAGACAGAATCCTTACTCTTCCAGCAACAGCAGAGTCATAAAGACTGAGTAATAAAGACAAAGTCTTCCCCAGCAACAGTACAGTTGTGGCCAAAAGTATTAACACCCCGCAATTCTGTCAGATAATACTCAGTTTCTTCCTGAAAATGATTGCAATCACAAATTCTTTGGTATTATTACCTTCATTTAATTTGTCTTCAAAGAAAAAACACAAAAAGAATTGTCCTAAAGCCATATTGAATATAATTACACACCAAACATAAAAAAGGGGTGGACAAAAGTATTGGGACTGTTAGAAAAATCATGTGATGTTTCTCTAATTTGTGTAATTAACAGCACCTGTAACTTACCTGTGGCACCTAACAGGTGTTGGCAATAACTAAATCACACTTGCAGCCAGTTGACATGCATTAAAGTTGACTCAACCTCTGTCCTGTGTCCTTGTGTGTGCCACATTGAGCATGGAGAAAAGAAAGAAGACTAAAGAACTGTCTGAGGACTTGAGAAACCAAATTGTGAGGAAGCATGAGCAATCTCAAGGCTACAGGTCCATCTCCAAAGACCTGAATGTTCCTGTGTCTACCGTGTGCAGTGTGATCAAGAAGTTTAAAGCCCATGGCACTGTGGCTAACCTCCCTAGATGTGGACAGAAAAGAAAAATTGACAAGAGATTTCAACGCAAACTTGTGCGGATGGTGGATAAAGAACCTCTACTAACATCCAAACAAGTTCAAGCTGCCCTGCAGTCCGAGGGTACAACAGTGTCAACCCATACTATTCGTCAGCGTCTGAATGAAAAGGGACTGCATGGTAGGAGACCCAGGAAGACCCCACTTCTTACCCTGAGACATAAATAAGGCAGCCTGGAGTTTGCCAAAACTTACGTGAGAAAGCCTACAACGTTTTGGAAGAATGTTCTCTGGTCAGATGAGTCAAAAGTAGAGCTTTTTGGGCAAAGTCATCAACATAGAGTTTACAGGAGAAAAAAAGAGGCATTCAAAGAAAAGAACACAGTCCCTACAGTCAAACATGGCAGAGGTTCCCTGATGTTTTGGGGTTGCTTTGCTGCCTCTGGCACTGGACTGCTTGACCGTGTACATGGCATTATGAAGTCTGAAGACTACCAGCAAATTTTGCAGCATAATGTAGGGCCCAGTGTGAAAAAGCTGGGTCTCCCCCAGAGGTCATGGGTCTTCCAGCAGGACAATGACCCAAAACACACTTCAAAAGCACTAGAAAATGGTTTGAGAGAAAACACTGGAGACATCTAAGGTGGCCAGCAATGAGTCCAGACCTGAATCCCATAGAACGCCTGTGGAGAGATCTAAAGATGGCAGTTTGGAGAAGGCACCCTTCAAATATCAGGGACCTGGAGCAGTTTGCCAAAGAAGAATGGTCTAAAATTCCAGAAGAGCATTGTAAGAAACTTATTGATGGTTACCGGAAGCGGTTGATCGCAGTTATTTTGGTTAAAGGTTGTGCAACCAAGTATTAGGCTGAGGGTGCCAATACTTTTGTCTGGCCCATTTTTGGAGTTCTGTGTGAAATGATCAATGTTTTGCTTTTTTGCTTCATTCTCTTTTGTGTTTTTTCATTGAAGACAAATTAAATGAAGATAATAATACCAAAGAATTTGTGATTGCAATCAATTTCAGCAAGAAACTGAGTATTATCTGACAGAATTGCAGGGGTGTCTATACTTTTGGCCTCAACTGTATAGACAAAAAGACTGAGGATCACATGTAAACCAAGTACAGGCCTAAAAGGCCCCAGGTATGCGAATATGGGGTAGTCCCAAAAAGAGTTGTTTTACCGAAATACCTATAACATAAAAATATATGAACAACTGGAAATTATTAACAACTATATACCTGAGGAATACCTAGAGTTTCAAAATTCTAACTAAAGTAATCTTGCAGAATATAGAAAATCTAGCAGGCCTGCAAGGCTCCAGGTATGTGTTCTAGGGATAAACAAAAGAGAGAAAGTGTGCAGAGATAGACAGGGACACCAAGGTGAGAAAACATCAGGCACACGCACAAAGGAAAAAAGGAGAATAAGGAATGAAGGCAAAGGAGACTTCTCACCACCCTATCGTCCACCAAGGAAAGGTGTTGAAAGGTAAATGAGAAAACAGAGCAGTAACCAAACTGGTATTTGCTTAGCAGGTAAATTCCCTTAGTTGCATGTCTGGAACATCATAGCTGAAATCCACCTAGAAATATAGCCAGCAAAAAAGTCTGGAGCAAGGTGTATATAAATAGCCCCACCCAAGGTTTGATAGAGCAGAGGCATAATAGGAAGGCAAGAACATCTTACTAGCAGCAAATCAAGAAAGAAAATCAAGGATGAGAACAATCAGCAGTTGGATAGAGACTAATCCGGCTGTGGCTCAGCAGTGAAGGAAACCGACCTTGTAGCAAGAGCTCACTGAATCAAGTTCTGAAACCAAGGCATGACATTTTCTAAGCATAATAAAAGATACACTACATATACAGTTAATGTAAAATCACTGGAAATATTCTGACCAGAGGAATAAAACCATCTTATCACTTTTACCAAACTGAACACGATATAAAAGAAACCCAAAAGGATTTCTGAATTGCTGATTTTTGTTCATTCCACCTCCCAAAAATCAGAATAAAATGTGATAAAACAAAGTTATGTTTGAAAATAATACCAATAAAAACATCCCGCAAAAAAAATCCTCACATCATTCTTTCATCAGAAAAATGAAAATAATTATAGCTCTCAAAGAATGGCAATGAAAAACATTTTTAAAACATTATTGTAGTGTTTAATAGCAGCCAAGCATAAAAACCTAATATAAACCTGGTATCTTTGTGTTCACACTAAAGAATAAAACCATTTTATCACTTATACTGCACGGTCAATGGTATAAAGAGTAAATAATATAAATTATTGTCCTACTTTAACTCATTCTACAAATACAAAAAAAAGACGCCTCCACTTCAGTCCATAATTTGCTATAAAGGAAATCTAGAGGGCTTCCTCGTTACTGGAAACCCAAAGGCTCTGAAAGAATCACCATAGCTTCCCTAAAAAAGCAATCCAGCAAAATCTGCGCTTCCAATAGATACTACAATGGCAGATTTCCAATCTTCACTTCAAGCATTCATTGCTGCTTCAAGAAAGCACTCATGGAGTCAAAATAGTCACTACATGTGTTGAAAAAAATCACAGATGGGTGTCATTTCCAAAATGGGGAAACTTGAGGAGCACCTGTGCACAGGGCGGCTATCAATATGGCCATATTTTTAAGCTAAGTGTCTCATTTTTTTCATTTTCTCTTAGCTGTAATATAGTTCTATATTCCACTATATGTTTTAGTATTCCAGAGTGCCATTGTTTTTTGATACAATGTATCTTGTTCGGTATTGCATCTTTGCAAAGTATAGGATTGAGTGCTGCCGATTTTTTGGTGATGGTTAGGTCGGGTAGGGGGGATGAGCGACTTAGGGGGAAGACGATGAACTCTGTTTTATCCATGTTGAGTTTGAGGAAATGAGCGGAGAAGAAGGATGAGATGGCGGACAGGCAGTGTGGGATTTTGGTTAGCAGGGAGGTGATGTCAGGGCCGGAAAGGTAGAGCTGGATGTCGTCGACATAGAGGTGGTATTGGAGGCCGTGGGACTCGATGAGTGGCCTAGGCCGAGGGTGCAGATGGAGAAGAGTAAGGGTCTAGGACTGAGCCTTGGGGAACTCTAACATATAGGGGGTGGGGCGAGGAGGAGGTGTGGGAGTGGGTGACGCTGAAGGTCCGGTCTGTTAGGTACAAGGAGATCCAGGAGAGGGCTAGTTCAGAATTTTAGAATTCTAGAATTTGAGCAGGAGGGAGTGGTTGACTGTGTCGAAGGCAGCAGAAAGGTCAAGGAGGTGAAGGATAGAGTAGTGTCACTTGCTCTTGGCGGTCAGTAGGTCGTTGTTGACTTTGGTTAGTGCTGTTTCGATGGAGTGGTGGCTCGGAAACCGGATTGCAGGCAGTCAAAGAGGGAGCATGAGGAGAGATGGGAGGACAGTTCGGAGTAGACATGTTGCTCAAGCAGTTTTGAGGCAAAGGGGAGGAGAGATATGAAAGATACCTGAATGGGAAAACACTTTGCAAATGAGATTTAATGTTGAAAAATGTAGTTAATGCACCTAAAGCAGAGTAATCCTATTGCTATATATAACATTAAATGGAAGTAAACTCGGGACTAGAGAACAGGAGAAGGTATTGGGTATTCCAGTTACATGTAAGCTGTGCAGCAGTACTCAATATCAGGCAGCAGCTGCAAAAGTAAACAAGATTTAGGAAATGTGCATACACTACTTTTTTGGTGCTGAAATGTTGTGAACCAAATCTGCATACTCTGGCAGAAAAACACACCAAAATTCATAATGCATTTTTTGTACTAAACAGTTTTTGAATTCGGAAAATTCTCCTTTTACCTCCAGATTGCAAAGTTTGTGTGCCATGTAATTGTTATATTTGTATGTTTTTTCATCATAAAAATACGTTTACTACATGGCATGACTCCCTGCAATTGAATTTACTATGGGCCTAATCTCTCCTACCCCCAATCCTGTTTGCTTTAGACGTATGTGGAGAGGCCCACATACGTACTATTACTATCCATGTGTTTCCCAACTCTTTGTTCTAATATTGTATATTCTGTATATTACAGCGTCCTCATTGGGCCACATGAACCACAAGGCCAGGGAAAACACTTGGCGCTGTAAATTGGACTTGATCTTCAAAGAGGAGTCAGGAGTGGTAGTTAATACTGACACTAGAGCTATCTCACACCAAACCACAAGAATGAAAAATCTTTTAAGTCAAAAGCCCGCACTTGGTGGAACAAGACCCTTTTGGAGCATTATTTAGCTCAGGTCTTGTTCCATACGGTTTAATGATCCAAGTGTTTCCATCATTTAAAGTGGAGGATGAGGAGATCAGGAGAGAGTGGGAATGAATTGTCCACCAATTGCTCGAGGGGTTATATACAATTTTTGATCAAACTGAACGAAACCTCCCTAGCCTAAGTTGAATCTGAGACTAGTAAAATTCAAGAGAAGCTGACAGGCGAATTGTGCTAATGAAGCGATGACGAGGTTGAATGATGACTTGGACAAATAGGAGACAGATATCCTGTCCACTAAGACCAAAAAATATAAAAGAGATTGCCTTGATTATAAGAATAATGTGGTCTATAAATTGAAGAGTGGTAAAAAGAAGCCACAGGTTCCCCAAAGAGCCCTCCAAGGGACCCTCCGCTAGTCAATTATCTGTGTCATCCCTGTCTTCCTTGGAAGAAGGACATCAGAGTGGAAGAGGAGGTGTATTGCCAACGCCAAGAGAGGAGACCTGGTGTAGCCAGAATCAAGGGAAACGCAATATAACTCTTCCACAGCCTCCAGTGAAGAAAAGCAGGAATGCAGACCATGAGGTGATTAATCTGTCGAGTCATCGATTGACCAGGTCTCAAATGGAGGTATTAAGATTAGGTCTCTCTTTTGTACCCGATAATAACTACAATTACTTTACGCCTTAAAGGATCTGCGCCTGTTTTCACGGAAGCTGTCGGTTAGAATACTTCACGCCAAGGGTGAGAGGGGAGATGACAGTTTGAATAAATTGGAACAACAGACCATTGCCAATCTGGAGGATCTTGAGGAGGAACTTGAGGAGCCTGTGGAAAGTAATCTATCTAAGTTTCCATGCTCAATCTATCCACGCTCAACCACGTTTCCCTCTTTGTCGCTATGCCCAGAAATGGAAAGATTTTCTGGAGGGCGCATGCACCGCTACCCAGGCGCTGTGTTCACTGCGCTATATAGATGACGTTTGATGCTGTGGAGGGGGACTCCTGTGGAATTGGAAGAGTTTATGAATACTCTCAATTCAAACAAATATAATATTAGACTAACCCACAAGCATCACACCTCGTCAATAGAGTTTCTTGATATCAAATTAATTGTGCATCCCGATGGTTCCATTGAAACGGATATGTTTAGAAAGGAAACCTTGGTGAACTCACTGTTGCACGCCACCTCCACACAAACCCCCGCAATGATCTCGGCTATTCCAAGTGGTCAGTATTTGAGAGCTAAGAGAGTTTGCTCTTCAGAGTTTTTTCCACGAGCAGGCTTGTGATTTACGGGAGAGATTTGTTGCGAGAGGGTATAGCAGAAGGAGCGTGAAATGGAGATATCAGAGAGCATGCAAAGGTGAAGACAGCGCCCTCTTGCAAACTAAGGATAATAGAGGTCCTGACAAGAATGGGTCAACTGAATGTAATGTGAGGGTACAGCGATGAGTACCTCAGTCGCTTGTATCTTGGCAAATCTGTTTTTGTCTGCATTTGAAGAGGAAATGGCTTATTCAGTAAACAATTCATTTTTGAAGTATATAAAGCATTACATGCGCTATGTTGGCGATGTTCTAGCAGTTTAGATCGTAAGTGAAGTGGATTTTTGCTCCTTCGTGCAGTATTTGAACAAACAAAACACTTTCAACATGTTTTTACTTCAGTTTTTTGGGGGAATCAGCTAGATTTTTTAGATGTTACACTTAAAATTATGGATATTAAGATCAATAGGCCAGTACATAAAAAAAGCATTGCGACTAATTCTTAGTTGCATGTCAATATTGCCCATCCCTTGCATACAAAAGTGGCTCTGCCTTTCAGCCATTTTCTGCATCTGAAAAGGATCAATAACGACATAGATGTATATATTGTACAAGCTGATAATTTGGAACACACTTTATTACAGTGCGGGTATCTAAAATCGGTATTAAAATCTGCAAGAGAAAGGGTCCTGTCACATGTTCTCAGAGAAAAAACTATGAAATCTGATTCAGTTAAACAATTTTATTTTAATTTCAGGTATGGTCCTATGTTTGATACTATAAGATCTTCTATTATCAAGTACTTGCACATTATAAACAACTAGCTGTGAGCCCGATGCAAATGCATCAGATGTCTAGAATATTTTTACATTTTTTTTAACATTTTCAAATAATCCCCATAGAAAGTATAGGGGGACTTGCGGCAGGTGCGGCAAGTGCGGTTTTGCACTTGAGGCAGGTGCGGCTGACAGCGGTTTTTTTCGCGGCCGCACCTGCCGCAAGTGCAAAACCGCACTTACCGCACCTGCCGCAAGTCCCCCTATACTTTCTATGGGGATTACCGCAACCGCGCCGCAAGTGCAGCGGTTATGCGGCAATCGCGGCAGATGCGGTTTTTTCACCGCATCTGCCGCGATTTTGGCGGACATATGGGATGCAGACACATGGGGGGGGTGTGGTGACAGCGGGGGGGGGGGTGTGGACATCGGGGAGTGTGGTTACAGGAGAGGCTCCGGAGCACTGTGTCAGCATGGGCTGACAGCAGCGGCTCCGGAGCGGGATCGGAGCGGGGGTGTGCGGACATATGGGGGGGGTGAGGACATATGGGGGGGGTGTGGTGACAGGGGTTGGGGGTGTGTGCTGACAGCGGCGAGGGGTCGCACGTGGTGACGTCACAGAGTGACAAAGGCATGGTCTTTTGCGGGGTCCGACACGGAAGTGCCTACGGCAATTATATAGTAGATAGAATACATACAGCAGTATCGATGTGCAGCGGTGCCAGTGTGCAGCGGTGCCGGAGTCCAGGAGGAGACAGCAGGCGGGTGCGGTCAGGGGGGCCAGGGGACAGTGGCCGGGTGCGTTCAGGAGCAAGCCGGGGAACAGCGGGCAGAAGGGGGCTGGTGGAATAACAGCCATGTGCGGGCAGGAGGAGGCTGAGGAAGAGCGGCCAGGTGCGTGCAGGAGGGGGCCGGGGGACAGTGGCCGGATGCGGGCAGGAGGGAGGCAGAGAGACATCGATCGGGTGCGGCAGGAGGGGGTCAGGGGGACAGCGGCATGTGCGGGCAGGAGGGTCGGGGAACAGCGGGCAGAAGGGGGCCGGGGAACAGGCCAGTGTGGGCAGGAGGTGGCTGAGGAAAGAGCGGCCAGTGTGCGTGCAGGAGGGGTCGGGAACAGCGGCCGGGTGCGGGCAGTAGGGCGGGGGGCCTTCTGGCCGCACCCGGCCGCTGTCCCCGGCCTCTCCTGCCGCAGCACTGTGCTTAGCAGAGTTTACAGCAACTCAGTGGTTAGCAGACTTTATGCGGCTCAGTGGTTAGCAGAGTATACGGCGGCTGAGTGGTTAGCAGAGTATACAGGGTCTCAGTGGTTAGCACAGTATACGCTGGCTCAATAGTTAGCACTGTAAACTGAGCCTCAGTGGTTAGCACTCTATGGTGGCTCAATGGTTGGCACTGTATATGGTGGCTCAATAATTAGAGCAGTAATGTGACTCAGTGATTAGCACTGTATACGGTGACTCAGTGGTTAGCACTCTATGGTGGCTAAGTGGTTGGCACTGTATATGATGGCTCAATAATTAGAGCAGTAATGTGACTCAGTGGTTAGCACTGTATACGGTGACTCGGTGATTAGCACTGTATGGTGCCTCAGTGGTTGGCACTGTATATGGTGGCTCAGTGGTTAGCACTGTATGCTGGCTCAGTGGTTAGCACTGTACAGTGGCTCAGTGGGTAGCACTGTAAGGTGGCTCAGTGGTTAGCACTGTATGGTGGCTCAGTGGTTAGCACTGTATGGTGGCTCAGTGGTTAGCACTGTATGGTGGCTCAATGTTTAGCACTGCACGGTGGCTCAGTAGTTAGGACAGTTTGGTGGCTCAGTGGTTAGCATTGTACGGTGGCTTAGTGGTTAGCACAGTATGGTGGTTCAGTGGTTAGCACAGCGCGGTGGCTCAGTGGTTAGCACTGCGCGGTGGCTTAGTGTTTAGCAAAGTATGGGTGACTCAGTGGTTAGCACAGTATACGCCGCTCAGTGGTTAGCACTATATGGAGGCAGAGTGGGTCATTGGTTAGCACAGTATGGTGGGTCAGTGGTTAGCACTGTATAAGGTGGCTCAGTGGTTAGCACTGTATAAGGTGGCTGAGTGATTAGCACTGTATGGTGGCTGAGTGTTTAACATTGTATACGGTGAGTCAGTGGTTAGCACTTTATGGTGGCTCAGTGGATAGCACTGTACGGTGGCTCAGTGGTTAGTACTGTACGGTGGCTCAGTGGTTAGCACTGTACGGTGGCTCAGTGGTTAACACTGTACGGTGGCTCAGTGGTTAGCACTGTATGGTGGCTCAGTAGTTAGCACTGTACGGTGGCTCAGTGGTTAGCACTGTATAAGGTGGCTCAGTGGTTAGCACTGTATAAGGTGGCTGAGTGATTAGCACTGTATGGCGGCTGAGTGTTTAAGACTGTATACGGTGAGTCAGTGGTTAGCACTTTATGGTGGCTCAGTGGTTAGCACTGTACGGTGGCTCAGTGGTTAGCACTGTACGGTGGCTCAGTGGTTAGCACTGTACGGTGGCTCAGTGGTTAGCACTGTACGGTGGCTCAGTGGTTAGCACTGTACGGTGGCTCAGTGGTTAGCCCTGTATGGTGGCTCAGTGGTTAGCACTGTACGGTGGCTCAGTGGTTAGCACTGTACGGTGGCTCAGTGTTTAGCACTGTATATGGTGGCTCAGTGGTTAGCACTGTATATGGTGGCTCAGTGGTTAGCACTGTACGGTGGCTCAGTGGTCAGCACTGTACGGTGGCTCAGTGGTCAGCACTGTATGGTGGCTCAGTGGTCAGCACTGCACGGTGGCTCAGTGGTCAGCACTGCACGGTGGCTCAGTGGTTAGCAGTGTGTATGGTGGCTCAGTGGTTAGCACTGTATATGGTGGCTCAGTGGTCAGCACTCTACGGTGGCTCAGTGGTCAGCACTATACGGTGGCTCAGTGGTCAGCACTGTACGGTGGTTCAGTGGTCAGCACTGTACGGTGGCTCTGTGGTCAGCACTGTACAGTGGCTCAGTGGTCAGCACTGTACGGTGGCTCAGTGGTCAGCACTGTACGGTGGCTCAGTGGTCAGCACTGCACGGTGGCTCAGTGGTCAGCATTGTACAGTGGCTCAGTGGTCAGTGGAGGACGGAGGGCAGAGTGGTCAGCGGAGGACGGAGGGCAGAGTTTATCAGCGGAGGACGGAAGGCAGAGTGGTCAGCAGAGAACGGGGGGGCAGAGTGGTCAGCATAGGCCCAAGGGGGGGGCAGAGTGGTCAGCGAAGGTCGGGGGGCAGGTGGATCAGCGGAGGCTGGGGGGCAGAGTGGATCAGCGGAGGGCATGTGGGGGGCAGAGTGGTCAGCGAGGGTGGGGGGCAGAGTGGTCAGTGGAGGGAGGGGGGCAGAGTGGTCAGTGAGGAGGGGGAGGGGGGCAGAGTGGGGCAGGGTCAGGCGGCCAGGGGGGCAAAGTGGTCAGCGGAGATCAAGGGGGACAGAGTGGTCAGCAGAGGCCGGGGGGCAGAGTGGTCAGTGGAGGCCGGGGGGGGGGGGGGGCAGAGTGGCGGCAAAATACTTACTTCCATCGCCATCTTGCATGTCACCACTGTGAACAGGGCGAAACCAAGATGGCGGCCGGGAACTCTCGTGATACTTCCCGGCCGCCATCTTGGTTTCAATATGTACGGGGCGGCGACATAGAAGATAGCGGGCGGAAGACGGAGGACAGAGGAACATGCAGGAAGACGGAGGCGGGTGCGATCTGGTGGTAAGTATGACAGGCACAGGGGCACAGGGGCACAGGGGCACAGGCTCCGGAGCACTGTGTCAGCATGTGCTGACAGCAGCTGCTCCGGAGCGGGATGACAGGGGCACAGGGGCACAGGCTCCGGAGCACTGTGTCAGCATGTGCTGACAGCAGCTGCTCCGGAGCGGGATGACAGGGGCACAGGGGCACAGGCTCCGGAGCACTGTGTCAGCATGTGCTGACAGCAGCTGCTCCGGAGCGGGATGACAGGGGCACAGGGGCACAGGCTCCGGAGCACTGTGTCAGCATGTGCTGACAGCGGCTGCTCCGGAGCGGGATGACAGCGGCGAGGGGTCGCAATGCCCGCTACGCGGGCAATGCCTCGCACGTGGTGACGTCACATAGTGACAAAGCCACGGCGTCTTCGGGGTCCGACACGGACGTGCCTACGGCAATTATATAGTAGATGGTAAAGAACTGAGTAAATTATCGATTGCTCCTACAATTGTCTCTTATCACCGTAGAAAAAATCTAGACGGTATTTTGATTCATAAATATCTTCAATCTATCCGTAAAAAAACTTGGTTGCCTGTAAATTCTATTAACAGCAATTTTGGATGATCATAAAATTGTCCATGTTGTAAATACCATATAACAGGGAAATGTTTGCAAATAGGAGACATGAATTATACCATCAAATCCCATATCACCTGTAGATCGAAGTGGTTAGTATACATCTTATACTGTCCCTGTAAAAGATATTATATTGGGAAAACGATCAGATGTCTCTACCAGAACATCAGAATCACAGCTTTATAAATTCAGATAAAGGCTCACAGTGGCTAACCCAACATATTAAGGATTGCCACAACAACAATCCTGATGTGCTGTCCTTTGCAGGAATAGAGCGTGTCATTCCCTCCCCAAGGGGCGGAGACACGCACAGAACACTTTTACAAACAGAGACTTGGTGGATTACTTCCACCAATGTGCAGGGGCCCTTAGGGTTAAATGATAAATTAGATATGGCAGTTTTTTGTAATTTTGGGTGTTTGATTATTTAGCTACACTTTTTATTCTCTCTTTATAAGTCCATTTTTTATATACTTCCATATATATAAACATATTTAGCAGTCACAGTTTAAGTTTTTTTTTCGATACTGCTTCATCCATTATAAATTGTCTAGCTTTTTTCATTTTTCTATATAAATTAAATAGAAGAAGGTTATTGTCAATATGACTACAATTGGATTTTAAAATCATTGGATGTTGCTCCCCTAAAGAAATGTGTAGATACGAAACTTATCGGTATTAGCCTAGTAATGAGCATCTATTGTGTGAAAACGTAATTGTATCCAAATTTCCTAAATTAAGATTTAATCTTTTCGATTGTTCCTTTACTCCTATGCAGTATATATGTATTTGTTCATTGCGATTTCATTCCTCTTGGTTTTTTGTTTTAAATTGTTATTTTAATTATGGTCGGTGATGTGTCAAGTTCCACCTGTTTAAGGAGAGGAACTGACTTCAGTGACCATCACTTGACCCGTTGAAGTGGTAATACGTGAAATGGGGCACCCGTCATCCGCTCTGCGCCTCCTCCCTCTCCCTGCACTAATGTAACCCTCCGTTCCAGAATTTATGGAATAAAAGAACTTTTTCACAGCAACTACTGCTCTGGTGCGTGCCATCCGTTGTTCTTACATGTTTAATTCTGTCTGCATCTGCTGGGTTGAGCAATGCTGATTTTAAGCTCTGCTGTTTGCTGTTTGGTGAACATTTACCATTTTGAGATTGCAAAATAAGCCTATATCACTGCTACTGCCCGGTTTCAGCCTTCAAGTTTCACATGAATGTATGATTTGATTAATTTCAACATTTAACAATAAATGGGACAAAATCAGGGGGATTCTAAAGAAGCACTTCAACTAGAACCCACCCTCAGACAGTCCATCATGGATAGAACACTAATGACGGCCAGGAGGAGCAACAGCTTGCGAGACAACTTGGTACTTGGTTACTATATGGTAAGGTGACTCCAGTAGTTAGTGGCGGCAAAACAAGGCGGCTGATTCTTTCCATGTGGTTCATGAATAGCTTGCCGAAATATGTATTGGAGAGCGTCTTTTAAAGCTGCAAATAGAGATGGAATCTATCAAATTCAGCAATACATTACATGCCACACTAAAAATATTGTTTACCATACCACATGCCCCCGCGGGTTGATTTATATTGTGCTCACCACTAGGGAATTTAAAGTCTGAGTACGTGAGCACATTAGGGACATAGAGGCAGCCAAAGAAATTGAGGAGGGGGACACCAGCTTAAAGACACGATCACAGCACTTTAAACGCAAGCATAATTGTGATCCCACAAATTTAAGATTTAAGGCCATTGACGTAGTGCACCTTGGTGCTAGAGGTGGAGACTATAAAAAAAGCCCTAGCATGAAAAGACTGTCAGTGGATAGTCCGTTTGGGGACTTTGAGTCCTGACGGACTGAATGTAAAACTCAATTTTATGCCATTTTTATAGTACAGTGGTGATAACTTCTCCAATACTCTCTTCGGATCTCTCCCCGCACTCCCATATATATATTTATATGTATGATGGATTTAGACTTGGATCCTTAAATTGCTATTTATAATTCTTGTAGGATTTGGTTTTGAGATTTGTACCTCTTGGAAGTCTTTGGTGGGCTTTTTTCAATGGTTTTAAATTGGTTTTAACTATTTTCTTGTACTATTTTTGTATCTCTATCCAGCTTTTAACCTTTTAGGGATACCTCTCAATTATTTTGGAACTAAGTGTGCCTGAAGAATAAGAATTTGAAGATCTTGGGACTACAGAAAATCAGTGATATATAGCACTTTAATGAGACCATCACTAATTGGACAATGGGGGTGTGATTAGCATCACAAATGCATATACAGTACATTGTACATATTTATATGATTGTAATTTTTGAGGAATGTGTTGATTATGCCATTTTTTCTTCCATCATAGATGTATGGTTATGATCCTCCTTGTGCTGGTAAACAGCTTTTATACCATGTAAATAGACCATCGGGGGTTGTTTAGATGTTCTATTTCCCTTCTTCATCTTTTACCTACCTCCCTTTCCCTATATCTAAGTGACTGGATTATGGGTTTTTTTCTGATAAGAACGTTGCTGTCCGTTTCGGTTTTATAGGTTTAGGGAAGATGTGTAACTAATAACTATAGATTGGAAGGTTTAGCACTCTTTCCATTTGGAAAATCTGTGTTGGTGCATTTTTAGCCCTTAAACAATATGGCCGCTGGTGTCGGCGCATGTGCGGTCGAGCTCCCGGCTTGCATTGCCAAAGGTTTCCTGGATGCAGCGTCAAATAATGCTCTTTCGGACTGGAAATACCAGAAGTGGATGCGGGCGGACTGCGAGGCCGCGAGTGCTTCGCAATTAGCCGGTGCACATCACTCAAGAGAGGTGTATTTAAGGACCACTTGAGGAGAGAGTGAAATGCCCCCTGAAGAAACTTTATAGTGAAACGCGTAGGGACATTTCCTACCCTCTGGTGACATGGTGACTGTTTGGATATGGGTAAGCAGGACACTTATTGCTGAGGCATACCCCTTTGGGCAATGTAGTTTGCAGGCTGGACAATGAGATTGCCGAAATTATGGTTGGATGAGTATTAGAATGGTCAACATTCTCTGCTAGTGACTCTGATTTCAGCTTTAACCTACCCTATATCTATCTATTTTCCAGCCCCAACTTTTTCCTCTTTGATTCCTGTACACTCCTAATGGATCCTGCAGTTGCAATACATGCAGAAGGGACTACAAAATATCATCTATACTCTTTTGATTGACCCTTGTCCTATGTAAAATTCTCCTTTTACCTCCAGATTGCAAAGTTTGTATGCCATGTAATTGTTATATTTGTGTGTTTCTTCATAATAAAAATATGTTTAATTGAATTTACTATGGGCTTAAACTCTCCTACCCCCAATCCTGTTTGCTTTAGACGTATGTGGAGAGGCCCAAATACTTACTATTACTATCCATGTGTTTCCCAACTTTTTGTTCTATTTTTAGACAAATTATGCAGCCAAAAGCAGGTGTCATGCACACAATGCACTTTTTGGTGCATGGAAGCTGCAGATTTTAGTACTGCATGAGTCATTTCATATTAATGACACTTCAGAAACAGGGCTTATGCCCTATGTTATTGTGTTTAAATGTGATTAAAATTTATTGTGAGCATGTATCTCATTTGTGGGGACCTGGTGAGGGATGATTGTTTATAAAATACTACTTTATAAATGTATTTCTCTACACACTGAACTGTCAAAAGTGGCGTAGTAGCTAGGCTGCTTTTGACACTTCAGTGTGTACAGACCTTTCAGAATAGGCATAGCTTGTGCTCCCACACAAATTGCGCAGAAGACGCAAAGAAGTCCCCACTCTGGCTGCAAAAGCTGACGGGACTTCAAAGAGTGTTTATAATAAAGTAGTAGTTTATAAACAATCATAGAGCCCCTCACCAGGTCCCACAAATTAGATACATGCTTCCAATAAATTTTAATCACATTTACACACATTAACATAGGGCACAAGCCTTGTTTCTAAGGCAGGGGTCTCACCCTGGGCAAGATAGGGATGGGGAATTGGTGTATTTAGTGCGGGAAAACCTGCAGCTAGAGTTCACATGCTGCAGATTTTCCTCCACTAAAATATGCAGCAGATCTGCTGTGGAAAAAAGGCATCATTTGTACAGGAATTAGCAACCCCCATTGGCTCTGCTTAGCACACACTCTGCTGCATATTTGGTGCAGCTCTGCTGCTTATACACACCAGATACACAGCTAAGGGTCGCTTTACACACATCAACTTCTGTGACCAACTTCTGAACAGATCTCTGGTTGCAGTGAAATCATGGACACATTGTTCTATTTTCTGGCTGTGTAGAAAATGGAGCAATGTGTCCATGATTTCACTGCAACCAGAGATCTGTTCAGAAGTTGGTCACAGAAGTTGGTGAGTGTAAGGCGGCCCTTATACGCGGCAAAATATGAATCGTGCAAACGGGCCCTTAAAGGGATGGATGATTTTCTCAGTACACATAATATTGTGGGTCGTAGATAATTTAGAGAAAAAAATGTATAATTGAGGGAGGAGGGTTGAACTTGAAGGACCTAGATTTTTTTTCAACCTTCAAAGCTGTTTTTATGCTCTAGTTGTTTATTTACAGATTAAATTATTATTTTTTAATTGGTACAACTGGTATGTTAGTGAGAGTTTTTACTTTTTTTAAACACTTTAAATTTATGTATATATGTCTCCAGAGGGAGTTTATCATGTTTGATATGAGCGCACTATTAATACATTCAATTACTTTAGTAGTGATGTGTATTACAAGTAGAGATGAGCCACCGCCCTGGTGTTCAAATCCGCTCCCTGGAGCTGCTCCCCCCGCTCGGTCCTAACTTAGGATCAGGCTGGGAGGCGGCGAGGGGAGTGATGAGGGGGCATCAGGAGCGAGGAGCGCAGCACAGAGCAGGAAAGCCAGTGGTGAAGTCTTCTCACCGCTGGCTTTCCTCACGGTTATTTCAAATGATCAGCTGATGCAGATCAGCTGTTTATTTAAAGAAGCCGCAGTGCTGTCAGGGTTCATGCAGCATGAACTCACATGAAGTTTCCCACAGCCACCCAGCGCACAGCTCAGCTACATCTCTGGTAGAGGTTCTCTACGGGTCATTCCATGTCAAGTGAACCAATGATTATTACCTCTATATTTTTAATTCTTTTGAGATTTTGTTATTTGATAATAGCATGTCAGACAATGCAAAATGTGAAGAGAAAAATTTTTTAAAAAATTTATTTTTTTTTTAAATGATTTTCAAAGTTCGGAAAAAGTGTGAATTTTGCTGTTGCCTGCCTTTACGTTTCTCCTCATAACTCAGGCTAGGAATAAGATAGAGAGACAAAATAAACACCATTCTACTCAGAACTATACAGGCTTTCACCAGATATGTCACAAGAGGATCTTTGTTAATATTTTACCCATGTGATCGCAAGCGCAAAACTTTAAAACGTATTTACGAAAAATCGGCGCGCTTTAAATATTTCAAAAACTGCCCATGTGTCTGCTTTGCTCTTAGCCACATCTGTACCAAATTTCAAGTTGGGATCGCAATGGGATCATATTTTAACATATTTTACTATTAATAGCGTCAATGAATCATTCCATATCAAGTGATCTAAATATGAATATTTTTTTTTACCTGACGTCTTTAGATTTTTTTTTTTTTTCCTTTATGAAGTACTACTTTAGTTAATTACAAATTAAAAGTTTGGAATTTTTTTCTTCATCAGTTAATTTTTTACAGATTTTTAAAGTTTAAAAAAAGGGTGAATTTTGGCCTGGTATGACTTTACATTTTTTTTATCTCGGGCTAGAAATAATATAGAGAAACAAAATAAACACCATTCTACTCAGAACTGTCCAGGCTTTCACCAGATATGTCACAAGAGTATATTTGTTAATTTTAATTTTTTACCCATGCGAATGCAAACGCAACATTTTGAAACGCATTTCCGAAAAAAACGTTTTAATAACAATTTTCTAAAACTGCCCATGTGTCTTTTATGCTCTTAGCCACATCTGTACCAAATTTCAAGTTGGGATCGTGATGGGATCATATTTTAAAATATTTAACTATGGTTAATCTCATTTTTATTAAATTTTGAAAAAACATATGAAAGACATACATTCAATCTTTTAACAAAATCTTGAGACATATAAAATATACAAAAAGAGAATTCACAAAGTTATTAGTAACTTTAAGATAAGCTGCAAATTTACTTTTGCGCTTATCTCTGGTGCAATATATACTACAATCTAAATATAATTCCAAACACTCAAGTATACAACCTTTCTCAGGGTTTTGAGATGTTCTGATGTCAAGGGGACAAGCAGCCCCAACAGAATGATTTTTATCACTTGGCCCCTTCTAACAGGTTGACCACGTAAGTGGGTCATTACCCGTTGAGGCCTAGTTGGAATAGTCTATCGACTGGTGTACCGGAAAGGAAGGCCGAAATATTAATGATCTACTCACAGCTCAGAGTTTCCGATACCTATCTAATGTTCACTAGAATTCTGAAGGAATAGGTATAGAAAGGAAATACCTAGACTGAATGTATCAGATGGGAAGAAAAGAGAGATAGAAAAGAAGAGAGAGAGAAGAGAAACAAAAACCATTAGAAAAAGTTATACTGGGAAAGAAAAGCCACGTAAGAAAAAAAGAAAAAAAGGAGGGGGGGGGGACGGGTGAGGTATGGGAAGGAGAAAGGGTACTCATCCCACTGGCTCCCCATCAGCCAGAGGTCGAGCCATATTATCTGTGCTGGAAAAGATACTCCTAAATTCTGCAGAGTCGTGAAAAAGAATCCATTCAACCCAAATCCCTAAGAATTTGTTCCAAGATCCTGACGCATCAGCTGCGAGCTCCTCCATTCGATATATGTCCATCAATTCTTTGAACCAATTAAGTAGAGATGGAGCCCGGCTTGATTTCCAGAACCTCGGGATCACAGCACGAGCAGCCGAGATGCAAAAGCGGAGAATATCCCTCTTCTGTAGCCCAATAGGACCTGGAAAAATGGATAACATTGCCGATTCTGGGCAGCATTCGGCTTGTTTACCTGTTATCCGGCCGTATGCATTGAAAACCTCAGACCAGAACCGCCGGATTTTCCCACAACTCCACCAAATGTGTATCATTGTACCCTTCTCTTCCCCACAGCGCCAGCAGGTACCAGGGGTTCCAGGGAACATGTTCCGGAGTGTCGTCGGGCACAAGTACCATCTAGTGAGCAGCTTATAGCTTCTTTCTTGTGCAGAACAAGCGCTAGCTAGTGAGTGAGTAAATATAAAGCATTTCTGCCAATTAGCTTCTGAAATGCTACACCCCAATTCCCTCTCCCAAGCACGTTGGAAGTAAAGGGTGCCCTGCTCTCTCATGGACCCTAAGGCCTGGTATAGAAATGATATTTTGCGCCTCGGTGGAGCCTCCAGTTGGAATAACCTCTCCAATACGTTGGGCGTCAATCTTACCCTGCAAGAGTGGTCAGCTGAGTATAAGTATGCTCTGTATTGGAGAAATTCGAATCACTTAAGAGATCTCGTAGGTTCTTTGAGTTGTAGCTCTGCCATCGGGGGCAAACCACCACTGGACAGAGTCTGTCCTACTCGGGTGTCATCCACAATCCGCCAACATAAAAATCTCTGCCTGTCAAATCTGGGTGGGAAAGATGGGTTGGAAAAAAGGGGAGTCAAAGGGCTAAGTCTGTCGTTTAAGCGGAGGGTTTTCGTCATTAGGTGCCATACCTTCAAGGTGTTTCTGGTCATGTCTGTCAAAGATACTAGGTCTGTGGAGTCTTTAGGGGAAATCCAAAGCAGGTGTTTCAGCGGAATCCCCAAACCCTCTTGCTCCACCCCTACCCATTTCTTGGAGGACGCATGATAATGTCAATCTAGAGCTCTAACAAGAGAGGAAGCCACAAAGTACGCTCTTATGTTGGGTAGTCCAACCCCTCCTCTGGTCTTGGGCAAGGATAGGATATTCATTCGCAATCTTGACCTCTTGCCCCCCCAGACAAATCTAAGGATCATAGATTGCATTTTGGAGAGGAAGCCTCTATCCAATAGAACAGGAACTGTCTGAAAAGTATATAAGAGTCGGGGCAAGACATCCATCTTGACTACGTTTATTCTCCCGAACCAGGATAGCTTTAATTGTCTATAGGAGGTAAATGCCGATTCCGCGTTAGTCAAATGGGGTTGATAATTTAAATTGAATATTTGTTTAAGATCTTTTGGTATAAGGACTCCCAAGTACTTAATGGCTTCTACTTTCCATTTAAATGGGAACTGTTTAGATAGATGAGAAACCAATTCTCCAGGCAAAGAAATATTGAGTGCCTCGGTTTTGCAGCAATTCACTTTAAAGTTGCTCAATTGTCCGAACCGTTCAAACTCCATTAAGACCGAAGGGATGGAGACCAGGTGCTGGGAGATGTAAAGTAGCAGGTCATCTGCAAATAAGGCTAATTTGTGATGACTCTGTCCCAGCTTGACCCCATGGACGCATTCATTGGACCTAAGTGCAAAATATTTAACTATTATAGTGTCAATTCAAAAATCACCAAGAACACAATCAGTCATTTTTTCACAATTGCCCGTCAATAGTTTGAATTTGATATAAAGAAACATAGTCTTGTAACATCTCAAATGAAAGCTGTTACCGTTCTGAGTAAAATGATGCCTCTCCCACTTCATTATCTTATTTCAAGCCTGAGATAAAAAAATGTAAAGTCATACCAGGCCAAAATTCACCCTTTTTTTAAACTTTAAAAATCTGTAAAAAATTAACTGATGAAGAAAAAAATTCTAAACTTTTAATTTGTAATTAACTAAAGTAGTACTTCATAAAGGAAAAAAAAAAAAAAATCTAAAGACGTCAGGTAAAAAAAAATATTCATATTTAGATCACTTGATATGGAATGACCCATTGACGCTATTACTAGTAAAATATGTTAAAATATGATCCCATTGCGATCCCAACTTGAAATTTGGTACAGATGTGGCTAAGAGCAAAGCAGACACATGGGCAGTTTTTGAAATATTTAAAGCGCGCCGATTTTTCAGAAATGTGTTTTAAAGTTTTGCGCTTGCGATCACATGGGTAAAATATTAACAAAGATCCTCTTGTGACATATCTGATGAAAGCCTGGACAGTTCTGAGTAGAATGGTGTTTATTTTGTTTCTCTATCTTATTTCTAGCCCGAGATATGATAGAAAACGTAAAGCCATACCAGGCCAAAATTCGCACTTTTTTAAAACTTTAAAAATCTGTAAAAAATTAACTGATAAAGAAAAAAATTCAAAACTTTTTTTTTGTACTTAACTAAAGTTGTTCTTCATATAGAAAAAAAATTTAAAAAATCTGAGGACGTCAGGGAAAAAAAATATTCATTTTTGGATCACTTGACATGGAATGACCCCTACCAGAGATGTAGCTGAGCTAAAGATGAAAACTGGATTGGATTACGTCGGACTGAAGATCATTTTTTAATAAAGATGGAGTCTAAGTGTTGTTTTTTTTTTTCTTTCTAATAAATTATTTTTTCTCTGTGTTTTGTTTTAAAAACTTTACTAGATTTTCATGAATTTATGGCTTAGGGCCAGCTGATAGCACAAAGCTGGCCCTAACCGCTTTATTACCCAGTGAGCCACTGCGCCAGGGCCCTGGATGAGCTGAATACAGCACCAGAAGATGGCGCTTCTATGAATGCGCCATTTTCTGGGGTGGCTGCAGGCTGCAATTCACAGTGGGGGGGCAGAAAGCTTGGGCCTCCTTGCGCTGCACATTCCAACCCCCAGCTGCCTGAGATGTAGCTGAGCTGTGTGCTGGGTGGCTGTGGGAAAGTTCATGTGAGTTCATGTTGTATGAACTCACATGAACCCTAACAGCACTGTGGCTACTTCAAATGAACAGCTGATCTGCATCAGCTGATCATTTGAAATAACCAGCAGGAAAGCCAGCGGTGAGAAGACTTCACTGCCGGCTTTCCTGCTCTGTGCTGCACTCCTCACTCCCTGATGCCCCCTCATCACTCCCAACGCTGCCTCCCTGCCTGATCCTAAGATAGGACCGTGCGGAGGGAGGGGGCATCAGTGAGTGGGGAGCGCAGCACAGAGCAGAAAAGCTGCTGGTGAAGTCTTCTCCCCACCCCTGGCTTCCCCGCTCTGGTCCTTCGCTCCCCACCTGGTCCAAATTCAGGATCGGGATGGGAGGCGGCGGAGGGAGCTGAGGATTGGGATGGGTGGCTGTGGGGGGCAGAGGATCGGGCTGAATGATTGTTTAAAAGCTGCAGGCTTTTTACCGCCGGCTTTTAAACAATCATGCGCCCATTTCAGCCTTTTCCTCTTTGCCTCCAGACCACTTTATAGGGTCCTTTTGGTGAACAAACTATTATCGAACATCACCTCGAACTGCCGAATTTGAAGTTAATTGTTCGCATTCATCGAATGACTCGAACACCACCCAAAACAGCTCGAATTTGAGATTGGCGAACATTTTGAATTGAACATCGCTCATCTTTAATTACAAGTATTACTAGCTGCACTAAGTAAAGTGTGCTCACGTTGGATATGTACATCAAATGGCTTTAACCCCTTCACTTCAGGCAATTTTCCAATTTTCATTTTCATTTTTTTCTCCCTTGCTTCCAAGAGCCATAACAGTTTTATTTTTACATCAATATAGCTATAAAAGGGCTTGTTTTTTGTGAGATGAGTTTTACTTTTGAAACACATCATTCATTTTACCATATAGTGTCCTGGAAAATGGGAAAAAAATACCAAGTGCCTTGAAATTGGAAAAAAGTGAAATTCCACATTTTTATAAATTTAAATACACCATGTTCACTATATGGTAAAACTGACATGTTAGTATGACACCTCAAGTCAGTAGAAGTTCTATGATATCATACATGTATACTTTTACTTTTATTTGAGGGGTGAAAAAAAATTCAGACGTTTGTGAAAAAAAATTGTGCTTCTGGTGCCATTTTCAGTGCACAGCATTCTCTTTTTTCTGGATCTGAGGCTGTGTGACAGCTTATTTTTTGCTTAGTTACAAAAAGCCAGCTGCACTCAAACGCTGAGACATGCTTATTGAAAATAGAACTGCATTGTAGCTAATGAAATATGAAAAATGGAGACACTAAGCTAGTACATATGGCTAACTGTACACATAACCAATAGCCATCTTGAGGTGTGTCCCCTGTACTGGGTCCTAACCTACTTTTATACCCATATTGTAAGTCTCAGCCTGACACTGGATTAAAAACCTCTCTTGGAATGGGCGAGTAGAACACCTGATAACAGAGACAACAGCACCTTGCGGTTATTGGGGGCTTGGAGGGCTGTAAAAATAAGCAAAACAGTGATTAAACATCATGGTTATTCTTACGGAGTACCACATGCTTGTACTTCCAAGCCTCTCATTAACTTTCAGATTATTCATTGCACTACCTCCAACAGCCAATTATAGATGCCCACTCTCTGTGACAGCGTCTCTGGCTGTTGCGCCCCTCACCAATTGTGATAGCATCTGTGATTGATTGCCATTGGCGGCAAACCTGCCATCAAAGTGGTGTAAAAATAAATTAATACTTAAAAAAATTATATAGGGTTTTGCCGTATTTTTGATTCTAAACACACATAAAGTGGACAGCTACACACTACCACCTCTAGTTGCCTTGCTTTACCTTGGCTGGCTGTCAAAAATACAAGGGAGCCAATTTTATTTTTAATTATTTAAATAAATAATAAAAACATGTATGGGCTTCACCCTATTTTTGGATGCCAACAAAGGTAAAAACCCAGGATGCTGTGGGCTGGTATTCTCAATGTGGTGAGGTCCATAGTTATTGTGCCTACCTGACTAGAATAGCAGCCAACAGCTGCCCCACAAATTAGCGCATTCATTAGAAGCACTAATTTCTGGTACTTCACCCGGCTCATCCTCATGCCCTGGTGCAGTGGCATCAGGCTGATAGAAGGATTTAATGACAACTGAGTATTGACCCTAGATTAAAAATGCTAAGACTTCTATGAGACCCGCACATTATCAATCCTTTGAATAAATAGTTAAAAAACATTCACGCAGAGAAAAGTCCTTTATTTGAAATAAAGCACACAGACAATCCTCATTTACCCTGTTATTAACCCCAAACATACACTCTGACGGTAATGCACAGTGATAGCCAGCGAAGCACACAATCCTAGGTCTGCCTCTTACAAGCGTCCTATTGCTGCAGTCTCTGAAATCACACTAAATGCCACGGGCAGCATTGATGTCACTGAGTCACTGAGGGCTCTTTAGTGAAGTCAAGGAACTCAGGTGATCCCACTGCCAGGTTTCAGTTTGGCCATCTGGCTGCAGGTTCAAGAGAGTTCATAGCACTAGCTTCCGATACCGTGAACTCATTTGAACCCGCTGCTTGCTTGCCATACAGCTGTGCCACCATGTCCCGCAATCTAGTAATCCAGCAGCTGGGTCACCTGAGTTCATTGACTGCCACATGGAGCCCTTAGTGACTCAGTAAGAGATGTCACTACTTCCCGAGGGAGGCAGTGTGATTGCAGAGACTGCAGCGATAGGATGTTTGTTCCATCCTTGCAGTCTCTAAATGTAGCAAAGACAGGATCATGTGCTTCGCTGGAGATTGCTGTGAATTACCATCTGCGGATATGTTTGGGGTTAGTAAATGGGAATATAAGAGTTGTCTGTGCATTTTATTTCAACTAAAGGATCTTTCTCTGCAAGCATATTTTTAAACTATTTACTCACAGGATTGATAATGGGTTGGGCTCATAGAAGCCTGAACGTTATCAATCAAGTTAATGAAAGTTGTCAATATTCAGCTTCATTATCCTCTTCTATCACCTCGATGCCAACATACCAGGGCACCGGGAAGAGCTGAGTAAAGCTATTCTTTAGCCTGGTCGAGGGCCCAATAACTATGGACCTCACCACGCTGATATTACCAGCCCGAGCTGCCTGGTTTTTATCTTGGCCAGCAATTAAAAATAGGGCAAATCCCCCACATTTTTTAAAATTATTTATTTAAATAATTACAATAAAAATGATGGGATGCACTGTATGTTTGGGATGCACTGTGTGTTTGATTTCCAGGCAATGTATAGCCAGGAAGCTGGGGGTGGCAGACCATAGCTGTCCGCTCTATTTGTGCTTAAAGTTAGAAACCCGGTGAAGCCCTTAATCATTTTTTAAAATGTATTTATTATTACAGCAGGTTCATTACCATGAAAGCAATCACAGGTTACTGGGTGAGGGGCGCAACAGCCAATAAAAGATGCTGTCACTGAGAGTGGGTGTCTGTAATTGGTTGTTGGAGCTAGTTCAGTGAATAATCTGGAAGTTATTGAGTGGCCCAGAAGTACAGGCATACTCGGTACTCGGTAAGTATAACACTGCTGCTTAATCACTGTGTTTGCTTATTTTTACAACCCCTCATCAAAACCTGAACCCGAATTGTAACACGGACTTCCCAGGGTAGTCTGTGGTCTGGGTCCATGCCCAAACTTTAGGTGTCCGGTACAGTTCCCCGAACGTTACAGCTTGGGTTCCCTCATCACTATTCTTAATGATTCATTGTAAATACAGGCAATAAAAACTAACAGCACAAACTTTGTAAAGATTTGGAAAGACTCCTGGTGTGGCGCCCTCTGGGTAAGCCGCCACCAGATGTACTGCACTTCTGCGGTTAGGAAGTGTAGTGCCCCTGTTCTCCAGGTGTCCGAATGGTATGGTTGAGCCAACACGCAACACACACACACACACAGTGACGGTCTGGGACAATGGGTGGACCCTGAGGGAGGAGCCAGTCCACAAAAGGGGGACGGGACAGTGATAGGCGCGTTAGTTCAGAGAAGGAGACTGGAGGAGTAACATCAACTGATGGAAGAGTGGTAGTCAGGAGTGTAGAGGCGGTGTGGTGCCAACTCCCGTGGGTTGAAGCTTTACCACCTCACTCGCCCATAGGAGGGAGAGAATAGCCCAGTAGAGACACACAAACCCTTGGGGTGCAGAGAAGACAGAGATCACCCCTGTGTTTGAATCTTACGAGACAGAGGGGTTGGTGGAGGACACAGGGACCGGCCCTGCAGATGGTGTGGAAGCTTCAAGCCCGAGCCAAAACTGGAGGCCTCAGACATCTAACGGGAGCTGTGGTTGAACAACCGACACATCTTGGGGAAGGGGTCGAACTAGGGAGCAGAGCCCAGAGGGATCCTAATGGTGCCCGGGACACACAGAAGCACCCGTGGCTATGGGTACCTGAGCTCTGTGCTGCAGAGGGTGTTGAGAGCATGGGGAGCAGAGCATCAACCCACTTGCCTCAGATGGAAGTTACCCCTTATAACGCTGAGAGGAGAGACCCACCAGAAACTGTGACACTTAGAAGGGAGAGCAAGGACACCAACCGTGGCTTGACTGTACCGACCTGGCTCTGGAGAAAGATCAAAAGTACCAGAGACTGGCAGAGAGTATACCAAGCAGCCATGTCTAACACCTGAGTAAACAGCTGTGGTGTGTGAGACTCTTATTAGCGGCGACATCGGCCGCAGAGACTGCCTATGACACTGGAGGTACTGCTGACCGAGCGACCAACTGCCCAGGTACGAGCTGGGGAAAACCACTCCGCTGTGTCCGGGGAATGCGCTCCACCTGCGGGGAGCGGGACTATCTAAGCTGCCGGTCATCATCCCCAGAAGTTCTGCAGCAGCGGCGGCCGCCCTGGCCGCATACCGTAGGTGGCGTCACGAATATCCCTTATCCCCTCAGACTTTCCCTATCATCACCCCCTTTATTAAAATTACACTGACAATGTCACGGCATCGGGTCTTGGCCCTTGTCTGTCCCCGTGAAAAGAACCGAGAGTCTGTCCCCGACCCTTGACCTAGTGGGCGTGTAACTGGCAACGAAAGGGGGATTTGTATAAACAATGAGACATGGACGCATCCAGCAGCTTTACCGCTGTGGGACAGATCCAAATATTGGGTCTATTTGCTTGAAATATTAGATATACAGTACACAAATATTATCTTATTTTCATTTTATTTTTACATTTTAAGTAAGAGGAAGAGTTCTGCTTTAAATCTTTTTACATATTTTTTTTATAAACTTTCTAGTTAAACACTATAGATAATATATTAAATAATTTATTAAAATACACTTTACTATTGACATCAGTATTGCAGGCAGATATTTCCTGTGGTTGCAGAGTATAACAAGTTAAAGTTTTCTAGTTAAATTTAGCTCCTGGAGTTACTAAACAGTTCTGAAGTCAGACCAAGCAGTTATACTGTTTACAAGACATGTGAAACATGCAAATATATTACTTACATCTACACTGTTAGCATTACAAACTCTGCAGGGAACTTTATCATTATGGTTTTTATGGATGTGATGCATGTGGTGTTATTTATGTGGCCTGCTGCACTGGTAACTCAGTTTATGCTGTATAAA
The DNA here is from genome assembly GCA_033576535.1 of Allobates femoralis. Classification (NCBI taxonomy): domain Eukaryota; kingdom Metazoa; phylum Chordata; class Amphibia; order Anura; family Aromobatidae; genus Allobates; species Allobates femoralis. The sequence continues at coordinate 205,522,757 of JARQOC010000003.1, read as the reverse complement.
CCACCAGGAGTTTGAAATATCAAGTAGAGGAACATATAAAATCTAAAAGATTATTTCCCAAACTCAAAGGAAATAGGCCACTAATGTGTTGTAAATATAGATACATTTAATATATACATTGCAACTTGTTCAGATTAGATCTTTTGTCCCTTTAAATATCTTATTTATCAGAATCATGCTGTACTGAAAAAACACTGAGAGTTTGAATATTGCCGTTTGTATCAGCAGGAACATTATTATACAGTAAAAGTTCAAGAAAATGTTACACTGTAAAACTGTGTTAAAGGGTTATTCTCAGGTTCACGTTATTTTTCACAAAGAAAAGTAAATGCACTTTTTAGTTATACATAGAGTAAGCCCAACATAAAGTTTTTTTCTTAAACTTTTGCATGTTTTTTCATCTTTATCTGCACCTCGATGAATCCAGCTTCACATACCAGAATGGACGGTTCCATTATCTGCTAAAGCTAATTTTCCTACCACCAGTTGCTTTTGCTCTCTGTTGCAGGCCTCTTTCCCCTATCCTGTGTGTTCCTGACTAGCCCCATCTCTCTGAGTTATAATCAAGTTAGTCTAAGGGTGCCGTATACACACAGCGATGTTCCAGCGATCCCGACAGCAACCAGGATCGCTGGAACATCGCTGTGTGGTCACTGGGAAGCTGTCAAACAGGCAGATCTCCTCAGCAACTAGGGACCATGGAGCCGACCTCCACATCGCTGAGTAAGCGGGAGGACGCTGGTAACCATGATAAACAGCGGGTATCTAGGCAGCATGCGCTGCTTAGTTACCCGTTGTTCATCATGGTTACCAACGTTCTCCCGCTTAGTGCAGCCTGTAAGCGGGAGGATGCTTGGAACCATGAAAAACACTGGGTATCTATGCAGTGCGCGCTGCCTTGATACCCGCTGTTTATCATGGTTACCAGCGTCCTCCCGCTTAATGCTGCTAACCATGATAAACACTGGTATCTAGGCAGTGTGTGCTGCTTAGTTACCCGGTGTTTATCATGGTTACCAGCCTGTGAGGTCGCTGATCGCTGGTCTCTCGCTGTCACACGCAGCGATGCGTGCTGACCAGCGGGAGACCAAGGACAAATAAATAGTCCTGAAGGATATGCAGTGATCAGCAACCTCGCAGAAGGGGCATTGTCGCTGCTGCTTTTCACACACAGGGATATCGCTGGTGATATCGTTGTGTGTGACGTACCCCTTAGTGTGGAATTCACCTTATGCTTCTGTGTACTGGCTTCTGATGTACAGTATTCTGTCTGACCAATTTTATCTTCTACCATTTACATCAGTAGACCGCAGTGTGGTTTTACATTTTTAGCTGGTTCTAACAGAGCGCAACTCTTCTGTATCTTCTATAAAGGCTGTACAGATTATTTTTTATTGCCTACAGCTGACAGATACATTTTGTGTGATTTTTAGGAATATTTAATATCTAATATCTAAGTAGCTGCGCACACCACAGTTAAACGTCTACATTAGGTAACTCGGCACTCTGATTCTTTTTGGCACCACTTTACTATGACTTTTCAGGATCTTTGCACTCAGCTCTTTATTTTCTTCATAGGCATTCTTTCCTCTGAGCCTTGCTTTTGACACAATTGGTATGTACTTCATTTTATCTACATTTAATACACTTGCAGTGTTTGAAGGGACTGCTACAATGGTTCTTTTTCTCCTTAGTTTCATTTATTTATCAGCTCCATTGAGTGAATGACAAAATACAGGTACTAGCCTTGAACTTTGAATTACCACATACCGTATATACTCGCGTATAAGCCGAGTTTTTCAGCCCACAAATTGGGCTGAAAATTCCCCCCCTCGGTTTATACTCGAGTCACTGTATACAGTGTATACAGTATACAGGCCCGCCCCCATCAGTATACAGGCCCCCCCTTGCAGCACAAACCTGTAAAGGAAGAGATTAGTATACTTATCACTGTCCCGCTGCCGCTGTCCCGCCGCCGTCATCGCGCTCCTCCGTCTTCATCCGTCTTCTTCTGGCCTCCTCCGGTCGGCGCAGGCAATGACGTCATTGTCTGCGCGCCAGAGGAAGTCGGAAGACGCTGCATGAAGACGGAGGAGCGCGATGACGGCGGCGGGACAGCGGCAGCGGGACAGTGATAAGTATACTAATCTCTTCCTTTACAGGATTGTGCACCAAAGAGGGGCCCTGTATACTGATGGGGGGGGGGCTGTATACACCTTGGGGCTGCATGTATACTACCACTGGGGCTGCTGTATACACCACTGGGGCTGCTGTATACTACCACTGGGGCTGTATATACCTCTGGGGCTGCTGTATACTACCACTGGGGCTGTATATGCCTCTGGGGCTGCTGTATACTACCACTGGGGCTGTATATACCTCTGGGGCTGCTGTATACTACCACTGGGGCTGCATATACCTCTGGGGCTGCTGTATATACCTCTGGGGCTGCTGTATACTACCACTGGGGCTGTATATACCTCTGTGGCTGCTGTACACTACCACTGGGGCTGTATATACCTCTGAGGCTGCTGTATACTACCACTGGGGCTGTATATACCCTGGGGCTGTATATACCTCTAGGGCTGCTGTATACTACCACTGGGGCTGTTATACCTCGGACTGCTGTATACTACCACTGGGGCTGCTGTATACTACCACTGGGGCTGCTGTATACACCTCTGGGGCTGCTGTATACTACCTCTGGGGCTGTATATACCTCTGGGGCTGCTGTATACTACCACTGGGGCTGTATATACCTCTGGAGCTGCTGTATACTACCACTGGGGCTGCTGTATACTACCACTGGGGCTGCTGTATATACCTCTGGGGCTGCTGTATACTACCAGTGGGGCTGTATATACCTCTGGGGCTGTATATACCTCTAGGGCTGCTGTATACTACCACTGGGGCTGTATATACCTCTGGGACTGCTGTATACTACCACTGGGGCTGCTGTATACTACTACTGGGGCTGCTGTATACACCTCTGGGGCTGCTGTATACTACGTCTGGGGCTGTATATACCTGTATATACCTCTGGGCTGCTGTATACTACACTGGGGCTGTATATACCTCTGGGCTGCTGTATGCTACCACTGGGGCTGCTGTATACTACCACTGGGGCTGCTGTATATACCTCTGGGGCTGCTGTATACTACCAGTGGGGCTGTATATACCTCTGGGGCTGTATATACCTCTAGGGCTGCTGTATACTACCACTGGGGCTGTATATACCTCTGGGACTGCTGTATACTACCACTGGGGCTGCTGTATACTACCACTGGGGCTGCTGTATACACCTCTGGGGCTGCTGTATACTACCTCTGGGGCTATATATACCTCTGGGGCTGCTGTATACTACCACTGGGGCTGTATATACCTCTGGGGCTGCTGTATACTACCACTGGGGCTGCTGTATACTACCACTGGGGCTGCTGTATATACCTCTGGGGCTGCTTGTTCTAACCACTGGGGCTGCTGCTGTATATACCACTGGGGCTGCTGCTGTATACTACCACTGGGGCTGCTGTAAATAACTCTGGGGCTGCTGTATACCACACTGCTGGGGGCTGTATACCTGTGCTGGGGTCCACCCACGGCTTATACACGAGTCAATAGGTTTTCCCAGGTTTTGGGGGCAAAAGTAGGGGGGTCGGCTTATACACGGGTCGGCTTATACACGAGTATATACGGTATATAATTATATTTACACTAGCAATATTGCACCAAATGATATATATGATATATATGTGTTTTGTCACGTAGAAACAGCATCACTGACCACCACATGAGCTTGATGCAGTGAGCATTTATAGCTGTATGTGTCACATTATTCTAAAACGTACAGTCCATCTTTTCCATAGTATTACCTTACTAATTATTAGTACCGTACTTTGTTGATGCTTCACATTATACATTGATTATTATTATTTTTCACATTACTTTAAATTGTTCTTATATACTGAGTGACTTTACCACCAAGAACCTAATTACATTGTTATCCTTGGTGATTTTTTTCACATTACTTCTCGGTTTAATTCCTATGTCTTATGAGAACTGCTTATCTTCACATAGGTTAAGTTACTTTTGACCTTGAGCTTCACATGTCTTATTAGACTAGGTAATACTCAAATTACATGGTTTAATCTCTTTCAATTGGCTATGTACTATGTTTCTGCACCTTTTAATTCTTCCTTTGATATTCCTATATCCCTGTCTTTCCCATTCATTTTCCTCCAGCTCATATGTCTGATCCTCCCTCCCCTTAAACGATGGGTTTATTATTTTCAAACTATTTGTCCGGCTGTCACCATTCATGATGGATTATATCACTTACTTGTGAATGTAAAATATTGTCTTTGGTTGTGACTTATTCTTTGTATTGTTTGTTTTTTTAATATCAGATTCGTGAAGAAGGCAGTGAAAAGGCCGAAACGTTGATCTGACATCTAATGTGAATTAGATGACAATAAATGAACTCTTTTGTTTTTCATTGCAAATCTGGCATAGTCCGTTTTTTTCTCTAACTACAATATTAGGTATGCCTAGATATTCCTAAAAATTAGACTACTTTTTTGTAGTGCACCCGCTCATGAGGTGAACCTATCTATATATCCACAGATAAATTTTGTGTAACTGAAAATGTTGCTATGTTAATACATATGACAGAAACTAATCCTGTTATAAGTAGGGATGAGCGAACTCGAACTGTATTGTTTGGGGTCCATACCACACACCTAGTGTTCGGACATGGACCTTGAACAAAGACTTCCCTGAGAAGTCGTGTTAGTGTTTGGAGGCTGGGAGGGCTTTAAAAATAAACAAACAGTGATTAAACATCAGTTCATACTTAACAGGTCTGTGCACTTGTACTTCCAGGGCTGCTCATTAACTTCCTGGTTATTCACTGCAGTAACCTGAAAATAACACACACATTCTAGCATCTAGATGCTTGAATGTATGGGCTGTTTCCAGGTTACTGCACTGCTCCAACAGCCAGTCAGAGATGCTTGCTCTCTGTGACATGGTCTGTGATTGGCAACGAACAGAGAGAGAAAGGAGGATGTCAACCAGCGATACAACATTATTAGTTTTTTTCTCAAAAAGAGTATAAATTTTATCAATTGTGAACAATCCTCAAAAAGCATATACATTTTATTAATTGTGAGCAATCGAACCCCGAACACAGGCTTCCCTGAGAAGTCCGTGTTACTGTTTGGGTATGGGGGCTGGGAGGGCTTTAAAAATAAACAAAACAGTGATTAAACATCAGCTCATACTTACCAGGTCCGCGCACTTGTACTTCCCGGGCTGCTCATTAACTTTCTGGCTATTCATTGCAGCAATCTGAAAATAACCCATACATTTTAGCATCCAGATGCTAGAATGTATGGGCTGTTTCCAGGTTACTGCACTGGCTCCAACAGCCTGTCACAGATGCCTACTCTCTGTGACAGTGTCTGTGATTGGCAACGAACAGAGAGAGAAAGGAGGATGTTAAACCAATGACACAACCTTATTAGTTTTTTTTCTCAAAAAATTAATAAACTTTATTAATTGTGAACAATCCTCAAAAAGTATATACATTTTATTAATTGTGTTCAAAATATTAAGGTTTTCTATTGATCCCTGGTTATTTTGCTGTGCCCTCTATTTCTTTTTGTCAGTGTCTGTGATTGGCTGTTGTGCCCCTCACCCATTGTTTTGGTGTCTTTGATTGGTTGCCATAGGCAATGAACTCAACATTATAATAGTGTAAAAATAAATAAATAATTTAAAAAATGAGGTAGAGCTTTGCTGTATTTTTGACTTCCAGCTCAGATAAAGCGGCTGGCACCACCAACTGCCTGGCTTTACCTTGGCTGTCAATCAAAATACAGGAAACCCTTTTTTTAATTTTTTTTAAATAAATTACTTTAAAAAATATAGTTAGGCTCTGCTCTATTTTTGATTGCCAGCCAAGGTAAAACCAGGCAACTGCCGACAGCCGGGTCATCTGAGTTCACTGCTGCGGGGAGCGGTGATGTCACTCACTGAGCCACTCGGTGCATGTGTGTATATGTGTGTATGTCTATATCTGTATGACCCTGCCACGTCACTTGACCCACCGTGTTTTTGTATATATATACATGTGTGTGTATATGTGTGGACCCAGAAGGATGTCAAGTGGCAGAGGTGGGTGCAGAGGGGGTGTTGGCCGGGTGTGCGGTGGCGACATGTTGGGAGACTATAACTTGGGTGTCCCAATATAGCATCCAGTGTAGTTACAGTCGATGTGGTGGATTGTTGGATTGTTGGATTCAGACACATTCAGATGGAAGTGGATGACACACATGTAGCTGATAATGTAAGTATATAGAAAAATGTAAGAGCAGCACATCAAACAGTCCAGGGTGCTAAGCCTACCTTGAAATCTTTCCCACTCACCAGGTACATAGCAGTAAAAAACATAGGCAGCACTCCCAAAAATGCAGTATTGAACAGACCTTTATTGGTCAAAGACAAGGCAACGTTTCAATCCTTAATGGATCTTTGTCAAGCAATGACTGGGTGTACAAACAAGATTTAAATAGTGTTCCATTTGCATAAGATCATTGAACAATGATTAACAATAAAGTGTTTACATAGTGCTTTTTACAATATCTTCCATGAATAAAGTGCATTCATATGACTCTCTATACAATTGTATACCAGTGCATCCATAAACTTTTACATTCAGTGTGGAAAAAGCTTTCATATAACCTTTGCTACATTAATTACGCTTAATAAGTGCACAGCTTGACAAAGATCCACTAAGGCTTGAAGTATTGCCTTGTCTTTGACCAACAAAGGTCTGTTCAATACTACATTTTTGGGAGTGCTGCCTATGTTTTTTAATGATAATGTAAGTAGATATATTATGAAAAAAACTAAGCAGCACAAAAAAAAAACAAAAAGCAAAAAGCACAAAATTTGGCACAAAAATCCTCCCATGTAACATTCAATTGCAAAGATTCATAAAATTGAGAAAAGGTAGACATCACTCTCAAGTTCATATACCGTATATACTCGTGTATAAGCCGACCCGTGTATAAGCCGACCCCCCTACTTTTGCCCCAAAAATCTGGAAAAACCTATTGACTCGTGTATAAGCCGAGGGTGGACCCCAGCACAGGTATACAGCCCCCAGCAGTGTGGTATACAGGCCCCCCACAGTGGTATACAGGCCTCCCCATGTGTAGTATACAGCAGCCCCAGTGGTAGTATACAGCAGCCCCAGTGGTAGTATATAGCATCCCCAGCAGCCCCAGTGGTAGCATATAGCAGCCCCAGCAGCCCCAGTGGTAGTATACAGCAGCCCCAGCAGCCCCAGTGGTAGTATATAGCATCCCCAGCAGCCCCAGTGGTAGTATATAGCATCCCCAGCAGACCCAGTGGTAGTATACAGCAGCCCCAGTGGTAGTATATAGGAGCCCCAGCAGCCCCAGTGGTAGTATACAGGAGCCCCAGCAGCCCCAGTGGTAGTATACAGCAGCCCCAATAGTAGTATATAGCATCCCCAGCAGCCCCAGTGGTAGTATATAGCAGCCCCAGCAGCCCCAGTGGTAGTATACAGCAGCCCCAGCAGCCCCAGTGGTAGTATATAGCATCCCCAGCAGCCCCAGTGGTAGTATATAGCATCCCCAGCAGACCCAGTGGTAGTATACAGCAGCCCCAGTGGTAGTATATAGGAGCCCCAGCAGCCCCAGTGGTAGTATACAGGAGCCCCAGCAGCCCCAGTGGTAGTATACAGGAGCCCCAGCAGCCCCAGTGGTAGTATACAGCAGCCCCAGCAGCCCCAGTGGTAGTATACAGCAGCCCCAGCAGCCCCAGTGGTAGTATATAGGAGCCCCAGCAGCCCCAGTGGTAGTATACAGGAGCCCCAGCAGCCCCAGTGGTAGTATACAGCAGCCCCAGCAGCCCCAGTGGTAGTATACAGCAGCCCCAGCAGCCCCAGTGGTAGTATATAGGAGCCCCAGCAGCCCCAGTGGTAGTATACAGCAGCCCCGGCAGCCCCAGCGGTAGTATACAACAACCCCAGTAATCCAGGGCCCCCCCAGCCTTGCTCCGGTCACCTGTAAAGTAAAATATACTTATCACTGTCCCGCTGCCGTCCGCGCCCGCATCTGCCGACATGCGATCCTCCATCTTCATGCGTCTTCTTCCGACTTCCTGTGTTCGGCGCCGGCAATGACGTCATTGCCTGCGACGAACACAGGAAACCGGAAGAAGATGCATGAAGATGGAGGATCACAGTGTCAGCAGCGGGCGGGCGCGGATGGCAGCGGGACAGTGATAAGTATATTTTACTTTACAGGTGACCGGAGCAAGGCTGGGGGGGCCCTGGATTACTGGGGCTGCTGGGGCTGCCGGGGCTGCTGTAGTGCCGGGGCTGCTGCCGTCACTGACTCGCGTATAAGCCGAGGGGGTAACTTTTCAGCCCAATTTTTGGGCTGAAAAACTCGGCTTATACGCGAGTATATACGGTACTTCTCTTTATTGACTGTGGCATTTCAGTTAGAAGTGAACCTTTCTCAAGTGGTGTAAACATCACAATAGTGTGGGGTATATAAAGTGTCCATACATCACTGATTGTTAATTATAATTCATATATAAACTAGAGTAAATTATATTCATGCTTATCATTCCTAAAAAAAGTATCCAATATGTCTCAGTGAATTTTATGTAATCAATATAATAAAAAATACTATATAAAAGTGCTTCCTATCTAACAAAATGCTCATTGCTTCATGTGTATAGAATTTAGTCATGTGGTAAATATTACTAATCAGCTCCGACTCACCCATCTCATATAATATCTATGTGACACCCAGACTGACGTTCGGCATCTTCCAGGTTCAATTGTGCATGTTCAGGAAATCTCCAATGGTGTGCTAGAGCTGGCTTCTCAAACTACATCACTGGGCATTTGCTCTTCTTCTTACAAGATCGCGGTTGCTATTGTCTCACATTATTCGCTTCTCTATCTCTGACATGCACACTCAATATTATTCTCCTTCCTGCTCCATCTTTATCAAGGAAATTGTGCCATTCCTACTTCTTATACTATTATGATTATAGCCATATTTACAACACCATTATACTTGATGCGACTAGCAAGGTCTCTGCCTACATATCTAAACTATTGCAACAATGGGCTCCATGATTTTATTACACTCTATGATCCTTGTGCTGTTCTCACTCCCCCTCCAGGCGGTAAAGCTCAGACCAAATGTGGATGGATGATTATTGAGTTCCAGTTCCACATTAGATGGTTTCTGTATAAATAAACATAAAAGAAAAAAATGATAATAACTTATTATCCATTTGTACAACAACTTCAACTGCTTTGCTACAGACTAGACTATTCTCAAATTTACAGAATTGGGTTAATTTTAAAATCCACCTTTAAACCCAGAGGTCTGAGTGTTCCTAGCCTCTGTATCTACTCTAATTTTTTTTTTTTTTAGTTTCTTCTCTCTATCCCTTCTTCAGTGATGGAGAAGGGTCTATTACTCAGAATTTAGACAGTTTTTTCTGTATGTTTCTGTTCCTTGAAGTGCTTTGGAACTAGTAATTTCATATTTTTGTTACGTATTGTGTATCTATGTTGCTTCAGGTTAGTCTTTAACTCTAACGTTTTCTCAACTATGTACCAATATTTGCAAGGACATTCTAAGAGATATACCACGTGATCTAATTTGCATGCAATATTTTATCCTGCACTCTTTGTTTGCTCTAGAGTGGATGTATTTAACCCCTTTAATCATATGATTACGCTTAGCGCATGATAGGCATGGGTAACAACCTGTTCTTCTCACTCATTATGCTTGTCTGTACTACCCTTTTTAGGATACCCACATCTGAGTGATCTAATTTGTTTTGAATGTTCGTGCTTCTTCTGTACACAAATATCAGAGGAGATTCAAATTCCCCAACTTAGCCCATTGTATTTTAATGATTCTTACAACCTCCCCACTTTCTTCCCCAAACGTGGTAATTAATAGGATCCTATTGTTTTTTTTTATGACACTTGTGGGTTCGCCATTAATATCCATTATTTTCTATTTGTTCTCTTTCATTTTCTCTTTTTGTTTCCTCAATAGTTAAAGGGAACCATCCACCTCAGATGACGACTATAAGCTGTTAATACATGTCCCTGCACCCTACCTACACCATTCCACCTATGTTTTTCTTAAGAATATTGATAAATGTAAACCGAAATAAACACTTTATAAAATTACATGCCTGCGTACTTCTGGGCGTCTCCTTCTGGGTCAGTTACTAGAGGGCTGTGTCTCCAGCAGCTTGACTGGCTTCTCTAGCCCTCCCTCTTACTTTGCAGGACGTCACATGAAGGGACGGGAGCTGCCTTGCGTGCCCGCCCACTGATAGATAACATCACGCCCTTCATGTGACGTCCTGCAAAGTAAGAGGGAGGGCTAGAGAAGCCAGTCATGCTGCTGGAGACACAGCCCTCTAGTAACTGACCCAGAAGGAGACGCCCAGAAGTACGCAGGCATGTAATTTTATAAAGTGTTTATTTCGGTTTACATTTATCAATATTCTTAAGAAAAACATAGGTGGAATGGTGTAGGTAGGGTGCAGGGACATGTATTAACAGCTTATAGTCGTCATCTGAGGTGGTTGGTTCCCTTTAAATAACCTCTCAATTCAAATTTCCTAATTAATTTATCCATAGAGATCTTCTCCCCTTCTTTCTCAATTTCTATCCTGCTCACTCTAAGCATCTGACTGTATGGTATGACTTATTTCATCCTCTGTGGATGATTACTTTCATATCTAAGGATATTATTCCGGTCTGTTGGCTGCACAAACAAAGATGTATTAATTTTTTGTCCATAAAATGTAACTAGAATATCTAAGAATTGTATCTGTGTTCTGGATGTAACAAGTGTAAACTTAATTGTCTTATCCAGGAGAATAATGAACCTGTTATATTAATCTAATACTTCTTGGTTCCTAGACCATAGGAGGAAGACATCATCTATGTACCTCCACCACTCTAGGGCTTTATTATGGTGGTGGGATAATATATGGTTGCCATGACAATATTAGTGTATGCTAATAGTTATGTGTCAAAGCTATGTTTAGTAGATCCATTATGAACTCTTTACAGACATCAGAAAAATCGGTTTCTAAGTTTTTCCTCACAGATATCATGCTTCGCAGGCTGCCACTGTCTTTTTTACCCTAGTGGTGATCAAAAACAGGAAGGGGGGCCCACACTTTTTTTGAATTATTTATTTAGAGCTAAATACAAGTCTAAAACACCCTTTAGTGTCCATATATATAAAAGAGAAGTGCTATTAATATTCATCTGAAATTACTAACCAAGTCAATAAGGACAAATAACACACTGATAAATACATAAATATTTGATTTGAAAATAAACTCCCCAATAAATACCTTTCACCATTTTTTATTAAAATCCATTGCTTCACAGTCCATCATTCCATCCATTCAAACAAACAAACCCAAAAATAACCCCCCCAATTTCTTTTTTTTCCAACTATAATTTTTATTGAACATTTTGCAATAATACGAAGCCATTAATAAAAACAGTGATACGTTATAACAATGGAGATACTAAAACATAGAAAACATTTGTACCCAATAAATGGAACGAAGATGTGCTTTGAAATCGGTGAAACCCCCTTCCACTGCCACAGATCCAGGGAGTACCTATGAGGCATGTTATAGCGTAGGCAGTCCACCAATATAAATTGTCCTGTGGTGAATACACGATATGAAGACATAATCATCTCCGTACTCAATACAGTAACAAAAAAGTGAAGAATAGAGAGAAGAAAAGAAAGTGCAGAAAGACAGAGAAAAAAAGACTGGGTTCCAGGGGGCCTATGTGTTCAAATCCTCTCTCTGTGCAGCGAAATAATCCCACGGGGCCCACACCTGGTTAAAGCGATCAATAGCAGCGTTTAACAAGGCCGTTAAGTATTCCATCCTCCTGATGTCTATTACTCTGGACAGTAGGTCGGTATACGAAGGGGATCCATCCTCCTCCAAAACAGAGCTATCAGGAATCTGGCTGCACTTAGTATATGAAGGAGGAGTTTGGAAGCCATTTTACCAACCTTCCCAGGTTCGCATATAGGAGGTATACCATGGGATCTAAATTATGTCAGTGAAGGGTACCCTTAAGATGAAGTTCCAAATGGAAGCCCAGAAGGCTTTCAGTTTCGGGCAGGACCAAAAAATGTGAAGTAGTGTGCCCACGTCCAAGCCACATCGCCTACATGTGTCCGAGAGGAGAGGATTCAGCCTATGAAGGAATACAGGAGTATGGTACCAAAACATAAGCAATTTCCTGTTTATACAACATACAAATTGAACTCTTGGATGCCCTGTTCCATATACACTGCCACGTCTTAGGGTGATCTGCCTACACAAAAGAGCCTCACACCTTATCATATAAGGAAAATCACCTTCAGGTCACCCACCAATAGAGGTGAGCAACCAGTAATTCTAGATTTAAACCCTTGGTGTCCGTGCCTCTTCAACAAATCTTTTCAAAGTCCATCGGGGTTGCCACTCCTGAAGGTAACAGAGACTGCAAAATCTTTAATTTGAAGATTTTGATATTAAATTAGTGGAAATGAATGAATCCCCATGGTACCCCAGTCGATAATGTCTGCAAACGAGATAGGCTCGCCGACAACCACGGGTGAACCATAGCAGATTCCATCCCACTCAGTAATGAGGGGTGATATATGAAAGATACCACTGGTGAAATTGGAGAAGCCAGTGAAAATCTCCTTTGACAGAAATTCCAAACATCCCTTGTAAATTGCATTGGACCCAGTAAGGGGACCAATGGTCCAGCCTGCGCGCGAGCCACAGCAGAGTATTTGGGTGAACAGATGCTATCAACAATTTCTCAATTTCAGTCCATTTGTTAAAAGCCCAGTGCGACGACCAAGACGGAATACTGCAAAGATGCGTTGCCCAATAATACCTTACAACATCCGGCACCGACAAGCCAACTTGATGTTTGTGAGTTGTCAGAACCTCCTTAGCAATCCTACGTCGCTTGTTGCTTCAAATAAATCTCATTATAGCTGCCTGAAGGGATTTGAGTTCACCTAGTGGTATGGCCACTGTTAATGTTTCAAAGTAATATAGCAATTTGGGCACCAGTGTCATCTTCACTGATGCCACTCTACCTAGTCAGATGAGAATCAGAGAAGACCATTTGTGCAGGAGGGCCCATAGATCTCTGAAGACGGAGGGAAGTTATGTTTATAGAGAGTTTCATAGGAAGCGGACAGATTCACCCCTAAGTATCCAATGGCCTCCGTTTTCCACCTAAATTTAAAGTTTAATTTAAAGTTGAAGGTGCTTTTTTATCCTCCTGTCCTCTGGCCTCTGCCTATTACTGTTATATTGATGACATTTTAATCATCTGGATGGAGTCTTGCAACGGCTAAAGATGTTCCATGAACACTTTAATCACTTTCATCCCACCATCAACTTAACATTCAACTTCTCCCTCACTGAAATCAGCTTTCTGGACACCATCATTAAGCTACAGAACAATGAAATAGAGACATCCCTGTACCGGAAACCAATTGACATCCAACATACCTCCGATGGGACAGTTTTCATTCAAAACACATAAAAAACCCTACTGTGTATAGCCAGGCCATCAGATACAATTGGATATGTTCCAACCCTGCAGATAGAGCACAATCACCTTGAGGACCTCAGAAAGACCTTTTTGAACCAGGGCTACCATCCAAGAGCAATTGAGAACCAGATTACAAGAGCACCAGAATATCAAGATTCATCTCCTACATTACAAAACTAGAGAACAAAACACAGAGTCCATCTCGAAGTCACATACAATCCAAGTCTGGAGGTGCTAAGAGGAGTTGCACGACAAACTGCAACCACTCCTTCAAAAGATGCCCGACTAAAATCTATATTTTGGATCCTCCACTCTTGTGTTTTAGACAACCTCCGAATCTAAAAAACATTATTGTCAGAAGCGCCCTGTCCTCTCCAGCAGCAGCAGGAACCTTTCATTCAGCCAGAACAGGTGCAAAACCTGTTGATCTATAATGACAACGGACAAATAAAGATTCCTGGGACAGATCAGGACTACAAGATCCCAGGTAACTTAAGTTGCACTACAAGCAATGTGGTTTATTTAATTACATGTACCCAATGCCCAACAGATGACATATACGTAGGGGAGACTGGGCAAAAATTCAGAACAAGAATGAATTCTCATCGCCACTCAATAAAAGAGAAGTGTAAGGATCTACCTGTAGCCAAGCATTGTTCCAGCCTTGACCACATTGAAACCAATATTAATCTGGTCATCGTAAAAAGCAACTTCAAATCACAGAGAGAGAAGAATTTGGGAATACAAATTAATAACAACCTTTGACACATTCAAAACTGGATTAAATGTTTCACATGGATTCATGCGTTTTTATATAAAACTAGCTGTACTACCCGGCTTTGCCTGGGTTAATAACTGCTATTAACAAAATAGACTGTGTTAACAAAAATTTATTCTGCACACAAAAACCACAAAGCAAATATATAGAAATGTAATTATTAAGGCAAAACTAAGCTGATAGAAGCATTTCACAACATATATTTCAACACCACAGATATTCCACACAGATTTAACTAAATTGGCCAAGTAATGTGAAGTAATCTTCTAATCCTTATTCGAGAGCCTTTTGATAAACGACATTCTCAGTTCTTCCTTCAGGTGCAAAGACGAACAGATTTTTGGCTATTCCAACTCTTGAACAGGCCACATAAAGTTGACCATGTCTGCAAGCCTTGCTTCCGTCTCCACAGAAAGTTCATTGGCTCTTGAGGAAGCAGCTGTTGTTTTCATGTCTGCAAGCCTCACTTCCCTCTCCTCAGAAAGGTCATTGGTTCTTGAGGATGCAGCTCTTGTTTTCATGTCTGCAAGCCTCACTTCCCTCTCCTCAGAAAGTTCATTGGCTCTTGAGAAAGAAGCTCTTGTTCTTTGTCTGCAAGCCTCGCTTCCCTCTCCTCAGAAAGTTCATTGGCTCTTGAAGAAGCAGCTGCTGTTCTCAAGTGTGTCAGCCTTTTTTCTCGGTCTACACATTTTTCATTGGCCCCTAATGCAGCTTTTCTTTTTGCGTCAGCTGACATTCGTGCCAAGGAATTCCTTTTCTTATTAGGCATTATTGTGGTAAAAATAGTCTGTAACTGGCAGTTTCTATATCCTATCACATAGAGGTAAGATGAGTGACATAAGCCTTTTCACCAACACACCCTAACTGACATCCTATTACCTCACACAAGCTTTGTTATACTGAGAATGTCCTTTGTTGCCTATATTAACCAATTAATTAACTGTAGCAAAATAGAAGCTGAGCTGTGATTGGTTGCTATTGGCAGCCTGGTAAATCCCCAGGCAACAGGAAGCCCTCCCCCTGACAGTATATATTAGCTCACACATACACATAATAGACAGGTCATGTGACTGACAGCTGCCATATTTCCTATATGGTACATTTGTTGTTCTTGTCGTTTGGCTGCTTATTAATCAGATTTTTATTTTTGAAGGATAATATCAGACTTGTGTGTGTTTTAGGGTGATTATGTGGCGAGGTTGGTGTATTGTGGTGAAATGTGTGCTGAGGGTGGTATATGTGTTCAAGCACGTGGCAGTGTGTGGCGCATTTTGTGTGTGTGTTCATATCCCCGTGTGTGGTGAGTATCCCATGTCGGGGCCCCACCTTAGAAACTGTACGGTACATACTCTTTGACGCCATCACTCTCATTCTTTAAGTCCCCCTTGTTCACATCTGGCAGCTGTCAATTTACCTCCAACACTTTTCCTTTCACTTTTTCTCCATTATGTTGATAGGGGCAAAATTGTTTGGTGAATTGGAACACGCGGAGTTACAATTTCGCCTCACAACATAGCCTATGACGCTCTTGGGGTCCAGACATGTGACTATGCAAAATTTTGTGGCTGGAGCTGCGGCTGTGCAGATGCCAATCCCGGATATACATACATACAGGGAAATAAAGTAGAAAATAATCCATTCAAAGCATTCCAGTGTCTTTGATATTTCTTTGTGGCAGCAGCGCGGACCTGGAGGCACTTGGTCCTAGAAAGAGTTCATATTCCCACATCGTGGAAGTGCGGTCCTTGCGGCAGCTGCTAAGTTTGAGCGATCAAGCTAGTTGTGAGCTTCACAACCAAACCAGGTGAGCAGATTTTATGCTATATGTTATCTGTCTCCTAAGTGGGATAAGACCCTATGCGCATTCTCATTTTTATAAATCCCGGACATACACACATACATACATACATACATACATACACACACACACATTCAGCTTTATATATTAGATGAATGGGCATTTGGGACATCACAGATTCATGCATCTTTATATAAAATGAAAGGACACTTGGGGATGTCACATCTCCAAGAGACTGCATTTTGAGGACAATTAACTTTTGACACTTCTTATGTGAACTCTCTTGCTTCGATTTATTGCTTTCCACAACTTACTTGAGTATTTACAGGTCTCCACAGGCTACTAACCATATAACAATAATACAATCTGTTCCTCTTATCTTAGAATTTTGGTTTCACTTTCCAACGTCCACTACCCCTTCCCAGCCTGACTTTGCTTTACGTCACCTGTCGTATTTACTACAGCATCTAACACTGTTTTTTTTTTGCTTATGTATATATGTATGTGTCTTCAGATTTTGTGTCATTATCAGCCTGACGAAGGGGCCATAGTGTCCCGAAAGCTTGCTATGTTTACCATCTTTTCAGTTAGCCATTAAAAGGTATCAACCACTGAGGACTGTCAGATTCCAATATTTTTAAATTTAAAGGTAAGAATTAAAAAGTTTAGCGTGTCTTGGAGAAGATTGAGGGGGAGAGCTTCCATTTTAGTTTGGTTCACTTTGTAGACTGAGATGTCACTATATTCCTTTAAAGTTGACAAAAGATTAAGGAGGAAAATGTGGACATTCGTGAGGGTGAGAATGACATCATCTGCAAAGAGAGATATTTTAAACTCCTTCTGCCCACCCTCACCCCTGAAATGTCCACACTGCTGCGGATGGCTGCTGCCAGTGACTCAATACACATGGCAAAGAGAAGAGGTGACAAATGGCACCCCTGTCTCTTACCATTGGAAATGGGAAAAGGGGGAAAAGTGAGAAAGGGGAGTTTGATAGATGCCGTAAGGGACTTATATAGAGCCTGAATTGTACTAAAAACCGGCCTGAGATACAGAAGGTTCGCAAGGTCTCAAACAGAAAAGACCAATCAAGGCGGTCAAGCCATTTTCGGCATGCAGGCTCAAACCAACATCTGCTGTCCCCTCCGATTCGCCACTTCGACTAAGTCTATGGCTCGTGTGGTGTCTCCTCCCTGTCAACAGGGAATTAACCCTACCTGATCTTTGTGTATTATCTGGGAAAGCCATGATCTCAATATGAGTGCTAACAACTTGGCGTATATTTTCTGATCAGCATTCAACAGCACAATTGGCCGATAATTAGGGCAATCCAGGAGGTCTTTGGGAGGTTTTGGAATAAGAATCAAATCAGAGTACGAAATTGTACTGGGAATATCGGAGCCTTCCATAAAAGAGTTGAAAAGTGAGGTCATATGAGGTTTGAGATCTTTAGCGAAGACTTTATAATAAAGGTACATAAGACCATCTGGGCCAGGTGATTTGCCCAGGGGCAGCACCTCCAGGACCCCCCCAGGTCTTCATATGTGATCAGTTGATTAAGAGCAATTACAGCCTTGTTAGGGAGGGTGGGCAGCTGTAAGCTGGAGAGATATCCCCCAAAGTCCCCATACTCCCAAAGGAAACCATTACGACCTGGAAGGGACAGATTATAGAGTCTTTTATAGAAAGAGAGGAAGATATGTGATATAGAGGAGGGATTATAGTGTACGGTGCTGACTGAATCACGCAGGGCTTAAGGGTATGCCATAGAGGTGTGTTCTTTGAGCTGGTGAGCTAGCATTAAGTGGGCCTTATTCCCCTTCTCGTAATACAGTTGTTTAGAGTAGAGAAGCAGTTTCTCCACTTTATTAATGGACATTTCCTTCAATTTCTCTCTCAACTGTAGCACCCTTCTCAAAGAAGACGCAGAGGGGTTGCTCGATAGTTTCGCTTCCCACTACGACAGCTGGGTGGAGAGCTGAAGGCTCAGGGCTGCCTCGCCCTTCTTGGCCCTGGCCTCCTCTCTAATACAATGACCCCTCATCATGGCCTTGTGAGCCTCCCACAGAACAGAGCAGGGCACCAGCAGTTGAAAGATGATCAGGGCCCTTCTCCCCCTCCCACCCTGTGAAAGCA
Source organism: Allobates femoralis (assembly GCA_033576535.1). Taxonomy (NCBI): domain Eukaryota; kingdom Metazoa; phylum Chordata; class Amphibia; order Anura; family Aromobatidae; genus Allobates; species Allobates femoralis. Next base: position 205,504,355 of record JARQOC010000003.1, on the reverse strand, counting down.
ACTCCTACCTCATCCTCCACAAGTTTTGTGACATCCGGACCCTCCAGCCCCTCTTCCATTTGGTCCTGGGAAAATGGTGCCAGGCTGCTCTGAGCCTCCTGATCATTGGGCCTCTGAAGGCCTTCAGGACCGTCCTCTGGTCTGACGGGGGCAGAATTTTCATAGCTTTGCACTGGTGGTAATGTAATTACCTGCACAGGTGATGATTACAACATCTTGTGCAATGTTAAGGAAATGCTGGAAATATGCAGTTTGTGGCCCGTGAGTACTGGAGTTTCCCATTCATACTCTACATGAGTGTGTGTAGTGTCTTGCATTTCCATACCTGACACTTTCAGGCTAGAATTTACAAAAAAACTGCGGCACTCTATCCTGTCCATGCAGGTGCAATGCTAAACATGAATTAGAAACATTAAGGTAAGCAGCACTCTATTGTAACTTGTATAGAATACAGAAATATTTCAGCTAAGCAAAAAGAGAAAAAAAAAAGAGACACTTAGCTTTATAAATATGGCTATATCGATAAACCACCCAGTCGCCATGTCGAGGCATGTCTCTTGAACTGGGTCCCTAACCTCCATTTTCTGCCTAAACCTTGGTAAAATCCTCCTCTGTTAAAGTCAACTGATACCAGAGAACAATAGAGAACATAAACCAATACGGACAAGGAAAGGTGTTCTTAAGGGCACCTTTCCCCACCCTAGTTGGCCCATGTCGCTATTGCTTTCTGGTGTCAGTTTTTCTACCTTGCCTATATAAGAAGAGGGTAATTTTTTCCAGACAGAGGCAGAGAATGAAAATGAAGAACACCTTTCCTTGCCCTTATTGGTTTATGTTCTCTATTGTTCTCTGGTATCAGTTGCCTTTAAAAGAGGAGAATTTTACCAAGGTATAGGTAGAAAATAGAGAATAGAGACCCAGTTCAAGAGACACACCTCGACGTGGCGACTGGGCGGTTTATCGATATGGCCATATTTATAAATCTGAGTGTCTCGCTTTTCTTTATTTTTCTGCTTAGCTAAAATATTTCTGTTCATATGAAGGAAAAAGCAGGCGACACTCTCCATTTGAGCAGCGATGTCTCCTTTATTTCAAAGTGTCAATGGACATAATTCATCCGTGACGATGTGTGGGGAGAGGGTGTGGAGGACGGCGTCCTCTCATTGTCATTCTCCTCCTCAATGTCCAGATCCATCGGCTGCTGCAACGACTGCAGGTCTATTAAGGCCTAGCAGGCTGCAGGATCCTGTCTCCAACCTCTGGAGGTCCCGGCTGGCATCTGGAAAGGCTAATATCCTGAATTCTGTTCCAGTGGGACCTCTTCAGGCATGCAGGACCAGCACTGGATCCTTACCTTACTGCAGATCAGGCCCAAGGTGGAGCATGGTCGAGCTCCAGCTCACATATGTGGAAATCTCCTATATGGGCTGCTCTTGTGGCGATGAAGCTCCCTTGGCCCAGGCGGCGGTGAGGAAAATCGGCTCCTCCAGAGGTGATATGTCTTTGTGTGGATCCATCAGGTCTCCAAACTCCTGACTGCATGCACACAGTAGCAAAGTGTTGCTGCATTTTACAGCAATCCCAGAATGGTGCCGTTCTCTGAGGTGACACATTTTTCCTTTGCCTAGGGTCCTGTCTCTTCTAGTGCCAGGACCACTTAGAGGATATTATTGTTTGCCCAATCTTGTTGCCTTAAGGTCCTCATTAATCCCTCCATTGCGTGGCTGCAGAAGGCACCTGGCTTACACATCCCTTTGCCACTGGTAACACTTGGGCTATTGGTTAGGGATATTGACATATTTGGTGGAAAAAATAAGAAAAAAAAAATAGTTTTCTCAGCTCATTACCAATTCATCTGGAAATTCGAATAAGACTAGGCAGCAATGCACAGAAAGGTCCAAGGGTCAGTTCTCAGGTGAAGGATGAAGTAACATAACAGACAAACAAGTAATTTTGCCAAAAAATGGCCAGCACTTGCAAAAAATAAAATTATATATTCATATAAAAATAGGAAAACTTTATTAGTGCATATTAAAAGAGGTTAGAAACGCAGTCCTACTTGCTTCAAGATAAAAATGCTCTTACTCATAGCATAGACATGTATACAAGGAAAAATTCTATATGCACACAAGCAACTTGAACAACTGACTACTGTGACAACATGGACTTGTTCAATGTATAGCATGGATTACGTTTCTTAATTTAACCAGACATGTTGGTCTTTTGTTGTTAACTTTTGATACATCAGTCATTGTTCCTGCCAGACTCTTCAAAGTCTCCCACTGTCCTAAGGTGTGTATTGCTAATATAATTATCTCACCCCCCTCTGTCAGAGACAGTCATGACTCTAAGTGAATTAAGTGTGTGAGTCTTTCATTGTTCCATTGTTCTGAGGATATGTATTGTTAATGTAAATTACATGTTCCCCTCACTCCCTAACTCCTCTCTGGACTACATACACAGGAGAATTATGCATATATTGGATTTAAGTGACAACCAATAAGAGCACAGTCTTTTATAACACAAGATATACCAAAGCTATGAACAATGGTGTATGTTTACTCTGAAAGTACATATATAAGGTAGAAATGATGTACAAATATTTTTAGAACAACTAACAGAGTCTACATCCCGAGAGTAGCAAATTGGAGACAGACCCTAAGTAGAGAGTGAACTCTCTCATTCAAGAAAATTGAGGTAATCATCCAGATACACTGAATTGTAAAGTTGAGGAGGCAGAACAACAAAAAAGATTAAAACCACCACTGTTTAATTTGCAGATTGAATTGAAGGAAAGAATTATCCCAAGCTGAATCTTGAAGACAAGCACCTTAAGAATTTTAAGGAATTTTAATGTGTTTTAAAGAATAAACATCCCAAAAAAGGGTTACATTTTAAATACAGAGTCTGGAATGTGTACACACCTTTAGATTAAGCGCTTAGCCTTTAGTGCTACAATAACATATAGCTAATTTGTTATGATACAACACAGGGGTAACAAATACACGGTGACACCCTTAAGGCTAAACAGCAGCTAATCATGAGTATGAGTCACTCCAGTGTTTAAAATTAAACATTAACCAGACATGTTGCTATTTTGTTGTTAACTTATGATAAATCAGTCATTGTTTCTGCCAGACTCTCCAAAGTCTCCCACTGTCCTAAGGTGTGTATTGCTAATGTAATTATCTCACCCCGTCTGTCAGAGACAGTCATGACTCAAAATGAATTAAGTATGTGAGTTTTTCATGATTCCATTGTTCTGAGGATGTGTTTTGTTTAATGTAAATTAAATGTTCCCCTCACTCCCTAACTCCTCTCTGGACTACACACACAGGAGAATTATGCATATATTGGATTTAAATGACAACGAATAAGACCACAGTCTTTTTCCACCAATCCTGAGGTCTCCAATGTCCTGAAAGGAGTGGTCGGGGTATATAAACCAGTTTGAAGGCCATAACCTTAGCCTAGGCCCTTTGGCACCATCTGAGGGATCAGAACCTGGATTATATTATTACATGGACTTCAGCATTGAATGCTAGGATTCGACTGGGATATCAGAGACTACATAAGGAAGAAACCCAGGTTGGGAAAAAATTTTTCCTGGCTACAGACTTTGCTGTGCTCGGTTAGCTTCTATGCTTATCGCTATTCCTCTTTCGGCGGGTGCCTGTCAAAAGCGGGGTACTGCTGGATTGCAGTAAGTGGCCCTGGAAACCCTAAAGCACAAATGTTCAAATCCATAGTGAGCCAGTGAAAGGGTGAGACTCTGTTGCCTGTTAAATTTTATGTTTTGCTTGGTTATGTGTTATATGCCTTTGACTATTGGGGATCCAATAGAGTCTTACCACTGTTGTTCTCTGTCCCTGTGTTGTCCTGCCCATGGTTAAGGAGTTCAGACGTTCAGTTGGGATGGGCCCTGGTCCAAGTGGTCTTTCTAAAGGCGGCTGGGCCAGCAGACAAGAGCACCCACTGACCCCCTTGTCTCCACAACTACACCCTTGTCTCCACAACTACACCCATGGTTAATGATATAACACATGTGCACATGCAAGAAATCTGTAATCCAAATGTATGAAAGGGAAGGAAAATGATTGGACATTTTCAAGATGCAATATCCATATGATAGTGTTTTATGAGTGTGTACAAGCCTATAAGACCACGAATGTTAAGCATATAATTGACATAAGCTATTTTTATCTTAATTGCTAGCAGGTATGTGTTTATGAGATGGCATCGCACACTGCTGACCCTCTACTATAATAAAGGTTTTCTCTTCCCTCGAAAACAATAAAAAAATTAAAAGCTCTCTTAAAGGGATGTTTAAAGGAGATTTTAAGATTTCTCGAGTTCACAGTTGCTGGCACATTTGGCACTTTTCCAGATTCACAGCCAGCAGATGTCCCAACACATGAAAACTCAAAATTTAAAGACTTTATTTTAAAGCTCCCTTAAATTCACAAGGTTGAAATAAACCAGTAGACCTGAAGACCTGGTTGTGAACTCAGCTAACTTATAAGTTAGCATAGTTTTCAGTCACTGGGTCTTCTGGCAAGCGTTTTGACCCCAAACCTTCAAGGGATGTTTTAGGGCCATTTTAAAGTTTCAAACATTTTTCCAAACAAAGCCAAATTTGCTGACTTTTTAACAAATTGTTTCTGCTTCCGGTCAGAAAACAGATCTTCAATATTCGTGCCAAATTTGAAATTCACAAACCATGTTTGGAAAAGTTTGCTCATGTCTAGATATCGACTTCCAAGTATTGAATTGGAAGAAAGGAGTACAAGAGGTTAATACTAAGAAACGTCAAAGAGATCTATCAGACTATCTGATTTAAAGAGTACACAAATGGTCAAACAATATAAGAATAAAGAATCTCATGAGAACTTCCCCTCTCCTCTGTATCATAAAATAAAAGTAATACTGAAATATTGGAAGATCAATACTCATACCCGACCAGAAAGAAGAAATGGAATCAGGGCCTACAATACAGTGGGACCAGAAAAACATTCTGCTGAGATAAAACAACCCTGAAGATGCAGGTGATAAACCTCTCAGGTATAGTGCTGACACCTACACTACTTGAGATACTTGGTATGGGGTTAGCTCTTTCTCCCTTATTGGCTTTTGATATATTTACAGGGATAACAGACCTGAAAATATTTGCTTGGAAATTAGTTTTTAAGATGATCTTTCACAAAAGTATTCTCAAAATGAGATATGGACAAAAGAAGAACTTCAGGCAATCAATATCCTCAATGAACTTTCTGATATGACACACAATCAAAGGTGGGTAAAGATTTTACAGCTTTTAAATCTAAATCAGGGACATTTTCCATAGTTAAGTCTATTTCCAAATATAGAGATATTCATCAAACTGGTTTCTTAAGAGTGTACCAAGATTCACAGAAACATTGAAAATAATAATTTGAACAAAGATCAGATGAGACCATTGCAAAATCTAAAAACATTGAAGAAGGCTGTGATAAAGGAAGCTAATAAAGGCGGGAACATTGTCATTTGGCCATAAAAAAATGTAAGGAAATAAGGTTCTGAGAGAAATATCTTTCTTTCATGTAAAAGAAATATACACAACTAGGAGGCATATAACTATGTCAATGGAATAAGAAATCACTGGAATTATTTCTACAGTTACCTCTCCTACCTTTTACTTTGTCTTTTACTCTGCATTGTTATGTCTAATAATTAAAGATTTGAATTTTATTCATAGCTGTTTGAAGAAGTTAGAAGTTAGTTAGAAGTTAGCATGTTAGACCATTTAAGTACTTTGGTTAACTGCTGTGTTTTTTCACAGATAGTAATTTATTATGGACATGAGGGCCAGAGATTCCATGTATCTCACCCAAATTGATCACATTTTTAAAGGAGAGATTTTGCAGAATAGAGATTTGGAAAGAGGGCAAAACTAAAGTTCTTTAAACATAAGATTACAAGAAGACTTCCCATATTGTGGTACAAGGTATTACTGGAAACATTTTAGACCTTTTAGATGCTTTTGCTTTGTTATACTTAGTTCTCAGGCCACTGAATACTCCCTGCATTCAACTTGTTTATGTCCAGGTTGTTAAAAGCATTAAAATATTTCATATAATAGACTAAAATAGTATCACTTATTTTATCCTGATCAGTCACCATAAAATACTAATTGAAATCATAAACACATTTTAGAAAAAAATAGACAAAATAGATATTTTTGTTTTAATACAATTAATTACTCAGCTCACCCTTGTAGTATCCAGAAAACAGGATCCTCACCCTCACTCAGAGTCGTCCTGGTCCAGACGGGAAATCCAATATTGGGTAAAAAGGAAAGTTCTGCAGCGAAGACAGAAGAATTGGTATTGTAAAAAACAACTTTTATTTTTCTTCAGTTAAAAAAGATCAGCATGACATGGGTAATTGGTACTCCAGTGAGGGAAGGGGGGGGGAAATCCCACGCATTTCGACTTAAGTCTTAATCATGGAAAACAGTTCAATTTGTAACAATAAAAATTTTTGTTTAGTAAGAATAACAAACTAATGTAGGGATTTCAATTCACTTAGTGGCAATTGAGGTAGGTATGAGAGACAATTAAGAAAAAATATCCAGGCTGCTTTAGTAAATCTCCATAAAACATGCAGAAAATAAATAGCCTTTCAGTACAGGCAAAACATAATAAGCAATGTATACACATAATACACAGTCTAAATAATGAAACTTGGTAATAGTCCAATACACAATTCCCAGTTTGGAACTTCACTGAGGAAGCCTTACCTTCAGATGCAGAGACATAATAATACACTTGAACTTTCTTATATCCATGACACTAGGTCTTGGGGTCAGGATATGTTATCAACCAGTCCCAACCATCTCTTGGACTGCTGATAAACCGTGCCTTTGCCATGTCTTATTAACACTCTCTGTTCTATACAGGCTGAAGCTTGCTTCTGGGCTTATATCACTGAGGATATTCACCTCTGTTATACATATCTCCTTTCCATGATGTATTCAGTAGACAGCAGGCCTCCTGCTGATTGACAGCCAGCTCCTCGCTACCTGATTGGGGGAGCTGGCTTTGACACTCATTAACAAAGGGGAGAAGCCATTCCTCTGTTGATGTGACATCAGCGGAAGCGGCAAAATCACTGACAGGAGCTGTCGGCGGTGAACAGTGCCAAGAACAACAGGCAGGTAGGTGGCAGCTACCTGCCTGTTAGTGCTTCGGAAAATTTTTTTTTTTATAAATCCCAGATAATTCTTTTAAATAAAAATACATGGTTTATTCTTGTGTGTTTCTGCAAAGCATTCGAAACGGTCACCGTCGTCCCTCCGTCCTCCCTTCCCTGCACCCACCAATGTAAACTTTTTGGAATAAAGCTATTCTTGGTATAAAGGATGCCGGAGCGCCGCTGTTTTCCTCCTAAGTTCTTAACTTTTGTTCACAAGCAATGTGGAGCTAAAATATCATTTGAATTTATCCTAAGTATTTTTCAGATCTATCATTCACCAACAATCTATTTCAGAACACTATGGTCTCAATTTAATAACCATTAAATGCAAACTGGTGTAAAACACTTTGAAAAGTGGCACCAGTTTTATTTAATGCAAGCTGTGCAAACATTTTGCAACATTAAACATTTTTGCATGTTTGAAGTAGCCCCTCTAAAAAGGAGCGCAGCTGGGGAGGAACCAGGGTGGGACTTGATGTAGCTATGCTTGCCCATCAGATTCAACAAAAGTGCCAGGGTTCCTTATACCAGAAATGTTACTCCAATTTGTGTGTGCCTCTGAATTAATTGAATGCATAGTACTAACATGAGCTGTTCAATAAGAATAGTTTTGCGCAAGCTGCTATGTTCACACCACTACCGTATATGTTAAGCTACTAATATAGCATGTCAATAGTTTGTATGGTGAATAATTTGTAACCATTTACAGTATTGTTCACTGACACTTTTCAGTTTTTATTCTCAGTTTTTTGTTAATGTATTGGAATTTTCCTAATTGCGTGAAATTTTATTTTAGTCCTTAAGGTGAAAAAATGAAGTTATCCAGTTAGTACCTAAATAGGACAATATTATCTAGTTGAATTTTATGGTCACATTAATACAATCAGATTATATTTTTAACTTACATAGTATTTTTACTTCCAGACATTTTTAGCTGCCGTGTTCTCCCACCATTTACTGTTGTCACCAATAGATATCACTCCAGTCAAAGTAAAGTATACCAGGCAATAACATATGCTACTTGCTTAGACAGCTGCCCAAATGTCACTAGCTCATGATTGAAAGAAGGAATACTTGGCAGGAAAATTAATTGTTCATTAACTGAGCTGTGAGAATAATCTGTTCAGTTATCATCCAGGGCTACATTACATATATCAATCTCTAGAGTAAAGTATTTAGCCTATTAGTTAAAACTATGGAAAAAAAAAATTTTGTTTTATATTATTTTATAGACTGTGGTGTAGTTATTATTTTTGCAAACATACTTAAGAAAACTCTACAAATAAATAATAGTGTATAGACTTCACATGTTAGTCATGAAGAAGTAGGGACCTTGTAAAATACCTTTAATGTATAAATATAGATGGCTTACTTTTTAACCCAATGGTATTCAGGGATGTTGATAAGGCAGTATTTTGGAAAAAAGTGTTTTTTATTAGGTTAGAAAAAGTACTGAATTTCCAATTGAGACACTTTCAACTACCTTTCAATGTTTAAAATGTCCCCAAACCCTTGGCTTTGAGGATCAATCAATACTAAACTAAACAAATTTGTTACGAACAGATAAGTATCAGATCACCCGCACTCACTCAAGTTACTTGAGTGAACGCGGTGGTCTGACAGTTATCTGTTCTTTTTTCTTGACAGTTGTGTGGATGTGGACCCCATCTCCCACCTGTGACTCCTCTCTAAAGTTGTGTAGTTTTTACTAAGAATTGTCCAAGGAGACATTTTTAACACCTTTCATGACCCTGAAATTTTTCGTTTTTCATTTTCGTTAATTGCTTCCCTGCTTCCAAGAGCCATAACTTTTTTATTTTTTCATCAATATAGACATATGATGGCTTATTTTATGTAGGACGAGTTGTACTTTCAGATACAATTATTTATTTTACCATATGGTATACAGGGAAATTCGAAACAAATTCCAAGTGCAGTGAAATTGCAAAAAAGTGCAATTACACGTTTGTTTTTTGAGTTTTTTAGTCACCATGTTCACTATATGCTAAAACTGACATGACAGTGTGATGCCTCGGGTTGGTACGAGTTCATAGATACCAAACATGTATACCTTTACTGGTATCTAAGTGGTGAAAAAAAATTCAGAAGTTTGGAAAAAATAAATCACACTTTTTGTGCCATGTTCTGCGACCTGAAGCTTTCACATTTTTCGGGATGTGGGGTTGTGTGATGGCTTATTTTTTGTGTCTTGAGCTGACATTTCTAATGATACCATTTTTGGATGGATGCGCTGTTTTGATCGCCCGTTATTGCATTTTATAGCAATGTTACGGCGATCAAAACAAGTAATGTTGGTAGCGATTCCAAGATAAGAAAACACGGCACTCACCATAGGAAGAATCTTCAAAGACTTTTTATTCCATGCGACTCGGCAAGGCTAAAACGCAGGGAGGGGAGGGGGTGCTGAGGCTTGGTGACGGTTCCCCGTTTCGCAGCGCGACTCGCTGCTTCTACGGACCAAACTAGTCTGGCGTCTGACGTCACATCCGAGGTTTTCAAGCCCCGGACGAGTCCGCCCACGCCAGCTCACAATGTAATCAAAGTGCTCTATATGTGAAACATAAATTGAATTAAAAAATATACATATCATACAATCAGATGTGTCCGCTAGAGAAACCTTAGAACTATTGGCATTAAAATTCTAGGACTTTAAAACAATCAAGTACTATACATGAGTAATGAGCGGCATAGGAAAGAGGAGGATTTAGCGTTTTCTCAAAAAACGATCATATCCATATTAAGGTATCTAAGACAGTAATACATTATCAAATGCGTCATATCAAAAAGACAAAAAGGAAACCGAGCCTCACTAACCGAGCCTCTTTCTAAATTTTGTGATTGGCTATTGAGACCTTTACTTGAGAAAGTTCCCTCATATGTGAAGGACTCGACTGCCTTTGTTACCATCCTTGATCAGGTCGAATGGCAGGAGGGGTACAGACTGGCTTCCATCGATGTGGAAAGTCTGTACACCAGGATACCTCAGAAGTTGGCAGTGTCTGTTATTGAAAAAATTTTAAGTGTCAGTGGACAGAGCGAGGGACTGGTTTCCTTCGTCTCTGAGGCACTGAACTTTATATTAACACATAATGCCTTTGCCTTTGGTAGTGCCTGGTACAAACAAGTAGAGGGTACTGCTATGGGCACTTCAGTCTCTTGTACCTTAGCTAATTTGTTCATGGCCCATTTTGAGGACAACGTTGTCTATGCTTCCTCTAACCCCTTCCTTAAGCACATTAAAGTGTATGCTAGGTACGTGGACGACGTATTTCTGATTTGGGACGGCACTGAGCTTGAATTTTCAAATTTCGTACAATTCCTAAATAACACTAATGCATTTAATATGCTGTTTACTTCGGTGTTTGGAGACCAGGAACTAGATTTCCTGGATGTTAAAGTTCAGATTCGTAATGGCTCTTTAGTGAGGTCCCTTTTCAGAAAACCCACCAGTACCAACTCGTTGTTGCACTTTGAAAGTGCACATCCTTACCACACGAAAAAAGGTTTGCCCTATAGCCAATTCCTTAGGGTACAGAGATTAAATAATAATCCCAATATTAAAGAAACTCAGTTTTCTGAATTGGAGGAAAGATTTGTACAAAGAGGGTATCCTAAAAAGATTGTACAAGAGGCCCGGTTGAGAGCACATGCGAAACCCTCTCAGGTGGAGAGAGAATTCTCAATACCAGAGAGACGAGCTGAAGTAGCTAAAAGGTTTACGTTTACTTTCAAATTTGGCCCGATGTATAGTATCATTGCAAATGCAATCAGGAAGTGTTGGCCCATCATAACTAAGGATAAAGATCTTAGTTCTATAAATATAGGACCCCCTCTGGTGACATACCGGAGATGTAACAACTTGTCTGATCTTCTAGTGAAGAATCGTTGGGACCCCATTGGCAAAAAGAAGGGAACTTGGTTAGATAAATCACGCCGAAGGGCAACTTTCGTTGTAGGAATTGTAATTTCTGTAAGTTCCATAAAGTTGATAACCCCATCATTATTGGAGGGAAACAACATTTGGTTAAGTCATACATTAGTTGCAAAACGAAGTGGGTAGTCTACGTGGTTTGGTGTACTTGCAATAAATTTTATATAGGGAAAACTATTAGGGAAATGTATGTTCGTTTCAGGGAACATCAAAATTCCATCAGAACAGGAGTGGGGTGTACGAGGCTCATCCAGCACGTACGAGAAATGCATAACGGTGACGTAAACACTTTGAGCTTTGCAGGTATAGAACAAGTGGTGGCTTCCCCTTTAGGGGGGGATCTACACAAGAAATTACTACAATCTGAAAGTAGGTGGATTAATGATACCGGAGCATGTGAAGCCTTAGGTTTAAATGAGAGAAATGATTTCTCCCCTTTCTTGTAATTTATAGATCGGGCCTTTGGTCGTTATATGTCTATTTCTTCTAGCATTTAACTTTATTCAGTATATATGCTCCTATTTCATGCCGTCACTTGGTTTTCTGTATGTATTTTAGTATATGCTTTTGTTGGGTTTATTTATTTTTATTGTCAAACATTATAATTGCCTAGTGCTTTATTAGGTGTTTTGACCCATTATGGGAGCCTCTTACTACTTCTCCTTTTCTATCTTTTTTACTTTTCCCTCCTGTTCCCTTAACTTCTTCGCCTTTTGCATGCCTCCCGTCCTATCCCTCCATCTGCTCCCCCCCCCCCTTTGCTGCGCCCCCTGCCCCTCCCCCTCCCTTTCCCCTTTCTCCCCCCCCCTTCTCCCCTTTCCCCCCCCTCTTTCCCCCTCCCCCCCCTCCCCCCTTTTTCCCCCCCCCCCTTTCCCCTTTCTTTCCCCGTTTCCTTTTTGTCTTTTTTCCTTTTTTTCCTTTTTGTCTTTTTGATATGACGCATTTGATAATGTATTACTGTCTTAGATACCTTAATATGGATATGATCGTTTTTTGAGAAAACGCTAAATCCTCCTCTTTCCTATGCCGCTCATTACTCATGTATAGTACTTGATTGTTTTAAAGTCCTAGAATTTTAATGCCAATAGTTCTAAGGTTTCTCTAGCGGACACATCTGATTGTATGATATGTATATTTTTTAATTCAATTTATGTTTCACATATAGAGCACTTTGATTACATTGTGAGCTGGCGTGGGTGGACTCGTCCGGGGCTTGAAAACCTCGGATGTGACGTCAGACGCCAGACTAGTTTGGTCCGTAGAAGCAGCGAGTCGCGCTGCGAAACGGGGAACCGTCACCAAGCCTCAGCACCCCCTCCCCTCCCTGCGTTTTAGCCTTGCCGAGTCGCATGGAATAAAAAGTCTTTGAAGATTCTTCCTATGGTGAGTGCCGTGTTTTCTTATCTTGGAATCGCTATTACTGACTGTCGGATCTTCAACACACGTGCACCTCCGACACAGGAATCGCACACTCTGAGGGTTATATCTGCGATTATACAGACGACAGTGCCCGACTCCTATCTTTATTTTGTCAAGTAATGTTGGTGTTTGGACTTTTTTTTCGTTACGCAGTTTACTGCTCTCATTAATTGATTTTATATCTTGATAGATCTGGCGTATCTGACAGTGGTGATACCAAACGTGTATTTTTTTAAATTGTTTTTAATACTTTTATTGTGAATGGGGGAAAAGGGGGGTGATTTGAACTTTTGTTTTATTCTTTTCCATGTCTATAAAAACTTTATTCATTCATTTTTTCTTACTTTTACACTAACCCATAGAAAGGCATCCTGCTCCACAGTCCAATCACTTCTGACAGATACCGATGAGCTGCAGCACATCGGTATCTGCCAGAGTTGTGGATGGTGAGGGGTTGACAGCGCTTGCCAACCATTCACCGGAAGTGCTCCATGACAGCATCCGGGGTCTGGCCAGAACCCCAGGCTGTCATGTGAGCACCGGAGATCCCGTGATAGTGTGCTCCCCACCGTGGCACCTTTGGATCCCACTGTCAGTGATTGACAGTGGGATCCAAAGGGTTAACAGCACCGATTGTTAGCCCGACATCTCAGCTGATGAGATCAGCTGAGATGTCGGGTGTTTGATGTGAGCTCCGGTTACCCAGGTAAGTGCCCCATGACGTTGTACAACACGGTGGTTTTGATGTGAATTGAAAGGGTGAACACATTTTGCTTTTGATTATATATCTTTTTTCATATATCTTCCAATTTTTGAGAGGCAAAACATCTACTCTGACATTATTTTTTTACCTTTTATTGAAATTTACATGAAAAAATACATAATACATTAATATTTTAGTATACTTTTTTCATTATGGTTTTTCTTAACATTTTGTAAAGTTTTTTTTATGCTGCATTGAACAAGTTATTACATTTTTATATTCTTTTAAATGATATTTTACATTTTTAAATCTTATCATGGGACTTCACCATGCAATCTATGATAACTTAAAAAATCCACTGTAGTTGTTCTGTAATGAAGAGCATTATACCTAGACGCCAAGGTATACTGTAGGGCTTAAAGAGTCAGTCTCCTCCCTCTATTATACCACCTACGTCCTGCGATCAGTATTGACCATGGCATCTAAGGGGTTAAACAGATTCTATCAGAGTAAACTCCAATTGTGACCAGATATGTTATATGTTACCTTTGACAGTTGTTGTAGATGGTAAAGGCACAACTCAAATGTATGACATACTGCTAAAAAGGGGTTATATTGCTATTTATTAAAATGTTCATAATAGTTAGAAAAGTACTTTTTTATTGTGTAACAATTTTACAAAAAGCAGTAATTTTAATATATGAGTATAAATTTGGCTATAAAGGAACCAGTTAATAAAAAGATTCCTTTCCTTATTTTTTGCTATAGAAACTTACTAGATGGAGTGTTTTCTTTTTGTGTCCTGCATTAGCATTTTTATCACTATTCCTATCTTAATTACAAGACATTGTATTGAATGATGGCAAGTCAAGAATAGCTCTTATGAAAATACAATTCAATTAATTATCTATTCACATTGACTTTTTCGAACTGTATAATGAAATGAATTTTTTTTGCTCAATTGATGCTTCAGATAGTTTTAACTGCAGAAAAATTTACATTTAGAAATATTTTGCAATTTGTTTACTTTATATTAACTTTTCCTAAGTATGAAAATGTATAATATTCCATCTAATTTTTAGGTTCTAAATGACTATTGTGAAACCAGTTTGGAGTAATCTGTGAAATCTAAAGAATTATGAATTAGACAAGCATGATATTGTATGTTAGAATTTTACTATTTCTTTTGAGATGACTATTTACCGTATATACTCGCATATAAGCCGAGTTTTTCAGCCCAAAAATTGGGCTGAAAAGTCCCCCCCTCGGCTCATACGCGAGTCACTCAGTATACTGTGGGGGGCGGGCTGTGACCGGGGGCTGGAGGAGGCAGGAGGGGGCCGCAGTGACCGTGGGCGGTCACGTGGGGCCTCCTCATTAATGTAATGAATATGCACGGCATCCCCCCGTCCATCAGCGGTGGGGGGATGCCGTGCATATTGCAATACACTGGCCCCCAGCAGTAACACACAGTCCCCCCTCCTTAGTATGTCCCCCCCAGGCTGCGGCACTTGTCAAAATAACAAACACTTTATACAACACCTCTCCGGCGCAGCTCCTCCGCTCCTCCGGTCCCGGCTTCTTCTTCCTGCTTGTGCCGGTGTCATGTGACCTGGCGCAGCCGATGACGTCATCTCCTGCACCCGGTCACAGCACTAGAAGCCGGCACAAGAAGGAAGAAGCCGGGACCGGAGGAGCTGCGCCGGAGAGGTGATGTATAAAGTGTTTGTTATTTTGACAAGTGCCGCAGCCTGGGGGGAACATACTAAGGAGGGGGGTCTGTGTGTTACTGCTGGGGGCCAGTATACCTGCAGAGGGGCCTGTATACCACCACTGAGGGCCTGTATACACTGCAGAGGGGCCTATATACCACCACTGGGGCCAGTATACCTGCAGAGGGGCCTGTATACCACCACTGAGGGCCTGTATACACTGCAGAGGGGCCTATATACCACCACTGGGGGCCAGTATACCTGCAGAGGGGCCTGTATACCACCACTGAGGGCATGTATACACTGCAGAAGGGCCTATATACCACCACTGGGGGCCAGTATACCTGCAGAGGGGCCTGTATACCACCACTGAGGGCCTGTATACACTGCAGAGGGGCCTATATACCACCACTGGGGGCCAGTATACCTGCAGAGGGGCCTGTATACCACCACTGAGGGCCTGTATACACTGCAGAGGGGCCTATATACCACCACTGGGGGCCAGTATACCTGCAGAGGGGCCTATATACCACCACTGGGGGCCAGTATACCTGCTGAGGGGCCTGTATACCACTGCTGAGGGGCCTGTATACCACTGCTGAGGGGCCTATATACCACCACTGGGGGCCAGTATACCTGCAGAGGGGCCTGTATACCACCACTGAGGCCCTGTATACACTGCAGAGGGGCCTATATTCCACCACTGGGGGCCAGTATACCTGCAGAGGGGCCTGTATACCACCACTGAGGGCCTGTATACACTGCAGAGGGGGCCTGTATACACCGCACAGGGGCCTGTATACACTGCAGAGGGGCCTATATACCACCACTGGGGGCCAGTATACCTGCTGAGGGGCCTGTATACCACTGCTGAGGGGCCTGTATACACTGCTGAGGGGCCTGTATACCACTGCTGAGGGGCCTGTATACCACTACTGAGGGGCCTGTATACCACTGCTGAGGGGCCTGTATAATACCACTGCTGAGGGGCCTGTATACCATTACTAAGGGGTGCTATATACCAGTGACGGGGGGCTATATAATAGGATGGGGGTCTGCTGCATTTCATACCCTAGGCTTATACGCGAGTCAATAACTTTGCCAAATTTTGGGGGCAAAAGTAGGGGGGTCGGCTTATACACGGGTCGGCTTATACACGAGTATATACGGTAGCTACTACAATTAAAGTCAGTCAATAATATAAATATGGCATTATGATAGAAACATACTGCAGTATGTTACATTTAATTGTTTCTTTTTTTTGTTACAAATTATGGCAAAACCATGGGCAATACTGCAATGATTCAATGATTCCATACACAAACATAAATATTAAAATGCCAAGACCAATCTGTTAAGGTCATGTTACTGTACATCTTGGGTGCACAGCATTTTCTGGTCTGCATTATTATATTGACTTAAAAAACAAAACACTTAAACTATTCTTCTTAAATACAGATATACTGAGTGGAGAATTTGCTTTCATTCAGGATATATGTGCCATGGCTTGACTCTGAGGCCATCTAATTGTCGGTTTCCCTCTCTGTTGGACCACAGCCTGTTTTTTTTCTGTCCATTGCTGATAGTTCTCTTTTTCTTTCTTGCTTTCCTCTTTACTTCTATTCAGGTATTTTCACTTCTTCATTTTGTTTTCCCTATCACACCTGGGGAGTGGCTATTTATTCTCATCATAAACATAACTTTATTGCTGGCTATATTCCAATATAGATAAATGTTTTGAGTTTCAAGAAGGGATGAGCGAGTACTGCAATATTCAGACTTGCAATACTCGCAACGAGTAGGTCCCGGTACTCGGTACCCATTGCGAGCATAGCGAGTCCAATGGCAGTGAATGGGCCAGACGAGTACTTTCGCAGTGTATCTGTATATACACTGCGAAAGTACACTAAAGGTGAATAAATTTGTTAAAAATTAAAAAAGTATCATACTCACCTGTCCGACGCCTGCAACGGGACCGGCAAAGAAGACATCGATCAACGACAAGGACCTGCGAGTCTGACAGCCAATCAGAGGGCTGGTAGCAATCTGGCCAATCAGATGACCAGACGTCACAAACCACCTGATCGCTACCAGCCACCTGATTTGGCCAGATTGCCATATCTTGAACGTGCATCAATGACCTGGCAATCTGACCAATCAGGTGGCTGGTAGCGATCACATGGTTTGTGACATCTGGCCATCTGATTGGCCAGATTGCTACCAGCCATCTGATTGGCTGTCAGACTCGCAGGTCCTTGTCGTTGATCGGATGTCTTCTTTCCGGTCCCAGTGCAGGCGTCGGATAGGTGAGTATGATATTTTTTTAATTTTTAACAACTTTTATTCATTTTTAGTGCACTTTCGCAGTGTATATATAGATTACAACTCGCCACTCCCGAGTAATCACAAGAAACTTGGCGAGTAGCGAGTAGCCCGAATATCGTTACTATTCGGCAAGTACCGAATAGTAACGATTATACTCGCTCATCCCTAGTCCCAAGTCTTCAGTTAAGAATTATCTTGCTGAATTCACTGTGTTACCAACGTTTTGTCCCTCGGACAATTTTGAGTGTTCCTGATAGATTTTTTCATGCTGATTTAAGAAATGACTTCAGATTTTTCCTATCACATAATGTTTTTGGAAAAGATACAAAACATTATAATATTCTGTTTTAATTCTAAAAATTCATATATGAACTTTTTCTGAAAGAGTATATTCAGAATTTTCCACTGAAATAACATAAATCGCTGATCTACACATAAGAAAATAGTTATTATGTGAAGTATTTTGAAAGATGGTCATGTTCAAGCAAGCCAGAACATGTTTAGACATGCTCAGACAGGTTTATGATTGTGCATCTTTGCAATGACATCATAACCTTATGTAACATAGCTCTTATAGGGAGTATATACCCATTTGTGGGAAAGAATTTAGAGAAGGATAAACATTATATCATATATGCGATTCCTCGGAATACTTTTCATTGTAAAAACTGAAGATTTATTTTGAAATGTCGCATCGATATCTCAACAGTAGTGATAATTTCTGCTACATATGCGGAGAATATACATTGAAAACACAAAAGAAGGAAATAACTCCACTTGTTAAGAAAGCATATGAGCTATACTTTGAATATTTAATTGGAGATCAGGACAAACAGTGGGGCACCTTATATATGCTGTGCATCTTGTTCTAGAAGCCTTAGAGCATGGCTGCATGGATCACAACCTTCAATGCCGTTCGCTGTTCCAACGATATGGTGAGAGCAGAGAGATCATGTAACAGATTGCTACTTCTGCCTTACAAAATTTAACAGGATATTCAGTAAAGAACAAGAAATCAATAGAATATCCTATTGTTCCTTCAGCCATAAGACAGTGCCACATGATGAAAGTCTTCCTATCCCAAAGCCTCCCAAAGTATGGACAATGGGATGAGAATGATACTAACAATTGTCAGTTGAAAATGAAACTGCTGCAGAACCAGACTTTGAGCCTTCTACATCAAAACCACATCTGTTCAGTCAAGCTGAGGAAGCTTGACCTGGATGTGTACATTTCCTCTGTACTTCCCTCTCTTCCAATTAATTTAAATAAGGTGCAACTGGAAAGAAGTGGCACAATTTCTCCCTCTGTACAGGTTCTTTCTAGATCTATGTGTCTCCCCAAGAGACATGGTGGGAGGGGGGTGGTCGTCCCCACAGAATTTTCTTGTTTTGAGAATAGTTGCAAGTTCCAGGGTGAAGCCTTGGTTGTCAGTCCTTCAATGGGATTTTCATAATCCAGAAGACGCATGCTTGGTAATAAACATTCAGGTCTGGACCTGCATGTGAATGACTGCGTATGGATGTCCACTAATACCAGTGGAAGTGTGCTTTCAGGAAGATGGGCTCTAGTCAGTGCTCCCGCCGACCATCTCCCTAGTGAGAATTAACATCAGAGGCAGTGAGGAGCTGGGCATCCTGCAGTGACTGGGTGAAAGAGCTCATATAGGGATGGTAATTCCCAGGGGGCAATACATCTAGGAATTCACTGTGTTGAGCGCTTTAGCTGGCTGCCCGCAGTGTTTTCTTGGACTAGTCTCCTGAGATCAGTGATTGCTTCGTGTTGTTGGTCTACTAGGCATTGCTCCCACCTAACCAGAATCCTACTCCACACTAATGAGATGCAACACCCCGAAATAGCTATCTGTGGATGGATACCTGGCCTTGGTATTCCCATGTAATATCTTTAAGCTTGTAAAGAGCTGGATATTAACTCAAAGGGCCACATAATATGGTGGTTATGGTGGTCTCCTCAAAGTGCCACCCCATGGCTAGGTTCTTCCCTGGAAAGATATTTGGCTAGTCCTGTGCTGAGACTTCTAAACAAGGCTCCACAGACTTTATTTGCATATTTGTAATTCCCAGGGGGCAATGCACCTAGGAATTCACTTTGTTGAGTGCTTTAGCCGGCTGCCCGCATTGTTTTCTTGGACTGGTCTCCCTGAGATCAGTGATTGCTTCATGTTTTTTTGTCTACTAGGCATTGCTCCCACCTAGCCATAATCCTACTCCACACTAATGAGGGGCAACATCCTGAAACAGCTGTCTGTGGATGTTTACCTGGCCTTGGTATTCCCTTGTCATATATTTAAGCTTGTAAAGAGCTGGATCTTGACTCAACGGGCCACTTAATATGGTGGTTATGGTGGTGTCCTCAAAGAGCCACCCCATGGCTAGATTCTTCGCTGGAGAGATATCTGGCTAGTCCTGTGTTGAGATTCCTAAACGAGGCTCCACAGACTTTATTTCCATATAGGGATGGGAGGTAGATCAGGGCACTACTGCAGGTGAGTGCAGGAGGTCTCCCTTTTCCCTGTCCCCTAGGAGCAGGGCCCTCCCTGTTTTATTTGTCCCCCCTGTTTTGTACATTTGTGTTGTGTGCCAGACATCATTTATCTGGGCACCACTGTCACACCCTGTATCCAGACACACCCTAGTCTGTGGCATGATGAGGGGATGCTGTCATCACTCGAATTTGGTAGTCAATTCTGTGACCCCTATTTGTGTTGTCGGTTTCCAACTCTGTTTGACCACAGCATTTTTGTATCTGTTCAATTGCTGATAATTCTCTTGTCTTTTCTTTATTTTGCTTTGCTTTCGTATTATGTCTATTCACAAGTTTTCATGTCCTCTGTGTTTTTTTTTCTCTATTATGTCTTGTAAGGGGCTATTTATCTCACCATGCACCATTCTTTGCTTGTTATATTCCAAGACAAATGGATGTTTGGAGATCCAGATTTTTAGTTAAGGATTAGCCTGTTGAATTCTTTCTATTGCATTACCTAGTGGTTTATTTTTGATTTTCCTTTCCCAGCATTCTTCTCATTCTGTTATGTTTAGGATTTGGGCAGGGTTTTCTGCAAATTTCTTAAGTTTTTTGGGTTACTTCCATTTTCCTCCATCTTCCCTGTGTGACTGTGTGGATATGTTCTTAAGCCTGTGTCTCACCTAGAGATGAGCGAATTTTTCTCGACCTTCAAATTTGGTAAAAACCCGACTGATTCAATTCGTCACCTCAAACTTAAATGTTTTTCTGAAAAATCAGGAAATTCTGCAAATGTTAATGCTTCAGATGTGGTTTAGCTTAACATAGGACAGAAGCATTTGTGCATTCCACTAATGCTTGTGTTCTACTTTATCCTACACACACAGACAGACACACATAGCTCATCTTATCGTGTCTCCGCTGCATGATTACACTGGTGCATCTTCCCCTGTCCATCTCACATCCGCGCTGTGCAGTGCTGACCAGATCAGCTCCCCATGCACATCAATCAATGCCCGCTGTGCTCTAGGTGTGCAATGACTTGCTGAGGTCACCTGAGGTCACTGTTTAGGTGACCATGGTGGCCGCAAATCAGAGAGGGTGCCATGGTTAGCTGAACGGTGACCACAGCGAGTCACTACTTACAGACTGAGTTTGCAGCTCTTGCTTTCAGTGACTGGAGGCTGTGGTGACAGAATGCTGTATTCCTCACCATCACATGCGCTGATATAGGAATCCGGCTTGCAGATTGCGCTGTTCGAAGATTTGGCCAAGAAAATCACTCCAAGGACCTCGGATCTTAAGACAAAGCTCTTTATTCCTCCACACACTCGACGCCATTCGTGTACCCACTGTACACTTCCTCAGGAGTTTAAGAAACAACTCATGAGGAAGTGTACAGTAGGTACACGAAACGCGTCGAGTCTGTGGAGGAATAAATATCTTTGTCTTAAGATCGAAGGTCCTTGGAGTGATTTTCTTGGCCAAATTTTCGAACAGCGCAGTCTGCAAGCTGGATTCCTATATCAACACATATGATTTTGCAACTCTTCTAGATGATTGCTGCGTTCGACAAGATCCAATTGTCTTGTTTATTAGTGGTTGTGTCACACACAACCCGACCAGGTGAGTGCAACCATACTTATAATTGACTGATTATATCGGATAAGACCATACTGTGCGCTTCCTCTCCATTTATTATAGTATTCCTCACCATAGTATCCAATGAAGAAGACTTTGCAGAGGATTGCGGAGGGGTATGAGCGTGGGGAGGGGGTAATAAAGATGAAGTCACTAAGTGTCTCTGTGTTTTTATTTTAAATAAACACTTTTTCAACCATGTATTTGAGATTCTTGGTGGCCAGTTCTAACTTGGGCTGACATTAAAAATCTAGGGCTTAATACCAGCTGAAAAAATAAAGCTGGTATCAACCCGTTACTACCCAGTGTGTCACCCCCCACCTGGGCTGCTGGAAAGCCTGGTAAAGCACTGGAAATGGAATTTCTTATGAATGCACCATTTTAAGTTAGGCTGCTGGTGCTGGCTGCTATTCTTAAGCATGGGGGGGGCCCTAAACAATGGGTCATCTCCCAGCTGAGAATACCAGACCTCAGCTGCTTAGTTTTACCTTGGCTAGCAATTAAAAATAAAACAAAGCCCACACTTTTTTTTGCCAGCTATGGTAAAATTAGGCATTTGAGGCTCACAGCCGTCCAATTTCTCTGTGCTAGACTAAAAAATACAGCGAAGCCCCGTGCATTTTTTGAATTTTTTTTTAACTCACTATGATGGCAGGGTAGTTGCCATACACTGCATGAGTGTCAATGATTAGCTGTTGCAGTCAGACTGCATTTCCTGAATCTGGACGGTGATTGTGCTTGGTTGCCATACACTTTAGTGCTCCCCTGTTGTGGGGTCGCCAGAATCCACATAACTTGCCAGCGTGTATGATGACTGATCCCTACAACGCAGGAAGTTATGCAGCACACAGCAGGCCAGCACTACCACATCGATAGATTCCAGTTTCATATGCAAAGGCGTATGAAACACGCGGAATCTATTGGCCATGATCCCGAACGCATTTTCAACCACACGGCAGCCCGGATAGCCGGTAATTAAAATATGCGCTGCTCAGAAGTGACCGTCCTCTGGGGATATGGCCGTAGTAGGTGAACCTGAAGTGGGAAGGCTTCATCCCCCACAAACGCAAAGTTTAGATGATCGGTTGTGACATTAGTTGAGGGCAAATTCGCAGCAACTCTCCTTAGGTCTTCAGCCAAGGAGATGTGTGCAAACACACACCCCCATCTGAGACACAGCCGTTCATGCCAACATCCATGTAGAGGAACTCAGAGTGAGCATCCACCAGGGCCATGAGGACCACGCTAAAATATCCCTTATAATTAAAATACAAGGCCCACGTTTTGGGGGTGTTGCGTGATCCTCATGTGCTTACCATCTAATGCACCTCCACAGTTTGGAAATTGCCATCAATCGACAAAACCTCTGGCAACATCCATCAATGCACAGGGGTTGTTGGTAACTGCATGTAGGATGGCAGCAGACAACTCACTATGGCCTCACATGTCTCGTGTATCAGGCAGCTCAGCAGTGACTGTGAGACTGCTGCAGAATATTGCAGGTCTGTCCTTGAACGACCTGTTGCCAGGAACCTCAAAGTTACAGCCAAACGATCCTCAGGTGGCAGAGCTCGATGGGTTTATGCATTCCAAGAGGAATGTGAAAGAGTCCTCGGCATACAGAGATAGTTCCTGAATTCATGCGGACTACTATCCTCCAGCTGATGCAGCAATCGCATGTGACTCAGGTTGTCCCGTTGCCGAAGCCAATCCCTAACCAACACACGCCGTTCAGCTCTCTCCTTCAGCCACAAGTCCTCTTCTACCAAGGCAAGAGCCACGATAACATCTCCATCAGGGTCCATGATGATCTCATGTACCAACCCCTGCAAAAGGAACAAAAAAAGCCTATCATCAAAAGAACACTTTATAAGGCATCAAAAGTAACCACTACCTCCTTCCCTACACATCTCCTAGCCAGTTACCCACATCGTAGCAGACTCTGCTCATATGTCCACCCACATAGATATTTTGCACCATTGAATGGTCACAAACAACATTGCACTGCCTCACAACAACACCTGTTATCACTACACCCATGGGCCTCCTCCACAACTATTTCTCCATCGTCCAAATTGTGACATCATCATACCCCCATATAGCTGCCCATAATGTATATGTACTACCACAAGGCCTAGGAAAATACAAAGCTCAACCACACAGACAGATGCTTATTACCAATTAAATACAAGAACATGCTAAACGTTACCAGAGCCATATGTTACTGACAATCATCATCCCACGCAGCTGACAATCACATATTCATCATGTCCAACAGACATCCCTGTTGTGTTGATAAGGCCTGATCTTCACAGGCAGACATTCCCAAGCCACATGGGCCACTCCACATCTCAATGTCGCCAGAATACTTCCATTCTGTCTGGTAAAGGCCAGTACTATGTGCCCACATTATATATGTTCCACTAAGCTAACCACAGAGGCCTCCTTGGTACATGATCCTGTATGGCGAAGGCAAACTGGATTGTCAATGAGGAGGGTGTTTTGTGGCAAGGAAAGCAATCCATCCATTTTGCGGCACACAATAGATCAATCAAACACATCATCATTACAAACTACAGACACCAGGACTTCGGCGTCTGCTCCAGTACACAAGAACTGATCTGTAATGCAAAGATGTATTCCAAACGCTATACACAGCCATATCACAAATCATGTGTGAACATCAGTACTTACTTAATGACTCTGGGCAGCAAGTGTGCCGTAGCTCGGTCGTTAGCATTTTTATGTGGTAAGCATCCAATCACAGAGCATCTGCGTCATCTAATTCACGTAGCCGCCTGGGCATTGCCACGGGTGACTACTGCTGCTTTGTGATTGGTCATGTTGTGTTGAAAATGTGGCCAGCTGGTCCGCCACCCATGCTCCTACTTCAATGTGCATTGTTCTAGTAACGTCTCATCAACAGAACTCTGTTGGACAGACGGTAAGTCGGTGGATATGCTATTGTGCTTCTCATGTATGGTATCTTATTTTTGGCTTCCGAGCCATATTTTGCCAGATGTATGGGCGGGTTATGTACAGCTTCATGTAGCGTCATGTAGATGTGTGGTTTACGACGCCTACGCATTGTTAACTCACTCCATGTCCTGTTTCACACATAATGATCCTTACCACCAATGACATGACAATGTGTCATACAGCACTACATCGTTCCATAAATATGAGCTGAGGTCATTCCTGTGTCTAAATTTGTGTGGTACGCCATGTGTGCCATTTCAACATGATACAGCTTTGTAACTTTGCCTGCCCGGCCTGCCCAGGCCCTAACCACATATGCCCCGTGTCATGTGCAGCATGTCACATC
The DNA here is from genome assembly GCA_033576535.1 of Allobates femoralis. Taxonomy (NCBI): domain Eukaryota; kingdom Metazoa; phylum Chordata; class Amphibia; order Anura; family Aromobatidae; genus Allobates; species Allobates femoralis. The sequence continues at coordinate 205,479,561 of JARQOC010000003.1, read as the reverse complement.
TGTGTACACATATAAAGGCCATTAATGCTTCGCATATACAAGCTAACTACCAGACCACCTGTCATTGGTAGTGCTGGACATGGATTGCCCACACAGAGTAGGGTGTGACCTGATATGTACATATATGTGTTTTGGTAACACACTATGTTGTTTTTTGGCATGATAGAGTCCTATTTTGTGCGTGAACTCCTAGCCATTTACCAGGACCATGAATGCCTGTGGCAGGTTACGTCGCCCGACTACAAGAACAGGGCGGTGAGGGTGTGGCCTACGGGCACCTTGTTGAGTTGGCAAACTGGCTCACCAAAGTAAGGCCTGAACGGTGCCGATGGTTGTGGAAAAAAATCAAGCGGCTGCGCACCGTGTTCACAATAAATCATAAAAAGGTTATGACGGCTTGGCCCGGGGCTGGAGCTGAGGAGGTCCCTAAGCATGTCTGTGGTATTATGACCTCCTCACCTTCACCCTGGGCCAGGAGGCTTCTCGCCCAATATGGAGCAGCAACTGCCTTGGCCAACCATCTTCGGCCACAAGCCAAGAGCCTGCCCCATCACAGCAGGTGCGTAATTGTACTTTTACTACCTAACCACACTTTGGTGGTTGCACTGATGTGTGGGTTGGTGGACATGTAGAAGGCACAATCGTGTTGGACTTTCACCGTTATTCTGTGTGTTCTGCTGTGTTGGCTTGTGGCTGTTGGTACTGATTGTGCTGTGTTATTTGGGGCATTTGGCATATCAATTTGGAGCCTCAGGTGACTACAGAGCACTGGTCTACTTCTTTCTTTCTCATCTCTGTTTCCAACCCTGCACTGTTGATATTGGTGTTTGGCATGCTCAGATATGCGCCATCTGGTCTGGGTGGTTGGTTGTGGTAATTGATGTCAGTACATTGCTACTCTTGTTAACTTTTTTATTTCAATTTTGGTTGACAGGCCCCTCGTGAGTCTGGCTCCAGTGCAAAGGACCCACCCGCTGGCCAGGCTCCACCATCATCATCTTTGGGGGAGCAGGTGCCTGATCCCAGTGGTGGGGGCCGTGCCCAGGGCCCAGCTCAGGCATACAACGGTCGCCCACCTGCCCCACTCAACACTGAGCTGGGTACCTAGGCAAAATGGGTCCTATTGACAGAGAGAGGACCCCCGCTACTTCAATCGGGCACATGGCCAGTGAGTGGGTGTGCCGCATGGAGCCAGAACAACCTGCCATCGCCGAGAGGGCCATCATTCTGGTACTGGAAGCGGCGTGGATGGGGCACTGAGATGGGATGGTTACATCACCATCCCCAAGAAAACACCCCCAGTGCTCCCTGTGCCCCAACAACACATGGTTAGAGCTTGCCAAAATCAGGATACCTCCATGTCTCCCACGAAGACTCCACCACAGAAGGGCCCCCAATGTGAGGGACTACGGGGATGAGAGGGAGGAGCCATTGTCTGATCCAGCAGAGGACGAAGAAGCAAGATCTACTACATTGCGTAGTGGCCTTTGTTGGTGACTTTTTTGTAAAAACCAAGTGTGTTGGTATTTTTATTTTGGGTTAATAAACCTGACTTTATTTGCCATACCTACGTCCATATCTCAGGTTCAGCAGTATGGTTGTGTGTGTAGGTGTTGTGGGTGTAATGGTGATGTTTGTGTGGCAGAAGGAGAGGCCTCATGTCACAATAACATAGTTGTGTTATTGTAGCAGACAGGAGCCTATCCTTAGGTGTCATGTGTGAGTTTTGAGAGATTACGAGTCTTCTCTGGCCATATTGGTGAGTATGTTTGTGTCTGTGTGTTTGTTAATGTGGGTGTGATATTGGAGACATTGATATAAAATAGGGCTTCATCCGTTTTGAAATGTTACTGTATTGTCAGATCTTATCATGTCACACTCCACACATAGGAAATTCATTAGCCATGTGTGGTGTTAAAAAATTTCACCTCCCAAAGGTGTCCCTTGTGTATGGTGAGACAAGGGATCAGACAGTATTTTGCTTACACTTACATTTATTGTTTCCAAATCTTGTTCGGTTAATGATGTTTTTTTTTGATGAGTTGTAGGCAAACCATACTACCCACTTTCCCTATGTGGGATACTATAAGAAATAAGGCCAATGGGGCCTAAAAAAGAAGGGTGCCAACATGGCAAAACAAACTCACAACATGTCCAACATGGACAACTACATACAAGGGCCATTGGCGACAATATTGGGTGGGATATTGCAGGAGTAGGGGCAATGGCGGACTGGGCTGCCTGGAGGCACAGTATCATCACACCCAACCAGACCAGATGTTGCTGCCCTTCTCGGTGGGCACGGTCCATGTGCTGTTGTGCCTCCCTGTGTGCCTGCAGCAGGTCATCATTTTTGGTATCCCTGTATGGGAAATAAGGACATTAGTCAGTGACATTGTAGGTGTGGGTGGGTGACGTCATTGGTCAGGATTTCACTTACGTAGCATATCTCCATCCCGGTTTCCATCTTGAGAAGATGGTGTTGCGCTGACAGACCCAGCCTGCAGCGCGAGCTCTTGCCCCTTGACAGAGAAAAGACAAAAAAAAAACATCATGACTCACATACTGATGTCAGGGACACACACCACATGTATATTAAAAAGCTTGTAGCCCATTGCCAACACTTACCACCAATCACAACTCCAGCAGGCTCAATGTCACTGTGTGGGGACCACAACACAGTAGGCTGGCCCGGGAGCTGGAGATGTTTGGCTGGGTTGAGCCTGGGCTTGGGGTCTGGACTTGGTGGTCTAGCAAGAGGACCGGGCTTCCTGGTCCCATGGGTCCCGGGCTGGCACTAGAGGGTGGGGTCCTTGGTGCTGAGGGAATTCCTGGGCCCTCTGGGGAAGGTGAGTGTGGGGTTCCTGGTGGTGGGGGACTTCTGGGCCCTCCGGGTAAGGTCGGGGTGGGCTCCCTGGTGGTGAGGGACTTCCTGGGCCCTCTGTGGAATGTGGAGGTGGGTTCCTGGTGGTGAGGGACTTCCTGGGCCCTCGGGAAGGTGGGGTGGGGTCCTGGTGGTGAGGGACTTCCTGAGCCCTCTGGGGAAGGTGGAGGGGAAGTCCTGGTGGTGTAGGGGACCATTGGCCCTCCTCAGACAAGGAGTCCTCCTCATCTGGAATATCAAAAATGACAAGACACCGATTTAAAAAAAATATACACAACTAGGGCCAAAACCTACTGTGTGCGTATCAATGTCATTAGGGCGTGAAGGCTAGCATAAAAGGTTTGGGTCTTGAGTGACCCTATGGATAGGGGCAGTCCGTTTTTGGACATGACCACAACACCAGTGACCACATATTTGGGAGGTAAACTTGTGCTTCAGGTCCACCATTTTTTCTGAATTTGCTTGCGGGTCCTCTCCACACCCACTTTCTGATGCAGGGCCCGCTGGTTTTTGCGCAGGATCTTCTGCTTGCAGAGCCGTGGGTGGCGGTGACGCTGGTGGACCAGTAGTCATGCCAGTCACACAGGTTGATGAGGATCTGTAGTTCTGCCACACCCCACGTGGCAGCACACTGTGAGGCCACCATGACTCTTGTACTATGTCAGGGGATGGGCAGGCACCTGGCAGGCAGGGAACAATGAGCAGAAACGTGATGACATCACCACGCACACTGGCGCCGCCAACCAAGGTTCAGGGTGCTAACAAGGTAGATGTCCGCGGATTGGGAGCAATAGAATGTACCCAGCAGCATCACCAAATTCACACACTAGGGTGATTGTAGTGCGTGGACTATGGCACCCATCTACGATGTGTAGCCAACATCTGAGTTGTCATGTGTGGCACTACACTCACACGGCGCAACTTAATACACGTGTACAACATAGCTTGCACTATTCAATGGCGCGCGTAATTGCACTGAGTTTGAGGACACTTGTGTAGCAGAAGATGTGTGTGTGGGATGGCAGCTCTTCAAATATGGCGCAGTGTCAACTGACAGCCAATGGGAACACAGTAGCCCACACCAATCATCTCAGAGCGGGGACTACAGCACGCTGAGGCACGCCTATGGGAAATCACAGAAATCGCTCTTTCCATCATTATCGCCCTGTCACACACCAAAACACAAAAAAATCGCCTTGCCGATTCCGCTGATTACTGAGCACTGTTCAACAATCAGGCGACGGCCGATGGGCGATTTATGCGCGAATTCCAATCACACCCACCACCGTGAGGCAATTTTACGGTGATTTCGCCAGGGCAACACATCGCCTTTCAGATCGCCAGGCAGATTGCGGCATGTGACAGTAAATTAAAATCAGCTTGCAATAACTAGGACTAGAACCTGCAGATTCTATGTATGTTATCATGTCATATGTTGTGGTACATAGCATTTGAGGACATTCTGTGACGTCTGTCCAGACTGCAGGCACAAAAAGGATATCTCAAACAGACTAGCCACCAGCTGCTCTGTTAAGCAGAATCCCAAAAACCCTTACACCCTTTAACCCTGTGGATTTACAATGGGGTCCAGGAGATTGCTGCCTATGGATGGGCTACATTCCAGAGACCGGAAAGTCACCAAGCAGGGTCAAAGCTGGGAGATCATGAAAAGGACAAAATCAGGACCCGTTAAATATTCAGCAAGCCAGGTCAAAACTGAGATGGCAGCACAGATGGTACAAAATCATCAGGCAGGAGAAACATCCAAAAAACAAACTGAGGTAAACCAGGAAAAGCACAGATACGAGGCAGAAGACTAGCCAGGGAAGCAACAAGCTATTTTTGGCAGCTCCCAGCAGAAGGCTGACAGTATTAGTAGGGTGTGGTGCTTTATAACAGGCTAAAGCTAGGAGTTGATGACTTCAGCTGGACAGCACACACATCCACTTTGTTAGACTGTGACTTACTGCAGGCCCCAGCCACTCTAACCTTGTGGATAGGTAGAGACTGTGATCTCCATAGTTTCTGGCATAGACTTCTCCTCTATCACCAGCACCACCTACAGAGTGAATATGGCAGTGTCTGGTGACAGAAGATGTCCAAGGAGCAGACTCTGGTAGGGTTTGACACTTTCACAGTGAAGAATGCTTTCTCAGTTATCCCATCCTTCCAATCCTCTACAGCACAACTTTGGGGGTGTTGGCAGGTTGCTATTACCGCAAGAGAGCTAAAAATGGCATCACTTTCCAAATCTTAGCAAATCCTTTTGTGACAGGGTCTGATAGACGGCCTGTCAAAAATTACTGAAAAGCTGAGATATTGCACTGCATTACAAAAGTAGGCAAATTCTTGCCATAGATAAAAACGTATACACAAACCAATTCAAAATACATAGGTCATTGTTATTTTCTCTAGGATGTCCTATTCTTAACATGTTACCTTTATATTGTTGGATGTTTTCAATAAACGCTTCTGTTTTCTTGTCATCTGCAAGTAAGTGTTGGATATTTTTTCATCTGTTCTTCTGAATTCGTATTGATCCCTTTCAAACCTTAATTATTTGTGCATTCCTCATAGATTCATTATTATTCCTTTACAAGACGAAAACAATGCACTTTACTATTTGTGAATGATTACAACTGGGCAGTTTATTATCTATGTGATCAATGGATCATATGACCAAGAGCATGAACATATTGTAAAGAAAAAATTGGTATGAAGACATACGCCCTTCAAAACAACAAATATTTGGTATCGCCACATCCATAATAATTTGTACTATAACTCTGTATAACTTTTTATACTATGCAAAGAATGAGATAAGAGGATAAAAAATATTTCAGACTTGTTTATTTGTATCCTATCTCACAAAAAATGAAAATAAAAAATGGGATACATGTACCAAAACTTTATCTACAGAAAAAAATATGCCTGTAATCAGCTCTGTAAATATTGTATTAAACATTAATCACTTTTTTGCTACTATGGTAAGAGCTTATTGCAGATTTGCAAAGGCTGGACTTGGTAATTTTTCAACTGAAAGCTAGCTGATTGTACAAGAAGAGCTGCAACTGCAAGTAGACTGTGGATGGTATAGCCTTGCACCATAATATCACATAACAGTGTATACAATTTGTAAACCCAAAGGGCATAAACATAGAAAAATTGAATTTAATCAGTCCTCCATTCTTAGGGCCCTTTCACATCAGCGTTTTTCGTAATTCGCGGCAGATGCGGTGAAAAAACCGCATCTGCCGCGTTTGCCGCATAACGGTTCCACTTGCGGCACGGTTGCGGTTTTTTCCATAGGAAGTATAGGGGGACTTGCGGCAGATGCGGCAAGTGCGGTTTTGCACTTGCGGCAGGTGCGGCAGCGAAAAAAAACCGCGGCTTACCGCTCAAGACTCAAAGAAAATGTAGTTTTTTAGTAATTTCTAAATTATATATCCTTTTTCTTTAATTCAGGTTGATAGACCTCTTTCTTAAAATCCTGAACAAGGCCCTCAACTTTCAATAGAAAACATATAGGCTGTGTGTACACGATCTGAAGGCAAGGCATGTTGGACACAGTGACTCTGGACTGCGGGAGCCCGCAGGTGCATGCAGTGAGACCAAAGTCCCCTGTGCCCACAATCTGCAGTGGGTGCAGGTTGACTTCTCCCTGCGTTCACCTGAACGTGACCACTTTCTACTCTGCAGCATGAAATTACCATGCTGCAGAAATGCATAAGTCCAACAACCCACACCACAGCTGAAAGCACGCTGCGGTTAGGAGAAGCATAGTGGGCATGAGATTTCCTGAAATCCCATCCACTATGCTTGTACTGTACAACACAGTGTTTTGGACACAGCTGCAATACGCTGCATCAAAATGCTGCAATTCTGATGTTGAGCCCAAACCCTTACTTTCAACATTCTTCACCTCAATATTTTCCCCCTACACTTATTGAATAAAAACCACTTGATAGTAATTGTGCTCTTAAGTAGATATAGAACTACTTTGCAGATTATATTTTTTTATTGAATACATTGTCAATAACAAATAAAAATGGGGAGAATATAAAATGTAATAAAAAATATGAAATATTGTATATAAAGGACTTGTCCAATATTTCTACTTTAACAAAATGTCCTACCTACTCATAATAAAAGGTAAATGAATAAACCCACCTTCACTCCACTACTATAAGAACAGAAATAGAATTGTATATTGTGAATAATGTTTTCTTTACTCATGAAAAGATGAATCCACCTACTGATGCTGCGAAAATAGAGAAATGAATGAGATCCATTTTTCTATTTTGGTAGATGTGCTGAATTGCCTGTAGTTGCATACACAGTTAATGATTCATTGTAATTGCTTTTCTGGAAATAAAACTGTTTTGTTATTAGTAACAATAAACTCTAATACAATCATTCAGATGAATACAGTTATATAAGGCTTTACAGTTTCAACACATTCAATAGACAGTATATAGATAATGAATATATATGGCGTATATACATGCAGTCATTATTTTTATTATATGAACTTTACATATATACATGCCAACATGCACATGTATATTTTATATATATTATATATATATATAAAAATAAAAACACATGTGAGAGCATTGAATCTTCAGAAATTGGACTTCCCCAATTTGTTTTTTTCCCAAAAGATTTGAATTGCGATTGCATCTAATGTTTTACATTTTTAAAAACGTTGAAAAAAGACCTAGGTCCTTCAATTTCAACCTGTCTCCACCAATAATACATTTTTGTCACTAAATTAAATATAAGGCACAGTCCAGCAGGTAGATGCCAGGCACTATACCTATATGAGCCTTCTATTCATTAACACCAGCAGAGGATGGCAATAAAGTGCTGTTGTCAAGGTGTGCTACCCGATGCAGATATATTGAAAAAAACATCAAAGCGAAAAAAAGGTGCACTCACCCATACTGACGTTACACTGGAGTTTATTGCGGTGGCATATTTACACGGTGCAGGGAGGGAGGAAAAAAGACGAACAACGAGTCATTTCGCGCCTGGTGGGCACCTCCACTGGACCAGAGGAAGTGCCCACCCGCACGAAACGACTCGTTGTCCGTCTTTTTTCCTCCCTCCCTGCACAGTCTAAATATGCCACCGCAATAAACTCCAGTGTAACATCAGTATGGGTGAGTGCACCTTTTTTGCTTTGATGTTTTTTTAAATTATATATAACCCACAATGTCATGTGTAATGAGGAAGTCATCCAGCCCTTTCTTAAAAGTTGTTATACTGTTTGCCATTACAACCTTTTGTTGAAGACATTCCACAGACTGACTGCTGTAAATATAAAGAACACTTTCTTATAAAGGCTTCCAGAATCACCTTTCTTCCATCTGCAATGAGTGCCCCTGGTCCTCAGTATTGTTTTTGGAAGGAATAAGTCATCCCTTGTGTTGTCCACTCATGTTTTTATACATATAAATTAGATGCCATCTGAGATGTCTTTTTCTAAGCTAAATAAGCCCAACTTTTCTAACCTCTCATTGAATGGAGAGGCCTTCCATCCCTTATCATAATCTAGTTGTCTACCTTTAAACTGACACTAACTTCTGAATATCCTTTTTAAAATTTGGACCCCAAAACTGTGCTAAAAGTACTCCAAAACGATGTGTAACACTGCAGTCTCCAAGACCTGTAATCGGTTGACTGATAGAAGAGCTAGTGAGCATGAAACAGACTGTTGTCCTCTGCCATATTGCATATCTCTCCCATAGCATGTTTTAAATTTTGCTACATAAATCTTGGATGCTTTTACAGACTAGGAGTGCCACAGATTTTCTTCTCCCTGCTACGTACGCAGCTGTACCTCTTCTCCCTGCTACGTATGCAGCTGTACCTCATCGTGCTAGCTCTCTGTGGGTCCTTGGTGCAAATATAGGAACTGTGAAGTGGATTCTAAGATGACTCTTTGCTTCAAGCTGTGAGTAGTGCTGAAGGTTTCTTTTTCTCAATTCTTTAATCAATCAATTTCTAACTTTGTATTGCAAAAACAACCGGAAAAGTTTCAAAGTGACCTCAAACTATCTGAATAGGTAAAAACATGCATGACCAAAAATGTTGGCCGCCTTGAAATTGTTCCAGAAAGTGAAGCATATCTCCCCCAAAATTATTGCCCATGTTTTGCTAAATTCTTTGTGTATAGTGCAACAACACAAAAAAAAGAGACAAAATGACGAACCGGATATAATTTCACATAAAGCTCCAAATATTTGACGCGTAAAATTGTTAACACAAAAATAAATTAAAATAAATAAATTAAAAACAAATAACTGGTATCACCTTCTTACTAAACAAAAGTCTCACAATGTCTGTCTACTATTTCATCATTCTTTTCTGCTTGCTTTCTAAAATTGAACATGGACAAAACAGAATTCATCATCTTTCACCATCTCACTTTACCCTCAACCAGACTTATGCATCAAAGTCAAAGGCTATTTACTTGCCTCTGCCCCACATGCTTGTTGCCACAAAGCAATGCTTGACCTCGCACTTTTTTTCAAACCACATTTCCAAGTCCTTTCCACCTCCTTCCAACTCCAACTCAAAAATATCTCCTGGATCCATGCATTCCTTGACCTTGAAACTGAAAAAAACACTTGTGCATGCCCTCATCATCTCCCACCTTGACTCTTGAAACCGTATACTCTTTGGCTTCCCCTCTAGCACTCTTGCACCCCTCCAATTTATCCTAAACTCTGCTGCCCAACTAATCCATCTGTCTCCCTGCTATTCCCCAGTCTCTCCTCTCTGCAAAGCCCTTCACTGGATTCTCATTGCCTAGAGACTTCAATTCAAACCCCTTACCATCGCACACATTTTTTACACACATCTAATGGTGGAACTTAGCATTATTTCAAGATCTATTAATAAATAATACTTTGCGGGAAAGCCCCTTTAAGTTATTTCTCTATTCACATTTATTTGCAGGGAAATTATCCTGCTTGTACCCCCATTTTGCTTCCTTTTACCGCCTCATAGCCCTTACTACTACCATTTTGCAGCACAAAAGCTTGGGTCCCCATTCACTTCAATGGTATTTGGGCCCATGTTCGGGTACTAGAACCAAACGTTTAACTGTATAACTTCCTAACAAAAAAAGGTTTAAAAATGGTGCAGATGTAAGGGTACTTTCACATTAGCGTTTATTTGAAATCGCGGCAGATGCGGTGAAAAAAACGCATCTGCCGCGATTACCGCATACCGGCTGCACTTGCGGCACGGTTGCGGCACAGTTGCGGCAAGCCCCATACAATGTATAGGCGGGCTTGCAGCAGGTGCTGACCGCGTTTTTTTTTCGCGGCCGCACCTGCCGCAAGTGCCAAAACCGCACTTGCCGCACCTGCCGCAAGCCCGCCTATACATTGTATGGGGCTTGCCGCAACTGTGCCGCAAGTGCAGCCGGTATGCGGTAATCGCGGCAGATGCGTTTTTTTCACCGCATCTGCCGCGATTTCAAATAAACGCTAATGTGAAAGTACCCTAAGCTAGGCATTTGGTAAATAATATTTTAGTAACAATTTTAGTGATAAAAATATCTGGTTTTAACTGCATAAAAGTTTAAAGTTTGAAAACTGCAAGATTTTCACATTTTTGGGGTCAAATTTTCTGTATTGGCATTACTACTGTCACTGTTTCAGTGCTCCCAACATATATCTTGTTACTACTGTTGAAACATTATTTTAGCATATACAAGGAAAAAAAGCAGACATTTTGTCTAAAAAGGCGTTTAATAGTTCATCTTAGCTTTATTTTAATGAATGTTAACTGTCAAACCTATTTGCACCAATTATAGAGAGCTGGAAATGACCACAGTGGGAATATATAAGTCATATACTATTAATTATTTAAAGATTACCTTGCGTGAGAACTTTTAGTGCAGTTGAGTGCCAGTAATGAACTTTTTTTTTCCCATCATTCATACTTGTTTAAATCTAAAATGATTAAGAGCTACAATGTGTGTGATACATCCCAGGCCTTTCATCTATTCAATACATACATTACAATATGCAAATTCAGACTTCAAGCTCTTGTCCTAAACCTGTTTCCATTTCCATAACACACCTTATTAATTTCCATTATGATGTTTTAAATACATTTCTTCAAGCAAATTCTCTGATGTGTTAAATAGATTATTATTATGATAATTGTCCAGGCAGTTTTTTTTTTTTGTTCACTTAAAAATCTCTATGAACTAGCACTTTTGTGTCTATTCCATGATATTATAATGTGTGAAAAATCTGTAGTCTGAAGAAAATGGATGGTTATCAGAATACATGTGGGCTCAAACTACGTTAGTTCTTCTCATGTCATCTATTATTATACACTTGTCATAACACAGTTTTAAATTGTTGCTAAATTTATGGAAGAAAGTCACTCAACCAACTTTGTTATGAATAAGTTTAAGTAACTGCCCCCTTAGATACTTAATCAACCATTTGACCAAATTTAATTGATAAGTAGGTTTAATTGATTGGATACAGTCTGCCTTGATTGCAGCTAGTCTAGTTTTATTTTATCTAATATACATCTATATATAGAACCTTACTGTGAGACTGAAGTAATCACCATGAAGTGGAAAATTATCAAAGGAAATTTAACAAGAGAAATAAAGATAGTTTAAATATTTATCTATCTATGGGTTTATTTTATCTAATTAGTGGCCCACAGAAAAAAAGAAATAGAATAGTTTTTCAGAGTGTATTTTCTTTTGTATAAGAGAACCGACCAACAAAACTTGACATTTAAATTAACAAATGTATTTGGTCTCGGGGAATAGCCATTCTCCTTAAGGAGACTAATCTGCTTCTTAGCAGTGAGGAGACTTTTAGCTGCAATGCTCCTCAGGGAGCTACTCCCAATAGGTCGCACTAGAGTTCACCTACTTCCTCCCAGAAGTGACAATTTGCATGTTTCTCAGAGAGGCATTGTGGCTAAAGGCCCCGTCACACCTGGCGACGGGGCTGGGGATGTCGGCGGCAACTGGCGGGTGCGCGCACGTTTTTGGCGCCCGCCAGCGTCGCCGTCCCCCGTTTACATGGGGCAACACCTCCAGCCCTGCGCCGGCAAGCTGACAGGTAGCATCGCCGCCAGGGTGTCTGAAAACCCCAGCGGCGATGCAGGACAATGGAAGCCTATGGCTCCCATCGCCTGACAGGTCGCCAGCGGCCAGTTACATGGGGCGATGTGTACACATCGTCCCATATCGGTTGCCTGGTTTCAGAGCACTGAAACCAGGCAACCGGCCGGCACCGCCAACATCGCTCCTTTACATGAGGCGACGTAGGGGCGATGTTGCCGCCGATAGGCCACTCCCCACGTCACCTCTGTAATGGGCGGCGATGTCGCCCCGTGTGATGGGGGCTTAAAAGTCTCCTCATTGCTAACAAGCAGATTTATTTCTACAACCAGAGTAGCTAGAGTTCATCCACTTCTTCCTAAAGAGACAATTTGCAAATTTATTTGATTACCATTAGACACTTAGACATATCAAGATATACTGGTGATTAACATTAGAGAACAGTGTATGATCACTCGATTATTTTCAGAATGTAATCTACATTGTTCAACATTTGAAGGTTTTTGTGTAAGGAGTACACCATTACACTAGAACAGTGTCTTACAAAATACTCAAAGTTCATCAATTTAAAACCGTTATTTTACACAAAACATGATGATCATAATTAGAGAACAGCAATGACTGCAGCACAGAGAAAGATTAAAACCAAATTTTGTAAAGGTTACAACAGTCACCAATCAGTCGGAAGTGTACAGGCCTTTGCTTTGAATGATTTCAGCTCATCTGCGGACAGAAGACATCACTAGTCTCTCACATTGCTCTGGTGTGATTTTGGTCCACTCTTCTTCCAGTCTCTTAAACAGTTCTTTAACCTTTTTTTGCCATAACTTTGTCCTTAAGGATTTTCCAGACATTTTCTATTGGATTAAGATCAGGAGTCTGGGCTGGCCATTTCATTGTTTTAATGTTTGCTGTTTCAAGGAACTGCTTTACCTGTTTTGCAATGTGACAGAGGGCATTGTCCTGCATGAAAATTGATGGCTGATTGAGTGCTACACGCAAGTAAGGAACCACGTGTTGATAAAGAAGGTTCTAATACACATTTGCATTAAATCTGCAATGCAGCTGTATGAGAGATCCAACCCATGCAGCGGAAAAAACATTCCCCAAACCGTGACACTTACTCCACCACCCTTCACCTTCTTCTTTACACTCTTTGCGTTCAGTTTTTCCACAGTTTATCAATGAACATAATTTTTCCCATCAGACCCAAATAAATTAAAGTTGCTTTCATCACTAAAACTATGGACCACTTCTCTGTCCACACATCAAGATCCTCATTAAAGTTCTTTCTGCTAACGAGAGGTTTTGTCATTGCACAGCGGGCTTTCAGACCAAATGCTCTTAAATATTGAGACACTGCATGATAAAACAGATCCTTACCCTGTCCAGTTTGGAAGGGGCAAGCTATTCCAGCGGCAGTGTTTAAATGATTACCCATGGAGATTCTCCACATCATCCTGTCCTCACTTGAATTTGTCTCTCAAGCGCAACCAGACTTCTTTGGGGACTTGATAGAGTTTGTGATGTTATAAAGATGCAATATTCCAGAAATCACAGACTTGGAATGACCAACTTCTGTTGTTATGGCTGATAGAGTGACCCCTTTTGCCTTCATCTGGACAACCTGCTGACAGAGCATTTCAGTCACTTTTGAACAACACACCATTTTTGCAAAGTGAGGGCAAACTGGAAAGTTAGGCTGCCAGGTAATAATTAAGGAAATTATCACCAGGTGTCAGATTAACACAAACAACTTGCAGGTATATGAAAGTGTTCTCTAATTATGATCACTATTCTTTTTCTTTTATTTCATTTACATTTTTATTTTGTGATTTAGAATATATTCTAGTTATCAAATAGGCTTAAAATACTACTATTTTACTCATGTCAGGATATTTTCACATAGGACAGCACAATGACCTTAGCATTAAAGAAATTGTGCGTTGTTCTCTAATTTGATCACCATATATATCCAAACGTAGTGATTGTTTTGGTTTCCTTTTGATATTTCCCCAAACAGGAATAAACACTAATATGGAACCATAGTAAATTATTTAAATGTCATAACCATAGAAAATATGACCAAAGAAATTAAGCTTAAATAGTGTAGAAAAAAATAGAAAAAGGGCAGCATAGGGTACCTAGTCCACAGCCTAATATTTGACCCTAATTTGATCCTAGAAAAGTCAGACCTCTAAATGACCGTTACGTTTAGCCACTTCATAGGCAGGTATAATAGTGTCCCCACTCAGTGAAGGTTGCCCCTAAAAATTTCCTTGTAAGGGCCCTTTCACACTGGGGTTTTTTGTAAAATGCGTCAGTTGCAGTAAAAAAACCGCATCTGCCGCATTTTCAGCCTAATGGCCACACTTGCGGCACACTTGCGGCAAGCCCCATGCATTGTCTATGGGGCTTGCGGTAAGTGTGCGGCAGGTGTGGCAAGTGCGGTTCCGGCAGTTGTGGAAGTTGCGGCCGCGAAAAAAACCTCCGCTGACCGGTTTTTTTTTCGCAGACCGCAAGTGCCGCAAATGCCAGAACCACACTTGCTACCTAGTCAAACAGTGGTACTACCTTAAATAGGTTTTGGTAAGTAGGTTTGGGCAGATGCAATACAAAAGTGTTTTCTGCACTGTATGGCTGTAGATTTCAACAGAACACTGGACCACAGCTACCTAGTCAAAGGCTGTGGTCACACATAGAAATCCGTTTTTGGAAGTGATTTTCATCACCAATCCGTTTTTTTCTGGGTGCTTTTTGAGCCTCCTGCACTCCTGAACGTTTTTGGAATTTTCATTAAAAAAACGCATGCGCGAACGCATGCGCAAACGCAAGTGCGCGTTTGCATGCGTTCGCGCATGCGTTTCCCATAGGGCCCCATGTTAAAAAAAACGCATGAAAACGCATGCGTTTTTTAACTGATGCCAAAAACGTTGCATGCAACGTTTTTGACTCAAAAACGGACAGGGCAATGTTTGGAGCTCCATAGAAAAACGGACAGGGTGTTTATTACAACCAATCCGTTTTTCTGTCAGTTTTTGGACTTAGAAAAAAAAAAGAGAAAACTGAAGCCAAAAACGGACTGAGGGCTTATGTGGAACCCCAGCCAAACAGTGGTACTAAATAGGTTTTGGTAAGTAGGTTTGGGCAGATGCAATACAAAAGTGTTTTCTGTGCTGTGTGGCAGTACATTTAAGCAGAACACTGGACCACAGCTAACTAGGGAAACTTTTGTACTACTCTAAATAACTTTTGGTAAGTAGGTTTGGGCAGATGCAATATAAAAGAGTTTTCTGCTCTGTGTGGCGGTAGATTTCAACAGATCACTGGACCACAGATACCTATCCAAACATTGTTACTAGCCAAAAGGGATTATCTTGGCTAGATGCAGTAAAAATAGGCTAGCAAACACATGAGGTGTAGTTTTCTTCACAACAATGCTACACCACTGCCTGGCACACACTGCTACTAGCCAAAAAGGATTTTCTTGGAAAGATACAGTAAAAAAGGGCAAGTAAACCCAGGAGGTGTAGCTTTCTTCACAACAGTGCTACACCACTGCCTGGCACACACAAAGGATTTACTTGGCTAGATTTGGCCAGATGCCATATAAAATGCTTGCACAGCACTGGAACAGACCTGCCTGGCACACAGTCCTTTTAAGCCCTAAAAAGGGCTGTTCTTGAAAGTAGTTACTAAACCTACTATCGCTCTATCTAACTTGGAATAGAATAGCTATTTAACTATCTTTGTAGCGCACACAGTAGCAGTGGTGGTGGCGGCGTTTAACACTGAGCCCCAACACTGATAAAATGGCAAGAAGGGAAAATGTCCGTTTCTTATATGGCAAGGACATATGACATACCCAACTAATTACACAAGCCCTTGTGTGAAAAAAGTGCACTTTGCTCTATGCGTGCTGATAGGCTGACAGACCGGACCACTCACAGTAAGTGCAGGAAGGGAAAAAATGGAGATCTGCAATATTTGACCACTGACCTATCCTCAGCCCCCCTCCTGCCCACTATTCCTATACACTGAAATTCATAATAATGTTAAACAAAAGCATTATTGTGAAAAGTCAGTAACGCTTTTGGTCAACTAACCATTATCGAGCATAACCTTCAATTACCGAATTTTTTGCAAATCGTTCGCATTTGTCAAATGGCTCAAACATAGCCCAAAACAGGTAGAATTTGAAATTGGCGAACATGTTCGATCGAACATCGCTCATCTCTCTTGGTAATGTTCAGGTCTCTATGAGAGCTTCACATTACCAATCCTGTAATTAATTAAAGAACTGAGAAAAATCCTTTAGGGCCCTTTCACATCAGCGTTTTTTGAAATTTGCGGCAGATGCGGTGAAAAAACCGCATCTGACGCAATTACCGCATACCGACTGCACTTGCGGCACGGTTGCGGTAAACGCCATGCAAAGTATAGGCGTACTTGCGGCAGGTGCGGCAAGTGCGGTTTTGCACTTGCGGCAGGTGCGGCCGTGAAAAAAACCGCGGCTGACCGCGTTTTTGTTTCGCGGCCGCACCTGCCGCAAGTGCAAAACCGCACTTGCCGAACCTGCCGCAAGTACGCCTATACTTTGCATGGCGTTTACCGCAACCGCGCCGCAAGTGCAGCCGGTATGCGGTAATTGCGGCAGATGCGGTTTTTTCACCGCATCTGCCGCAAATTTCAAAAAACGCTGATGTGAAAGGGCCCTTATTTGAACTAAAAACTCAGAGAAAAATCAATATTTGAAATAAAAAAACAGAGGTACCCTCTTTTACCCATTTATTAAACACAAACATACTCTTGAAGCTCCAACAATAATCCACAAGTGAGGTCCCTAGAAGCTCTACTGCTCTGTTACATTCAATTCTTCAAACCTTGAGATCTGGCAGAGAAAGACGGCTCTGACAGCCGTAGAGATGAGTGAACCTTTGGAAGTTCAGGTTTGGCTTGGTTCTCTGAATGGGCATATGTTCGCCGAAATTCCGAACCCCATTCAAATGAATGGGACACAAAATCAAGGGCCTAGAAAACACCTTTAAGGGGGCATAAAAGCTGCTAAAACAGCATAAACTAAGGACAGACACCTGAAAAAGTGCCATCTATTACCCAGAGTTAAAGAGAAATTGTCACATGTTTTGAGGGTTGTAAACCCTGTCCAACACCTTTAACATGCTGAAATCGGGGTTCCTGAGACCCTCTTATAGCCTCAGACAACCCCATGCATACCTCATTAAACAACTTTTAATCTGTATGAAAATTATTTTAAGGGTCATATGGGGGTCTGCACATTGTGGTCATCGCCACCCCACTCCATGAGTGTATGCAAGTGAATGACATAGTAATATCATCCAAACAATTTACAAGTCTTGCGACTGTGCAGTGGCGTGCCTCACTGTGTCCTATTGAAGAGCCAGTGATTCCACTACACAGACGCGAGACTTCGGCCTTGCATCAGCCACACAGTGCCTGAAATCTTACACATGGCTCTTCAATAGGACACCGTGAGGCATGCCACTGCGCAGGTGTGAGTCTTGTGAGTTGTGTGGATGTAAGTAATTAGCATACAGCATACAGCATGGGACAGATTAAAAGTTGTTTTATGTGATATGCAGGGTGACATTAATCAATATAGTATTGGTAACCCAAATAGGGTAGTGCTCAAGGAGGGATTCCTACCCGTAGCAATCTATATCTAAAAACTTGGCACAAAAATAATTCTTGAATTCTTTATTCAGTAGCAGATTAAATGGACAGAGTTGTAACAAACAAAATGTTTCTGCACTCTGGCCTTCTTAAGTTGGTAAAATAACAAGCAGAAAAATAGAATACATGATCAATTCTCATGGCACACTTAAATGAACCAACATAAATATTAATAAACATAGTATTTATATATACCAATAATTCTTGTCTCTGTGCTACTTTTCATATATGGCAGCAAGAATTTTCACATTGGCTGTACAAAGAAAATAGAAAGACATTCAAAATCAGCAGGTATGAAACAGTCAAGGTATATAGATTCAATGGAAATATCATGCAATGGTCACAAAAGGTGAGGTCAGAAATTCCATTGGAAATCCTTTCTATAATACAATATAAACCCAGATCAAAGTGATTAAAAGAGTCATTATCACTTACTAATGCAGGACGCTAAAGTGAGGTACACCGCAGTGTTGAAGGATAAGCCCACTATGTAGTGGAATCTGCGGCTATTTGTGGCCGAAAACCCGGAAATGCGGTCCGGTTACGTGACTCTACGTCACTGTGGTGTTGGCGCATGCGCTGTTGTGTGTTATTTACTATTACCCACTGTAGGTAACAGGTCATGTAACGTGGTCACATGACTGCAACAACCAGGAACTGGTTTTAAAGAACGACGGTGCACTAAACAAAGCTAACCATGTGTGATATAGTGTGAAAAACAATGTGAAAATAGAAAATTAGATATAATGGGATTAAGAATTAGATGTCAAAACCATCAAAGGTCGAAATTGATGAAATAATAACAATAGGAAAAGAAAATATTTAAAAGAAATAAGGCAAACAAGGAGAAAAAAAAGGAGGAGCAAAGAAAGGCAGCATAAAGAAATGAGGTTAAAGATAGGAAAAAAGGGGTAGTAGGGAGAAAAATAGAAAAAGGATAGAATGCAAGAAGTGTTATAAGGCCTGTGGCACATCTAATGCTGGGTTGTGTTTGCCTTCATTTGCATTTCTATGCGTTTTTACCGCTAAAAATGAATGCGTTTTTGGCCCCATTGGGTTTAATGGAAATACATGCAAAAATGAATGTCATTTTCAGCAAACGCAAAACGCATGCGCTTTTGCAAACGCAGCCCAAAATGTTGCAGAACACATTTTGGGATGCGTTTGCAAAAACTCATGCGCTTTTGCGATTGCTGAAAAAGACATGTGTTTTTGCATGCATTTCTATTAAACCCTATGGGGCCAAAAACGCATGCGTTTTTAGCAGTAAAAACACATAGAAACACAAAGGAAGGCAAACGCAACCCAGCATTAGATGTGAAAAGGGCCTTACCTTCACCGTTGGAAATTTCAGCGTCTCTGTGAAAAAAGGAGAGAAGATAGAACAAAATGTTAAAGAAAACTGGAGGTGTCATAGTCTCTATTGAGACCTTTCAGGTCAATGTTTGTAACTTATAAATCCAAAATGATTCTTGCATACGTAACAGTTTATGGAAATTACTCCCTACGTGGTACAGAGACGTAGGGGGCCCTCATAAGTAATGCAACAACTCCAATAAATTTTATGGCCCACCACCCTCAGGTGGCACAAATATCAGTTTCACTGAACACTACCAAAGAATTTATCAGCTAGGTCAGTCACATGTACAGTATAGCCCTAGTGTTCAGGGGGCCGTCATAAATAATATAACAGCTCCAGTAAAATTTATGCTATGCCATCCTCAGGTGGAACAAATACCAGTTTTACTGAATACTAATGGAAGAATTAGTCAGGTGGGTCAGTCACATGCATTGGCCTATTGGGCAGGGGCCCTCATAACTACTGCAGCTGCCCCAGTAAATGTTATGCTCCACCAACCTCAGATGGCACAAATATCAGTTTCATGAAGTACTACCAGAAGAATTAGTCAGCTTGGACATTCACATGTATAGGCCAATTCGGAAGGGGTCCTCATAAGTAATGCAACCGCTCCAGTAAATTGTATTCTTCGCCACCCTCAGGTGGCATAAATATCAGTTTTACTGAATACTACCAGAAGAATTAGTCAGGAAGATCAGTCACATGTATAGGCATGGTGCTCAGAGAGGCTAGCTCACTTTTCAAGACACACAACAAAGACACCCCAAGAAGAGTCTCCACATTTCAAAAAATTAGGGTCAGATACCACCAAAGTGACATCAATTTACATAGAATAATAATTGTATAATGGTGCAGACTGTATGCATAACACAGTGTCTTGAATAGGGTCTGGCTTAGCATTTGAAGGTTAAACATTTATAAGTAACAAGAGGAAGAGTGTCACATGTAGTCTTCATGCTTACTGAGCCCTGCTAAATTCAGGAAACAGACAAGGAGACCCTCTAAAAGAGTCTCCACATTTCCAAAAATTAGGGCTAGAAAGCATCAAAGTGGCACCCAGAATAAAGATTGTATTATAGCAAGATGAATTTAACACGTTGAAAAGTACAACATCGCCTTCTATGCCTAGTCTGCCACTGGGGTGGAAAAGTCCTACGAGGTCCATGACTTGTTCATCCTTATTAAAATTAGGTCATCTACACTTTCAGGGCACAGTCAAATGTACTTATCTAACAGGACACCAGCAGCAGCACTGAAGACACGTTCTGAAAGAACGCTGGATTCCGGGCATGACACAACCTCCAAGGCATGACTGGTAATTTCATGCTACGCCTCCATTTTTAAGACGAAAATGCAAATGCTTGAGATACTGCTGCACCAATCTCTCTGGTCGTTGACTATGTGTCAGACTTGTACTCAGTTCTGCCGGTGGACAGACTGGTTTAAAAAATTGGTCAAAGGACTCCAGAAATTGCTTCTGAGAGTTAAACTACTCCTGTCAATATTTGTATGCTGATGACTCGATGTCCCCAAGTTGAAAGTGTGGATCTGTGGTGCGTACTGTGTCTCTCATTACTGTGTTGAGGAAAAGCAGTCCTAAGATTGTCTACCAGCATGCGCACGACACCGCCCAAAGCAGAGAGCATCTGGCTAAATCTACTCTTGTACACACAGTCTGGCAACCCAGTACTCATCGCTAATTTGAATCCTAACGATATGGGCATCATGTTGGCGAAATAAGGCACTTATGTGTCTGACACTTCCACGAGGCTCAAGTTCTTGTTGTGTTGGTGGCAGCATAAGAATTGAGCTTCCTTCCTCAGTCCTCTCCCACTAACTTTGGACAACAGAAAGGGAAATCATTTCTTCCTTATCTCATGACTGTTCTGTGTCCATCACCTCTTCATTCTCATCCTCCCTCATTTGTTCCTTGGCTCCAGCACCTTCAGTACCACTTTGTCTGGTAACATGAGTCCCCCCCTGTTGCTCTTTTCAACCATTTATTTCCACCAAGCTGTGTGGCAAAAGTCCTGACCTTTGAGATATTGATATTCTTTCGGCATCCTCCTCTTCTTCCTCCTCCTCTACTTCTGGTACCGCCACCTCATCCCGTAGACTTTTCAAAGTTTGCTCCAACATGTAGATGACTGGAATAGTGATGCTGATGATGGCATTGTAAGTGCTAACCATCTTAGTACTCATTTTGAAACTGTGGGAGGGTGCAGATGTCCTTGATCTATGTCCTCTCTGCAAGCACCATTTGCACCTCATTCAGCTTGCTTTTAGTCAATGTATGTGTCATTACATACTATGCCTGGGCTTGTTGCTACTGCCATAGTCGCTGCAACATGTGCCAAGTGGAATTCCACCATGTTGACACATTGCATATCAGGGAGTTAAATACATAACAGGGTGCAGCATTATTACCAAATAGTATTCAATTAGGGGTTCAATGTCAATATCAGAAAAAAAGGAAAATGACTCTGCCAAGAAGACTTGCACAACCACAATAATATGTATAAGGAAATGTATAAACTTTATTGAATAACAAAACACACAGCAGCCATGTTAAAAACAATTAAAAGCAAAATATATATACATAAGTCAGCCTGCAATCTATAAGTATGTTGACAATACAATACACCAAGGGAGCATGCATAATAATGTATAGATAAACCACAATGACAATAAAAAATGGTACAAAGATAAATGCAAGTAATGTGTACCAGTTGTCGAACCTAGATATTATATAAGGGTAGATCGTGCCTGGTGAAGCACAAATAACAGTCAAAAAAATATAATCAGGGAAACAACAGACATATAAAACACAAATGAACACAGAGTATGAAAGGTTTGAGCCAAAATAGTCTGAGGTGCTCTGGCTAGTATAATCAGTGCAATATGCCAATAAAGTTAAATATAAATACAAACAATAGACATAACCCCAGAGCAGGACATGCAATTGAGCACTAAAAGATATATAAGAAGATATAGAATATGATGAAAATGTTGTCCATCCCATTTTGAAGTTTTGTGTGAATTTTTTTTCCTATTTGTCTTATTTTCTTCATTTATGGATATTTATGGTTTGATTTCTTTGCCTGTGTGGATTGATTGGGTTGTTACTGACATCTGGTGAGAAATTCATGTCAATAACACCTTTAGAAATATATTTACTTAGAAAACATATTCAATAATTATTTCATCTGATGTATGATATAGTATAGATATTTTAAAATACTTCTTGATAAATATCTTCCCTATTAATGATCCTCTTCTGGATTACGAGTGCCCTTTTCGTTTGCCTGCTCAAATCTGGACTGTTGTGCGGAGCGGTTCATCTTCTATTAATGTAAGTTTATGGAGAACTCTTAGCAAGGCTCTATAGACTTATATTGTAAATGCGACTCCAGCTCTACTCATAAACCCCTGTGTCATCTGACAAATCTGATTTGAAGTCATATGACCCAAATATATCCTGCACGTTTTGCTTTTGAGCGCAGCTATATGATATATACTGTGGTTTTTTTGAAAGTATAAAATTATCGAGCACATGCTAACCAATACTAGTTATAATTTAGGGCACAGTGGTGTTCTCTACATGTGTGCCTTATTCTTGACTTCTCAGAGATGATTGATATCTAAAAATGTCTTTTTCGTAGCCAACTGGGTTTGGCAGTGGAACAGTGTGAATTTATTTGGCCTCACACTTTCTAGTTATCAACGTTTGTGAATACTCTATTCATGTTGAATTAACAGTTCAATTGCTTCAATAAGACACAGTAATATGACAAATGGAGTTAAAGAGATACAGATGTTAAGAATATTCTGTATTATTATCTAGATATATGTATATTTTTACATTTATTTTTAAAGTTAGCAATATTTTTAATAATACAGAACTGTAAACATGTATTAAATATTATTATTTATTATTATTAATAATAATAATAATAATAAAACAGCGAAGATAATATTTTAGACACCACAGAACAGTCAGCTTGTGATTTTGGAGGGCTGCCAATTGGTTGACACCATTATGTGACACTGTTTACATTAATAAACCAGCACAGTCTAAGAGAGAAGGAGCACTGCTAGTCTGGGGGGTAAGCATAGATTTCATTTTTATGCAGTACACTGGGGTGATTTATGAATGAGGGGTGTGCAATCGTGAGCAACCCACTAAAAGGATTTTAGGCTTTGAAAATTGGCAAGTCTCTGCTAGAGATGAGTGAACCTTTTGAAGTTTGAGATGGTTCTCTGAATGGGTATATATTTGCTGAACAGTTGGTCGAACATCGAATCCCATTAGAATAAATGGGAGACGAAATCAAGGGCCCAAAGAAAACCTTCAAAAGTGCACAAAAGCTGCCAAACACAGCTCAAACTATTTTGGAGTGAGAGCCCTGCTGTTTTAGCAAAGATGTTAGCTTCCTACACCATTACTTAGCAAACTTCACTGCCGCTGTCACACTAACAATGCTTTCGACCTGCTCATGATTTATGAACCTCAGACATTCTCATGATTTCACTAAGGCTAGGGTCACACTTGGAGGGTGACCCACGCCTGACGCCTCCGCTAAGGCTGCTTTCACATCACGATTTTCGGTCATTCGATTGTATCCATTTCAAAACGGATACAATCGGATCCGAAATCAGATCCTATGTTCCCCTATGGGAATCGGATCGGATGTGCCACTATTGACATCCGATTTTGGCACCATCCGATCTGATCCGATTTAATTACGGGCACAAAATCGCAGCCTGCTACGATTTTGTGTCCGTGACTCAAATCAGACAGCATCGGATCACTGCTGATCCGAGGCTGATCCGAGTGCCCACAGCATGGGAGCCTATGGACATCGGATCCGAGTTCACCTCGGATCCGATGTCGGCTCCGTATCCCCTGTCTTTCCCTGCTGCTGCCTCCTCCATCTTGTTCCCTCTCCTATTCTATGCTGTCTCCCTGCTATTCTATTCTGTCCCCCCGCTATTCTATTCTGTCCCCCCGCTATTCTATTCTTTACCCTCACTCCTCTATCCTCATCTAATCCCTGTCCTGTCCCCTGTTCTCTTCCCTGTGTGTAAAAAAAAAAAAACTCCTCCCGGAGTATACATCACCTGTCACTGGCTCCCACGCTGCAGCACCATCAGGACTGAAGGACCTGTGATGATGTCACTGAGCCGGTCACATGACCAGTCAGCTGACCGGCTCTCTGACATCACCACAGGTCCTTCAGTCCTGATGGTGTTGCAGCGTGGGAGCCGGAGACAGGTGATGTATACTCCGGGAGGAGTTTTTTGTTTTTTTTTACACACAGGGAAGACAAGAGGGGACAGGATAGGGGGATAGGTATTAGATCAGGATAGAGGAGCAGGGGACAGAAAAGAATAGCGGGGGAAGAAGATGGAGGAGGCAGAAGCAGGCAACAACAGGGGACCGCAGGATCCACACGGATCCTGCATAGAATTGGATCAGATGGCTATTTGCTATCCGATTGCAGGGATCCGTGTGGATCCGTGCCTGTCCGTGGGATCCTCCTTCAAAGTCGGATCCCACTGACATGCACAAAATTGTTATGTGAAAGCAGCCTAACAACTTAGAATTTTCCCCCGCAGCGCATAGCGTTATAAAACCCTCTGTTTACCAAGCAGTGGCCACACAGGATGTGCGCTTTATGACAGCGCACAGGAAACACTGTCTGCAGCGTTTTACGGTGCGCTCAGCTGAAGCGCACGTCCTCTGTGGCCGCTGCTAAGGTAAACAGAGGGTTTCTAAGGGGAAGCATTAATGCTATGCGCTGCGCGGGAAAATTCTAAGCTGATAGTGCTGGCATTAGGCGTGGGTCACCCTTCAAGTGTGACGCTAGCCTAAGGCTTGCTTCACACTACGTTTTTTGTGATCCTGTTCTGTTTGTTTTTGAAACAAACAGAACAGGATTGTTTTTGCCTCCCATGTATCCCATGTATCCCTATGATGCCGGATTGGCCACATTTGGTCATCCGGTTTTGTGTATTCAGTACAGGATTCGTTTTTGTCCTGTTTTCACGAGTCCCAAAAATGAAGACTGCATCATTTTTGGGATCCGGTGACAAAATCAGACAGAAACTAATCCGGTGCGGTCCGGGACAGTTAACATGGGGGCCTTTGGAGCCAGATTCGTTAAAACATTGGATCGTTTCCCAGATCTGGTTCTAGGGTACAGAGCATGCTCAGAACAAGAGTACTGCTCTGTACCAAAGGTACATGTGAGTAATTTTATTTTAGCAGTGTATCTATATGCACTGCTAAAGTGAAATTAAGTCAATGGATGGTTAAATAAAAAAATAATAAATTCTCACCTATCTGCTGACTCAGAGTGTCCCGCAATGAATTCATCTTTGAAGGCAAAAAGGACGTGTGCATCAGTTGACCGGGAAGGGGCGGTGAAACCAGATCAGCTGATAGGTCCCATGCCTGCATCAGCATGGTTTAAATCTTTAAAACCACTGATGCGGTCATGTGACCTATAGCTGATCGGGTTGCCCCACCCCTTCCCGCTCAGCTGATGCACAGGTCCTTCGGAGATGAATTCATCGCGGGACACTCGGAGTCAGCAGATAGGTGAGAATTTATTATTTTTTTATTTTTAACCATCCATTGACGGAATTTCACTTTAGCAGTGTATATTAATACACTGCTAAAGTGAAAGTGGACAGCACTTGTCTGGCTCAGATTCCCCATGCTCTTTCTGTGTCCGGATACTGCACTCGGATACAGAAATGGCATCCGGAGTTGCCAATCCAGTGCTGTCTATTCCTGTTCATTGGATCCTGCAAAAAACAGGATCCCACGAACAGGTAAAAAAACGTAGTGTGAAGCCAGCCTATGGTTGTCTTAGGTTACACAGCAGATATCACACAGCAGGGAATCCTACTGTGTGACCTGAGATAACCTCAGTGGTATCAGCGCTCATAACACTACCTGTCTCATGAGAGCTACGAATCTGTGCTATCTCAGTGGTATCATGAGCCAGCGTGCATGAGAAACAATAAAATCAGGGAGTGCAGCGCAATTCCAACTTGCGGAATAGCCCTTGTGTGACCCCTTAAGTTTAAAGTGCAATAATGTTTGTAATGGAACTGCTTGTCACACTGTTATCAGTGTCCCTTTGCCTGCTCTCATAGTGAGAGCCGCAATATTGTGCAAGATGTAGTTGTATATCTTGCCGGTATTGTGAGACAGCACATCTGAGGAGTGCCGATGTCAGAGAGTGCAGTGCAGTTCAAACTTGTTGGATAGCCAGACTTTGACCCTTCGAGCCTGACCTGCAGTAATGTTGTGATGGCACTTCTCGTCACACTGTTACCAGGGCCTCTGTTCCTGCTCTCACAGTATATGGGTATGCTTCCTACTAAAGTGACCTCCCGCATGCTTTTAAGACCATGTTCCCATGTTGCATTGTTTGATCCCTTTTTTATGCAGATTTTGAGAATCTGTATCAAAATCTGTGTGTCTATCCTAAAGCCAGGAAGTCTATGAGTGTTCAGAAGTGCTGTGCCAATGTTCGTTTTTTTGAGTTGTAGCCCAAAGTCTGAATGCATGCCCACTTACCCAGTAAATGAAAATGTGCATGCGCCGCAAAATGTGGGAAGGGGAAATATAACATAACAAAAACACAGGCCTTGGTCATGGTCACTAAAACGTACTACAAAATGTCTTCTGGACAAAATGCCAACAAAGTGATGGGTCATCAACCTATCACAAGACGACTTTTTTTAGGAAAATTCACTTTACTTGGTGTTAAAACTGCAAATCAGCATTTTCAGCACTGCCTGGGCTGAAGGTCGCTGTTGGTGATGGTACTCTGCTACTGGACAGTCTTGTGGGGGTCACAGGGGCTACTCCTGCAGGGGAATTTTCTGCCAACACCTGCCCCCAGCACATTCCATAATGGCCACTGCTGGTGAAGACAATGGAGGAACTAGGGGATGACCATAGACAAATTCAAAGAAGTTCAGCACACTGGGTCCATGTTTCCTCAATGGATTATTTCTTTATTTGGTGCTCACATGAAAATTAAAAGCTGCATCTTGCGCGGGCAACCCGGTCAGACGCGTTTTGATAAACTTTATCAATGACATGGACCTCAAGACACACAGACCATATATAAATTGACAATTAAAGACAAGTAAGCACACATGTGAAACCCCAGTCTATACGAGGTAAGTTAGGGCATGGTGTTCCCATTGTAAGTGCAACCTGCAATCCAAGGAAAGACTAAAGGAAATCTCCTAGAAGGAAAATTCCTTAAAGGAAAACTCCTAGAAGGAAAACGCCTTAAGTGTTCAATGTGAAATATGTACATCATTCCTTCATATAATGACACACTGGTAATGAGATTGATGACACGGCAAATGATTGCCTTCATGATATGACAATAAATTGTTATTATGATGTACAGTTCACACAGAAAGATCACAATTAGTCAAAACACAATATGTATAATTCACAGTGCAGAAAACAAATATAGAGTTGTTCATAATTTTATTGGATATGTCCTTTATATATAAAAGGGGAGATGAAATATACTCAGTAAGATCATTGATATTGTATGAATGTTGATAAAACCACAAATATCAATAAACGTACATGAGATCATTTTTATAATTTAAACCTGCTGGAAATCTTGTTCCTAGACGCAGGATCCACAAACTTTCTCTGTTCAGAGGTTTGCAATCCCAGTCTTCCCCACAGACAAGGTTATGGACATGTTCAATTCCTCTAACCACTAGACCATCTCTCCTGCCATTATGCTTCTCCAAGAAATGTCTGGATAAACCTGACAGAGACTTGCGGCTGCTGGCTGTGGATGGATCGGTAGCCGTGACATGCTCTAATATCCTTCTTTTTAGGGGACGACTAGTATAGCCCAAGTACTCCAAACTGCAAACCGTGCAGGATGCGAAATAAACTACATGATCAGAACAACAATTAATGTAGGTTCTAATCCTGTGGGTCTCCTGTGTATGTCTGTGAGAGAAGATTGGGGTCAGTATGTAGGAGCGCTCAGAGTGGGAAGAAAAGATTGTAGAGATTAATGGAGCACAAACCTCCTTTATTCATAACACCAATACGAGTTTCTACAGCGACCTGCTGTCTTCCTCAGTTGGATTTAACTTGACTGATCTCCCAGAGAACAGTGAATGCTTTGTGATGTTTGTCTACCAGGCATTGCTCCCACCTAGCCAGAATCCTACACCACACTGATGAGGGGCAATACCCCGAAACAGCTGTCTGTAGATGGATACCTGGCTCTGTTAATTCCCTTGTCATATCCTTAACTCGTAACTGAGTGGCATATTGACTAAAAGGG
Organism: Allobates femoralis; assembly: GCA_033576535.1. NCBI lineage: Eukaryota > Metazoa > Chordata > Amphibia > Anura > Aromobatidae > Allobates > Allobates femoralis. The sequence goes on along the minus strand of JARQOC010000003.1, from coordinate 205,451,134 downwards.
CCACCTAATATGGTGGTTATGGTGGGCTCCGCAAGGATTCCATCCCAGGGCTAGGTCCTTCCCTGGAGGGATATCTGGCTAGTCCTGTGTTTGAGACTCTTAATTGAGGCTCCACGGACTCCATTTGCATACCCAGCCAATGACACAAGCCCATATGTGCAAAATGTGCACTTTACTTTATGTGTGCTGATAGGCTGACAGACCGGACCACCCACAGGAAGTGCGGGAAGGAAAAAAAAATGGAGATCTGTATTATTTGACCACAGACCTTTCCCAGGCTCCACCTTCCGCCCACTATTCCTAGACACTGAAACTCTTAATAACGTTGAACAAAAGCATTACTGTGAAAAGTCAGTAATTATCAAACATAACCTCGAATTACCGAAATTTTAGCAAATCGTTCGCATTCGTTGATCGACTCGAACATAGCCCAAAACAGAAATTGGCGAACATGTTCGATCAAACATCGCTCATCTCTACTTCTGATATACTGTACTTCTACTGTATGGTGCGTTTTTTCTCTCCTTCTCTTCTCTACCCTCCTCCTCCTCATTCTAATGTGTACACTCTCATGTCTTTACTCCCTGCAGTAGCAGAAACTTAATTAAGTTGTACTTACCTATATTATCTGCAGCTGCATTCTGTGCAGAGGGATGCCTAGTCCTGACTCTATAGGTACCGTCACACAGGGACATATCGCCGGCGATGTTGCCGGCGATCGCGGGAGCGCGCATCCCTGACAACATCGCCGGTGAGATGTCACACTGAGCAACTTACCGGCGATGTCGCCGGCTAGTTGCCGCGGCTATCGCTCGCTGGGTTGCCCAGCAACCCAGCAAGCGATCACTCGCAATGTTGTACATAGGCGGAATCGCCCGCAACATTGCAGGTGGCCGCGTTACACAGGGCGATCAGGCAGGATCGCCTGAGCAACATCGCCAGATTTCCCAACATTGTTGGGAAACCTGGCGATGTGACTCAGGCGATTCATCCCCTGATTATCGCCCTGTCACACGCGGCAATTCGCCGGCGATGTCGCCGCAACCTGGCCACGCCCCTCGGTTGCCGGCAACATCGCCGGCGATATGTCCCTGTGTGACGGTACCTTATGAGATGTTCTGATTTTAAATGTTCATGTTCAATGAGAAAGGCTACTTGTTAGCAGAAACACATGTGAACACATATTTTAATGATTTTGCTCAGATAGCTGCGACTATCTAGATGTTTTTCATCCTGCTTCACTCATCGTGATCCATTAAAGGTATTTCTTTGAAGTCTATGTGCTGGACTTTTTCTGCTCTTTTACTTGGATTTCTCCAGTGCACCTGGAGTTGCAGTGCATTGCTTTATCCAGATGAGCTGAACTTATTTGCTTTAGTATCTGGTTTAGTATCTGGTTTAACTGTACACAAACTCAAAGTTTAAAAATTGCTACATTTTGAAATTTTTTGCCAAATTTGTCATTTTTTCAAAAGAAATGCAAAAAATATCAACCTAAATTTACCACTAACAGGAAGTCCAATATGTCACATAAAAACAATCTCAGAATCTCTGGGATGTTAACTCATAAAGTGACATTTGTCAAAATTTCTAAATGAACCTTGGTCACAAAGTGACTCGGTCCTTAAGGGGTATATGAGCATTGCAAAATGACTTTGAATTTATGCCAGAGCAGAACCCCAATCTGCAGGTGCTGCATTTCTGGGTAATTGCCACTCATCAGTGCACAGTACGGGATCTGATCTGGCTGTATGAGAAGCGACGATGGGGGCCTAAGAGAAAAGATTTTTTTCCTTCTGGAGATTGACACCAATCCAGCATGACAGCAGTGAGCAGATTTATAGCTGCAATGTTCCTCTGGGAAATATGCTAATTGTCTCTTCAGTGAGCATGTAGACAAACTCTAGTGCCACCTATTGGAAGTAGCCATATTAAAAGTCAAAATTGACTCTTTATCAAGTCTTGCAATATGACGGAATGTATGCCACATCAAAACTCTAATTTGCAGATGCTGCAATTCGAGATGATTTTCTCTCATCAGTGCAAAGTATGGATCTAGACCCCAATATTTTTAGAGTAATGGGTCTACATTGCCATTATTTTTGCTTCAAAAGAAGCATTGCAACATACAGTATATCCTTATCACAAGTTTCAGTATTCTAGATACATTTATTTTTAACTTAAAAGGGTTAATAATCATAAATGTATAAAAGGTAAAAAAATCTTAATGGTACTTTCCACTATTTGTACTTACTCCTTAATATTCTTCATCGAATCCATATGACAGTGGGATGTACATATTCCATAGAAAATCACACCCTAGAGCCATGCCTTCATGGCTGCATTTATGTTTTGTGTTTGAGCTATTGTATCTTTCCTCCCAGCTAATTTTGTAATCCTTTGAAAAAAGAGACTTTCTATAAATATCTAATTTTAACAGCCCTTTAGTAAATTGCTCAGCATGATTCTTATTATATTGCAATTTAATACATTGTATAAAAAACTCCAAAACTCAATACAATTTACACAAGTTAATGAACTTTCATGGTCCAAAATATACAAGTAAAAAGCGTAACAAGTGGGACTGGAGAAATAGCCAAGTATAGTTTAAATTCACAGGTACCTACGAATTTTGAAAATTTGACTCACAGTTGATTTGCAACGTATTGATTCACTCATCTCTAACTAATATTTAGTTTTTCTATCCTCTCTCTCGTACCCTACTAAATTCAGGTCTGAAGATTGGACAATCATGCACCCAAAGGTACAGGTGTATCTCAATGACTTAGAATATCATCAAAAAGTTAATATATATATATATATATATATATATATATATATATATATATATATATATACATACACATTAGCAGTACTACCTGGCTACGCCCTGGTTAATAAATAACTGCTGTTAGCTATAACAAAATAGAATTTGAACATGTCATATTAATGACCTGTAGGAAAATAGAAGCTGAGCTGTGATTGGTTGCTATAGGCAGCCTAATAAATCTCCAGCCAACAGTAAACCCTCCCCCGGCTGGGCAGTATATGTTACCTCACACATACACATAAAAGACAGCTCATGTGACTGACATCTGCCTTAATTCCCTATATGGCACATGTGTTGCACATTGGCTGTTTTTAATCAGATGTTTATTTTTGGAAATTAAAGATACCAGACGTATGAGGCGAGTTGTGTGAGGTGATTTGTGCACATCTGTGTCTGTCTGTGTGGTGTGTGTGTCCCTGGGGGGTGTGTGTGTCCCAGTGGTGTGCGTGTGTCCCTGTGGGGTGTCCCTGTGGTGTGTGTCCTTTTTGGGGGGGAGGGGTGTCCCTGTGGTGTGTGTCCTTGTGGGGGGAGAGGTGTCTCTGTGGTGTGTGTCCATCCCTATGGGGTCTGTGTGTTCCTGTGGGGTGTGTGTGTCTCTGGGTCCCTATGGGGTGTGTATGTGTGTATGTCCCTGTGGTGTGTGTGTGTCCCTGTGGGGTGAGTGCATGTGTCCCTATAGGGTGTGTATGTGTGTGTCCCTGTGGGGGGGGTGTCTGTGTTGTGTGTGTCTCTTTGTGGTGTGTGTGTGTTTGTGTTCAGGTGCGTGGTAAATATCCAATGACGGGGCTCCACCTTAGCTGTTACTCTTTGTGTTCATGTGGTGTGCATACATGTCCCCGTGCGTGGTGAATATTCCATGTCAGGGCCCCACCTTAGTGACTATATGCTGGTATATGCTGTTAGTCTTTGGTGCTGTCATTAAGCCCCTCTCATTCACAACTGTCAACTGGTAACTGTCACTTTCTCTCCATTATGTAAATAGGGCCAAAATAGTTTGCTGAATTTGAACGCACGGGGTTAAAATTTCGCCTCACAACATAGCCTATGACGCTCTCGAGATCCAGATGTGTGACTGTGCAAAATGTTGTGGCTGTAGTTGCGACGGTGTAGATGCCAATCCCGGACATACATACACACACACACACACACACATACACGCATTCAGCTTTATATATTAGATACATATATATATTTTAGAGTCATTACAAACAGAGTCATCCAGATCAAGTATTTATTTCTCATAATGTTGATGATTACTGTTTACAGTCAGGTATCAGAGGCTTCACCTTGTGTGGTTTTGAGAGTCACAACCACTATAAAAGTATATCACGGCTGCTGTAATCCCCAGAGTAGGTCATATAGAGTAGGGCAGATGAAGGGTTAAAAACTAAACTGCCATCTTCCACGAAACATCAAAGGGTGAATATAATATTAATTTATTAGTCAACGCATTTCAGTGCTCTCTGACCCCTTCCATAGGACAAATCAGTATCATATTGCCATGTTTCAGGGCGTTTCAGGGATCCTTAAAACGTGTTGAGTAATAAATCAATAGTATATTCACTCTTTGATGTCTTGTGGAATACGGCAGTGCAGTTTTTAACCATCCATCCTCCCTACTTTAATTTTCTGATATAATGACCTTTGGGTTTTCTTTGGCTGTAAGCTATAATCATCAACATTTACATAAATAAACACTTGAAATAGATCACTCTGTTTGTAATGACTCTATGTAATATATGTGTTTCACTTTTTTGTATTGAGTAACTGAAATAAATTAACTTTCTCCTATCGCTATGACAGCACCCACTGAGAGAGAGGATCCGCCCATAGGGATAGGAAACCTACAGAGAAAAAGGGGCGTCCCGTCGCCTCCTCAGTCAGTTTCCTGTCTTTATGGGAACCTGCAGCAAAAAAAAAGAGTACCTGGATTCTGATGCTTCTGTGCAGTGCCTGTTGGGATGGCAAGTCCGGGTCTCCAGTGGCAGCATAGGGGGGCTCTGCCAGTCAGTCTCCCCCCCCACCGCTGGAATGAATGGATGGCACGACTCATGGTCTGGGTGGTGCCTCCATGGGTTGTATGGGCGCAGCACAAGTGGCCCCTGTGTTCATCCGGTGGGCGCAGGGTGAGGGCATTGGCTGCCCTGCGCCTCATGCAGGCTGCTTCTGGGTTCTATACTGCTCATGCTCACTGGCCTGATGACGCGCCCAATACCCGAAAGTGCTGAGTACAGCTTCCGGGGGATCGGGGAAGTGCATCGCCCGGCGGGAAGGATGGAGTGCAGCTCCAGAATGAAATAGCCAGCATCCTAGCACAGGATTTGTGCCCCATTATGTATTCCCCCAGAGATGCGGAGGAGCACCCCAAGGGTGCTAAGCAGCATAAGAGTGATAATACTAGCAGCTGCAGCAGCAAAAAGACCACCAAGAGCAGCAAGGGTCACCCTGGCAGGGATGAGACGACTGATAAAAGGAATAATCAGATGCCCTCCAAGTCCAGCGCTGTGCCTTCACCTCCAGAACCGATATCCTACTGACAGCTTCAGATGGTCAGATGTATCTGTGTGATCACCTGGTGAGCTGATTTCTCCCTTCTTTTCTATATGCCCTAGGGCAAAAAGAAGCCGACCAAAAGAAAGTATAAGGAGTGTGCTTTGTGTGTGCAGCCCCTGCCTGATGACTACTTTAAACGACTGTGTCAGTCTTGTATAGCCGAGACCCTGGATGAGGAAACAACCATCCGTAATGTTGACCTTAAATCCTTCTTAAGGAAAGAGATTAGAAATTTCCTTACGAGTGTGCAAAAGTCTAGCATGCCCATGCCTAGCCAGGATGTTCATCACTTCTGGTGTGAATTTGAGATTGAGTTGCAAGAAGAGGGATTAGTGAACACTTCCTACTCAGCATCATCTTCAGATGAGGAAGGCAGTTCATGTTTCCCTATACAGGATATTGACTTTAGTTAAATCTGTCCGTTCCACTATGGGTGCCACAGATCTTAAAGAAACAAAATAATTTCAGGAATTTATGTTTGCTGACTTATCCCAAAAGAAACGTCGTTCTTTTCTGGTCATTGATGCTATCAAGGACCTAGTCAGGAAGGAATGGGAGAAACAATATTCTAGGGGATCCTTGCCTCCAGTCTCAAAAAGGAAATATCCCTTTGATGACACCCAGCTGGCTGAATGGAGCAAGGTTCCGAAAGTAGATGTGGCTGTGGCCACCTCATCAAAGCAGAATGCTATTCTGTTATAAGATGGAGGCCTCGTTAAAGACTCTTCAGACAGGAAGGCTGAAACCTTGCTTAAGCTGGCCTGGGAGTCCTCTTCATGAGCCTTCAAACCAGATATCGCTAGTACATGCATTGCAAGATCTATGCTAGTATGGGTTTACCAGCTGGAAGACCAAATTAAGTTCGGAACACCTAGGGACAAATTGTTAGCATCCATTCCTCAGATCTGCAGTGGTTCAGCTTACCTGGCAGATGCATCAACTGATTCACTTAGACTGGCGGGCAGGACTGCGGGGTTAAACAACGCTGCTCGTCTGTCATCTGACTGCTTCCTGAGAGTGCATTTTGATTCTGCTTTTGGCAATGATGGTAAGTTTTTTCATGCTGCTTTTTTCTAGTAGTTTTAGCACAAGTTTTTGTTAGGACTGATGAGCATGGGATCCCTTGTCGTGGGTCATCAGCTTAAATGTCTTGGCCATTGCATGAGCCAAAATCCCATTTGTAAATGTTTTTTATTCATCATATAAGAGACTTTTTGCACTTTTTATCTATCCAGGGTGCAGTTGGGCCCCTAGGGGCGCCATTCATCTAGTAGTGCAGAGGTATCGTACTGTGTGGCCCAATGCGAAGCAGCGGAGCAGTTGGGTTGCTTTCAGACACTCTACATCATGTGTATCAGTGTGAATGGTGCCTTAAGCAGGCCCAGTGTATGCATGGCAATCTGCCTCCCACACATAGCTGGTAGAGCTGGTTTATTAGCCTGCAGCTGGGCTTGCTTTACAATTGGGCTCTGACTGCTTCCTGAGAGTGCATTTTGATTCTGCTTTTGGCAATGATGGTAAGTTTTTTGATGCTGCTTTTTTCTAGTAGTTTTTGCACAAGTTTTTGTTAGGACTGATAAGCATGGGATCCCTTGTCGTGGGTCATCAGCTTAAATGTCTTGGCCATTGCATGAACCAAAATCCCATTTGTAAAAGTTTTTTATTCATCATATAAGAGACTTTTTGCACTTTTTATCTATCCAGGGTGCAGTTGGGCCCCTAGGGGCGCCATTCATCTAGTGGTGCAGAGGTATCGTACTGTGTGGCCAAATGCGAAGCAGCGGAGCGGTTGGGTCGCTTTCAGACACTCTGCATCATGTGTATCAGTGTGAATGGTGCCTTAAGCAGGCCCAGTGTATGCATGACAATCTGCCTCCCACACATAGCTGGTAGAGGTGGTTTATTAGCCTGCAGCTGGGCTTGCTTTACAATTGGGCTCTGACTGCTTCCTGAGAGTGCATTTTGATTCTGCTTTTGCAATGATGGTAAGTTTTTTGATGCTGCTTTTTTCTAGTAGTTTTTGCACAAGTTTTTGTTAGGACTGATGAGCATGGGATCCCTTGTCGTGGGTCATCAGCTTAAATGTCTTGGCCATTGCATGAACCAAAATCCCATTTGTAAAAGTTTTTTATTCATCATATAAGAGACTTTTTGCACTTTTTATCTATCCAGGGTGCAGTTGGACCCCTAGGGGCGCCATTCATCTAGTGGTGCAGAGGTATCGTACTGTGTGGCCCAATGCGAAGCAGCGGAGCGGTTGGGTCGCTTTCAGACACTCTGCATCATGTGTATCAGTGTGAATGGTGCCTTAAGCAGGCCCAGTGTATGCATGGCAATCTGCCTCCCACACATAGCTGGTAGAGGTGGTTTATTAGCCTGCAGCTGGGCTTGCTTTACAATTGGGCTCTGACTGCTTCCTGAGAGTGCATTTTGATTCTGCTTTTGGCAATGATGGTAAGTTTTTTGATGCTGCTTTTTTCTAGTAGTTTTTGCACAAGTTTTGTTAGGACTGATGAGCATGGGATCCCTTGTCGTGGGTCATCAGCTTAAATGTCTTGGCCATTGCATGAACCAAAATCCCATTTGTAAAAGTTTTTTATTCATCATATAAGAGACTTTTTGCACTTTTTATCTATCCAGGGTGCAGTTGGGCCCCTAGGGGCGCCATTCATCTAGTAGTGCAGAGGTATCGTACTGTGTGGCCCAATGCGAAGCAGCGGAGCGGTTGGGTCGCTTTCAGACACTCTGCATCATGTGTATCAGTGTGAATGGTGCCTTAAGCAGGCCCAGTGTATGCATGGCAATCTGTCTCCCACACATAGCTGGTAGAGGTGGGTTATTAGCCTGCAGCTGGGCTTGCTTTACAATTGGGCTCTGACTGCTTCCTGAGAGTGCATTTTTATTCTGCTTTTTGCAATGATGGTAAGTCGTCTGTCATTATGTCTGAAAGAATGGAAGGAGGATGCGCATGCTAAGACCAAACTCTGTGCCATACCATGCCAGGGTGAGTACCTCTTTGGCCCTATGTTTGACGACATCTTGACAAAAGCAGGTAATGTCAAAATAGATTTCCCTAAACCTTCTGCTCCCAATTATGGGAAGGCCTTTAGGAAACGATCATTCTTACGACAGAAGTCAGACTCCAGGTGGGAACCCTCCAAGAAGAAGCAGAAAGGTGCCTACTTCAGAGGTTCCTCCTCATCTAAATACAAACACATGTACTGTTAATCTAGACCCCCAGTCGGTGGCAGACTGAAATATTTTTATCACAAGTGGTCCCAAATTTCATCTTGTTAATGGATTCTCAACTTAATATCATCTAGGTTGAAGCTAGACTTCCAGAGAATCCCAAAGGATTCATTTCTTCAAACTACTTTATCTAACCCTGTCTAGCAACACGTATTGGCAACTGAGGTTCGAGATCTGTTGGAGAAAAGAGTTTTAGTAGACATTCCTGAGGACTAGGGGGGAAGGGGGTTTTATTTCCCTTTATTCCTGATTACGAAACCAGATGGTTCCTTTAGAACTATTATTAATTTAGGAAAGTTGAACTCGTTTCTCAAGTTTCAAACCTTTAAAATGGTCTATAAAGTCTATATAATCTACAATTTGGCTGCTGTTTCCAGGTGCTTCATGGGTTGTATCATAAGCTGAAAAAAATCAAAGCTGACTCCTTCCACCTTGCAGAGCTTTCTAGGTCTCCACCTAGATTCCGTAACCAAGCAATGTTTTATGCCAGAAGACAAGCTTCACACACTTCTCAGCAAAGTCCGCAGGGTAGTGGACAATTCAGAAATATCTCTAAGGGCCCTTTCACATCAGAGGTATTTTCAAATCGCGGCAGATGCGGTGAAAAAACCGCATCTGCCGCGATTACCGCATAACCGCGACACTTGCGGCACACTTGCGGCAAGCCCCATGCAATGTCTATGGGGCTTGCGGTAAGGGTGCGGCAGGTGTGGCAAGTGCGGTTTCGGCACATGCCGCACGTGCGGCCGCGAAAAAAAACTCTGCAAGCAGCGTTTTTTTCAAATCCGGCAGATGCGGTGAAAAAACCGCATCTGCCGCGATTACCGCATACCGGCTGCTCTTGCGGCACGGTTGCGGCAAGCCCCATACAATGTATAGGCGGGCTTGTGGCAGGTGCGGCAAGTGCGGTTTTGGCACTTGCGGCAGGTGCGGCCGCGAAAAAAACCGCAGCTGACCGCGGTTTTTTTCGCGGCCGCACCTGACGCAAGTGTCAAAATCCCACTTGCCGCACCTGCCGCAAGCCCACCTATACATTGTATGGGGCTTGCCGAAACCGTGCCGCAACCATGCCGCAAGTGCAGCCGGTATGCGGTAATCGCGGCAGATGCGTTTTTTTCACCGCATCTGCCGCAATTTGAAAAAAACGCTGATATGAAAGGGGCCTAAGAGACACTATGTCCCTGAAGGGAACTTTAACCTCTTGCATTCCAGCAGTATACTGGGCACAATTCCATTCCTGAAGTCTACAATATGACATTTTAAGGGCAGACAAGATCTTGCAAGGGTACCTGGAGAGCAGGATGCGTTTATCAAACTCTACAGTGGACTCTGTGTATTGGTGGATGGATCCAGTTCACCTGTCCAGGGGGGTTCAATGGTCCATAACACCAGACTATGTAGTTGCTGCAGACACCAGTCCTTCAGGGTGGGGGGCTCTTGTAGGAGATCACCTAGCCCAGGAATGCTGGACAACAGTAGATGCAATAGGTTCTTCCAATCTGAAGGAATTGAAAGCAGTCAAATATGCCCTTCTTAGATTTCTGCATCCCCTTCAGAACTCCCATGTGAGAATCCAGACTGACAATACCACAGTGGTTACCTATCTGAACAACCAGTTGGTACTCAGTTGCCTTCTCTGATGTCCACAGCAGAGGAGATTTTTCTACTAGCACAGAGACCTCTCCTCTCCCTCTCAGCCCTGCACATCAGTGGGATAGACTACATAAGGCCCAATTGTCTCAGTCACCATTGTCTTCACTAGGGAGAATTTGTTTTGAACCCACAGATTTTCAGGCAAATAATAAGACTGTGGGGAGTCCCCGAGATAGATTTATTTGCATCCAGGGACAACAGATAAGTCAGATGGTTCCTCCATCCATCAGATCACCCAGATATGGTGGATGCTCTACATGCTCGGTGGTCTTACAACCTGACCTATGCCTTCCCAAAATGTGTCTGATTCCTCTAGTCCTCAGAAAAATCAGGGAGGAAAGAGCGAGAGTGATCCTTATCACTCTTTTCTGGCCCAGGAGGCCTTGGTTTTCGTGGCTGAGAACTATGTCTATAACCAACCCATAAATTCTACCAACAGGTCCGGAGCTGCTCTCTCACTGTCCATTCTGTCATCTTCAAGTGGAGGGTCTCCATCTGACGGCATGGAATTTGAGAGGCAGATTCTGAGACAGAGAGGATTTTCTGAAGGCTTAGTATCCACCCTTCTCCAAAGTACGAAGGTGGTTACTACGAAAATGTATTGTAAAGTGTGGAGAACGTTGTTACATTCTAGCCCTCTTACCACATAGGCACCTATCCCGGCTGTATTGGAATTTCTGCATAAAAGTCATGAGATGTGACTAGCTGTCAGCACTCTAAAGGTGCACATATCGGCGCTAGGTGCATTATACAGCTGTAACATTGCAAGGGATAGATGGGTCTCTAGGTTCATCCAGGCTTGTGAACGTAGTGACCCAGTGCACATAGTGAGAATTCCTCCCTTCAAACCCCTTACAACTGCCTCTATATGATCTTGAAGATAGACTTACTAGTAGCCTTGAAATCAACTAGAAGAGTGGGCGATTTATAGGCTTTTTCAATAGATGCACACTTCCTTCTAGTTTTTCCGGATAAATTGATTCTAAAACCTGTCCCATCCTATTTACCTAAAGTTTCCTCTAGATTTCATAGGAGCCAGGAGATATTTCTACCTTCCTTTTATGATAACCCGTCCACTCCAGAGGAACACAGATTCCATAAGTTAGATGTCAGGAGGGCGATGTTAGAGTATATAACTAGAACCCAGTCCTGGAGGAAGAGTAGGGTTCTGTTTGTCTCCTTTCAGGGTCACAGGAAGGGGTCTGGCACACAAGGCGTCCTTCTGACGGCATTAAAGCCCATTCCACAATGGCAATGTCTTATTCCTGGACTGAGAAAGCTGATGTCTCTATAGAGTTAATTTGTAAGGCAGCAACTTGGGACTTACCTTCCACCTTTTTCAGACACTATCGTCTTGATTTGTCTTCTTCTCCTGACCTTGATTCCGGGAGATCAGTTCTCAATACTGTGGTCCCTCCCAGGTGATGGTCTCTGAAAGTCTCTCAGTGTGTGCTGAAAATCCAAGATTACTTACCGGTAATCGTATTTCATGGAGTCCACAACAGCACCCACTTACTTTCCCCCCGTAGTTATTATTTATCACTGGTTTTCAACACTTAAGAAAATGATGTTTATTTGCTTTCTCACGCTTACAGTGATGGTATTTCGATATAGTAATTCAGATGTTCGTTTATTTATACGGTTATGGTGGTTCCCCAAATTCTCTGCACCTAACTGAGGAGGCGAGGGGGCCGCCTCTTTTTATCGGTAGGTTTCCTGTCCCTATGCGCGGATCCCTCTCTCAGAGGGTGCTGTCGTGGACTCCGTAAAATCCGATTACTGGTAAGTAATCTCGGAGTTTGATGACATTCTAATTCATTGAGATGCACCTGTATATTATGTGCAATGGGCTACATTCAATAAAGTTATTTCTCTTTTAACTTATGCAAGTTCTTATTATATTTAATCTGATCGTTCGACAAATCCTACCTTTTTCAAAAATTAATATGCAAAAATCAAAACAATAGGATCATGACAGAGCAATGGATTAGAGCGTTCAAAGGAACCTTTTTATTCATTTTTTTTTTTCCAGAAAACATATGTCATAAAAATGCCAACCAAACATGCTAAGACTTAGAAAAAGCAATGCCCTCATCAATCCCTTCTTCACTTTGGTAGATGAGTCTCAGCGCTTCCGTAATGGATCTTTGATGCCTATATTTAACAGGCGGTTTAGTACAACAGATGTAGCCAACTAATGAAACTGAAGAGTGGATGCTGCATCCATCTTCTGTGATCTGTACTCTATTTTATTTTCTCTATGCACAAACTTTCAATATAACTTCGGGAGAAATAATACTAATTCGAAGTTTGGTATTGCTACATTCTTACAGTCACAAAACATCACATCACAGATGGATCCTCAAATGTCCACATGTCTGAAGTCCTAACGTAATGCACCACAAACAGATTTATTTTCCATGACTTTTCATCTGTATCTCAAAAACAAAATCATAAAATGACTGTAATATCACATAAGTATTTTCATGGTATTTTAATTACCTAGTACCAAAAAATATCAGTCTTTTATTGGAACTTCATAAAAATAGTCATTCAAAAAACTGAATTTTTATGTGTAAAAAATAATAGCCTAATGGTAAAAGGACAATATTTCAACTTAATTTCCCTTTCAGAAAGTTTTGTGCTACAAGAAATATATTAATTTAGCAATTTGAGAATAATATTAAATAATTACTAACATTTCATGTTGTCTTAATTAAAGGTATTATTCAGAAATACTATTAATGTTCAATTAAACTATAATTAACTAATTAAGTAGGAATTTTAATAAATTAGCAAATATAATAAATGTCTACCTTCCTTGCTCTAATGTATGCATTACACATTAAGCATTGCTTGAAAAAAATAATTGGGTTATTTAATCTTTTTAATGTTATTTTAATGTTAATACAGAATTTGTGATGTCAGCGGTAAAATTTTATACTTCCTTAAAAAAAAACAGCTTAAGTAAATCACAAATATAGCTAGCTATATTTCTAGCAACAGTAAAACAACAGATTTTAATATGAAGTTGGGGAACCATAGTAGCAAGACATAAAAACAACAGTTTTAAAAAAAAAAACTAAATGTTATGCCCTAAGCTGAATCATAAAACTGGATAGTTGGCCATAAACATTACATATTGAATCAATTGAATTCTTTATTAAAGGGGTTTTTCAGACTAAGGAGAAAAGTCTGCAGGCACTCTATGAGACAGCCGAATATTGACATTATGATTTCCCTGCATTCTCCATGTAAGTGGGCAGTTATGAGTTTGCCATTTGCATATTTGCAGTTATGTGAATGTTTTGTCCTGACTAAATGGTCCGGGGGCTCATGTAGCTATACAGGCAGGTAAACCACTGCACCGAGGTCCAATAAGGAGATAGTGGTTGAATCTGTACTATTATTAAACGTAACAGTACATTGGCAACTAGAATACAAGGAGAATACAAACAATCAGTGGATGGTACAGCAGAATACACATTATACATGGTTATGCAATATGCATGAATGTTTACAAACTAGTAATTGACCTTAGGGCACTACTGACTAAACTAGGCTAACATTAAAACAGAAAACAGCTACAGAAAGCATGGCTACATGCCGGCAATGCAATCTCGTGGGGACAGTAGTAGAGATGTCTTCTCTTGGATGGAAGGGTGAAGGACATGGAGGGCTGAGCTACCAGAATGCATTGCGAGGGGAGGAGAATCAGATATGGAAAAATTAGAACTTCAAACATGGCATTGGCCACTAGAGGGAGACAAAGCATTACAAATGAAAGGTCTCCTACCTCACTGGAATGTACAATTAAGATTTCTACATTCTACTATTGAATGTCCATATGGTATCACTATTAGGGCCCTTTCACATCAGCAGTTTTTTCAAATCGCGGCAGATGCTGTAAAAAAAGCGCATCTGCCGCGATTACCGCATACCGGCTGCACTTGCGGCACGGTTGCGGTAAACGCCATAACCTCACTTGCCGCACCTGCCACAAGTCCGCCTATACCTTGTATGGCGTTTACCGCAACCGCGCCGCAACCGTGCCGCAAGTGCAGCCGGTATGCGGTAATCGCGGCAGATGCGGTTTTTTCACCGCATCTGCCGCGATTTGAAAAAAACGCTGATGTGAAAGGGCCCTTACAGAGCTAATTAAATAAAACAGATTAAATGCCAGGAGGCAGGACAGTGAAGACTAATCTCATCTATATTATCAAATAGAACTGATGGTGAACTAATGAGACTATTTAGCACTTTACTGCAAGTATGCAAGTAATTTATGACACTGTGAGCATTGCACTCTGCTATAAGTCATAATCTGCAGTCACATACAGTCTGCAGTCAAAAGCTTTAAATTATTTAAAACTATTGTCCGGTCTAAATTCACAAGTCTGCAGTCACTCGATAAGACTGTAAGCTTGTGATTCCTCACATCCCATGAACTGTATGCTGCATGGATTCACTTGTATTAGAGAAGGGGAACGGTGGTCACGTGGCCATAAGTATGCAATATGTGTACACCCAGATATAATCTAGCTAGAGGGTTGCCACCTCACTCAAAAAACTTGCATTGCATAAGCCTTTTTGTAACATCTCTGCTGGTTTCTGCTTAGGGCAATAAGCGGCACCGCACTGTTGTTGTAGGTGATGTTTAATAGCATCAGTCCTATTTTATTCTTGGGACTTGTGGTTCTGTTTAATATGGAATCTATGAAATGAATTTGCTGCTTAGGTTCTTATGTGATGTCAGTGCTTGGTAAGGTTGCTGTATTTAAACCCTAGGCATCCAGCTCTCGCTGCTAGTCAAATAGTATTGCTATCCTACTGAATATTGCTATGCTCTGGTCCTGTTAGTTGTTCTGAGTACTCCAGTTATTTGACCTCTACTTGATGTCTGACTAACCACTTGCTTTACAATTCTGTTTCTAACTTGATATCCATGATCTGACCTAGCTACCTGAACATCACTGTCAACTTGCACCCCCAAATAGCTGCTGACTCTGTGGCACTTGCCCAAGGGCCTATGTGTAAATTCAGATCCCGGTACAGGGATTAAAGGGTGCAGATCAGGGAAATCCTTGGACTCTGTGAAATGGAGCAACTTGTGCTGAGAATGTTTGTGGAAGCCATTTTGGAGCTGCCAGGTGACTACGAAGAGTTCCTCCATGACACTTTCTAGTTGTAATATAGCGGGCGCTATTCATATCACATACTTGTCATCACATGATCACTGGTCAAAAAGCATTTACAAGCTGTGATACTTGTAAAAGCGGGTGCTACTAGGTACTAACCATCCTGGGTGTGAAAACTTCTACATCAACTCATTTTTCCTTTTTGTAATTTTTTTAAATGTTAAAAATGAAAATATTTTTTTTGTCTAAAATACAAAGAAAATGTGTCAACTTTAAACTTATACCTTTTAGAGATCATTATATCTTTAACTTGCCTAATGGTTCACAATAACAGTAGTTTTGACCAATGGTGCCGAACCCTTTGCATGCCACTGTACATCTGACCAGTAAACAGGGGTAGGCCAAGGGTCAAATTTTGACCCTGGTCCATCAGACTTACAGTGTAACCACAGTTTAAATGTTTATTTAATAATAACGTAAAGCAAGTGATTATAATAAACTTTCAAATTACTTACTTCATAAGTAAAATACTTATATGCTTATATATTAAAGAGACATATGCCTATTTTTTTTAAATCAGAATAAACCTTTCCCATTTTAGGTCACCTAGGATTACCATGATTATTTATATTTTCTAAATGTCAGAATAATGAAAGAGAGAATGCTTTAAGGCATTTTTATTACTTTCTGCAAAGTCACAAGTTTACATACTGTACATTTCATTAGTATATAGTAACATTGGCCTTAAACTGTATGATTTGGGTCACATGTTTTGGATATCCTTACAAAAGGTTCTCAAAATAGTTGTTAAGAATTTGCCCTATTCCTCCTGACAAAACTGGTGTAACTGAGCCATGTTTGTAGGTTGCCTTGCTCGCACCTGCCTTTTCAGCTTTGCTTATATAGTTTTAATAAGACTGATATCAGGGCTTTGTGGTGGCCACTCCAAAACATTGACTTTCTTATGCTAAAGCCACTTTGTAACCAGTTTGGCAATATGCTTTTGGTCATTGTCCATTTTGAAGACCGATTTCCAACAAAGCTTTAACTTACTGACTAATTTCTTGAGATATTGCTTCAGCATTGCCTCATAATTATTTTTTTTGTCATGATGCCATCTATTTTGTGAAGTTCACCAGTCCCTCCTGCAGCAAAACAACCCCACATTATGATGATGCCACACCTGTGTTTCACAGTTGGGATGGTGTTCTTAGGCTTCCAAGCTTCTCCCTTTTTCCTCCAAATGTAATGATGGTCATTATGGCCAAGCAGTTCAATTTTAGTTTTGTCAGAACATAGGACATGCCTCAAAAAATGTAGGTCTTTTTTTGTGTGTGCATTTGTAAGCAGTAATCTGGCATTTTTGCTTATTTTGGAGTAATGGCTTCTTCCTGGCAGTGTGACCTTTCAGCCTATGTTTATACAATACTTATTTCCCTATGGATAATAGCACAATCTTACCAGCTTCCGTCATCATCTCCACAAAGTCTTTTGCTTTTGTTCTTGGGTTTATATGTACATGTCGGACCAAAGCACAAAATCGTATCTGGGACACAGAACCAGTCTTCTTCCTGAGCTACATGATGGCTGAACTTTCCCATCTTGTTTGTACTTGCATATAATTGTTTGTACAGATGATTGAGGCACCTTCAGGTATCTTGAAATTTCTCCCAAGGATGAACCAGACTTGTACAAGTCCACAGTTCTCGTCCTGATATCTTGGCTGATTTCTTTAGATTTTTCCATAATGCTACACAAAGAAGCAGTGTGTTTCAGTTATGCATTAAAATACATCCACAGGTGTGTCTCTAATTATCTCAATTGTTGCCAACAAACCTTCAAGAAGTTTCCAAACACATGACATCATCATATGGGCTGTTCCAAATTGTTTAAAGGCATAGTAATCTTAGTGTATGTAAACTTGTGATTTTGCAGAAAATTATAAGAATGCCTTAAAACATTCTTTCTCTCATTATTCTGGAATTCAGCAGATATAAATAATTAAGGTAATCCAGATTGACCTAAAACAGGAAAGGTTTATTTTGAATTCATGTCAGATAAGGAGAAAAACGGGCACATGTGTCTTTTTATACAGTCTATGTAAATTTCTGGTTTCAGCTATAAGTAACCTATGTTATTTACATGTAGTATTACTATTACTATTTATTTACTTACTACAGCATATTTACTCATTGTTCTTATCCTTTGTTTTGTCTGTAAATGGCCACAGTGTAAATGTGCATGTACAATTTAAGCTTACACCCACAGTTATGCCAGACTAGTTTTTTGGATCCTCTCATATCTTCCTCCTCCTGGCTTGACCCCCCTTCTTTATTTAAATTTTGCAGTATTATAACAGTGAAGTTATTAAAATGGCACAGGAATAAACGCATGTGATCTATGGTGCCATTTTAATGACAACACTGTGGAAACAGCATGACAGTTTAAGTGTCACATCGCCATTGGACTCGGTGGCTGGTGTTCCTGCCTCGGCCGCTGGGAGGCGCCGGATTCCTTCGGCTGGTGGCGCCGGTGATAGGAGGGCCTTGTCCTCATATGGAACTGCTCCCGCGACGTCTGCCTCTGTTGCTGAGCGCCGCTGTGTTTCCCCTCTGGGCGGTGTTGGTCGCAGAGGAAAGGGCCCTGCAGAGGTATCCGTTAGGCGCAGCCTGCGTTCTTCTGTCAGAGGTGGCGTGGGTGGAGCCAGTCGTGCATCTCCATCTGGCCTGGATCTAGGGGCGGTCCGGATGAGGTCATCAGGTTGTGAGCTCCAGCCTATGGGAGGTAGCCGTGCCCTTCAAGTACATTGGAGCCTGGCTTGCAGGCCGCCAGATATAGTTTTGGTTCCCCAGTGATAGTGTGTGTGTTTAGTTTCGTGTATGACCTTGCCTGGATTTCTGACTCTGCCTCTGCCTATTGATTTTGTACCTCAGCTGCCCTCTTGGTTTTTGCCCTTGACCTTTGCCTGGATTTTTGACTCTGCTACTGTCTGACGATTTTGTACCTTCGCTGCCCTCTCGGTTTTGACTCGGACTTCTGACTTCGTTTTTCGGGTCTTGATTTTCCCCTGGCGACCTCCCCGGCTCTGTTGCTCATATAGGCAGCTACCCCCTGGGCTCCGCTGTAATTCCAGATCCCTGTATAGGGGTTAAGGGTCTCGGGGTTTTCTCGGGGTGCTGCCTACCAGCAGCTCGGCCTCACGGTGGATGGTCGTCACATTATATCTGGCCATACCATTCTTTATATATATAGATAGACTATATATATATAAAGCATTCCTTTTTACCTTTTCCCAATGGTTTTTTTTTCTTTTCTCTGAGCTGTGATTGCTCCCTCAAAGCACCTGTGTTTCCAGCTTCTCAGTCCTGTGGAGGAACACTCCCACCATCTCATTCAAACATGCTGTACAAGCCACAAGCTGGAGACCTCTGCATGACCACTGGAGATCAGAAGGCCTCATACCCTGGATGTCAGCACCTGGGGGGCTCTGCCTGCCCGGGTGCACAGGTATTGCCAGCGGATGCTGCCAAAGTTTTATTACCTATTTCGTTATCTTACCTTAAGAAATCTGTGTGTTTAGAGGCTTATGTTGACAGTGGTTCAGAGGGGAATTTCATAGATCTCCATGTAGCGAGAACTCTTGGTGTACCACTACTAAGGCTTAATGCCCCCATTAGAACCACTGCAGTTAATGGCACCCCCCTCATCCAGGGTGGAGTGGAATTTGTCACTAAGGAAGTGTCAATGGGGTCGTTACATGCTGAAAATGTGTCATTTTTTGCTATCAATAATCTATCATCTGCAGTAATCCTTGGCATGCCATGGTTACGTAAACATAACCCAGTCATAGACTGGCACTTGGGTGATATTGTGCGCTGGAGCCCAAAGTGTCAGGAAAATTGTATCTCGCTATCTGTAAACCAAGTGAAGGTCAAGACTCCTCCATTTGTGCCATATGCCTTTAGAGATTTAGAGAAATGTGTCTTCATGGAGGAAGAGATAAATTTTTTGGGATATATTATATCGGCTAAAGGTTTTCGCATGGATCCTGCCAAAATTAAACCCATTAAGGAATGGGTACAACCCAAGTCTCTGAAGGCACTGCAGCGATTCTTGGGTTTCGCTAACTATTATCGTAAATTTATTAAAGGGTTTTCAGAGATAGCCAAACCTCTCACTGATTTGACACGTAAAGGGGCGGATGTGGTTAATTGGAAGCCTGAAGCCATTCATGCGTTTTCCAAGTTAAAAGAGTGTTTCTCCGCGGACCCAATATTGGTGCAGCCTGATTTGGACCGCTCCTTCATTGTAGAGGTAGATGCCTCTGAAGTTGGAGTGGGAGCAGTGCTATCACAAGGCACCGCATCTCTCACTCAACTTCGTCCGTGTGCCTTCTTTTCCCGAAAATTTTCCTCTACAGAGATGAATTATGATGTAGGTAATCGGGAATTGTTGGCAATCAAATGGGCCTTCGAGGAATGGCGCCACTTCCTCGAAGGCGCCAAACATAGGATTACCGTAATTACTGATCACAAAAATCTAACCTATTTGGAGTCAGCGAAAAGACTGAATCCTAGACAGGCTAGATGGGCCTTGTTCTTCTCCAGATTCGATTTTGTGATCACTTTCAGACCGGGTACTAAAAATGTGAGGGCTGATGCCCTGTCTCGAAGTTTTTGCCCCTTACAAGTCGAGGACGTGGAACCGACTCCCATTTTAGCCAAGGGGATTATTGTCTCGGCTGTGTCTTTGGATCTTCTGGAAGAGATTCGTAGATCTCCAGAACAGGCCCCTGACACTACTCCTGCCCAGAAACTATTTGTCCCTACCAAATTCCGCCTCCAAGTTCTTAAGGAATCTCATGATTCCGTCCTCGCAGGGCATCCTGGTATCAATAACACCATCAGACTTGTAACCAGGAGTTTGTGGTGGCCAACCATAGTAAAGGACTGTAAGGAATATGTACTGGCTTGTGAAACCTGTGCTCGCGCTAAGTCTCCCCGCAACCGCCCTGCCGGGTTGCTCCAGTCCTTGCCTACCCCTGAGGGTCCTTGGACTCATATCTCCATGGATTTTATTACTGACCTGCCACTCTCAGAAGGGAAGGCTTGTATCTGGGTAGTGGTAGACAGATTCAGCAAGCAGTGTCATTTTGTTCCGCTGTCCGGGTTACCTAATTCCGAGACCCTGAGCAAAGTATTCATTAATCATGTTGTGCGATTGCATGGTGTTCCTGTGAATATTGTTTCTGACAGGGGCACCCAGTTCGTTTCTAAGTTTTGGAGGGCATTCTGTAAACGGATTGGAATTGACTATTCCTTTTCTTCTGCCTATCACCCTGAAACCAATGGTCAAACCGAGCGC
The DNA here is from genome assembly GCA_033576535.1 of Allobates femoralis. NCBI lineage: Eukaryota > Metazoa > Chordata > Amphibia > Anura > Aromobatidae > Allobates > Allobates femoralis. The sequence goes on along the minus strand of JARQOC010000003.1, from coordinate 205,430,347 downwards.
GCAAATCAAGCTCTCGAACAGTATCTACGTTGTTATGTCTCTGAGCATCAATCTGATTGGGTGGAACATCTGCCACTAGCAGAATTTGCCATGAATAACCAGTACCAGGAGTCCATCAAGACTACCCCTTTCTACTGTAATCATGGGCTGCACCCGCGCTTTTGTTCATTTTCTTCTAGGCTTTCTGACGTCCCTGGGGTAGAAAGGTCCGTAGATCAGTTAAAGACTATCTGGTCTGAAGTGAACAAAAACTTAAAGGGGGCTCAGACTAGGCAGGCGTCTTCTGCTAATAAACGGCGCTCCAAGGGTCCGGACCTGGGAGTTGGGGACAAAGTTTGGTTGTCTACCAAAAATATCAAGCTCAAAGTGCCGTCTGCCAAACTAGGTCCCAGGTTTATTGGTCCGTATGAAATAATTGACGTGATTAACCCTGTAGCCTTTCGTCTGAAGCTCCCTCAATCATTCAAACTGCCCAATGTATTCCATAAATCCCTTCTCAAATTGTACCGATCTCCGATTCGTCCTGTCCGGTCCCCTCCTCCTCCGGTCTTGGTCGGGTGTGCCGTGGAATACGAAGTTCAACGGATCCTTGATTCCCGTTTAGTGAGAGGATCCGTGCAGTATCTGGTACATTGGAAGGGCTATGGTCCGGAGGAGAGGTCCTGGGTGCCTGCCAGTAATATCCATGCCAAGGGTTTGATCAGGAAGTTCCATCTTCTTCATCCCAATAAACCGGGTTTTGTGGGCCCGGAGGCCCCTCGTAGAGGGGGGTACTGTCACATCGCCATTGGACTCGGTGGCTGGTGTTCCTGCCTCGGCCGCTGGGAGGAGCCGGATTCCTTCGGCTGGTGGCGCCGGTGATAGGAGGGCCTTGTCCTCATATGGAACTGCTCCCGCGACGTCTGCCTCTGTTGCTGAGCGCCGCTGTGTTTCCCCTCTGGGCGGTGTTGGTCGCAGAGGAAAGGACCCTGCAGAGGTGTCCGTTAGGCGCAGCCTGCGTTCTTCTGTCAGAGGGGGCGTGGGTGGAGCCAGTCGTGCATCTCCATCTGGCCTGGATCTAGGGGCGGTCCGGATGAGGTCATCAGGTTGTGAGCTCCCGCCTATGGGAGGTAGCCGTGCCCTTCAAGTACATTGGAGCCTGGCTTGCAGGCCGCCAGATATAGTTTTGGTTCCCCAGTGATAGTGTGTGTGTTTAGTTTCGTGTATGACCTTGCCTGGATTTCTGACTCTGCCTCTGCCTATTGATTTTGTACCTCAGCTGCCCTCTTGGTTTTTGCCCTTGACCTTTGCCTGGATTTTTGACTCTGCTACTGTCTGACGATTTTGTACCTTCGCTGCCCTCTCGGTTTTGACTCGGACTTCTGACTTCGTTTTTCTGGTCTTGATTTTCCCCTGGCGACCTCCCCGGCTCTGTTGCTCATATAGGCAGCTACCCCCTGGGCTCCGCTGTAATTCCAGATCCCTGTATAGGGGTTAAGGGTCTCAGGGTTTCTCGGGGTGCTGCCTACCAGCAGCTCGGCCTCACGGTGGATGGTCGTCACATTAAGCAACCGGGGCATGTGCGCACATACAAAAAAATCAATCAGTGCATGCGCAAATGCCGCTCATATACCTCTCCACTGTCTCTAAAATAAAATGGTGCAAGAGATCAGGATACATGCATGCATTAACTACAGTGCTTTTTTCATGATGCAATACCAATACACACGCACTAAAAAAATTATAAATGGCAACGTGGTACGATATTTAAGTAAAGAAGGGGGAGCAAGCCAGCAGAGGAAGGTATATGAGAGGACCCCATGCAGAAAGGCCAACCCTGCAGAGGAGTCCATCAACCAAGTGCTGCACACATTTCTGCAATCGATAGGGCAATTCCCTTTCTGCGTTTCAAGAGGATGAAGAGGATCTGAAAGGATGTGTGTTTCTACCAGACCAAAATTTATTATTACATTCAAGTCAAAAATTGGACAACATGTTTCCTCTAACAAAAGTCTTCATCAGGTAGGGTATGCATTGCTGGTATTTACAAGAAATCTTATTCATAGACTGATGTATGTGTGTCATGTAGGCATGTATCAATTGCATGTCCGTTTTTTAAGTTGAATGCAATAAGTCTTTGTTCTGGAAGAAACAAACGCCCTTTGAGATCCACTTCATCCTCCAGAAGCCCCGAAGGGGAATCACCCTATCTATTCCATTATTCACGTGTGAGCTCCTTTACAGGACTCACATTGTTTCCCGAAAATTTGTGCTGCAGACTGGAGGATCATTAAAAGAGTTGCTTCACCACACGGATCATATATGTTAACATAGAAGAAATCCACACGGTTAGTGTGAAATCTCTGTACTGCAATCTGTGTTAACATACATCTACAATAGATCCTGCACCCTGTTATCTTCCTCTTTTTTTCTTTTTGTGACACATTTTTCCAAGTGTGCAAACAGTCTTTTTCAGCAATCCAGCATTGAATATTTCAACTAAAGGTACGATTGCTTTTAACATGATAGCGTCACTATAGCACTGGCTTTACTTCATAGATGAAAATGCTGGTGGTTGGTTCCCTTTAAGAAGATTCACTGTTGTGTTTAATTTAGGTAAATCTGAAACTCATTGGGTACAAAGCAGGGGCGGACCTACCGTGGTGCAGCTGCACCAGGGCCCCGACCGGCTAGGGGACCCCTCAAGCCTGCAGGGGGGCCTCCTGCCGACCCCTGTGACCCTGTGTCAGAGGAGAGGAGGTTAACTGAGGGAAGCTTCCTGCTTCCCTTGGCAGATGCCGCCCCTCCTCTCCTCTGCCGCCCCAGCCCCCAGGACTGCAATGCGCAGGTAGGAGTCGCATCACCTACAGCACAACCTCGCCGACATCCGCTAAAACCCAACCACCCGCTCCTCGCCGACATCCGCTAGCACCCCCCACCGCTCCTCGCCGACATCCACTATCCATCCCCCGCTCCTCACCAGCAGCTGCTGCACCAGGACCCTCCAGGCTCAAGGTCCGCCACTGGTACAAAGGATGTTTTAAAATGCCCTATTTCGAAGAATAATGGACCTGTAGATATGTTAAATTTAATTCTTACAAGCAAAGTTTCACACTCAGAATCACTGGTTTAAAAAACGTTTTGTCTTACTAATCATTGAGCAGTAATTAAGGCCTTAATTATATCACAGTATTTGGGGCACAATTTAATATTTTTATACATTATCATCATATATTTAGTATTTATCACATTACATTACAATTTCCTGTACAGCTGTCCTGTGATCTATATAATAGAACATGCTGAGAAATACCATGCTATTTCTTTTTTTACATTTTTTATTTTAAAGTGTTCTTTCTCTCTTTGCTGGGATCCTGTTACTTTTTGCCCTAAAAACTAAATGGGAACACCAAACTACGATGTCTTTACTTTTGTTGTAGACTAAATGTAAGTTTCATATAGTGCAAGCTAAGAATAATCCAGTATGGTGTATGAGTGTTAGACTTTTTTTTTATTAAAACTGTAAAAAGTACTGTTTAAATACAAAGAGAGAAAAAACTTCTAGATGACAAACTGAAATAGAACAGCATAGACAAGCAGCTATTTAAGGATGAAATTGCAAAAATGAGAAAAAAATAATGTAATTACAACAGATTGTGAAATTCATTTGCAAATGACATTGATTTGTACGGCAAAGTATGAACTTTGCAGTTATAATGGATAGAAATAGAAATGGAAAGAAATAGTCACAAGGATTAGAAAGGAAACATTGGTGGGAATATATGGTTCTGATATCTCAACTTGCCATTAAACAGATTCACCCACAAAGCTCTTCACTGTTCAGCACCTCCCTACTTCTCTACCCTCATCTCTTTCTCACCCGTTCTCAGCGATCTGGAAGCGACTTAGACTAACTTCTGCATTAATCCGAACATCCCACTCCAGATTCCAAGACTTCTCCCTAGCTGCACCAATTCTCTGGAATGCTCTACCCCAATAAATTAGTTTCAGGCGCTCCCTAAAAACACATCTCTTTAGGGCAGCCTATCACGTTCACTATTCAAAGATACTCAGACATAGCCTATTCACTTCACCAGACACAAAATTCTTTACAAAGAATGGCTGGTGGCCACTCATGCAGCTCTTATGTGTTCCCCACTTCCTTAAGTTGGCTGCACCATCATTGTAAATAAGCCTTTGTACTCTGTCACCCTCACCTCATTGTAGACTGTAAGCTCTTATGAGCAGGGCTGTCATTATTGTGCTTCAATTATTATAATCCTTGAAAACTGTTACTTATGACTGTTTGTATATGAACCTCTGAATTGTAAAGCGCTGTGGAATATGTTGGCGCTTTATAACTGAAGATTATTATTATTATTATGAATAAATATTAGTAATCAAAGATAACAACTAAAGCACCTCGGCATCTACCAGGTAATCCAATAAGAAAAGTTATCAAGTTTCTTCATAAAACTATCATGTAAGTGAAGACATGAAAAATAGAAATGAAGGTATTTGCACAATTTATCAGATCAGTCATTTCATCAGCTTCACAGCATATATTTGTGTTTTACACCTATGCGTTGGAACCAATTGTTTTCCCTCCTCTTTTCCCATGAGCCATAACTTTTAGATTTTTCCATAACCATAGGAACATAATATGAATTTTGTGAAAAAAAAAAGATTGACTTCTGAAACCTTTAACTTTTTAATTTTTCCAAGTTTTCTTGGGATGAATTATATTTTTTATTAGTAGTAATGTCGGGTACATACACTAATATGATTTCTTTTTACTGTATTGATTTTTGGAGGAGCCTAGTTGATGAAAAAGTGATAATTTAAGAATTCAAGATAGTGGTGTTGAGGCGGTCTATTAGGAGTGCTAGGGAGTACAAAGAGAAGGGTAAATTTATTTCAACAGACCTTTATTAGTTCTCCAATGGCCACAATGCGTTTCAACAGAATGAACTGTCTTCATCAGGTGGAAACAAGTGGAAACATTCCACCTGATGAAGACAGTTTGCCCTGTTGAAATGCGTTGTGGACATTGAAGGACTAATAAAGGTCTGTTGAAATACATCTACCCTTCTCTTTGTACTCCCTAATGCTCCTAATAGACCGCTTCTACAACCACTATCTCTACCTTATTCCCTTTGAGGAATAGCGGCAGGAACTGCTCTGGGATACAAAGATACCGCAGGACCTGGCATAACCCAGCAACCGAGTAAATACTTGAGGACCTTGCGTGACATATATCCAGTCAGGCCCCGGTCACGTGACACAAACCGAAGTTCACAGAGAGGCCGGCGACACTGCAGCTGGAGCTCAGCGTGCTTCCACCCAAGCTACACCGCTTCTTCCACACACACCTGGCGGCGTGCCCCCTCCATCCACGCTAAAACTGAGGATGTGCAGAGGTGAGTGCACCACTTTTATATCTATTCAATTATTTGCAGATGGGTTTAAACATTGCGCCCATTTTTTCTTTTTGCATGAATTTTGGAATTCAGATTTTTTTTATAATATTTAAACCTGGAGTTTTAACATGTGTTAGCTTAAATGCTTGTAATAAATGCAGCAATACTTGAATATTTCAATATATATTTCAATCTCTTATGCATCCAAGAATGTGTTTGTTACAGGGGTCTTTAGTAGATTCCTAAATAAGGATATACTTTGACACACTAGATGGAAAAAAAGAAAGGAAATGTAAGATCTTTTAGATGCTGTTGTCTTTATTGTGCATATAGATTGTGATTATCCAGAGGATCCAAACCCTGTGTTTCGCTCCCCTCTGGGGTCTTTGTCAAGGATATTGGGTCTATAAATTACATGAAAAATAAACATAAAATAAAACAAAAACAATTAGATACAAAAATACAATATTTACACACAGGGCCGCCGTCAGGGCCTGACTTGTCTGACAGCTCTCAGGTGCCCCGTGGTGATTGACAGGAAAGGGGGACCCGTGCAAGATGTGAGGGGGTGGACTCTGATCTCCTCCGGGCCCCGCCTTCTCACCTCTTGAGTGGGCCCTGTCTCCTGTTCATCACGCTGCTGCAGCCTGCAAACCAGAAGCCACGCGGGCCTGGAGGAGAGGTAAGGGGGCGGGCCCCAATCTTTTCACCTCTTGAGCAGCTCAAGTCTCCTGTCCATCACCGCTGTGACATTGCAGTCTGCAAACTGGAACTCACGCAGGCATCGGCAGGATGCAAAGGACTGGAGTCAGGACGGAGCTGCTGCTGCTTTCGCTGCTGCTACTGGTGCTGGTGGTGAGTATGCTCATCTGTCAGTCTCCCTCTATCTGTCAGTCTCTCTCTGTCTGTCAGTCTCTCTCGCTCTGTCTCTCTCTCTGTCTCTCTCTCTGTCTCTCTCTCTCTGTCTCTCTCTTTCTGTCTCTCTCTGTCTGTCTCTGTCTGTCTGTCTCTCTCTGTCTGTCTGTCTCTCACTGTATGTCTGTCTGTCTCTGCCTGTCTGGCTCTGCCTGTCTGGCTGTCTCTCTCTGTCTGTCTCTCTAGAAAATTATGGGACAATGTGTTGTCGGTCTGCGCTGCCACAAATGACTCAAATACAAATTTCACTCTATACATTTATTAGATCCATCCAACGCGTTTCGGAGCCTGCTATGCTCCTTCATCAGGGAGTTTATGATGAAGGAGTCCCTGATGAAGGAGCATAGCAGGCTCTGAAACGCGTTGGATGGATCTAATAAATGTATAGAGTGAAATTTGGATTTGAGTTGTTTGTGGCAGTGTGGACCGACAATACATTGTCCCTGGAAATGTATGGAATTTGACCACATAGCACGTGGAGGTTTGGGTCCAGCAGCAGCCACCATTACATGCTTTTCATACTGGTTGTGTGTCACACAACTATATAAGTTGAGCATTGACTATTACGGCTCTTAAGCCGCCGATTGTTTAAAAAGATAAGAACCTATCTGTGTTTGCTTCTCTTTTTTAGTTTCATTGTCTGTCTCTCTGTCTGTCTCTCTATGTCTGTCTGTGTGTCTGTTTCTACACTACACTATACTCTATATACAGGTCAACACAATATGCTGTATTTGTGTATCTATATACTGTATGTATATAGTTTGGACCTGTATATACAGTAGAGTGCTGTCTGTGTATACAAGATATACAGCCGTCAATCTCTGGATATGGCTTGCAGTCTCTGTGTATACGTCATGCGCAGTCTCCAATGTGTATACATCCCGCAGCAGTTACTAATGTACACATGACCTACTGCAGTTACTAATGTGAATACGTCTCACAGCATTCTCCAATGTGCATAGGTCCCGCAGCCGTCTCCATTGTGCATTTATCTTGCAGTCGTCTTCATTGTGCATTTATCCCACAGCCATCTCCATTGTGTATACAGCCAGCTGCAGTCTCTATTGTGTTGTGTACAACTAGCAGCAGTCTCTATTGTGCATTCTCTACTGTCTGTATAGCCAGCAGCCGTCTCCATTGTCTACATGGCTCGCAGCCGTCTCCATTGTCTATACAACCCACATTCATCTCTATTGTGTATTCTGTATTGTATACAGCCAGCAGCAGTCTCTATTGTGTATTCTCTATTGTGTGTATAGCCAGCAGCAGTCTCCATTTTCAATAAAGTCCACTTTTTTTCAATTTTTTTGTGCTGTTTTTCCTAATTTTACTCTATTGTAAGGAACCATCTGGTTTGCTGGTTGGGAAAGCTTTGCACATAAATTGAGGTAATTTTTGGTGCTGTTCCAATTTTTCCCTATAAATATAATGTATGTTTGGGTGGAGGTGGAGCATGGGTGGAGGCGGAGCTGGGTAGAGGCACAGTCGGGGGTGGAGGCTGGGCGGAGTTTCAGGGGGCCCCAAAATTTTGGATCAGGCACAAAAACTCTGCGGTTGCATATGGTTGCATACTTTTTTTTTGCCTGATCCACCGTAAAGTTGAAAATTTGCATGAGACTTGCCTAATAGGTAATAGGAGGGTTTGGGAGGAGTTCTGGGCATGCTAAGTGTGAAAACTCCAGCTGAGGGAGATCCATCGTTAGCCCTATTGAAGCTCATTCTATTTTTGGCAGAAGTGCGTCACATCCGGTGACATCAGGCTTTTTAACTAGCAGTAAAATCGCAACATTGTGCGGCTGAAGAGGTGGTCAAAAGGACACATTTGTAAGAATCTAGTGGAAACCTTATTGCCACCACATGTTCTTGCATTCCCATTCTAAGTCTATGGAGACAGGCCTGATCAGGTAGCATAAGGTTTTTGCCGGATTAGGACGCTAGAAAAAAAAATGCAAGTGTGATACCACTGTCAAATTAGTTGTGATATTGTTACTAGCTATTAGAGGAAATGTAGAAAATCTGTCTAAATAAAGAGAAAGAAAGTTGGAAAGGTTATTCAAATACTAGAAAGAAAGGTGACAATGTACAAAATTGCACAAAAAGGAGAGAACGTATCTCCAGTGGACACATAATGCTGGTATTACCCTCTAGAACTGATAGTCACTATAGGTCCTTCATATCATATATACCATATGTATGTATATATATATATATATATATATATATATATATATATATATATCAGCTATACCGTTAATACCATATTGTTATTTATTCATTTTATCTAATTTTTTGTTTATTTCTCTTTCCATTTTTCACCCACTTTGTACCATCTATATACTCTTACTTATATTTCGCAAACCGTAGGTGGCTCCCTATTATGTTATTCATAAGACCTCGTATTTAACCTGCTACTAAAAGGTATGGTCCATTTTAGGAGTAGCTTTATTTTTTTTCTTCTAAGCAGTTCACCCTCCGTGATCCAGCCAAGCTTTACTTTATTTTAGTAGATTCCGGACTACCATGTCAACCTAATGGCACATGCCCCCTGTCTCTGCCCCCCAGGGTTCTCTTTCTGCCCCCTGTCTCTGCCCCCCAGTGTTCTCTTTTCTGTTCCCCCCCTGTTTTTTAGCTGGCCCCCCTCTCTCTGCCCCCCAGTGTTCTCTTTCTGCCCCCTGTCTGTGCCCCCCACTGTTCTCTTTTCTGGTCTCCCCCTGCCCTTTCTCTGGCCCCCCTCACTCTGCCCCTTAGTGTTCTCTTTCTGCCCCCTGTCTCTGCCCCCCAGTGCTCTCTTTCTGGCCCCTGTCTCTGCCCCCCGGCGTTTTGCTTTCTGCCCCCCCAGTGTTCTATTCTCTCGTCCCCCCCGCCCTTTCTCTGGCCCCCCTCCTCTCTGCCCACCAGTGTTCTCTTCCTGCCCCCTGTCTTTGCCCCCCAGTGTTCTCTTTTCTGCCCCCCCCCATCCTTTCTCTGGTTCCCCTCTCTCTGCCCCCCAGTGTTCTCTTTCAGCCCCCTATCTCTCTCCCCCAGTGTTGTCTTTTCTGGTCCCCCCGTCCTTTCTCTGGCCCCACTCTCTCTGCCCCCCAGTGCTCTCTTTCTGGCCCCTGTCTCTGCCCCCCAGAAGAAAAATTTCAAAAAGCGCGCCAGTCAAAATGGCATCCTGGATCTTGCGAGAGTTTTAGGACACAATTGAGAAATGGCAAAAAGAAAACGGCGTCCGGTAACTATCGTGAGATTTGCCGGACGCCATATTGGTTATGGCGAGAACCAAGATGGTGTCCGGAAAGTCTCGTGAGATTTGCGGATATTGTGAGACTTCCCATCTTGGATGCTGGATGTCACCGGAGAGGACGGATGGACGGGGACGAACACCATCCGATGGAGGCAGCGGGGCTGCGGCGTGGAAGAGGAGGGGCTCCGATGGCGGGGCGGTAAGTATAGATGGCGGCATGAGTGTAGGTGAGGGTATGATTGCTTGCGAGAGAGGGGGGGTTTTATGTGAAGTGGGGTCGTGTAGAGTTGCTGAATGAAGTGGGGGGAATGTGTGTGATGAAGAGTGTGATGAAATGGGTGTGTGTGACAGAGTGTGGGGCGCAGCAGAGGCTTCCAATGGCGGTGGTGGAGCTTTGAAAGCCTCCTGGCCGCACCCAGCCGCTGTTCCCCGGCCCTCTCCTGCCCGCAGCAGAGTGCTTAGCAGAGTATACGGCAACTCAGTGGTTAGCAGTTTACAGCGGCTCAGTGGTTATTAGAGTATATGGGGCTCAGTGGTTAGCAGACTTAACGGCGGCGGAGTGATTAGCAGAGTATGCAGGGGCTCAGTGGTAAGCAGAGTATACGGAGCCTCAGTGGTTAGCACTCTATGGTGGCTCAGTGGTTGGCACTGTATATTGTGGCTCAATAATTAGAGCAGTAATGTGGCTCAGTGATTAGCACTGTATACGGTGACTCAGTGGTTAGCACTCTATGGTGGCTGAGTGGTTGGCACTGTATATGGTGGCTCAGTGGTTAGCACAGTATGGTGGCTCAGTGGATAGTACAGTATGGTGGCTCAGTGGTTAGCACAGTATGGTGGCTCAGTGGTTAGCACTGTATGCTGGCTCAGTGGTTAGCACTGTACAGTGGCTCAGTGGTTAGCACTGTATGGTGGCTCAATGTTTAGCAGTGCACGGTGACTCAGTGGTTAGGACAGTATGGTGGCTCAGTGGTTAGTATTATATGTTGGCTTATTGGTTAGCACTGTATGGTGGCTCAATGGTGAGCACAACGCGGTGGCTCAGTGGTTAGCACTGCACGGTGGCTTAGTGTTTAGCAAAGTATGGTGGCTCAGTGGGTAGCACAGTATATGGACACTCAGTTGTTAGCACTATATGGGGGCAGAGTGCTTAACTCTGTATGGAGGCTCATTGGTTAGCACAGTATGGTGGGTCAGTGGTTAGCACTGTATAAGGTGGCTCAGTGGTTAGCACTGTATAAGGTGGCTCAGTGATTAGCACTCTATGGTGGCTGAGTATTTAACACTGTATACGGTGAGTCAGTGGTTAGCACAGTATAGTGGCTCAATGGTTAGCAGTGTATATGGTGGCTCAGTGGTTAGCACTGTACGGTGCCTCAGTGGTTAGCACTGTACGGTGGCTCAGTGGTTAGCACTGTACGGTGGCTCAGTGGTCAGCACTGTACGGTGGCTCAGTGGTTAGCACTGTACGGTGGCTCAGTGGTTAGCACTGTATGGTGGCTCAATGTTTAGCACTGCATGGTGGCTCAGTGGTTAGGACAGTATGGTGGCTCAGTGGTTAGCACTGTACGGTGGCTCAGTGGTTAGCACTGTACGGTGGCTCAGTGGTTAGCACTGCACGGTGACTCAGTGGTTAGGACAGTATGGTGGCTCAGTGCTTAGTATTAATCGGTGGCTTATTGGTTAGCACTGTATGGTGGCTCAGTGTTAGCACTGCACGGTGGCTTAGTGTTTAGCAAAGTATGGTGGCTCAGTGGGTAGCACAGTATATGGATGCTCAGTGGTTAGCACTATAGGGGGCAGAGTGCTTAACTCTGTATGGAGGCTCATTGGTTAGCACAGTATAGTGGGTCAGTGGTTAGCACTGTAACAGGTGGCTCAGTGGTTAGCACTGTATAAGGTGGCTGAGTGATTAGCACTCTATGGTGGCTGAGTGTTTAACACTGTATACGGTGAGTCAGTGGTTAGCACAGTATAGTGGCTCAGTGGTTAGCAGTGTATATGGTGGTTCAGTGGTTAGCACTGTACGGTGGCTCAGTGGTTAGCACTGTACGGTGGCTCAGTGGTTAGTACTGTATGGTGGGCTCAGTGGTTAGCACTGTACGGTGGCTCAGTGGTCATCACTGTATGGGGCTCAGTGGTCAGCACTGTACGGTGGCTCAGTGGTCAGCACTGTACGGTGGCTCAGTGGTCATCGGAGGACGGAGGGCAGAGTGGTCAGCGGAGGATGGGGGGACAGAGTGTTCAGCGGAGGATGGGGCGGCAGAGTGGTCAGTGGAGGACGGGGTACAGAGTGGTCAGTGGAGGACAGGGGGGGCAGAGTGGTCAGCGGAGGCCGGGGGGGGCAGGGTGGTCAGCCGAGGCCGGGGGGGGGGCAGAGTGGTCAGCGGAGGCCGGGGGGGGGGGCAGAGTGGTCAGTAAAGGCCATGGGGAAGAGAGTGGTCAGTGGAGGACGGTGGGGGGGGCAGAGTGGTCAGCGGAGGCCGGGGGGGCAGGGTGGTCAGCCGAGGCCGGGGGGAAGAGTGGTCAGCGGAGGCCGGGGGGGAAGAGTGGTCAGCGGAGGCCAGGGGGCAGAGTGGTCAGTGAAGGCCGGGGGGGCAAAGTGGTCAGCAAAGGTCGGGGGCAGAGTGGTCAGCGGCAAAGTGGCGGCGACACACTTACTTCCCAGCCGCCGTCTTGGTTTCGGCCTGTTCGGGGCGGTGAAATTCAAGCATGTTGCCACTTGAACAGGGCGAAACCAAGATGGCGGGCGGGGAGTCTCGCGATACTTCCCGGCCGCCATCTTGGTTTTGGCATGTCCGGGGCGGTGACATGCTTGAATTTCACCGCCCCACAAACAGGCGAGAGGCAAGATGACGGGCAGGAAGACAGAGATATCGCAGAGAAGAGGATGGGGATGGGTGGTGAGTATGTGAGCGTGGAGGGGCAAATCAGGGGCAGAGCAGCAGCTTATAATCGGTAGTGGGGACAGTGACAGTCCCCGCTTCTGACAAAGCGGCAGCCATATTGGTTAGGGTTTTAGGTAGCTTCTAAGCCAGCTTCTGTGGGATGTGACTCATAAACGTTACATAGTGACGGAAGCTGGATTAGGGGAATTATTATATAGGATAACTTCTTGTTGTCAGATGCCTTAAAGCACATTTAAAGGACTTGTTGATACCCTAACAATTCACAGCAGTTTTACTGCAAAAGGAGACTTAGATATTATTAACAAGTTCATGATTAGTCCATTTTCTTCAAGTCATGTGATCTCTTACATTTTTTCTCATCGAATTATTTTTTGTCTCTTCTTTAATGAAATATGCAATCTAATTTTAATTGGGTTTTAATTGGTGATATCAAGTAAAAAGAAAAAGATTAGAAAAACATGATGGTTTTTCCTTTTGAAGCTTTTTTTATTATTCCATTCATTGCGCTGTCACCTTTTGGAGGCTTTTTAACATGCAAATATATATTTTTATAATCTGATTTTCCCTGTAACTGGGAATAGCATATCAACCCCAATTGTAGGGTAAATCCAATCTCTGTGAACTGCAGAGTTGATCTGTTTTCTTTTCAACCTATCAGTTCTGACTCCCTCCAAACTTCTGTTAATCACATAATTGCTGGGATTGAGGAGGAAGCACTATCAGCATTTCCTAAACTTTATACACAGCATATTTTCAGCTTTCCTTATTTAAACATCAGGAAGGCAGCAATGGTAATAAACAACCTCTGCCTTCTCTATGGGAAATCTAAATGTATCTGATAAGGCTCTTTGCTCCTTGAGCTGCCTTATCTCTGCTGTACAACTGCTTGCTCTGTTATTGCTGAATAATATATGGATCACTGCTGTTTTAAAATCATTACTTAGTCCTGAATCTGTTAAAGGGGTTTTCCAGGCCAAGAAGAATACAGGCTCATGTGATAATATTATAATAAATATCTACTAACAAAAGTAGGTGTTAAAATATGTTTAACTTGGAATATAGAGGTTTAAGCTTTAATATACGCTTGATGCAGCAAATTATTCACATTTTTACATTTGCCACATAGAGTACATTTAAGGGATAAAAAGTGAAGGCTCCTTTGTTGAAACATTTAAAACAGCTTTATTAAATAGCTTGTGAGGCATCAGTTGCCTTTGAAGTTATATCTGAGCTCAGTAGACTCTTCCTACTAGTAATTCCTATTCTCTTGCAATTGTAAACATCTGCACAAGTAAATCCTACATCCAAACACATTTAAAGCCAATGTGCTGAAAAGAAGCTTTTTGTTAGTGTACAAGAGATTTTACAGCCAAGAATTCAATAATGCCTCAAACAAATCTGCTTACACAATATACTTTTAATTCTTTCATTATGCAGATGACTCATGGCATTTGCTGATGAACAGAAAAGAATATTTGTAAATCCAAACAGAGCATTATCATGGGTAGAAAACGTTGTATTTTTGGTGTCTGATGCTTTTAACCCGTAGACGACAGCCTAACGTCTACAGACGTCCAAAAAAAAGGGTACTAAAGCCCAGCCATACGTCTGTAGACGTATGGCTAGAAAATGCCCTGTAGCACAGCCCCTGTAGCAAAAATCTCTAGGGTGTCAGCGTACCGATTGTAGCTGAGACCCTAGAGATTAGTAATTAGCTAGTTTTTTACCGGCACCTGTAATGTGATGGCCGGTAAACACCGTTTACCGATCATCACATTGCACAAAGTGAAAGTGCCGGGAAAAATGCTTTCACTTTGATCCGACATGAAAACACATGTCGGAACAAAGTGAAAGCATTAACCCCCTAGCCCACCAAGACCCCCAGTACTGGGGATCATCATCCCCCCCCCCCCACCCCACCCCCTAACCATCTGAAAATGGCGGCGGCCGGCGCCAAACCCGCCGCCTCCGCTGCATCTCTATGCGATCTGTCAGATCGCATAGAGATGCCGCCATTCCTGGGGGCCACTGGTCCCCTCAGTGGCCCCCCAATGCCATCCCCCCTCACCCCTGGTCTCACCCCTGATCTCCCCCTGCTCCCTGCGCGGCTCCCCAGCTCCCCCTCTTCCCTGTGCGGCTCCCTGAGTCCCCAGCTCCCCCTCCTCCATGTGCGGCTCCCCTCCGGTCATCAGATCCCCCCCTCCTTCCCCAGGTCTTCCCCATGCTGTCCCCTCGATCCCCTCCTCCGATCTGCAGCCCCCCCGGTTCGCTCCGCTCTCCCCCCGGGCCCCCTTCCCTGCTCCTCTCATACTTACCCGTCCTGCAGCGTCGCCGGCCGTCTTCTCTCTGCCTCTGTCCCGGCGCCGCTGCTCTGCGTGCGCCGGAACAGAGGCAGAGTTAACCCATCAACGACCACACAGGGGTCTTCTGCAGTTAACCCCCTGTGTGGTCACAAGGGGTTAGCTGCAGATCATTATCCCTGTGTGATCACAGGGGGTTACTGGATCTGCAGTTAACCCCTTGTTACCACACAGGGATGATGACCTGCAGTTAACCCCTTGTGTTTTCACAAGGGGTTAACTGCAGGTCATCATCCCTGTGTGGTCACAAGGGGTTACTGGATCTGCAGGTAACCCCTTGTGACCACACAGGGATGATGACCTGCAGTTAACCCCTTGTGTTTTCACAAGGGGTTAACTGCAGGTCATCATCCCTGTGTGGTCACAAGGGGTTACTGGATCTGCAGGTAACCCCTTGTGACCACACAGGGATGATGACCTGCAGTTAACCCCTTGTGTGGTCACAACGGGTTAACTGCAGGTCATCATCCCTGTGTGGTCACAAGGGGTTACTGGATCTGCAGGTAACCCCTTGTGACCACACAGGGATGATGACCTGCAGTTAACCCCTTGTGTGGTCACAACGGGTTAACTGCAGGTCATCATCCCTGTGTGGTCACAAGGGGTTACCGGATCTGCAGTTAACCCCTTGTGACCACACAGGGATGATGACCTGCAGTTAACTCCTTGTGACCACACAAGGGGTTAACTTCAGATCATCATCTGAATGAGAATCGTCGCGGGACCTCCCACTGGACTACGTCGGACCTTCCCAATGGACTACGTCGGACCATGCCACTGGACTACGTCGGACTTCACTGTAATAAAGATGGGGTCTAAATATGTGTTTGTGTTTTTTTTCCAATAAAAATATTTTTCTCTGTGTTGTGTTTTCTTTACAATCTATTAGAGATTCCTAATGGTCCGGTCTAATATTGGCCAGACGTTATGAATCTCGGGCTTAGTGCCAGCTGCCAAAAAGCTGGCATTAACCCCTTATTACCCAGTCTGCCACCGCTACACGGCAGCTGGAAGAGCTGGATACAGCGCCAGAAAATGGCGCTTCTATGAATGCGCCATTTTCTGGGGCGGCTGCGGGCTGCAATTCGCAGCGGGGGGGGCCCAGAAAGCTTGGGCCTCCCTACGCTGAGGATTCCAGCCCCCAGCTGCCTAGTTGTACCTGGCTGGCCCAAAAATATGGCGAAGCCCACGCCATTTTTTTAAAAAAATTATTTCATGAAATATAAAAAAAAAGGAGCTTCCCTATATTTTTGGTTTCCAGCTAGGTAAAACTAGGCAGAAGGGGTTCGTGGCAGCCCGTAGCTGCCTGTTGTACCTGGCTGGACCAAAAATATGGCGAAGCCCTACGTCATTTTTTTAAAAAATTTAATAAAGTAATACTAAAAAAAAATGCAGGGGAGGAGACAACCAGGACACGGTGTGTCCGTATCTTGTGCACATGCTCTAAGGGCCCTTTCACATCAGCGTTTTTTGAAATTTGCGGCAGATGCGGTGAAAAAAAACGCATCTGCCGCAATTACCGCATACCGGCTGCACTTGCGGCGCGGTTGCGGTAAACGCCATGCAAAGTATAGGCGTACTTGCGACAAGTGCGGTTTTACACTTGCGGCAGGTGCGGCCGCGAAAAAAAAACGCGGTCAGCCTCGGTTTTTTCGCGGCCGCACCTGCCGCAAGTGCAAAACCGCACTTGCCGCACCTGCCGCAAGTACGCCTATACTTTGCATGGCGTTTACCGCAACCGCGCCGCAAGTGCAGCCGGTATGCGGTAATTGCGGCAGATGCGTTTTTTTCACCGCATCTGCTGCAAATTTCAAAAAACGCTGATGTGAAAGGGCCCTAAAAGTGAGAAATTGTGTGAAAAAAAGAAAATGTTCACAATGACATTATCAAATTCTGTGAAGTAGCTGTAGATTCCAAATGCTCACTATACCCCTAGATAGAATCCTTGAGGTGTCTAGTTTCCAAAATGGGGTGACTTGTGCGGGAGCTCCAATGTTTAGGCACATAGGGGCTCCCCATATGCGACATGGTGTCCGCTAACTATTAGAGCTAATTTTCCATTCAATTTGTTAGCGGACACCATGTCGCATATGGAGAGCCCCTGTGTGCCTAAACATTGGAGCTCCCCAACAAGTGACCCCATTTTGGAAACTAGACCCCCCAAGGAAAAAATCTAGATGCATAGTGAGCACTTTCAACCCCCAAGTGCTTCACAAATTAGTCTGTAAAAAGGAAAAAAAGAAGATTTTTGTGAAAAAAAGTACTTTTTCATTTTTACGGATCAGTTTGTGAAGCACCTGGGGGTTCAAAGTGCTCACTACGCATCTAAATACGTTCCTTGGGGTGTCTAGTTTCCAAAATGAGGTCACTTGTGGGGGAGCTCCAATATTTAGGCACATAGGAGCTCTCCATACATGACATGGTGTCCACTAGCAATTGGAATTGTAAGTGGATACCATGTCGTGTATGGAGAGCCCCTGTGTGCCTAAACATTGGAGCTCCCCCACAAGTGACCCCATTTTGTAAACTAGACACCCCAAGGAATTTATATAGATGCATAGTGAGCACTTTGAACCCTCAGGTACTTCACAAATGGATCCATAAAAATGAAAAAGTACTTTCTTTTCCACAAAAATTTTCTTTTTTCATTTTTACGGATTCATTTGTGAAGCACCTGGGGGTTCAAAGTGCTCACCACCCATCTAGATAAGTTCATTGGGGGGTCTAGTTTTCAAAATGGGGTCACTTGTGGGGGAGCTCCAATGTTTAGGCACACAGGGGCTCTCCATACGCAACATGGTGTCCGCTAGCAATTGGAGCTAATTTTCCATTCAAATTGTTAGCGGACACCATGTTGCATACGGAGAGCCCCTGTGTGCCTAAACATTGGAGCTCCCCCACAAGTGACCCCATTTTGGAAACTAGACACCCCAAGGAATTTATATAGATGCATAGTGAGCACTTTGAAGCCTCAGGTACTTCACAAATGGATCCATAAAAATGAAAAAGTACTTTCTTTTCCACAAAAATTTTCTTTTTTCATTTTTACGGATTCATTTGTGAAGCACTTGGGGTTCAAAGTGCTCACCACCCATCTAGATAAGTTCCTTGGGGGGTCTAGTTTTCAAAATGGGGTCACTTGTGGGGGAGCTCCAATGTTTAGGCACACAGGGGCTCTCCATACGCAACATGGTGTCCGCTAGCAATTGGAGCTAATTTTCCATTCAAATTGTTAGCGGACACCATGTTGCATACGGAGAGCCCCTGTGTGCCTAAACATTGGAGCTCCCCCACAAGTGACCCCATTTTGGAAACTAGACCCCCCAATGAACTTATCTAGATGCATAGTGAGCACTTTGAACCCTCAGGTGCTTTACAAATTGATCCGTAAAAATGAAAAAGTACTTTTTTTTCACAAAAATTTTCTTTTGTCCTCGATTTTTTTCATTTTCACATGGGCAACAGGATAAAACGCATCCTAAAATTTGTTGGCCAATTTCTCCTGAGTACACCGATACCTCATATGTAGTCATAAACCACTGTTTGGGCGCACCGCAGGGCTCGAAAGAGAAGGAGCGCCATTTGACTTTTTGAATGGTAAATTAGCTCCAAAAGTCAAATCGCGCTCCTTCCATTCTGAGCCCTGCCGTGCGCCCAAACAGTGGTCTATGACCACATATGAGGTATTGGTGTACTCAGGAGGAATTGCCCAACAAATTTTAGGATGCATTTTATCCTGTTGCCCATGTGAAAATGAAAAAATCGAGGCTAAAAAACATTTTTGTTGGAAAAATTAAAATGTCCATTTTTTGTTTCCACTTTGCTTTAGTTGCTGTGAAGCACCTGAAGGGTTAATCATTTTCTTGAATGTAGTTTTGAGTAGCTTGAGGGGTGCAGTTTTCGGAATGGAGTCACTTTTGGGTGTTTTCTGTCATGTACACCCCTCAAATGGACTTCAAATGTGATGTGGTCACTAAAAAAATGGTTTTGTAAATTTTGCTGGAAAAATGAAAAATTGCTGATGAACTTTGAACCCTTATAACGTCCTAACCAAAAAATTTTTTTTTTCCAAAATTGTGCTGATGTAAAGTAGACATGTGGGAAATGTTATTTATTAACTATTTTGTGTCACATAACGCTCCGGTTCAACAGAATAAAAATGACAAATTTGAAAATTGTCAAATTTTCAAAATTTTTGCCAATTTTTTTATATTTTCACAAATAAACACAAAAATTATCGACCTAAATTTACCAATAACATGAAGCCCAATATGTCACGAAAAAACAATCTCAGAATCGCTAGGATCCGTTGAAGCGTTCCAGAGATATTACCTCATAAAGGGACACTGGTCAGAATTACAAAAAACAGTCTGGTCATTAAGGTGGAAATTGGCTTCGTCACTAAGGGGTTAAACCTGCCTACTATTCTTATCCTCTACCTCTAATTCATTTTATTATCAATGGTGTTTACTTATCTCAGTTCAACTTTTAACACTTTAATTTAGGTCCAAAGCACTATACTGATTAAATGGTTATTCTTGGGTAAAGTGATAGATGATAAGATGATATGTCAGACTGCCATGTCACCCACTGTGCCATATGTATACTGCTGTCAACTGCTCTGCAGTAGTTTAAATCACGTTAAACTATTCTTGTACCTTAAGGCTAAGTGCACATTATGCGTTTTTGCTGCATTTTTTTGCTGCGTTTCTGCACCTAAACACAGCACCCACAGCTTTGTAATGAAAGGCAATACGTTTTTTCAAAAGCTGTACCCACATGTGCTTTTTTTTATGTCCCTGCAATTATCTTGTGCGTTTTTGGGCGGCGCTATCCAGATGACAGCTATGCTAATCAGCTGAAAAACACAGCACTAAAAAACGCATTTCTGGTGCCTTTTTTGAAACAGCTGCATTTTGTGTTGCTGAAAAACGCAGTATAAAAGCAGCTAAAAAAATATGCACAGTGGGCACATTGCCTATGGGTTAACTTCAGTAGTTGTGGCTCTACAGTGTTAGTTGGTGTTGCTGTGTGTATCAGGTGATGTGGTTTGACCACTCCCCTAGCCTTTAAATAGTCCCATGACCCATCACCTGATGTGGGTGATTGGAGTCCATTCTGTGTGGATGCTGTTTCCAGTACCTGCTGAAGCCATCCTATAGCTTTCTTTGAGTTTGCAATCATGTGTGGAGTTGCTATCTTTATCCTGGTCCCTGGGTGGAGGTGAGGGTGTGTTAGCCTAGGGCTGGTCAGGAGCAGGACAAGTTTGGTAGCCCAGACATCCTCACATTTAGAAGTAAGTCTGGGAATAGGATCAGCTAGGGACTACCAGTCTAAGGGTCACACTGATTCCCCTGATTGCCTTTTGCCTGTCACTGTCATCCTGCTTTCTAAGCTCTTTGTCTGTTATAACCACCCGTGAGATTATCAGAGAACTACCATTTTTCAGACGCCATATGGCTTCATGACAAGCTTTTGCATGCCTGTTTCAGACTTTCTCTGAGGAGGTTGCTGAATTTTATACCCGATGTGTGCAGCAGCTATATCATGTTATTGGGTATCTGGCCTCAGCTCACACCCAGGCTGTGCTGGAACCAGAGATATCTCTTCCTTTCACATTTTCTGTAGGGAGAGACAATATTTTTGTGTTTAGAGAAGCATGCAAGCTACTGTATATTTCAGGCTTCACCCTCATTCACTAGAGAGTGAGGAACAGTGTGTGAGGATTGTAACCTCACTTCTCAAGAGGGATTTCCAGACCGGGGTCTTCTTTCTACTGACCGATTCTCCTTCTTTGCGGTCAGTGGACAAGATTCTCATGACGCTGTCTCATGTTTATAGTGAAGTGGATACCGTGTCTCTCGTTCAACATTCACTAATAGCTCTATGATTATAAAATGGATTTGAATATTAACTTACCTAATGTAAGAATATATTAACAATGATATCATTACAAAAATGTAGCAGTGATTTACTCTTCTGTACTCATTCTTATAGCAATGAATATGGTATAAACACGCAAAAACATGTAGGCCACATCCGGGCTCCAGAATTTATTGTTACCTAGTTTTAACCATGAAGGAATAAAAGGCATCCATTTCTGCATTGCTAGAGATGTTTTACTTATATTTGGGTTTAAAAAGCATGTGCATTCAGGCAGATGAGCATACAACTTGTAAATCCTTAATACAATAGCTATGAGCTGATTTTTAGTACCAGATTTACACTGTTCTCCCCATCCATGCACTGCAATATTGATAGTGTATATAATGTCAAAATAAACAGTTGTTAGAAAAACAAACAATAAAGATTATACTTTTGGACATTATAAAGTGCACTTTATATGAAACATGATCCTTTACTTATGCTTTATCTCCAATTATGTAGAGGACCAGGCACTAACAGGTTGTCTGAGTGCAAGTGAAAAGCTACCTGGAGTTCCTCCTGGCAACGAGCGTTGCACGCTCCAATAAGACACACAAGTAATCAGTTCAATGTAGAAAAAAGAGAGAAGTGGCACTCACCCTTTTAGATGCCAAATCCTTTATTTCGTCTTGCTCATCCTAGCATAGACAAAGGCAGGGAGAGGGAGTGGAGGTCGTCGGACGACGTCTTGCCGTTTCGCAACTAGACGAGCAAGACGAAATAAAGGATTTGGCATCTAGAAGGGTGAGTGCCGCTTCTCTCTTTTTTCTATATTGGACTGATTACTTATGCTTTAACTTTTTATATCCTTTTGAGGAGACAGAAATTTTTACCCTGAAAAATGTTCAAAACCATGTTTGCAAAGCTCTAAATATTTATAATGAGAGGATACTGGGGTCATACAGATACCTTGTACACAGGTCTGCCCACTTTCCTTAATATTTTAGGAACTGTATTTTTCTTGCTTATACCAACATCCAACATATTCTTCAGTACTTTACAGATATAAGATTACAAAGGTAGATATGCAATATTATACTTTAAATTCATGTTTTTCATGTAACATTTATTTCATAGCATTAAAAATACTCAACAGAAAATAGTACTACTCTTCAATGGTCAAAACTGCTGACAGGTTCCTTGTTATCATTGTTTAGCAATTCACATTAGACATAGGCAACACATAAAAAATTGCAACAGACCCTGCTAGTTCCTTTAAAGACTAGAGATCCTTTCAAGTCTGGAGGCATGGCAATAGAAAAGGCAATGGTGATTGGGTGTGGGGCTCGCATGACATCACGTCACTTGAGCTTCGAGCCGTGGCTACCGACAGCACTGTAAAGGCGATAGCAGACAAGGTGTGTAGTCGCGCACTGAGTGAATAGTAAAGTACCGTATATACTCGTGTATAAGCCGACCATGTATAAGCCGACCCCCCTACTTTTGCCCCCAAAACCTGGGAAAACGTATTGACTCGCATATAAGCCGAGGGTGGACCCCAGCACAGGTATACAGCCCCCAGCAGTGTGGTATACAGCAGGTCCCCAGCACAGTATACAGCCCCAGCAGTGTGGTATACAGGTCCCCAACACAGTATACAGCCCCAGCAGTGCCATTATACAGCCCCCCTCACAGTATGGCGCCCCCCCTCACAGGATGGCCCCCGCATGCAGCGCTGCGCACATACATTACCTGGCTATCAGCTGTCACCCTCCGGTGGTAGATCGTTCTCCTGGCTCCGGGCTGCATCTTCATCTGTGTCTTCCTGCTTGTCATGTGACCGGCCGGAGTCGCGATGACGTCATCGCGATGAGCCCCAGCCACAAGAAGGATGACAAAGGGGAAGATGCAGCCCGGAGCCAGGAGAACGATCCGGCACCAGAGGGTGACAGCTGATAGCCAGGTAATGTATGTGCGCAGCGCTGCATGCGGGGGCCATCCTGTGAGGGGGAGGCGCCATACTGTGAGGGGGGCCTGTATACTGATATGACTCGCGTATAAGCCGAGGGGGGACTTTTCAGCCCAATTTTTGGGCTGAAAAACTCGGCTTATATGTGAGTATATACAGTATTTTATCTTGGAAAAACAAGTCGGTTCAGAAGAGTTTGTCCTAGTAGTGGTCAACCCCTTTCACAAACAGGGAGAGGCTGGAATCCCAATGTTAAAAACATCAGTTGGCAGAGATGAAAACTGTCCTTCATCTTAAGTGTTAGAGAAATTATTTCTTTAGGCAAGGATTCATCTGAAGCAAGCAGTTTTGTATTCTTGTCAGCAAGGAATACATCACAAAATACATCACAAGGCTTTCTTACTCATAGAAAGCAATGAAGTTACTCAAATATTCTTGCAGAAGTCTTATTAGGTAAAATCCATCTGCGTAATTAACTTCTCAGAATGTTAATGTACAAAAATAACTTGAAGCAAAAGTGCTGTCTTGAATTGTCTTCCCCTGAATGCTGCCTATTAAATTCCCAGATATTATTAACACAAGTTTTGTTAAAATCCAAGGGCATAGTCATCTCCCAGAAACAGGTGCTTGATAAGTACAAATCTATAAACATTCTATTGTCTTACATATTTTATAAACTACATTTTACTATAATTGTTAACTATTGATTTTCCCAACAATTTCCGCTTTCGTATACAAAATATATCCCACACATACATAAGACTCATGAAATTGTTTTTGACAACTGGACTTCTTCAGGGTTTGCCATCATCCTGGCAGCTGATATACTCTTATTAAAGAGTTCATTAGTCTTGATAAGTCTCTCAAATGGTTCCACATCTTGATACATAGTTCTAATAGGTACATAATAAAGTTATAATAACGTTTTTGCACAGCAACTACAACTTGGTGAGTACCACCTGATTTCTTCATAAACTTATTATTGCTCTCAGTCTACCAGGTAGTGAAACTCCTCGATACTAATTCGCTGAAATGCTGTTGTGAGAAGTTTAGCCCAGTAAAGGTTAATCCTATATAGTATACCTAGTGCCTGGTTTTCCAATCTTTCAACCAATTAAAGCCAGAAGTACAATTGAAAAACAATGTTTCTAGACCATTACACTCAGTGCTGTGTGCAGCTTTGCCCAGGTTATAAATGAAGGCATCATGAATGCAGGACACCAGCCCCAATCACTAGCAACCTCCTTTCTCACAGAAAGAGTGACCACTGGTTGTCCTGCAAACAGAATGGGACTCATATAGGGCGCTGTTGCTGTGTGTAGCTGGGCCATATGGGTGCGTTTTTTCCAGCAGGTAGCAGTGTTGAATGCCATAACAGCCCAGCTTCTGAGATAGGGGTTAATGTAAGAGGCTGGGCATACACTGTGCAAACCTATGTGAACAGTGCCCTATATAAGTCCCATTCTGTTTGCAGGACAACCAGTGGTCACTCTCTCTATGAGAAAAGAGGTTGCTAGTGATTGGGGCTGGTGTCTTGCATTCATGATGCCTTCATTTATAACCTGGGCAAAGCTGCACACAGCACTGAGTGTAATAGTCTCCTGACCTAAATCTGCTGTGGTAAGAAAATGTAATTTTCGGTTTGTGTCCTTTGCTCACTTTAGATAAGAATTTAGTGGATAGGACTTGTGATATGCGGGGAGCCGTGTAGTGGCTCACAAGCTTAAGTGTTTTGGACCAAAAGACAAACCAATACCCCACAATTTGCTCCATGTTTAGAACTAACTAATTTTCCACAATTTCAGCACCTGTCATTGTGGCTTTTTCTTGCACTCTTTTGTTGCTGTGTGTAGCTGGGCCATATGGGTGCATTTGTTCCAGCAGGTAGCAGTGTTGAATGCCATAACAGCCCACCTTCTGAGATAGGGGTTAATTTAAGAGGCTGGGCATACACTGTACAAACCTATGTGAACAGCGCCCTATATGAGTCCCATTCTGTTTGCAGGACAACCAGTGGTCACTCTCTCTGTGAGAAAGGAGGTTGCCAGTGATTGGGGCTGGTGTCCTGCATTCATGATGCCTTCATTTATAACCTGGGCAAAGCTGCACACAGCACTGAGTGTAATGGTCTCCTGACCTAAATCTGCTGTGGTAAGAAAATGTATTTTCTATTTGTGTCCTTTGCTTACTTAGATAAAAATTTGGTGGATAGGACTTGTGAGATGTGGGGAGCCGTGTAGTGGCTCACAAGCTTGTGTTTTGGACCAAAAGACAAACCAATATACAATTTGCTCTATGTTTAAAACAATGTTTCTAATTAACAAAAGGGTCCCTGAATTGGGTGACTTCTTGATCTGTATATGCTTAACATCAAGAGCACCAATGCAGTTGGGTAAATTACAGGTTACATGGAAACTATTAGCTATCCTGTACCAATCGGCTTCTTTGGGCTCAGGAAGGACAATTGGCTGCAAACGACGCCACATCTCCTCACAGGTGTTGTGCACAATTTGGCCAACTTGCCAAGGAGAAATTCCACATGTAAGCCCACAAAGGAAACAGCAGTTGCCAGGAACCTGGAAAAATACCGAAACAAATTAGAAATAACACCACTTCAACAGAAAAAACTAAAATAAAAATGGAACCACATAAGGGACACAGCCACTACATCCCAACATGGTTAAGGTGTATGAGATGTTTAAACACACATGTATCGACATCCTACTGACATGACACCCATTAACACAAAAATGAAAGGAATACCAACCTCAGTGTCATTAGAAGCCGTTCCTCAGGTGTAAAACTTTGCCGCATTTGGATATTCTGGTATGTGATGGCAGGCCTCAGAGAGACGGTCAAATGTGGGTATGGTCATCCTGGTATATACGTGAAATTTATCTGGATGACAGCATAACTGAGCATACAACCTACGAAAATGGCCACGAGAAGTACGCTGCAGGAGGAGCGGAACCCACATTCGACGCCGCCTCCTCGGATCACAGACAATTGGGTATGGAGTGCCGTACCGCCAGGAAATGACCCAATGAAATAACACCCGCTCAGTGGTGTTTAGGGTCAGATTATTATCCATTCATTTGGCAGCTGCATACATACACAACACTGCTTACTGAGGGGATAGAGGGTCAGTTCAATGCACACATGTGTCCATGGGATATAGACTCCAAAGAACCCTGATTGGCACACAGCATTTATCTCACAATTGGCACACATTGTAGGCAATTTATAGGCTAACTACACTCAAAAATCACATGAGTGCCGCGGATTGCACACGGACCACACAAGGATTACACTCAGACAAAACTCGGATGTGATCCGAGAAAATGTCAGACACTCGCATAGCAACTGGATGCAAAACAGAGCAAAAAACAGATGTCACTTGTACGACTCTCCTGGATGAGAATCGGACCGTTTTTTTCATGCCAGGGTGTTTCCACCCTTAATCTTGAGCTGTTGGACACATATGTGGCTGGATCAAGGGCCCTGTAATCTAACAACAGCAGATCAGCTCACTGGCTGTTAGAGAAAACCAGCAACCCTGAGTTAAAAATATACAAAAATAGAAATAGTGCAGCCTTTTGCCTAATGTGTATTATCTAAGGAAAAGAGGGAGTTTAAAGGGAACCAACCACCCCAAATGACCCCCCCCGGACTATTAATATGGTTCCCTACACCCAGCACATACATGTGCTGCAAGCTTTTTTGCTAAAAAAACTGTTTTTTATAAGTTAAGATATAGCTTTAGAAAGTTTATAACGAGAGGACGGATGGGCGTTACTTAGCTGGTTCGAAAGCCGAGATTCTGCTGCCAGTCATCATCCTGTCCTGGTCACAGCATTAACGGCCAGCCCTTTTTTCCACCTCCCAGGCTGGTGCACGGGATGTCATGCCCGTGCACACGTCATCAGCTACAGCCGGGTCGCGAGCGTGCGCTCTGACTTCCTGCGCTCAGCTGTGGAAGTCAGAGCGTGTGCTCGCGACCCGGCTGTAGCTGATGACGTGTGCACGGGCATGACATCCCGTGCACCAGCCTGGGAGGTGGAAAAAAGAGCTGGCCGTTACTGCTGTGACCAGGACAGGATGATGACTGGCAGCAGAATCTCGGCTTTCGAACCAGCTAAGTAACGCCCATCCGTCCTCTCGTTATAAACTTTCTAAAGCTATATCTTAACTTATAAAAAACAGTTTTTTTAACAAAAAACCTTGCAGCAAATGTGTCTGCTGGGTCTAGGGACCCATATTAATAGTCTGGGGGGGTCATTTGGGGTGGTTGGTTCCCTTTAAATGTACTGCATTTTTTGAATTCTTCAAATTGGCTGATTTGGCATCAGTGATTTTGGCAGTTCGCGACAGATCTGGCAGTTTTACTGCATCTGCCTTGTAAAGGCTCACTTGCGGCAAGCCTTTGGGACTTGCGGTCATGGCCGGCACATGCAGTTTTGCCAGATCCAGTGAGCCATTATGCCGCATATGCAGAAAAACTGCCGGATCTGCTGCGTGCTGCAAAAATCGCTGATGTGAAAGCGGGCTTACATGATTTCCATGTGCCCCCAGGCATGGCAGAGTTCTGGATTTTACAAGCCCAAATCAGCCCTGTCAATTACTGTTTATGTTCCAGTTTCAGTGAAAAATTACAAATAAAAAACTGTCTACTTTAAAGCCATTATCATATATGCCAACAATCTAAAATTATACATAGGTACCAAAACAACCAAATAAAATAGAGGACCCTCTCACTTGCTTGTTCAACTATAGAGAGCTAAAAAGATAAAACAGCATGAAGAAAGAAAGTGAGAGAGTGAGAGAAAGATGGTTACATTTCATATGTATTTCTGTACATAGGTTCTAAATTCTTGAGAGCAGTAACCTTCCTCACTGTTTATTAACTTATTAGTAGAGTCCACCAAAAGGGTGTGCAGGACCCTAATCCAGTGGTAAGACCGATTGTCTATGGATGTCAGCAGTGGCATACCATCAATAGAGGAAGGCCATCTGAATGCTATGGGGCCCGTGATCTGTGAAGGCCCGCCCTGGGGCTTTGCTAATAAATTGTCTATCTCACTTTAAGAAAAACTTCAGTGTGTCCCTCTCTGTGCTGCTCCTCTTCTGTGTGTGGAGCTCCTAATTCTTACCGCTTCTCCCCTGCTTTCCTGTCAGCTGCAGGCCACATCCTCTGACCCTGAGAGGAGAGGAAGACATGCACTCAAACAACACGGTCTTTTTCAGAGTCAGACTGACTGTCTATGGGACTGCTGGAGTGGAGCTGCCTGCGGGCGGCGGGTCCGGAAGAGTGTAGGTGAATACAACCAAAGCAGAAAGGAATTATTCATTCTTTATAATTACTAATGTTCCTGTGATCTGTCCCAGCCATCTCCACACTTCTAAATAGGTTCCCAGTCCCAGCTATGTAACAGTGGGGAGATGGGGAAATCTACACATGGTCGCCCATTACATTATTTTGCATCTATGCAGGTTTAAAAAGCTGGGCATTGGAACTGAGTAACCTTGACCAATGTACAGTGGCATACCGTCAATAGTGGATGGCCACGCCACGGCTATGGAGCACATGAGTCAGGGGATTCTGTGCCAGCACAAGCACCGGGACCCTCCAGTCTGCTGCAGACCCATTGCCCATCATTGTGATGAGGAGAGACGGAGCATGGAGTACTCCGTCTCTCCTCATTCTCCCGCTACACTGCCAGCTCTCTGATTTTCAATACAATGAGGCACAATGACATCACTACTACGCACCTCACTGTACTGAGATGTGCAGAGTTTGGGACACAGCAGGGAAGAGAGCAGCAGGGAGTCAGGACAAAGGAGAGGTATTTACAGTGCGTTGTGAAAGTATTTGGCCCCCTTGAACTTTTCAACCTTTTGCCACATTTCAGGCTTCAAGCATAAAGATGTAAATTCTAACTTTTTTGTGAAGTATCAACAACAAGTGGGACAATCGTGAAGTGGAACAAATTTTTTGGGATATTTTAAACTTTTTAAAAAAATGAAAAACTGAAAAGTGGGGCGTGCAATATTATTTGTCCCCTTTACTTTCAGTGCATCAAACTCTCTCCAGAAGTTCAGTGAGGATCTCTGAATGATCCAATGTTATCCTAAATGACTGGTAATGATAAATAGAATCCACCTGTGTGTAATCAAGTCTCCGTATAAATGTACCTGCTCTGTGATAGTCTCAGGATTCTGTGTTAAGTGCAGAGAAAATCATGAAGACCAAGGAACACACCAGGCAGGTCCAAGATACTGTTGTGGCAAAGTTTAAAGCTGGATTTGGATGCAAAAAGATTTCCCAAGTTTTAAACATCTCAAGGAGCGCAGTGCAAGTGATCATATTAAAATGGAAGGAGTATCAGACCACTGCAAATCTACCAAGTCCCGGGTGTCCCTCTAAACTTTAATCTCGAACAAGGAGAATGATCAGAGATGCAGCCAAAAGGCCCATGATTACTCTGGATGAACTGCAGAGATCTACAGCTGAGGTGGGAGAGACTGTCCATAGGACAACAATCAGTCGTACACTGCACAAATCTGGCCTTTATGGAAGAGTGGCAAGAAGAAAGCCATTTCTCAAAGATGTTTATAGAAAGTTTCATTTGAAGTTTGCCACAAGCCACCTGGGAGACACACCAAACATGTGGAATAAGGTGCTCTGATGAAAGCAAAATCGAACTTTTTGGCCATAATGCAAAATTATGTGTTTGGTGTAAAAGCAACACAGCTCATCACCCTCAAAACACCATCCCCACTGTCAAACATGGTAAAAAGAGGAGGACAAAGAGGGGACAAAGAGGAGGACAAAGAGGGGGCGAAAGAGGGGACAAAGAGGGAGCAGATAGAGGAGGGGAGAAAGGTGACAGAAGGGGGACGAGGAGACAGGAGGAGCAGGGAGAGGAGGAGAGAGGATCCAAACTGGTGCTGCAAAATATCGGAATCGGATACCTATTTGGCATCCGATTGCAGGCATCAGTTTAGCTCCGTTGCTGTCCGAGGGGACCTGCAAAAAGTCGGATCCCCTCAGACAACACAAAAACGCTGTGTGAAGGCAGCCTAAGAAGTGTCAAAGTTTAAACTGGGATCTGTTAAAAGATGCGATGCACCCAAATGCCCTTTCAATTTATGTAAAAAGACATGAAACCATTATAAATTTGTATTCCCAAATTCTTCTCTCTCTCTGGGATTTGAAGTCATTTTTTAAAACGAGCAGCATCATATATGTTATACTGTGGTCAGTGCTACAAAAATGCTTGGCTGTAGGTAGAATGTACGTGTAGTATGTGCGCTGTCCGAGGTCCTGTAGGCTTTTACATTAGATCTATGGGCAGTGCACCGCCATAGATCTAATGTAAATGCCTACAGGAACCTGGACAGCGCACATACTATACGTACATTACGTATAGTATGCGCACCGCTGTCAGAGGAGCTGGCGGCTTCATTCAGAAAATTGTACAGAGCCGACAGGAGTGGGCAGCATCTCTCTAGGGGGAATGGGCTACAATTATTATTAATATTTAAGTTTTTATTACAGTGTTAACACTTTGCTTATCCCGTCGGCAGCCGGGATAAGTAAAGTTTACGGTAACCGCATTGATCAGGATTACACATCCGGAGCAATCTGGTTACCGCATTGCAGATGATAGAACCGCTCTGAAAACTGCAGCCTGCATGATTTTTCACACAGGCTGCAGAGCTGCATGCGGTAACAGGATTGCATGTAATGCAATCCGATTGTTATAATGGGCCTATGAGGAGCATTTCCTGATGCGGTTTTGAGCTTTTTGAAAGCTGGATCAGGATTAAAAAAAAAAAAACTCAAGTGTGACCCTAGCCTAACACACATTAGGGCACAAGTTCTGTTTCTGAGGCCCGGGGTGGGGGGAATTGGTGTATTTGTTGTGGATAAAACCACAGCAAGAATTGATATGCTGCAGATTTTTCCACAATAAAATATGCAGCATATCTGATGAGTATTTTAGAGGCACCATGCAGACAGGATTTAGCAAAATCCATAGTCTTTGCTCCTAAAATACGCTGCTACAGACTTGGTGCAGATCTGTTGTGTAAACGCAGCAGATTTGTGCCAAATATGCAGCAAATATGCATCATGCAAACGGGCCCTTAGGGTACTTGCACAAATTTTGTGTCTGCAAATTTTCCTGCTGCAAACACCAAAGCTTGTGGCAACAAAAACGCTGGGTGATATATGTACAATTTTTATGTTTTTTTAATTGCATTTTTTGTTACAATTTTGTTAAATAAGTGAAAATTGTTGTAAAATGTCTGAGGGCTCCATTTTGTGGCTGTGTACAAATGTAACAATGTGTCCATGATTTCACTGCAACCAGAGATCTGTTCAGAAGTTGGACACAGAAGTTGGTGTGTGTAAAGCGGCCCTGAAATAATTGACATTCAGCAGATTTGAAAAAAATGCCTTTTAGGCTTAAATATTCAAGGAAAAATAAGCAATATGTGCATGAGATTTCAGAATTCTCATTTACCTTGCAGGTACTGTTAAACACTGTTACAGTAAAACAAAAAATTATGCAAAACCAAAATGTGTGGACAAGTCCTTAGAGTGTATTTGCACTGAAAGATTTTCATTCACGAGCAACACTAATTTCTCAATAATCTTTCAGTGTAAACAAGCTGATAATCACCCTGAGTGAGCAAAGCGATCATCAATTGGGTGAAATTATTTTTCTTATCATTTTTCTTGAAGATGCATCATGCTGTGTGAACAGGATTCGTAAACTTTGGCAGTCAAGGAGCACTGAGAGGTCTATTACAGATTGCTTAGTGTGCATGGTTTACTTTGGCCGGCATGTGTAAACAGGAAAATACTGTTTATCGGTAAATGTTCACTGATCCGAGATCACTGATCAGTTGGTCTTTATTGCTCTCAAATAAATTACATAACTGGGAAAAATGGTTATAGTCTCAATCAGAGAGAGGTCACCTTTTCGTTGCTGGTTTGCTCCTATGAATTGAGCAAATTGTTTGCTAGGTACCTTCATTTTATTCCAGGGTGCTGCATCAGAAACAAAGTCACAATTACAAAAACTACGTATTTGCCTTTTCTCTTTTTACTTTTGCTCTTGTCAGGTGATATCTCTCCAAATCTTGGTCCACCCTCTACCAACTTCAACCCCTCTCCCACCACACATAGAAACCATGCTAACCTTATTAACATTTCTTGCACACCTTCATCTCCCTCTTAAATTGTGCTCTCTGAAATCCATGATCTGTATGCAACAAGCTTCCCTTCATCCACATCTACTTTCTCACTAACTCTCTTAAAGTCCTGGTTCTCACAGAAGCTTGGATCCAGGATTCAGACAGTGTCCCCTGCCGCTATTTGTCATGGTGGCTTACATTACTCTCATTCCCCGAGACCTGGGAACAGACATGGTGGTGGAGATGGCTTACTCCTTTCCCCACAATGTACTTTTCAGGTCATCCCTCCAGCCCCCTCACTCTCATTCCCCTCTTTTGAGGTCCTCACAATTAGGCTCTTCCGTACCCTCCCCCTCAGAGTAGCGGTGGTATACCACTCCCCAGGGTCACCCACCCAGCTCCTCGACCATTTCTCCGCGTGGCTGCCACATTTAATATCCTCAGAATTACGAACCCTCATTCTGGGAGACTTTAACATCCCCATAAACAGCCCATCTCCCCATCTGCATCCCAGCTCCTATCTCTAACCACATCTCTTAGCCTCTCTCAGCTCTCAACCTCTGAGACACACAATGATGGTAAAATCCTTGACCTGATCTTTGTCCCGCTCTGCTCAACCTCCTCCTTAGATAATGTCTTCCACTCTCTGACCACAATATTCTCTCTTGTACACTCACAAACCCTCGCCCACCCCAGCACAGTCTGACCTACCACACATTCAAAAATCTACAGGCTATTAACCCTCAAACATTCAAAAATTCCCTACACTCATCACTGTCCCCAATCTCCTCATTGTCCTGTCCCGATCAGGGAGTAAATCACTTAAATGACTCTCTCAGAAGCTCCCTGGACAAAGTAGCGCCTCTCACCCTCAGAACCTAGAAACACAGAGTGAAACAGCCCTGACTCACATCACTAATGTGATTCCTCCAGCAATGCTCTAGGAATGCTGAACGTCTATGGAGGAAAACCCGCACTTCAGAAAACTTCATTCACTATAAATTTATGCTGAGAACTTAGAACTCAGCTCTTCACTTTGCCAAACAATCATACTTCACCACCCTGATCTCCTCACTATCCAACAACCCAAAAAAACTCTCTGACACCTTTCACTCTCTCTTCAGTCCTAAAGTTCAGGCCCCTATCACTGACCTCTGTGCGGATGATCGTGCTTTTTACTTCACAGAGAAAATAGAATACATCCATCAGGAAATCAACTCCTCAAATCGCTATTACCCCTACCTCTCCCCACATTTTCTCCAGCGCACTCTCCACTTTTGACCCAGTCACAGAAGAAGAAGTCTCCAGGCTCCTCTCTTCCTCTTGTCCCACCACATGCAATGCTGACCCCATCCCCTCTCACCTACTCCAGTCTCTCTCTCCGGTGGTCACCGCTCACCTAACCAAAATCTTTAATCTCTCTCTCTCTCATGGCATCTTCCTGTCCTCCTTCAAACACTCCATCATTACTCCATTATTAAAGAAAACGTCTCTTGACCCATCCTGCACAAACAACTACAGACCAGTCTCAAATCTCCCCTTCATTTCTAAACTCTTGGAGCACCTGGTCTACTCCCGCCTCACTCATTACCTCTCCACTCACTCTCTTCTAGACCAATTACAGTCTGGTTTCCACCCCCTACATTCTACAGAAACCGCTCTCACCAAAGTGACCAACGACCTTCTGACAGCAAAACTTAATGGTGACCACTCTCTGCTCATCCTTCCTGACCTCTCTGCAGCCTTTGACACTGTTGACCATGATCTCCTACTCTCCATGCTGCACTCCATTGGCATCAAGGACACGGCTTTCTCCTGGTTCTCTTTGTATCTTTATGACCGCTCTTTCAGTGTATCATTTGCTGGCTCCACTTCCTCCCCTCTTCCCTCAGGGTTCAGTCCTTGGATCTCTTCTCTTCTCTCTCTACACGGCCCCCATTGGGCAGACCATCAGCAGATTTGGCATTCAGTATCATCTTTATGCTGATGACACACAACTATACACTTCTTCCCCTGACCTTACTCCCGCTCTAATAAAGAACACCAATGACTGTCTAATAGCAGTTTCCAATATCATGTCCGCTCTCTATCAGAAACTCAACCTTTCCAAAACTGAACTTCTTCTGCTCACACCATCCACTAACCTCCCTGAATATGACATATCTCTCTCAGTATGCGGCACCACAATAACGCCTAGTCAGCAGGCTTGCTGTCTGGGTAATATGTTTGACTCTGATCTTTCCTTCACCCCACATATACAATCTCTCGCCCTCTCTTGCCGCTTTCACCTGAAGAACATCTCTAGAATTCACCCCTTTCTCACTATGGAAACAAAAAAAAACTCACTGTGGCCCTGATTTACTCCCGCCTTGACTATTGTAATTCTCTTTTAATTGGCCTACCCCTGCACTAGACTCTCCCCTCTCCAGTCCATCCTTAATGCAGCAGCCACAATCACCTATCTAACTGTAACTTGGATACTTCTACTCTATGCCAGTCATTGCACTGGCTGCCTATACACTATAGGATCCAATTCAAACTGCTTGTTCTCACCCACAAAGCTCTTCACAGTGCAGCACTTCCCTACATCTCCTCCCTCATCTCTTTATATCACCCCACCCATTCACTTCGCTCTGGAAGTGACTTTAGACTCACTTCTGCATTAATCCGAACCTCCCACTCCTGGCTCCCGAGCTGCACAAATTCTTTGAAATGCTCTACCCCAAGAAATTAGGTCTATCCACAACTTACATAGTTTCAGGCGATCTCTAAACCACATCTTTTTAGGGCTGCCTATCATGATCCCTAGTCAAAGTCAACTAGAAATAGCCTATTCACTCCACCAGTCTCAAATGCATTACAAATAATGGTTGGTGGCCACTTATACTGTTCCTATCTGTTCCCCATCTCCTCAAGTTGACTATACCATCATTGTAAATAAGCCCCTGTACTTTGTGTCACCTCATTGTTAGACTGAGCAGGCCTGTCATTATTTTGCTCTAATTATTGTATTGTGTTGTATTGTATTATATTGTACTTTCTGATAACTGTCTCTAATGATTGTTTAAAAATGAATCTCTGAATTGTGAAGCGCTGCGGAATATGTTGGCGCTATATAAATAAAAATTATTATTTATTATTTATAAGAATATGCCATATAGCAGTAATATAGTTTAAATTTAATATAGTCAATATTAGGGCTGTGTTTAGATAAGATTAGATAAGACAGACAGACAGATAGATAGATAGATAGATAGATAGATAGATAGATAGATAGATAGATAGATAGATAGATAGATATGATTTTACATAATTTCAGGGCTTTTTTCTATATAGTGCTTCATCTATCAACACAAAAACGTTAATTATGTTAGCTAAAGGTAAGATGTAAAACGAACATATCCTACAGGATATTAATGTTAAAACAAAATACAGCAGGCATGTTTTGTAGAGCTTTCAGCTATCATAAATTTAGCACACAGAAAAAATGTAAAGTTTATTTTTGAATATATCCATCTGTTAGAAACTTTAAATGTTGATGTATGTCCCTGCGGTTTCCGCTTTAACACCTCCTCACACCTGATGCATTACATATGTCCCTCAGGCTACCCTCAGTTGTAAGAGAATGAGAGATCTGTCTTGCTTTAGGGAGAATACAGTGATATTTACTGAAAATTTAAACAGTAAAGCAGATTGTGAAACCCCAGGCTAGACATCATGCGGAGCCATGCAGTTTATCTTTAGGGCATTTTTATTCTACTTCACTTCATAAGTAGGATAAGGTAAGCATACTTTATGAGCAAATATTGCTAAATGCAAGCCTATAGGCTCTGCATATTTACCTATCTATGTTTGTATTAATATTATTATTTATATATGTAATTTTTAAGACATCATTTTTAACCTTAGCAAACTCAAATAAATTAAATTACTTCCGGAATGCATAGCAAGTCTTAGCTCGTTGTCTTCTCCAGTGTTGTGCGATATAACTGGAGCTCATGTGTAACAAGCAATGACAGCAAGAGTTAGATATAGAATGAATGATTGATTTATAATATTGGTTTAAAAACCCGTGTCTCCAAAGTGACTGTGACTTTACAACTCCCAGCATGTGGGTTTGCTAAGAATTGTAGTTTCACGTATTCGAGGCCATTTATAAAATTCAACTTGTAACATTTTCCCAAAGTTCTTTTTGTCTCTGAAGTTTAGACAACACATATAACTATCCTGCAGCCTGTGAATCTTACACGTTTTCCAGTACCTCCAAATAATACACATTTTTTTCTGTTGATTTTTATGTGATATTTTAATGGCAACAAAGGATCCCCACAGACAGCATTAACATACAGAGCTTCATCAGATTGTTCTTGCAGAGGGGAGAGCAGATTTTCAGCCCATCTGGAATTGAATGAATAATTAACTACACTTTCAGTGGATAACTCATTATGTTAGAATTTTTTTTTTAAGTAATCAGATTGTGAGAGTGCACGTGAAAGGAAAGTTTATAAAACGTTACATAATCAAGTATAGTCATGTATAGTGGGTAATATGAATGCAGTTTTAAAGAGGAGTCCCTCCTTTATCTTTATTTTAATAAATATGTTGCGGACAATATTTTTGAGGAATTTATTAATATGTAAGTATACAATAAAGAAAAAAGATAGCAGCACTAGGAACAGTTCACCTCGGGTGCAGTGTCCAGCAGTATTCAGCTGTGTATAGTTACCAAAAAATCGGACAGCACTCCATATTGCACGTCATGCCTTTCTTTATTGGCCCATATGAACTGAACGTTTCGGTTCCTCAAGAACCTTCTTCCAGCAGTTCAATATGGAGTGCTGTCCGATTTTTTGGTAACAATTAATATGTAAGTATATATAAGTAGTACAGGTTTTACAATCAGAGATGAGCAAACCTGTTTGAAGTTGAATTTTGGGTGTTTTACCTATCCAGAGCACTCCACCGAGCATTTCTATGCTTGGGTACACTTCTTGCTTTGCCCAGTGTGAGCGCTTGCAATGTTCCAACGGCTCACACTGGAGGTAAAAGTGGAGTTATCCACTGTAGTTTGTTTCTAAAATAAAAAAAATTACAAATCCCTACCCTCTCGCCCCAGAAGTGGTTTGTTTTTGGCTGCCTGTATGTGGGCAGAGAGCTGAACTGTCCAATGTGTCTTCAAATGAAGTTCGGTCAAGTTTCATCCTGAACAGACTTTTATAAAAATTCCAGCTAAACCAGAAGAACCCGAACTTAAGTGTTTTTCGGTTAAGTCCCCGTCACACATAGCGAGATCGCTAGCGAGATTGCTGTTGCGTCACAGGTTTTGTGACGTATCAGCGACCTCGCCAGTGATCTCGCTATGTTTGACACGCAGCAGCGACCGGGCGCCCGCTGTGACATCGTCGATCGTGTCACAATGGCCTGGACCATTTTTTGATTGTCGGGTTCCCGCTGTGCAGCATTCATCGGTGTGTTTGATGCCTTAACAACGACCTCGTTGGCGACTCAGAACTCAGCCACGTAGATCTGAGTCGTCAGACTAACTGCTGTGTGACAAGTTCCCAATGACCGCCGAGGTCGTTATACGGGTCGCCGTATCGTTGCTGCATCATTGAGTAGATCTGACTGTTTGACATCTCACCAGCGACCACGTAGCGACATTCCAGGGATCCTTACCAGTCGTATCGTTGTCAGGATCGCTGGAACGTCGCCAAGTGTGACGGGACCCTTAAAGAGGTTGTTCAATACCATAAAAGTTTTTTCTTTTCTTAAATCTTGTTATTACATGCCTCTCAGTTGTTGCTGTCCAGGTGAACTTTGGAAATCTTGGCTGTTCAGGTCAACTGTTGAAAGAGGCTCTTTAAGGTGGTTTTAATTAAAATTTCCATTGTGTGAGTGAACATTGGCAATCGTAGCTATATGAGTAAACTGTGGAAACAAGCTTTGTAAGGGCCAATTTGAAAATTATTGCTCTGTCGTTAACTTGGCTGCCTGCATAAACTCAGAAAAAAGGCTCTGTATGGGCCTTTCTTATAATTATCGCTCTGGAGGGGGAACTCAACCAATCTTTGCTGTGTGGGTCAACTTTAAAAATGGTCTCTGCAAGTGCATTGTTATTTTTAATTGTTCCTCTGTGGGGGAACTGCCAATCTTGGCTGTGTAAGTCCACTGTGAAAACTTGCTCTGTTATGGCCTTTTTAAAAAACTGGTGCTCTGTGGGGGACATCTGCAAATCTTGGCTGGGCTGACAAATTGTGAAAACAGACTCTGTAGGGGGCTTTTATTAAAATTATTGCTTTGTACAAAAACTCTGAAATTCATCCTTGTGGGGTCATTCTTAAATGTTTTTAAGTGTTTATTCATTTACTTACTGTGACCACAATTGTTATAATGATGGAATCAATTTAATTAATTTACCTTTCTCTTTATTTGCAGGTCAATTGCGGTCTTTTGCAGCCTCCTAGGCCTTACCATAATTTTCCAACCATTGTTCAGCATAGAAGTTTGGGTATCTCTTCATTTGTATGGGGTTTGGAATCAAGTATGGGTCAAGTACGATTCCTGAGACAAGATTTTTTTAAGTCAGGCCAATCCCAGCGAACCCGATTATTCATGGGTCAGCTCATCTCTAGCGCTGATATAAGATAAACATGTACTTTTACTTCTTTACAACTTCTACTTCTTATTGACAACTTTATTTTATTATGTGATGAACTAGAAAACAGGACAAATATTCCAAGGGCATTGAAATTGCAAAAAAAGTGTAATTCTACAATTGTTATTTATTTACCATGTTTACTATAAACTGTGAAGCTGACCAGGCAATATGAATCTCCACGTCAGTATGAACACACAATTTGGTCGTGAAACAAAATTTAGAAATTTGTAAAAAAGAATTAAAAAAGTGTTTTTTTTCCCTATTTTCCGAGACCGATAACGTTTGAATTTTTTGGGATCTAGAGCTTTATGAGGTTTTTTTGTGCCCTCAGCTCACATTTTTACTCCAGCAAAAAAATGTTTCCAGGGCACTAAGCGGTGTCAACTGTCATGTTGCGGATATCATCCCTTGGAGATGGGTTCCCCTCCGGCGGTGCACATCCAAAGCACCAGAACGTTATACAGCAATTGAAGAAAAAGGCAGCACTCACCGGTTTGTGCAGGGTGGTCTTTTAATCCAGGTTTTCAAGGATAGACAGGGTGCAGGGAGGTCAGGAAGGTCCGCTGCGCTTAGGGCCGAGCTCCGGCGGACAGAGCGGACACGAGGTAGCCGGGAGCCGACCTCGGCTCCCGGCTACCTCGCGCCGGCGGAGCGGGTGTGAGGTAGCCGAGAGCCGAGGTCGGCTCCCGGCTACCTCGCGCCCGCTCCGCTGGCTCACGGATCCAAGTGCCGCCGGAGCGGCCGCGAGGTAGCCGGGAGCCGATCTCGGCTCCCGGCTACCTCGCGCCGGCAGTGCTCCGGGGAGCCGCGAGCCAGCCGGGATTTGCCCTGTACCGCCGCCGCTATTCTGATTGGTCGCTCGCTTGCAATCAGATTCAAGCCGCGGCACGGCGCCATGTTTCAAAATCTAAGAAGTAAAAAAAAATAATTTTTAAGATGGCGCCGTGTATCGCGGCGCTCCTCTCATTGGTCGCCGCCAGGCGCCATATTTGAAATCCAGCGGGAACTTTGGATTTCAAATATGGCACCGTGCCCCGCCCCACTCTTCTCATTGGTCGCTCGCACCTGATGGCGACCAATGAGAAGAGCGCCGGGAAACACGACGGCATCTTAAAAATTTTTTTTTTTACTTCTTAGATTTTGAAACATAGCGCTGTGCCGCAGCTTGAATCTGATTGGTCGCTCGCAAGACCAATCAGAATGGTGGCGGCGGTACCGGGCAAATCCCTGCTGGCTCTCGGCTCCCCGGAGCTGAGCCGCGGATATGCCCGGCACGCGAGGTAGCCTGGAGCCGACCTTGGCTTCCGGCTACCTCGCGCCCGCTCAGTGCCCTGCCCCGCTATTCTGATTGGTCGCCGCGTTCAGCGTGCCGACCAATCAGAATAGTGGCACGCGCTATGCCGCCATATTTGAAATACACTGAGTACAGTGTATTTGAGGTATGGCGCCATACAATGCGCCGCTATTCTGCTTGGTCGGCGTGCTGAACGCGGCAACCAATCAGAGTAGCGGCGCGCAAAATGCCGCCATATTTGAAATACACTGTAGTCAGTGTATTTGAAGTATGGCGCCATACAGCGCGCCGCTATTCTGATTGGTCGCCGCGTTCAGCGCGCTGACCAATCAGAATAGCGGCGCGCGCTATGCCGCCATATTTGAAATACACTGAGTACAGTGTATTTGAAGTATGGCGCCATACAGCGCGCCGCTATTCTGATTGGTTGGCACGCTGAACGCAGCGACCAATCAGAATAGCGGCGGACGCTATGCTTCCATATTTGAAATACACTGTAGTCAGTGTATTTGAAGTATGGCGCCATACAGCGCGCCGCTATTCTGATTGGTCACCGCGTTCAGCTGCCCATGGCGCTGCGCTGACCACGCTGCCCACGGAGCTGCGCTGACCACTCTGCCCACAGCGCTGTGCTGACCACTCTCACCGCACTCACTGGTAACCACTGAGCCACCGCACTCACTGGTAACCACTGAGCCACCGCACTCACTGCTAACCACTGAGCCACCGCGCAGTGCTAACCACTGAGCCACAGCCCAGTGCTAACCACTGAGCCACCGCCCAGTGCTAACCACTCAGCCACTGCGCAGTGCTAATCACTAAGCCACCGCGCAGTGCTAACCACTGAGCCACAGCCCAGTGCTAACCACTGAGCCACCATATACAGTGCTAACCACTGAGCCACCATATACAGTCTTAACCACTGAGCCACCAGACAGTGCTAACCGCTGAGCCACCATATACAGTGCTAACCACTGAGACACCATATACAGTGCTAACCACTAAGCCACCGCGCAGTGCTAACCATTGAGCCACCGCGCAGTGCTAACCACTGAGCCACCATATACAGTCTTAACCACTGAGCCACCAGACAGTGCTAACCGCTGAGCCACCATATACAGTGCTAACCACTGAGACACCATATACAGTGCTAACCACTGAGCCACCTGTATACACACAATTCATTTCACCGCACTCCCCTAACTATTAGTAAATAAACTATATATGCATTCTAGACTACCCGATTCTTTAGAATCGGGCCGCCATCTAGTACAATATAAACATGGACATGGACAACACAGGCTCCTTCCTACGTTTTGAGGGGGATGCATCACCTTACACACCAGATAGGGTATAAGTGTCACTAAATGACCTTGATTTGTTATACTTCCAATTACATGGTGCAAACTTTTAAAGAACTATTTTTTTGTACCAACATTTACACTCCCCTGAGGCCCCTTATTATTGAGGAAGGAATGTGTCTGGTAGGATAATTCTTTTTGGGGACATTCAGTCCTCACTTAGGTACTGCCCCTGTTGCAATGACAGCAGCAACATAGAGCATAACAGGGCAGATTTGGAATTAGAAGCATCTCTTATGCACCTTGACCTGTTCCCTTGGATCTCCACAGACTACTATGCTCATTATTCAGGATTTGTGAGATTGAAGCATTTTATACTGATATGGATTATCACTTGACACTTTATTATATGCCTTATGATTCCCTGTGATATACCTGTCTAGGGTTCCCAAAATCAGAATTATGCTGGTGATATCTTGCTCTGGGATCATCTCAGTTTTGAATTAATCCATTAAAGGTTATAATTGAAATAGAATCTGTTCATGCTGATTACTCCTGGTTATAGCAATTCCAGCATGGTCAGCATGGACCATCAGTGCAATAAGCCCCTGCACCTTGTGCAACCCCTATCCCGTTGTAGATTGTAAGCTCTTTTGAGCAGGGTCACCTTCATTTCTTGCTTTATTTATTGTATTTTTTTTTTTCACATTGATTCTATGCCTATTGTTTTGTATCCAATTATTGTACTTTATTTGTTCTCTACTATAATTACTTACTGT
Source organism: Allobates femoralis (assembly GCA_033576535.1). Classification (NCBI taxonomy): domain Eukaryota; kingdom Metazoa; phylum Chordata; class Amphibia; order Anura; family Aromobatidae; genus Allobates; species Allobates femoralis. The sequence continues at coordinate 205,388,468 of JARQOC010000003.1, read as the reverse complement.
ATATTTTCTGTACTCTAACCCTACATTGTAAAGCGCTGCGGAATATGTTGGCGCTATATAAATAAAGCTTTATTATTATTATTATTATTATTATTATTTCACTGACTTGTGAAACTGGCCTTGGAATGTACACATAGAAGCTAGCAATTGTTTCAAAATGGGCTATATAAAAGCTTGCCATTCTTCTTAATTCTTTTTTTTCTGACAAACTTCGTCATCAATGGATTTTAAAGGGAAAGAAATCCAACCCAAAAGTCTCAGCCTATTATAGAAAAATCCAATGACAGAAAACCATAGGACATTGTTGGGATTAAGGCATGGTGGCTCAGTGGTTAGCACTGCAGCCTCGCAGCACTGAGATCCATGATTCAATTCACACCAAGTGTAAGAGTGTGAACTTTAGTAATATCAGAAGTGCACTAGGACCCTGTGAGTTTTGTCTGCCTGAGCTAACCAGCAGGGACTTGGCTAGAAAACCCTGTATCTGCAGGACAGGGCAGAAGGGATGCATGCAGTTGGCTCTGTTGTACGATAAGATACAGGCGCAGAGTGAGATTCTGGGAGCCGTGAGGAGACTGGACTCTGATAAGGCTTCTATTGCCCTGCAAGGGTGCCTGGAAAAGCTATTGATCTCTTACCCTTGATAAGAACTGTGTCACTGCTTTTGGAAAAAGAGTAGTGACAGAGCTGTGTGACCCTGGAACATTGAGAAGTTTTTGCTGAGCTGAGCCAGAGATCTTGTGCTGAGTGCACCACGAGGTGAGTAGCTGGAAAGCTACAGAGCACATCTTGTCTGTGAGAAATCAGACAACCTGCTGCAGAGAGAATGTCAACAGCTGTTATAAAAGAGAAGGGGTCCTGTGCCTTCCATACTGAAGGGATTCAGACCAGCCCTGGTGAAGTGTGCTTCCTGGCGTGTGAGCTGGATTTCGGCCGACCAGGTTGCAGATCCTTTTTTATTTCAATGATGTTTTGGCTCCAAAGATTTTTGGGACTAGCTGCAGCCAACATGCATCGCAGGCCTGCGTAAGATTCCTTTAGAGGTTAACCGTACTGTAGTGTTAAGATACCTGGGTATCCTAAGGTTATATGTATTGAGTCACTGCTGCAGGTTCATGCTTTCTTATCGTTAGTTTGTGTTACGTTTATAATCAGTGTGCCATCCCAGAGATTCCTATAGATAACACTCACTTAATTTACTTTGCTTTTCCAGTTAGCTAATCGTATGCTTTGATCGGTCTAGTGAGTAGGTAAATTCGTTTCTGGTTCCAAGTGCAATGTATATAACCTGGGAACTCTGAGATTGGCACATTGATTTCGGCTAATGCTGAGTGTGTAAAGAATAGAAATTGTATTGGAGATGAAGCTGAAAGTGCTGCATTTTACACCAGATTTTATAACAAACTATTCTTTAGTACAGAAGTTGTTTTTTTTCCTGCCACTGACCCAGTGGATCTACTTTAGACCTCCGGTCATTACTCAAGGACAACATCTGTAAGAAGTTTGTATGTTCTCCCTGTGTTTGCATGGCTTTCCTCCGGGCACTCTGGTTTCCTCCCACACTCCAAAGACATACTGATAGGATGTTTAGATTGTGAGCTCCAATGGGGACAGTGTTGCAAATGTATGCAAAGCACTATGGAATTAATAGCGCTATATAAATGAATAAATAAATATATACGATTACAAAATAAAAGTTACAGCATTCACATGAATGGCTTTTTTCTATTATTTTTAAATTCTTTGAAACCATAGAATCTTTACTATACTTTAATTGGATCTGACTTACAAGCACAATAATAGATGGAAAGTGTATCTACAAGTCTTCAGAAAACATTAAATGACACTGCTTTAGAAAAAAGGAAGTTAATTAACTGATAAAAATATATTTTTTGTAAAAATGGATTGAAAAATTTCAACATGAATGTGCAAAAGATAAATTATGGAGCAGAGGTCGTTTTATAAAATTGACTCAGATATTTTAATAGAGTTCCCTGTAAATGTTTTTGCTATTTTAAGTATTTCAATATTATTATGTCTCGATATGTAATTTCATGATTTCTAAATACATGAAGGATTTATAAGCAAGTGTTTTTTTTTCTTTTCAATATGAAAAATATCTTTTCTTTCCAGAATAATAAAGCCCTTTTAGGCGGTTCTCTAATTGGCTGAACGATTATGCCATGTAAACTTGGCATCAAGTTTTCTTTGTTTTACACATCTTTTATGAGGCATACAAATCCATGTTGCAGGTACCACTTCTGCTCTTGAAAAGAAGGGATGTAGACAATGTGCAATTTGTATGGGGCTTGTCATTTTACAGTTCACATTGACTTGTAAAAAAAAAACAAGTTTTAAGCACTTATCAACTTATTATATTGTCGATCTCTGCTCACTTTGAACAGACAGCTGACTCTGTAAAACGGCCCTTACGCAATAATTACATACAGAGTTCAATCTATACAAAGAGTTCCGCCATTTAGGAAACAGGCAACAATTAAAATTTAGTGATAACACTGGTACACACAGACAGAGGCCTCTTTGAAAGAACAATATATTAACACTTTGCAATTCAAGAGCTCATCAAAAAGCACAATTCCACCAATTTTGGAGTTAGAAATAGGCCCCTTTATCTTTTGGAACCCTGTGCGGCCACACAGGTTGCAGCAATCATATGTCTGCTCCTAAGTGACTCCTTTTGCTTTACATATCTTAAATAAAAAAAGGTAATTTCCATATCCTAACTATGGCCCATAGGTACTGTAAAGGTACTGTCACACGCCGCCATATGGCTTCCATATCGCTGGCGATTTGACGTGAGCGCGCACGTTTCGGGCAATTTATTTGGACCGCTGTGGAGCTGTCACACGTAGCAATCTCGCGTGCGATCTCCGGCGATCCTGCATTCCGGAAATCGCCTGCAGAAGACTGGAAGCGTTCTTCCCTTCACACATCACCACGTCAGACGCCACAACGACATCAGTGATGTGGGCGTAGAGTTTGACCACGGCGAGGAGACAGGTGTACCAGAGTGTATTACACTGTGCCCCTACCACTCTGATTGGCCTGCACAACTGCGTTACCATTGGTCAGCCTTGTCTGGAAGTCTGCCCATTACATTACGCATTTGCTCTTTCTACTATCTCGCTACTCCACGCTCGTGTCATGTGTTGCGGCTTCTGCAAGACACTTTGGTGTCGCCAAAGTGCCACACAGGAGGGCTCATCTGTTGCTCTGTGGCTTACACTATGAATGGCTATGTGTGCCTCTGTTGGTGATGTCGGTAAGCAACAAACAACACTCTGGACATATGTGCATGGATTGTGTCGGGCCATGGCTGAACTTTGTGTGTGCAGACATGTTTCTCTGCAGATACTGATGTCTACCTCCATCCTCCACAAACACAATAAAGTTGTGTATGGACACATACCCATGTGAAATGCCATTTAATATGGACAGGGAGACACAGTCATAGCATACAGTGTGGCCCAAAGGGCTGGACCTGTGTACAGGACATTAGCAGACAATTCTGCAGGGACGCATAAAGACCATTGTGGTCTCACATACCTCTCTGCACAGCATAATTCTATGTGCAACTGCCCTGTCCTTAAAATTAAACACAGACACAGGTAGTTCTGATCATTTTTTTTATTTTTTTTTAATTTTGTGCACAAAAAAAATATAAAAAATTACATACACTTCAAAAACACAACAGTTGGGGGGCGTGTCCTGCAGCTGATGGAGCAGAAAGCATGAAGTAAGAGCTCCTCAGACAGAGCCCTGTTAACGGCGCTTACTGACATTGGTGGGACTCCTTTGCTGAGCAAATCGACTGGAGAGGCTCCTGAAGCAATCTGGGATGCCTTGGGCTTCCTCTCGCCGCTGCGATCCCGCTCAAAAGGTGACAGACTTTTTTCCTGTTGAGAGGCTGCCGACCCCGCACCAAAATGGCACAGACGACAGGGTCCCCTCCACATTTTCGTCATGCCTCCCGCAGCCCAGCAGAGCGCGCTGACAGGGAGGAGGAGATGGCCCCAGTTACACAGAAATACTTGCGCATTCTATTTGATTCCATGCGCAAAACTCTATAGGAGGACATAAAAGATCTAATAGGAGAATTGAGGGAGGATATGGCGGTTATGGGTGAGAGAACTAGCCACCTGGAGCAGAAGATGGCGGAATTTGCGACCGCACATAACTAGATGGCAGATGACTATCAGATCCTAGATAAAGAAATTCACAATATGCATACTGTTCTGTGGGATCTTGAGGACAAACTTTCGCATAGGCAATATAAAAATAAGAGGAATGTAGGAGTCTGTGGAGGATAGCAATATTTCAAGCACAGTCACTACATTCCTTCACAGTATTCTTCCTGAGGCCTCCCCCATTGATTTAACTATTGAAAAGGCATACAGGCTTCCTAAACCTGCACACATCCGTAAGGATTTACCCAGAGATACCCACTTTGCTTTGTATACCAGAAGATGAAGGACTTAATCCTTCAGGCAATGAGACTCAACCCTCCACTTTCTGCTGCGTTTAAGGAATGGAAAGTCTTCCCTGATTTGTCTCCCAGGACGCTTGCAAGAAGACGTGACTTTGCTCCATATTGCCAGGTTCTGAGGCAGAGGGGCATTCCATATAACTGGGGTTCCCCAGTTAAGGTGAACTTTCGTTATAAGGGATCTCGGCAATCCTTCTCTTCCCCGACACAACTTGTGAAGGCATTAAAAGATTGGAACCTCGGCCAAATAGCAATCCTTCGTCACCTATCTCCAGATCTGGTGGGGGGGCCGGGAAGCCTTCTGCATCCGAGGAGAGGAATAATCATTTCCCCCCACACCTGACTTAAGGGCTCTGTTTTGATTTTGTTTTTATGTTGCCGTAGTGGTCTTTTTTTTTTTTGTTAGGCCCTTGACCACGAGGGTTATTCCATTGGCCGATCGCCCATTTATCTGATTGATTGGCCTACCCTCCCCCCCTGTGCAGCTGTACAGAGGGGAATCTGGTTATCTCCCCCTCATTCTCAGACTTCGGTCTGGTTTTTTTTTCTCAGTTTGTTGTCTTAGGTTTATAATTGTTGTCTGTTTCCTCACCTCTACTCTTTCCTCCTGCCTTCCCCTTGTTGTCTGTTTGCCCCTGTCTTTCCTTTCCTTTGCTATTTCCCTTTCAACTTGACTACTTTTCTAAGTGCCTAATACTTAATACACAGTTAACAAAAGCACCATGAGTCTTAAACTGGTAACTTTGAATGTGAAGGGACTGAATTCCTGAGCAAAACGTTCGTTTTTATGGAAAGAGGCTTGTCTCTCTAAAGTCGACATAATTTGCATCCTGGAGACACATTTCCTGGAGGGAGATAATTGTAGACTCAGGCACAATTTATATACCAATACCTTTTTTGCTAATCATGCTGAAAAGAAGGCTGGAGTGTGTATCTTGGTAAAAAATACTGTCCAGTTTAAACTGAATAAATCCATAGCAGACCCGGCGGGGAGATATCTCATCTTAATATGAAGCATTTCTGGCACTATTATAACAATAGCAAATGTGTATGCTCCTAATGATGCCCAAATTTGCTTTCTGAAGTCATTCTTTGGGAAGGTCCAGGGTGAAGCACTTGGCATGAAGGTTATCTGTGGAGACTTTAAATAGTTGTGGATCGTAATATAGACAGCTCGTCCTCAGCCGCACAAAGTGGGAGGGAACTAGGTCCTCTGTGTCATGAGTTCTGTCTCCATGATGTCTGGCGATATCTGCACTCTATGGAGAGGGATTTTTCCTTCTTTTCTCACAGGTACAGGTCATATTCGTGAATTAATTACTTTCTTGTAGATGATGACAAACTTGCGGCCTGTGCGGATATTGGTTTGATTACTTGGTCAGATCATGCGCCAGCATCGTTGGGGATTAGACTCGGAGTTCATCATGGCCCTCCGCGGTCTTGGAGATTAAATGTTGGTCTCCTGTCTCACAATGAGGTGTTAGATATGGTAGAGCAGAACCTAGTCACCTTTTTTGCAATAAATGACAACGGCGAGGTGTCAGATGATTCGCTGTGGGCATCTCACAAAGCGGTATTGAGAGGTCTTCTCCTTCAGAGGGACTCCCAGATGAAAAAAGCTAGAGATTGGCTGAGAACTGAGCTGATTGCTCAGCTCCAACATTTGGAGAGCCTAAACCAGAAGAACCCAGCGCCTCATCTGCTCTCTCCGATTTTTTGATTAGGAACCAACTTAGAGCATTATTGTTACTCCAATAAGAGAAATGCCTTCGCCACCTTAAATTAACCCATTATGCTGCAGGTGATAGAGAGGAGACTATCTTGGCCAGGAAGATTACAAAACGTGCAGCCAATACTATGATAGACTCCATAGTAGATGAAAAGGAGAGACGTGTAAGAAATCCTGGGGAGATAGTGGAGGGGTTTACGTGGTATTATGCTGGGTTATACAACCTGAAGGATGATGGGGAAACTCTGCAGCCAACTCTGCAATCTATAGAGAAATTTATAGCAGATTTGAATATTCCATCAATATCAGAGGACCAATTGAAGGCCTTAAACCTACCTTTATCCCTCCCTGAAATTACTAAAGCTATTACCTCGACAAAAAATTTTTCAGCACCGGGGCCGGACGGTTTCCCAAATGAATATTGTAAGTCCTTTTCAAGACATCTTGCCCCATACCTTCTTAGACTCTTTAACTTCTGGCAAAGTGCAGGTACGATTCCCCCTGCCTCATTAGAAGCGACGATAACTACCCTTCCTAAGCCAGGTAAATCACCGGACTTTCCAAGTAATTACCAATCTATTTCACTTTTAAATTGTGATTTAAAGATCTATTCTAAAATCTTGACTAATAGATTGTCAAAGATTCTCCCGTCTCTGGTTAATCCAGACTAGGTGGTTTTTGTGGTGTGTGGACAAAGGATGGTTCACGTAAAATGATTGACCTTGTTGGGATAGCTGAGACGGGGTATCCCCAGTGTGCTCTTGTCGCTAGATGCCGAGAAGGCATTCGATAGAGTACACTGGGGCTACCTGCGGGAGGTGCTGCAGAGGATTGGCCTTGTGGGCCCTACTGCCTCTGCAATTTTCAGCCTTTATTCTAACCCCAACACTAGAGTCCTCTCTTCGGGTTTTCTGTCTAGCCATTTCTCCATTACAAACGGTACACGTCAGGGCAGCCCGCTGTCGCCGGTGATTTTTGCCTTGATTGTGGAACCTTTGGCTATGGCGATCCACTCTAACCCTCTGATTTCCGGGATCCGGATTGGGGAGAGAGATCATGTCATCGGTCTGTATGCAGATGATATTATAATTTCCTGCACTAACCTCTACACTTCTTTGCCAGCCATCACGCAAACCTTGTCCTCTTTTGCCCAAATCTCCTACTACAAACTAAATGCGAACAAATCAGTTATTTTTCCTATTCACGTTCCATTGTAGAGAACCATGTAGAGAACCTTAAAAAGATACATATGCAGTGGTACTTTCCCCCATTAAGATTGGCTAAGTTTAACAAGGAACTCTCTCCTTTGTGTGGGAGACAATGTTGAGGGAGTGGCGACTTACCTCATGTCTGGTGGACTTCCCAAGGATAGCAGCCTTTTGGCATCTTGTAGCTAGTTTGCTGAAGATGTTAACGGGAATTGGTGTCCCACTTTCTCCTCAGTTAGCAGTCCTGCATGTTGGACAAATGTCTACCCACCGATCTTTCACTGAACGGTTACATATGTATTGATTGCTGCCAGGCTTTGTATAGCAGCGAAATTGAAGGCACAAACTCCACCAGGTCTAGCTGAGGTCACAATAAATCCACTGCACACCACAAAACTTGGAATTGCCAAAATGGCTGTGTGAATATATTTCATCTATGTATAGGAATCTAGGAAATATTAGTAAGATATCAAAAGCTGTCCCTGGTCTAAAAGGAAAAATACGTGAAAGCATTAGTTTGATTCCATAGCTATGATATCATAAGCCCAGAAGCTATTTACAGAGCTCTCTCACCTGTTCTGGGTCCTGTCTCACCCTCTGGACTGCAACTGTGAAATGTGGAATGGGAAAATGCCCTAATGTAATTAAAATCGTGCATCTTAAAGGGGATGTACTAAGACACTAGGTGTAACCCTGCCTTTAAAGGGTAGAGGTGAGAGTGTGAGTGTGTGAACATTCTCCTAGCTATACTGGGCGGGGTGCAGCTCAAGTAACCTTATATGTGTGAAAACAATTATGAGCGCACTCCTCTTATTATATAGTGGGTGCTAGCTTCAGAAATACATGTAATTATTAAACCAATAAATCCACTGCACACCACAAAACTTGGAATTGCCAAAATGGCTGTGTGAATATATTTCATCTATGTATAGGAATCTAGGAAATATTAGTAAGATATCAAAAGCTGTCCCTGGTCTAAAAGGAAAAATACGTGAAAGCATTAGTTTGATTCCATAGCTATGATATCATAAGCCCAGAAGCTATTTACAGAGCTCTCTCACCTGTTCTGGGTCCTGTCTCACCCTCTGGACTGCAACTGTGAAATGTGGAATGGGAAAATGCCCTAATGTAATTAAAATCGTGCATCTTAAAGGGGATGTACTAAGACACTAGGTGTAACCCTGCCTTTAAAGGGTAGAGGTGAGAGTGTGAGTGTGTGAACATTCTCCTAGCTATACTGGGCGGGGTGCAGCTCAAGTAACCTTATATGTGTGAAAACAATTATGAGCGCACTCCTCTTATTATATAGTGGGTGCTAGCTTCAGAAATACATGTAATTATTAAACCAATAAATCCACTGCACACCACAAAACTTGGAATTGCCAAAATGGCTGTGTGAATATATTTCATCTATGTATAGGAATCTAGGAAATATTAGTAAGATATCAAAAGCTGTCCCTGGTCTAAAAGGAAAAATACGTGAAAGCATTAGTTTGATTCCATAGCTATGATATCATAAGCCCAGAAGCTATTTACAGAGCTCTCTCACCTGTTCTGGGTCCTGTCTCACCCTCTGGACTGCAACTGTGAAATGTGGAATGGGAAAATGCCCTAATGTAATTAAAATCGTGCATCTTAAAGGGGATGTACTAAGACACTAGGTGTAACCCTGCCTTTAAAGGGTAGAGGTGAGAGTGTGAGTGTGTGAACATTCTCCTAGCTATACTGGGCGGGGTGCAGCTCAAGTAACCTTATATGTGTGAAAACAATTATGAGCGCACTCCTCTTATTATATAGTGGGTGCTAGCTTCAGAAATACATGTAATTATTAAACCAATAAATCCACTGCACACCACAAAACTTGGAATTGCCAAAATGGCTGTGTGAATATATTTCATCTATGTATAGGAATCTAGGAAATATTAGTAAGATATCAAAAGCTGTCCCTGGTCTAAAAGGAAAAATACGTGAAAGCATTAGTTTGATTCCATAGCTATGATATCATAAGCCCAGAAGCTATTTACAGAGCTCTCTCACCTGTTCTGGGTCCTGTCTCACCCTCTGGACTGCAACTGTGAAATGTGGAATGGGAAAATGCCCTAATGTAATTAAAATCGTGCATCTTAAAGGGGATGTACTAAGACACTAGGTGTAACCCTGCCTTTAAAGGGTAGAGGTGAGAGTGTGAGTGTGTGAACATTCTCCTAGCTATACTGGGCGGGGTGCAGCTCAAGTAACCTTATAGTGTGAAAACAATTATGAGCGCACTCCTCTTATTATATAGTGGGTGCTAGCTTCAGAAATACATGTAATTATTAAACCAATAAATCCACTGCACACCACAAAACTTGGAATTGCCAAAATGGCTGTGTGAATATATTTCATCTATGTATAGGAATCTAGGAAATATTAGTAAGATATCAAAAGCTGTCCCTGGTCTAAAAGGAAAAATACGTGAAAGCATTAGTTTGATTCCATAGCTATGATATCATAAGCCCAGAAGCTATTTACAGAGCTCTCTCACCTGTTCTGGGTCCTGTCTACACCCTCTGACTGCAACTGTGAAATGGGAATGGAAAATGCCCTAATGTAATTAAAATCGTGCATCTTAAAGGGGATGTACTAAGACACTAGGTGTAACCCTGCCTTTAAAGGGTAAGGTGAGAGTGTGAGTGTGTGAACATTCTCCTAGCTATACTGGGCGGGTGCAGCTCAATAACCTTATATGTGTGAAAACAATTATGAGCGCACTCCTCTTATTATATAGTGGGTGCTAGCTTCAGAAATACATGTAATTATTAAACCAATAAATCCACTGCACACCACAAAACTTGGAATTGCCAAAATGGCTGTGTGAATATATTTCATCTATGTATAGGAATCTAGTAAATATTAGTAAGATATCAAAAGCTGTCCCTGTCTAAAAGGAAAAATACGTGAAAGCATTAGTTTGATTCCATAGCTATGATATCATAAGCCCAGAAGCTATTTACAGAGCTCTCTCAACTGTTCTGGTCCTATTCACATGACTGAACTGGAAATTAATGGGAATGCCCTAATGTTAATTAAGACTGTGCACCCCGCCCATATAGCAGGAGAATGTTCACACACTCACACTCTCACCTCTACCCTTTAAAGGCAGGGTTACACCTAGTGTCTTAGTACATCCCCTTTAAGATGCACGAATTTTAATTACATTAGGGCAATTTTCCCATTCCACATTTCACAGTGCAGTCTAGAGGGTGAGACAGGACCCAGAACAGGTGAGAGAGCTCTGTAAATAGCTTCTGGCTTATGATATCATAGCTATGGAATCAAACTAATGCTTTCACGTATTTTCCTTTTAGACCAGGGACAGCTTTTGATATCTTACTAATATTTCATAGATTCCTATACATAAGAAATATATTCACACAGCATTTTGGCAATTCCAAGTTTTGTGGTGTGCAGTGTTTATGTGTTTATATAATTACATGTATTTCTGAAGCTAGCACCCACTATATAATAAGAGGAGTGCGCTCATAATTGTTTTCACACATATAAGGTTACTTGAGCTGCACCCCGCCCAGTATAGCTAGGAGAATGTTCACACACTCACACTCTCACCTCTACCCTTTAAAGGCAGGGTTACACCTAGTGTCTTAGTACATCCCCTTTAAGATGCACGATTTTAATTACATTAGGGCATTTTCCCATTCCACATTTCACAGTTGCAGTCCAGAGGGTGAGACAGGACCCAGAACAGGTGAGAGAGCTCTGTAAATAGCTTCTGGGCTTATGATATCATAGCTATGGAATCAAACTAATGCTTTCACGTATTTTTCCTTTTAGACCAGGGACAGCTTTTGATATCTTACTAATATTTCCTAGATTCCTATACATAGATGAAATATATTCACACAGCCATTTTGGCAATTCCAAGTTTTGTGGTGTGCAGTGGATTTATTGGTTTAATAATTACATGTATTTCTGAAGCTAGCACCCACTATATAATAAGAGGAGTGCGCTCATAATTGTTTTCACACATATAAGGTTACTTGAGCTGCACCCCGCCCAGTATAGCTAGGAGAATGTTCACACACTCACACTCTCACCTCTACCCTTTAAAGGCAGGGTTACACCTAGTGTCTTAGTACATCCCCTTTAAGATGCACGATTTTAATTACATTAGGGCATTTTCCCATTCCACATTTCACAGTTGCAGTCCAGAGGGTGAGACAGGACCCAGAACAGGTGAGAGAGCTCTGTAAATAGCTTCTGGGCTTATGATATCATAGCTATGGAATCAAACTAATGCTTTCACGTATTTTTCCTTTTAGACCAGGGACAGCTTTTGATATCTTACTAATATTTCCTAGATTCCTATACATAGATGAAATATATTCACACAGCCATTTTGGCAATTCCAAGTTTTGTGGTGTGCAGTGGATTTATTGGTTTAATAATTACATGTATTTCTGAAGCTAGCACCCACTATATAATAAGAGGAGTGCGCTCATAATTGTTTTCACACATATAAGGTTACTTGAGCTGCACCCCGCCCAGTATAGCTAGGAGAATGTTCACACACTCACACTCTCACCTCTACCCTTTAAAGGCAGGGTTACACCTAGTGTCTTAGTACATCCCCTTTAAGATGCAGATTTTAATTACATTAGGGCATTTTCCCATTCCACATTTCACAGTTGCAGTCCAGAGGGTGAGACAGGACCCAGAACAGGTGAGAGAGCTCTGTAAATAGCTTCTGGGCTTATGATATCATAGCTATGGAATCAAACTAATGCTTTCACGTATTTTTCCTTTTAGACCAGGGACAGCTTTTGATATCTTACTAATATTTCCTAGATTCCTATACATAGATGAAATATATTCACACAGCCATTTTGGCAATTCCAAGTTTTGTGGTGTGCAGTGGATTTATTGGTTTAATAATTACATGTATTTCTGAAGCTAGCACCCACTATATAATAAGAGGAGTGCGCTCATAATTGTTTTCACACATATAAGGTTACTTGAGCTGCACCCCGCCCAGTATAGCTAGGAGAATGTTCACACACTCACACTCTCACCTCTACCCTTTAAAGGCAGGGTTACACCTAGTGTCTTAGTACATCCCCTTTAAGATGCACGATTTTAATTACATTAGGGCATTTTCCCATTCCACATTTCACAGTTGCAGTCCAGAGGGTGAGACAGGACCCAGAACAGGTGAGAGAGCTCTGTAAATAGCTTCTGGGCTTATGATATCATAGCTATGGAATCAAACTAATGCTTTCACGTATTTTTCCTTTTAGACCAGGGACAGCTTTTGATATCTTACTAATATTTCCTAGATTCCTATACATAGATGAAATATATATTCACACAGCCATTTTGGCAATTCCAAGTTTTGTGGTGTGCAGTGGATTTATTGGTTTAATAATTACATGTATTTCTGAAGCTAGCACCCACTATATAATAAGAGGAGTGCGCTCATAATTGTTTTCACACATATAAGGTTACTTGAGCTGCACCCCGCCCAGTATAGCTAGGAGAATGTTCACACACTCACACTCTCACCTCTACCCTTTAAAGGCAGGGTTACACCTAGTGTCTTAGTACATCCCCTTTAAGATGCACGATTTTAATTACATTAGGGCATTTTCCCATTCCACATTTCACAGTTGCAGTCCAGAGGGTGAGACAGGACCCAGAACAGGTGAGAGAGCTCTGTAAATAGCTTCTGGGCTTATGATATCATAGCTATGGAATCAAACTAATGCTTTCACGTATTTTTCCTTTTAGACCAGGGACAGCTTTTGATATCTTACTAATATTTCCTAGATTCCTATACATAGATGAAATATATTCACACAGCCATTTTGGCAATTCCAAGTTTTGTGGTGTGCAGTGGATTTATTGGTTTAATAATTACATGTATTTCTGAAGCTAGCACCCACTATATAATAAGAGGAGTGCGCTCATAATTGTTTTCACACATATAAGGTTACTTGAGCTGCACCCCGCCCAGTATAGCTAGGAGAATGTTCACACACTCACACTCTCACCTCTACCCTTTAAAGGCAGGGTTACACCTAGTGTCTTAGTACATCCCTTTAAGATGCACGATTTTAATTACATTAGGGCATTTTCCCATTCCACATTTCACAGTTGCAGTCCAGAGGGTGAGACAGGACCCAGAACAGGTGAGAGAGCTCTGTAAATAGCTTCTGGGCTTATGATATCATAGCTATGGAATCAAACTAATGCTTTCACGTATTTTTCCTTTTAGACCAGGGACAGCTTTTGATATCTTACTAATATTTCCTAGATTCCTATACATAGATGAAATATATTCACACAGCCATTTTGGCAATTCCAAGTTTTGTGGTGTGCAGTGGATTTATTGGTTTAATAATTACATGTATTTCTGAAGCTAGCACCCACTATATAATAAGAGGAGTGCGCTCATAATTGTTTTCACACATATAAGGTTACTTGAGCTGCACCCCGCCCAGTATAGCTAGGAGAATGTTCACACACTCACACTCTCACCTCTACCCTTTAAAGGCAGGGTTACACCTAGTGTCTTAGTACATCCCCTTATAAGATGCACGATTTTAATTACATTAGGGCATTTTCCCATTCCACATTTCACAGTTGCAGTCCAGAGGGTGAGACAGGACCCAGAACAGGTGAGAGAGCTCTGTAAATAGCTTCTGGGCTTATGATATCATAGCTATGGAATCAAACTAATGCTTTCACGTATTTTTCCTTTTAGACCAGGGACAGCTTTTGATATCTTACTAATATTTCCTAGATTCCTATACATAGATGAAATATATTCACACAGCCATTTTGGCAATTCCAAGTTTTGTGGTGTGCAGTGGATTTATTGGTTTAATAATTACATGTATTTCTGAAGCTAGCACCCACTATATAATAAGAGGAGTGCGCTCATAATTGTTTTCACACATATAAGGTTACTTGAGCTGCACCCCGCCCAGTATAGCTAGGAGAATGTTCACACACTCACACTCTCACCTCTACCCTTTAAAGGCAGGGTTACACCTAGTGTCTTAGTACATCCCCTTTAAGATGCACGATTTTAATTACATTAGGGCATTTTCCCATTCCACATTTCACAGTTGCAGTCCAGAGGGTGAGACAGGACCCAGAACAGGTGAGAGAGCTCTGTAAATAGCTTCTGGGCTTATGATATCATAGCTATGGAATCAAACTAATGCTTTCACGTATTTTTCCTTTTAGACCAGGGACAGCTTTTGATATCTTACTAATATTTCCTAGATTCCTATACATAGATGAAATATATTCACACAGCCATTTTGGCAATTCCAAGTTTTGTGGTGTGCAGTGGATTTATTGGTTTAATAATTACATGTATTTCTGAAGCTAGCACCCACTATATAATAAGAGGAGTGCGCTCATAATTGTTTTCACACATATAAGGTTACTTGAGCTGCACCCCGCCCAGTATAGCTAGGAGAATGTTCACACACTCACACTCTCACCTCTACCCTTTAAAGGCAGGGTTACACCTAGTGTCTTAGTACATCCCCTTTAAGATGCACGATTTTAATTACATTAGGGCATTTTCCCATTCCACATTCACAGTTGCAGTCCAGAGGGTGAGACAGGACCCAGAACAGGTGAGAGAGCTCTGTAAATAGCTTCTGGGCTTATGATATCATAGCTATGGAATCAAACTAATGCTTTCACGTATTTTTCCTTTTAGACCAGGGACAGCTTTTGATATCTTACTAATATTTCCTAGATTCCTATACATAGATGAAATATATTCACACAGCCATTTTGGCAATTCCAAGTTTTGTGGTGTGCAGTGGATTTATTGGTTTAATAATTACATGTATTTCTGAAGCTAGCACCCACTATATAATAAGAGGAGTGCGCTCATAATTGTTTTCACACATATAAGGTTACTTGAGCTGCACCCCGCCCAGTATAGCTAGGAGAATGTTCACACACTCACACTCTCACCTCTACCCTTTAAAGGCAGGGTTACACCTAGTGTCTTAGTACATCCCCTTTAAGATGCACGATTTTAATTACATTAGGGCATTTTCCCATTCCACATTTCACAGTTGCAGTCCAGAGGGTGAGACAGGACCCAGAACAGGTGAGAGAGCTCTGTAAATAGCTTCTGGGCTTATGATATCATAGCTATGGAATCAAACTAATGCTTTCACGTATTTTTCCTTTTAGACCAGGGACAGCTTTTGATATCTTACTAATATTTCCTAGATTCCTATACATAGATGAAATATATTCACACAGCCATTTTGGCAATTCCAAGTTTTGTGGTGTGCAGTGGATTTATTGGTTTAATAATTACATGTATTTCTGAAGCTAGCACCCACTATATAATAAGAGGAGTGCGCTCATAATTGTTTTCACACATATAAGGTTACTTGAGCTGCACCCCGCCCAGTATAGCTAGGAGAATGTTCACACACTCACACTCTCACCTCTACCCTTTAAAGGCAGGGTTACACCTAGTGTCTTAGTACATCCCCTTTAAGATGCACGATTTTAATTACATTAGGGCATTTTCCCATTCCACATTTCACAGTTGCAGTCCAGAGGGTGAGACAGGACCCAGAACAGGTGAGAGAGCTCTGTAAATAGCTTCTGGGCTTATGATATCATAGCTATGGAATCAAACTAATGCTTTCACGTATTTTTCCTTTTAGACCAGGGACAGCTTTTGATATCTTACTAATATTTCCTAGATTCCTATACATAGATGAAATATATTCACACAGCCATTTTGGCAATTCCAAGTTTTGTGGTGTGCAGTGGATTTATTGGTTTAATAATTACATGTATTTCTGAAGCTAGCACCCACTATATAATAAGAGGAGTGCGCTCATAATTGTTTTCACACATATAAGGTTACTTGAGCTGCACCCCGCCCAGTATAGCTAGGAGAATGTTCACACACTCACACTCTCACCTCTACCCTTTAAAGGCAGGGTTACACCTAGTGTCTTAGTACATCCCCTTTAAGATGCACGATTTTAATTACATTAGGGCATTTTCCCATTCCACATTTCACAGTTGCAGTCCAGAGGGTGAGACAGGACCCAGAACAGGTGAGAGAGCTCTGTAAATAGCTTCTGGGCTTATGATATCATAGCTATGGAATCAAACTAATGCTTTCACGTATTTTTCCTTTTAGACCAGGGACAGCTTTTGATATCTTACTAATATTTCCTAGATTCCTATACATAGATGAAATATATTCACACAGCCATTTTGGCAATTCCAAGTTTTGTGGTGTGCAGTGGATTTATTGGTTTAATAATTACATGTATTTCTGAAGCTAGCACCCACTATATAATAAGAGGAGTGCGCTCATAATTGTTTTCACACATATAAGGTTACTTGAGCTGCACCCCGCCCAGTATAGCTAGGAGAATGTTCAACACACTCACACTCTCACCTCTACCCTTTAAAGGCAGGGTTACACCTAGTGTCTTAGTACATCCCCTTTAAGATGCACGATTTTAATTACATTAGGGCATTTTCCCATTCCACATTTCACAGTTGCAGTCCAGAGGGTGAGACAGGACCCAGAACAGGTGAGAGAGCTCTGTAAATAGCTTCTGGGCTTATGATATCATAGCTATGGAATCAAACTAATGCTTTCACGTATTTTTCCTTTTAGACCAGGGACAGCTTTTGATATCTTACTAATATTTCCTAGATTCCTATACATAGATGAAATATATTCACACAGCCATTTTGGCAATTCCAAGTTTTGTGGTGTGCAGTGGATTTATTGGTTTAATAATTACATGTATTTCTGAAGCTAGCACCCACTATATAATAAGAGGAGTGCGCTCATAATTGTTTTCACACATATAAGGTTACTTGAGCTGCACCCCGCCCAGTATAGCTAGGAGAATGTTCACACCTCACACTCTCACCTCTACCCTTTAAAGGCAGGGTTACACCTAGTGTCTTAGTACATCCCCTTTAAGATGCACGATTTTAATTACATTAGGGCATTTTCCCATTCCACATTTCACAGTTGCAGTCCAGAGGGTGAGACAGGACCCAGAACAGGTGAGAGAGCTCTGTAAATAGCTTCTGGGCTTATGATATCATAGCTATGGAATCAAACTAATGCTTTCACGTATTTTTCCTTTTAGACCAGGGACAGCTTTTGATATCTTACTAATATTTCCTAGATTCCTATACATAGATGAAATAATTCACACAGCCATTTTGGCAATTCCAAGTTTTGTGGTGTGCAGTGGATTTATTGGTTTAATAATTACATGTATTTCTGAAGCTAGCACCCACTATATAATAAGAGGAGTGCGCTCATAATTGTTTTCACACATATAAGGTTACTTGAGCTGCACCCCGCCCAGTATAGCTAGGAGAATGTTCACACACTCACACTCTCACCTCTACCCTTTAAAGGCAGGGTTACACCTAGTGTCTTAGTACATCCCCTTTAAGATGCACGATTTTAATTACATTAGGGCATTTTCCCATTCCACATTTCACAGTTGCAGTCCAGAGGGTGAGACAGGACTCAGAACAGGTGAGAGAGCTCTGTAAATAGCTTCTGGGCTTATGATATCATAGCTATGGAATCAAACTAATGCTTTCACGTATTTTTCCTTTTAGACCAGGGACAGCTTTTGATATCTTACTAATATTTCCTAGATTCCTATACATAGATGAAATATATTCACACAGCCATTTTGGCAATTCCAAGTTTTGTGGTGTGCAGTGGATTTATTGGTTTAATAATTACATGTATTTCTGAAGCTAGCACCCACTATATAATAAGAGGAGTGCGCTCATAATTGTTTTCACACATATAAGGTTACTTGAGCTGCACCCCGCCCAGTATAGCTAGGAGAATGTTCACACACTCACACTCTCACCTCTACCCTTTAAAGGCAGGGTTACACCTAGTGTCTTAGTACATCCCCTTTAAGATGCACGATTTTAATTACATTAGGGCATTTTCCCATTCCACATTTCACAGTTGCAGTCCAGAGGGTGAGACAGGACCCAGAACAGGTGAGAGAGCTCTGTAAATAGCTTCTGGGCTTATGATATCATAGCTATGGAATCAAACTAATGCTTTCACGTATTTTTCCTTTTAGACCAGGGACAGCTTTTGATATCTTACTAATATTTCCTAGATTCCTATACATAGATGAAATATATTCACACAGCCATTTTGGCAATTCCAAGTTTTGTGGTGTGCAGTGGATTTATTGGTTTAATAATTACATGTATTTCTGAAGCTAGCACCCACTATATAATAAGAGGAGTGCGCTCATAATTGTTTTCACACATATAAGGTTACTTGAGCTGCACCCCGCCCAGTATAGCTAGGAGAATGTTCACACACTCACACTCTCACCTCTACCCTTTAAAGGCAGGGTTACACCTAGTGTCTTAGTACATCCCCTTTAAGATGCACGATTTTAATTACATTAGGGCATTTTCCCATTCCACATTTCACAGTTGCAGTCCAGAGGGTGAGACAGGACCCAGAACAGGTGAGAGAGCTCTGTAAATAGCTTCTGGGCTTATGATATCATAGCTATGGAATCAAACTAATGCTTTCACGTATTTTTCCTTTTAGACCAGGGACAGCTTTTGATATCTTACTAATATTTCCTAGATTCCTATACATAGATGAAATATATTCACACAGCCATTTTGGCAATTCCAAGTTTTGTGGTGTGCAGTGGATTTATTGGTTTAATAATTACATGTATTTCTGAAGCTAGCACCCACTATATAATAAGAGGAGTGCGCTCATAATTGTTTTCACACATATAAGGTTACTTGAGCTGCACCCCGCCCAGTATAGCTAGGAGAATGTTCACACACTCACACTCTCACCTCTACCCTTTAAAGGCAGGGTTACACCTAGTGTCTTAGTACATCCCCTTTAAGATGCACGATTTTAATTACATTAGGGCATTTTCCCATTCCACATTTCACAGTTGCAGTCCAGAGGGTGAGACAGGACCCAGAACAGGTGAGAGAGCTCTGTAAATAGCTTCTGGGCTTATGATATCATAGCTATGGAATCAAACTAATGCTTTCACGTATTTTTCCTTTTAGACCAGGGACAGCTTTTGATATCTTACTAATATTTCCTAGATTCCTATACATAGATGAAATATATTCACACAGCCATTTTGGCAATTCCAAGTTTTGTGGTGTGCAGTGGATTTATTGGTTTAATAATTACATGTATTTCTGAAGCTAGCACCCACTATATAATAAGAGGAGTGCGCTCATAATTGTTTTCACACATATAAGGTTACTTGAGCTGCACCCCGCCCAGTATAGCTAGGAGAATGTTCACACACTCACACTCTCACCTCTACCCTTTAAAGGCAGGGTTACACCTAGTGTCTTAGTACATCCCCTTTAAGATGCACGATTTTAATTACATTAGGGCATTTTCCCATTCCACATTTCACAGTTGCAGTCCAGAGGGTGAGACAGGACCCAGAACAGGTGAGAGAGCTCTGTAAATAGCTTCTGGGCTTATGATATCATAGCTATGGAATCAAGCTAATGCTTTCACGTATTTTTCCTTTTAGACCAGGGACAGCTTTTGATATCTTACTAATATTTCCTAGATTCCTATACATAGATGAAATATATTCACACAGCCATTTTGGCAATTCCAAGTTTTGTGGTGTGCAGTGGATTTATGGGTTTAATAATTACATGTATTTCTGAAGCTAGCACCCACTATATAATAAGAGGAGTGCGCTCATAATTGTTTTCACACATAGCTGAGGTCACAGACAGAATTAACTCAACTTTTTGCCATGAGTACTACTTTGCTCTAGATGCCCCGGCTAGGAACTGTACTCTAGACTCCTGGCTTATCTGGGCCTCTCACCCACTTGCGACCCCGATTCCAAATAATTAACCTTTATGAATATGCGTTTGTAATTATTAAGACATGTTGCTGGACTAGATATTTCACTGTTTACTTATTTCTTATGTGTAGAAGATGAGTGGTTCTGCCTTTTAGGTATTCATTACTTGACTACTCTGTGTATTATTACATGTAATAAAAATGGCACTGCTATTCCTCTCCCCCATATACACCCCCCCCCATATACACCCCTATTCCCCCTCCCCTTATTTTTTTTCTGTTTTAAATGTGATTCTCAGCTTGATAGAGCTGCTTGTTTGTATGACAAGTGTTTACATTCACACAAATAAAAAAAATGCTACGCATAAATGCAGCTAAAACATGGCTCCCATCCTCTGCCCATCCCCCTGTCAAATTAACTCTGTTATGACTTAATTCTAGAAGGTCTTTTTTTCATACATACATACATACACAAATAGTATATTACATCCATCAGATTCTTCATTAACTACATGGACATCCCCACCATACATTTTTGCTAAGAACCATCTTAGCCCATCATGTCTACGTAGTCCAAGAAGGACTACAACAACCCAACCAAGATGGCCCCTTATTTCACATTCATAGCCCACCCCCAAAACCATATCGGCAACACGTAACACATGCATGAGGTCGGAACTTAGCCATGTGAAGGCTTCATGCCACACTGCAGGATTCAGCATGACCACAATACATCCATGTTGTGTTGAAAAGGCAGGATTCTCTCCGTATCACAATACCCAGCATCCAGGTACACTGAAGGTGACAGCATGAGCACTATACATACATATTGTGTGTGCAAGTTTGGATAAATTCACGATAAATGTATATCTTTGCAAAACGACAGCAATGAGGCAACTTGGGTACACATTCCAGAATTTACACTACCAAATGGAGGGACAATGATGAGGGTGCATCCTCCATTGTGTAACCATGCATACACTTGGTCCAACACACCACAACAATGTCACACATTCAGAGTATGTACTGCACACACATGGAGGTGCTGTTGTGCTGACCAACACAGTAGAGTTGTCCAAAAAAGCATTGTCTCAACACAAACAACACTCAGCAAACGTAGAAGGGACGTCTGAACAGCAGTACTTACCCAATGACTCTGTGCAGCTAGCTTGACCTTGCTCTGGCACTGCAGGCTTTTATATCATAACCAGCCAATCACAGCGCACCGGCGTCATCCAATACACGCACCCGCCTCGGCGTTGCCCGCTTGACTCCTGTGATTTACAGACTCTGGTGCGTTATGATTTTCTGCCCTTTTTAAAATGGCGGAGTTCACTTGTGATTTCACAACTCACATGCGACAGAGTGGTAGCGTCTCTTCAAGCACACTTCAAGCACACTCTGCTGGTCAGACGGTAGGTATAGCGATGTTGATGCCTTGTTCATCTGTACATTACTGAGTGTTTCCTGTTACCTCTACCTACTGCCCCATATGTCATGTTTTATTGAACGCTGTTGTCCATGTTGCGTTGTAGGGATGGTGTTTGTGAGGTTTAGGTAGCCAAGGTACGCCCATCAATGTAATGTGTGACACATAATATGGCCCTACATAGTACACCTGGCCAATGTGTTTTGGGCCGCATTTCTGACTGTTGGGGGCAAACACCTCCCAACCTGTTATGTACTTATACACAAGGACATAGTATTTACTACTCTTTTGCTGTGTATAGATAGTGGCCATGATAATACATATCTACCAACCAAACCCTATCACGATTGCTCCATATACCAGCCTTTCACATAACTACATCTGGAAGTAGTTTTGTGCTGGGGTCAGCATATGTATACACATTAAATAATGTCAGGCTTCTGTGCACTCATGTGCCCAAATCATGTAATTCCCTTTACCTGTTGTCGTAATGTGCCCATTAGTATTGTTACATCATGACATCATACGTACATGTATGGGTGCTTGTGACGTGGCCTGTGGTTGTGTTGCAGATGGGGGACAATCAGAAGTTTGTCCGGGCCTTTCTTGCTATGTACCAGGACCATGAATGCCTGTGGCGAATGCATTGGCTGGATTACAAGAATAACCAGGTGAAGGATGTGGCCTATGGCCACCTTGTCTCCCTCTCCCAACAGCACCACCCTGGGGAGAGGTGGGACAAGGTCAAAGCCAAAATCAACACCTGCGCACTGTATTCAAAAAGGAGTACAACCGGGTCCAGAGGTCCCAGCGGTCTTGGATGGGAAGTGAGGAGGTATATGTGCCACAACTGTGGTATTAGGACCTCCTCACTGTCACTCTGGACCAGATTGTCCCTCGGAGAATGCAACAGGGTGTTTGATGAGGCAACGACGGCCACATCCGAAGCCACGGCGCCGTCACAGGAGGTACATCTACTGATTATTGTTGTGTCTGATTATCCCTTGGTGTTTGTACTCACGTGTTATTTTGTACACAGCTGCAGACACAATCCTGTAGGTGTTTCCTACATAATCTGTGTGTTGCGGTGATGGCCCACACACTAATCTCCTATGTAATTGTTTTGGTGACTGTAGGGCCACATCACTTAGCATGTTGTACCGTCAGGTGAGTTGAGTGCACACTTTTCACTGTTCAATAGTCTTGCTTTCATATATGCAATGTTTATGTTACCCTAGTACCCTGGCTTGGTAATGCTGCAGCTGCTTATCTGTAATTTGTAACATACATTTGGGGGTACATGAGAAGTGTTTTACCATTTTGTTTTGTTTCTTTACAGGAGCCTCCGGAGCTGCAGTCCAGCCAAGAGGGGTCACCCGTGGATAATCCTCCCCCATCAACATCTGAGGGGGAGGTTTTGCCTGGTCCCAGTGCGGCAGGGCAGCACCCTGGGCTCAGCTCAGTGATTAATCGTCGATGCCACACAACACCTTCGACTACTGAGATGGGAACATGGGCAAGGAGGCTGCTGCTTCACACCGAAAATAAGCCAAACACTGGGATTGGGTATCTAGTTAATGAGAAGGTGGCTAGGCTGGACCCAGGGCAGCGGAGACTAGCTGAGAGGCTCATCATTCGGGTCCTGGAAGCGGCTGAGGTCGGGGCACTGACGGCACCAACCTATCTTGTCTTCCCCACTGGACAGTTGTCAGTGTCCATCGTCCGAGGCCGCCTACATATGGGCCCAAACAGACTCCTGAATTGTCCAGGGGCCCCAGACAACCCCTACCAAGTTGGGCTTCTGGTAGGGGATATGGGGCCACAACCCACATCTAACACAGTAGAGGAATACCTACATGATTAGAGACGCGACTAATAACTCGCGTTTGAATTGGGGGCAAACCTTTTATTTGTTTTGTATACATGGTATGTGTTTGGTTTGTTTTTGTTTTTGTCCTTAATAAAAAAATTTTGGACACTCAGTCTTGTTGTGTAACTGTCATGTAAGTGTATGTATGAACTGTGATGTTGTATTACAGGGCAAAGATGTGTCTCACTTGTATAGGCCACATAACTACTATCACATGGTAAGGTACAGATTTTGACATATGCTACATCCCTTTGGCCCCTAGGTGTGAGAATAGCTTGGTGAAATCTTTATAGGCCCTACAAGGGTCTACAAGTGTGTACCCGGCCCTTAACACATATTTATTTGTTTTGCAATACAATGATGGGAAGTAGTGTGTTTCCCATTGGATGTGTGATATTGTCAGGGTTACATTGGGTAAGTAATGTATTGTGCTACATACATTGATGGGGTGCGTCCCTGCAGGCCATCCATGTTTTTTAAGTAATGTTTGGACATTCAATGCCCTCAGACATTTGATTGTGGCTGACTGATGTAGTATGCGCAAAGATGTGTAGACTACAAAGTCCTGCACCTCTGTGTGTATAGGAAAGACACAAATACTGTAGTGGGATTTGCACAATAATTTTATTGGCTATATCCAATTTTGTTTTTTCTTATTTTGGGGCCCCCTTTTGTGTTTCAAATGGGCCGAGTACAAACCCTTTTTAATTTTTTTTTTAAACTTTTGTGGCTTGGTGGGATTGTCAATCCCCCTTTTTTTATAAAAAATAAAACAACTACACATACAACAAAAAAAACTATCATTGCAACATGCCACACACTCAACACACGAGGGGGTGGGAAAACAACACCAAAGAAAAAATCATAATGGCTGTTGCAAACCAGCAGGACAAGCCCCAGGCTGCCTACCAGTGAGACGCTGGAGATGTATGTATTGTGGTCGGGAATCAACCAAATCCTGAAGGGTTTGGTGTCCTGTATGGGGAACAAAACGTCAGGAACATGTTTTTGGGAGTTTAACAATGTTCTGTCGCATGTGTAACCATTTTTATGATTTAGCACATGATCCCGCACTTCCCTTTCGGGTGGAGATGAGGCACTTCCAGGCCACCCGCCCACAGCTGCTGGGCCATCTGCATTTATCAAAAACACAAACAAACAACATTAGTTATGCATTATGTCCGGGTGACACAGGCCAAAATCTAAACAACTTTCTGGTTTAATATGGGCCACACTTACCATCAGCGCCACCTCCAGCAGGATCTCTATCACCCTGTGGGGACCATTCCCCGACAGGGCTGCCAACTGGCCTAGCTATGTTGGGTGGAGGGGTGGCAGGAGATGACGGTGTTTGCTGCCGGTGGTGTGTGGCTCCTGGGCCCGCAGGTGGGGCTCTTGGCGCCCTTCCAGGTGGGGTGGAGGGTGGCCTTGGCAGGAGGTGGCTGCATGCAGAGGGGGGGCGCAAGCTGCTCCTGAGGCGGAGTCCCAGCAGCTGATGAGGGTGCCCTTCCAGAAGAAGGTGGCGGTGGGCTGGCAGGTGGTGTTGCTGCAGGGGGAGTATGTCTGGGGGTTGGTGGGGTTGCCGATGGTGATGGGGGTCTGGTGGGCTTTCCGTCTCCCCTGTTAAGTTGAACATATTTTTGTAAAATCAATTTGCACCATCACCAAAACTAAACATCACCAACGTCATTTGTATGAGTGTGAGGAATGACTTCAGTCAACATGTGCATGTTTTTGGTTTGGGCAAAATGATGTGATGTCAGCTGACGGTGCACATCTGTACATGTGCCATGGGAAAACACACAGTTTTGTGCCCATGCAGTACACACACGCATATAGTGGTGGCCATCGCAGTGGCTGTGACACACACAATTTGGACATGAATGTTGTGTGTGCAGACCTATAGTGTGGATCCAGGGGAGTAATTATGGCATATTGGGCAACAAAACACAGTGTTAAGTTAGAAACAAACAGACTGACCCATCCATATACATCAAGGTTAATGAACAGATGCACATGACCACACAGGGAACAGGTTGTGGACTGTCAAGTGCCAGTATACATTTATGTTATGTGTAATTGATTTTTTGGCATTCCCACCACCATAGTGTGGCAGGCTATATTCACACAGCACACAGATATTGCCTGTATGTGTAATGGTGGCCTTTACATGACTTACAAGATGTAGATGTTGACTTCAGCCTTATTACACAGCTATGTGAGTTGATCTACTGTTAAAACGGCAATGTTGACATCCACAATGCCAACACATAGTAGTGTAGTTTGCACCTTCATGTTGCATTTTGCACACCCTGCAGATGCAGAGGGATGAAGCCACAACATCATCTACTCAGGGTACCTATCTTACAGGCTACTCTTCCATGTGGTGCTACATGTTTGTTTGGTGTTGGGATGAGGTATGTGTGTAATAATAATAAATAATAATAAAACTTTATTTGTATAGCGCTAACATATTCCGCAGCGCTTTACAGTACAATGGTATGTTAAGAAAAATATACAACACAGAATGGTGGGTAATACAGAACAGTGGTTACATACAATAAACATAGAATCAATGTAGGAAATACAATAAAAAGGCAAAAAATGAAGGTGTACCCTGCTCGAAGGAGCTTACAATCTAAGACGGGATGGGAAGATAAAGTACAGGGGCTTATAACAATGAATATCTTATGTCTAAATGACTACTGTTAGGGAGAATGATAGGCCGGCCTGAAGAGGTGTGTTTTTAGGGAGCGTCTGAAGTATGCAAGTTGTGGATGTTCCTAATTTCTTGGGGTAGAGCATTCCAGAGGATTAGTGCAGCTCGAGAGAAGTCCTGGAGTCGGGAATGGTAGGTTCAGATTAATGCCGATGTTAGTTTGAGGCATTCAGAGCAAAGGGGATGGGAGGGGTGGTAGACAGAAATCAGGGTTGAGAGGTAGGGAGGTGCCACATCATAAATAGCTTTATGGGTGACAACAAGCAATTTGAATAGGATTCTATAGTGTATGTCAAGATGTAGGGAAGTATAGGTGTACAACAGTCCGCGCTGCCAGGGTACGCTTACTTCAAAGAACACACGAGTAGGTGATGTTCAAAAACAGGTTTCCTTTATTGCCTCCGACGCATTTCGGTGCCCTCCTGGCACCTTCCTCAGGCACTATTGCGCCTTTTGTTCCCCTTCCCTTTCTTTTATTTCTATAGTGTATGGCAGCCAATGCAGTGACTGGCACAGAGCAGAAACATCTGAGTAACGGTTTGCTAGATAGGTGATTCTGGCTGCTGCATTGAGCATAGACTGGAGAGGGGAAAGCTTACTGCGGTGGAGGCCAGCTAATAAAGAATTACAGTAGTCAAGGCAGGAATGGATCAGGGCCAGGTGAGGGTTTTAGTTGTTTCCATGGTGAGGAAAGGGCAAATTCTGGAGATATTTTTCAGGTGCAAGCGACAGGAGCGGGTGAGAGATTGTATATATGGGGTGAAGGAGAGATCAGCATCAAACATATCACCCAGACAGCAAACTTGCTGACTAGGCGTTATTGTGGTGCCGCAAACCGAGAGGGAAATGTCATGTTTAGTGAGGTTGGTGGAGGGTGGGAGCAGAAGAGTTCAGTTTTGGAAAGGTTGAGTTTCAGATAGAGAGCGGACATGATAGTGGAAACTGCGGTTAGACAGTCATTGGTGTTCTTTATTAGAGCAGGAGTAAGGTCAGGGGAGGAAGTGTATAGTTGTGTGTCATCGCGTAAAGATGGTACTGGAACCCAAATCTGCTGATGGTCTATGTATATCCCAATTATTCACCACGCAGCTTCCGAATCCTGCCCGGATGTCGGCAATGCGCCCTAAACACTTGTATTTCAAGTCCGCCACCTTCTACTGGATCTGTTGGGTGGTGTGGTCCACACCCAGTCTCCTCAGCATGGTCCTCTTCACTTTGCGCAGGATGGCCTGCTTATGGAGACGTGGGTGCTGGTGCCGATGGTGGCACCAATAATCCCACCTGTCCAGGATGTCAGTCAGGATGAGCAGCTCTGGCTCGCCCCATGCTGCAGCTCTCTGTCCTGACACCATTGCTATACTCTGCAGGGGAAAGGAAAGCACCTGGAAGGCAGGGCACAATATCCAACAACGACATGACGTCATAGCGCACGCTGGTTACGCCGAGGAGACTTGAGGGCCCAGACAACTTAAGGTGCAACAGAGTGGTGAGCCTTTCAGGTATGCTGTGGCATCAAACTACAAGAATGAACTGCAGGGTGACGATGTGCATAGCAAATGGAAGACATACATGTGTTACTATATAATTTGGGGGCCCATATGGTTTGTGATTTCTGTATGCTCAACATGTTGGTTTTGACATTGTAGCCACCAGCAA
This sequence comes from Allobates femoralis, assembly GCA_033576535.1. Taxonomy (NCBI): domain Eukaryota; kingdom Metazoa; phylum Chordata; class Amphibia; order Anura; family Aromobatidae; genus Allobates; species Allobates femoralis. Next base: position 205,360,449 of record JARQOC010000003.1, on the reverse strand, counting down.
TAGGAATTGGCTTATTCAACATAATATGTATGAATTCATACACCAATCGTCAATATCGGAGGATTTATCATTTATCATTTAGTCATGATGTGCCAACATCATACACGCAGTATCATTGTGATGCACTAGTCCATGATCGCTCGTAGTTTGACTGCCTTTCCTGACATTTGGGAAGCAGAAGAAGATGAGTCTGGTGAAGAACGCACAGATCATCAAATATGGCACCTTTGCCATGGGCAGCCAATTAAAACGCAGGATAAGCCACCAATCGCTGCAGACGGGGCGTGGAAAACAGCACACTCAGGCACACCTACGGGATTAATTCCAGAATGCTCAGCTCCGTTTCTACATCGCTATCGCCCTCTCACACGCCACAATGCGCTGATATTGCCTGGTGGATTTTCACTGATTTCACGTCCGTGCAGGGCAATCAGGCGAAGCTCCCCTGGCAATTTCTCACCGTAGAATTGCCCAGTCACACACCACTACGCACATGCGATGTGGTTTCCACATCACCGAATTCGGGAATTGCCAGCGTTTTTGCCGGCACCTTTATAGGAACTCATCAATGCTTTATCGCCAGCTTTCTGGCAACAAAAAGTTATAAATTATGTTACACAACAAGTACTGTCACTAATTTCTTTTATGACTTAAGTTTTTTTCTAATGACAGATTACACGGTGGCTCTGTTGTTAGCACTGCAGCCTTGCAGCGCTGAAGTCCTGGGTTCAAGTCCCACCAAGGACAACATCTGCAAGGAGTTTGTATGTTCTCCCTGTGTTTGGTGGATTTCCTCTGTGCCCTCTGGTTTCCTCCCACATTGTAAAGACATACTGATAGGATATTTAGATTGTGAGCCTCAATGGGGGCAGTGTTGCAAATGTATGTAAAGTGCTATGGAATTAATAGCGCTATATAAATGAGTAAATATTATTATTACCGTATATACTCGTGTATAAGCCGACCCATGTATAAGCCTGACCCCCCCACTTTTGCCCCCAAACCTGGGAAACCTATTGAGGCATGTATAAGCCGAAGGTGGACCCCAGCACAGGTATACAGCCCCGAGCAGTGTGGTATACAGGCCCCCCCAGTGGTATATAGGCCTCCCCAGTGGTAATATAAAGCAGCCTCCCAGTGGTAGTATACAGCAGCCTCCCCAGTGGTATATACAGCAGCCTCCTAGTGGTATATAAAGCAGCCTCCCAGTGGTATATACAGCAGCCTCCTAGTAGTATATACAGCAGCCTCCCAGTGGTATATACAGCAGCCTCCTAGTGGTATATACAGCAGCCTCCAGTGGTATATACAGCAGCCTCCTAGTGGTATATACAGCAGCCTCCCAGTGGTAAATACAGCAGCCTCCTAGTGGTATATTCAGCAGCCTCCCAGTGGTATATACAGCAGCCCCAGCCCCATCACACACACATACACACACACTACATACACACACATATACACATACATACACATACATACACTCACCCCATACATACACACACATACACACATATGCACCATTTCTTACCTTGTCCGGTGCTGTCCCCGCTGTCATGTCCCCTCTCCCTCCGGGCTGGCCGGTGCGTCTTCCCGCTCCTCTCCTGGTCTGCGGTGCGGTTCCCGGTCCAGTTCTATGCTGATCAGTGCAGTCCCGGCGACTTCCTGCTTCCTTCTGTAATCTCCGCCCAGGTCAGGCCCTGCACCAGTGAGAGCGCAGGACCCTGTGCCGTCAATCACCGCCCAGACGCGGCCAGATGACGTTGGGGCCTCTGATTGGCCCAACGTCATCAAGGCGCCGCGGCTTAATGACTGAAAAACTCGGCTTATACACGAGTATATACGGTATTTCATAATTTGACATTTAACTTTTTTTTTACAAATTGTCATGGTCCTTTTTTCCATTTCAGAACATAACAATATGGTATAGCAATCCCCAAATATTTTCTTATACTGGACTTAAATTAGATTATTCTTTAGCTTTTTGACCAAACAACCATTACTCATCATTATTTATATTATACATGTCCTGAAAACAAATTTGTCTCACTAATGCAAAGAAGGGTGCTATTGCCTTAGTGGCAATGCGGAAAACATTCTTCTTAATAAACACTGTCATGCTGCTGTTGATTGACAGCTCTATGGTGGTAGATATAGTGGGTTGAAAAAATTTATTTTCCCGCATTTGGAAGCTCAAGACAAAAATACCATAACTAATAAAAAATGTCTGTTTAAATGTTTAAACAAGTAGTAAAGAGTTTCATATTGACATTTTTTAAAGGATTGCTCGAAACTAACATATTGATGACCAAATAATACAATTGGTCATCGTTACCAAATGGGTCAGCGTTCTGACACCTGACTAACAAAGATGTAATAATGTTTGATATCCACACTGGATGCTGAGTTAACTGGGTGGCCTACTGCAGATGTTAAATGATCCACAGGCTTTTTGCTTACTAGTGGGGTGTGTTATCCAACTTAGGGTGCTTTCACATCAGTGTTTTCTGCCATGCATGGCAGATCTGGCAGCTTTGCTGCATCTGCCGCATAATGGCTCACTTGCGGCAACCATGAGTCAGATCCACTTCATTCCCTTTCGGACTTGCGGTCATGTACGGCACTTGCAGCTTTGCCAAATCCAGCAGCAGCGATTTTTTGGACTTGCCACAAGTGCCGCATCCGGCAAAACCACAAGTCCTGCACATGACCGCAAGTCACATAGGGAATGAATTGGGTCTTCCGCAGGCTTGCCGCAAGAGAGCCATTATGCGGCAAAGTTGCTGGATCTGCCGCGAATGACAGAAAACACTGATGTGAAAGTAGCCCTAATGGACAGTTTGTATCAGTGGTATTCTCATGTCTCTGGCTTGAAATGTGTGTTTTCAATGCTGTAAGCAGATGTAGCTTCGCCTTTGGGGCATTAAAGAAGCATAGTTGCACTGAAATCGAACAGATTGGGAGCTAACATCATGCACACGTGTTCTGGTCAACTTCAGTTCAGCACTTACAAACACTATTAGAAATAGCTTGTAAGCTACATTTGGCCATTAATAAGTGGTGGCCGAAAGCCTAGTTAATCAGTTTTTAACAACAAAATGAACAATTTCTCTATTATTGAAAAAATTGAGGATATGCATTAACTAGCCATTTGCAAAGTTACTTGTGTCCATAAACAATTTGGAATTTTAGTCATTAACGAATGTGAGAATGATCATTTAAGGTGATGTCATAGTTAACTTTTGTCAGGGACTGTATTTCCTTATGTCGTTTATCCATGTTATGTAAATAAAAGCTTAAAACCTGATATTAAATTCATCTATTGGTTTTTTTAAATTACTCTTTTGAAAGCTGAAACCCTCCCAAATGTGGTTTAGGTTAAGAAAATAAATTGGCATCAATGCTGAAATATTGATCATTTAATGAACACAGAATGGTCAGATTTTGGCAAGACAAAAGTTTTGTCGCCCTGGTCATATAATGCACCCAATCCTAGTTTACATCATCACCTGTGCTCAAAACATGTGCTCAAAATCTGTAAATAATCAATTAATTAGTGGGTGTGTAAAAGAAGCCCAGTACCCTAGACCTTCACTTGAACTGCAACTTGAGCTCTGACAATATGACAAAAATTCACCCTGCAACCAAAGCCTAGATTATCAAGAGGCTGAAGACCAGATCCACTGCAGAGGTGGCTGGCACCTTTAATGAGTCACAGCGTCAAGTACAAAGAAGTAAAGAAATATTTGAAGAGACTGGAGATGTGTTTGACAAGCCCACGTCCAGAAGACCCCGCAAGACAACTGCTCAAGAGGAATATTTGTTGGTTAGAAAATCCAAAGCAAGCCCCTCTTCCACTGCAGCAGAGCTCCAACAGGCCTGGTCACCTCAAGTTCCTGTGTCGCTAAATTTGAAACTCAAAGTCCTCCATGTATCTCAATGGGAAGTAAGGCGCTATTCTCATTGGTCGGCGCCAGCACACAGTGACCAATGAGAATAGCGCCTCACTTCCCATTGAGATACATGGAGGACTTTGAGTTTCAAATTTAGCACTGTAAGTGAGGCGCTATGCTCATTGGCCGGCGCCAGCACACAGCGACCAATGAGAATAGCGCCTCACTTCCCATTGAGATACATGGAGGACTTTGAGTTTCAAATTTAGCGCTGTAAGTGAGGCGCTATGCTCATTGGCCGGCGCCAGCACACAGCGACCAATGAGCTTCGCGCCTCACTTACAGCGGTAAATTTGAAACTCAAAGTCCTCCATCTATCTCAATGGGAAGTGAGGCGCTATTCTCATTGGTCGCTGTGTGCTGGCGCCGACCAATGAGAAAAGCGCCTCACTTACAGCGGTAAATTTGAAACTCAAAGTCCTCCATGTATCTCAATGGGAAGTGAGGCGCTATTCTCATTGGTTGCTGTGTGCTGGCGCCGACCAATGAGAATAGCGCCTCACTTACAGTGCTAAATTTGAAACTCAAAGTCCTCCATGTATCTCAATGGAAAGTGAGGCGCTATTCTCATTGGTCGGCACCAGCACACAGCGACCAATGAGCTTCGCGCCTCACTTCCTATGGAGATACATGGAGGACTTTGAGTTTCAAATTTACCGCTGTAAGTGAGGCGCTATTCTCATTGGTCGGCGCCAGCACACAGCGACCAATGAGAATAGCGCCTCACTTCCCATTGAGATACATGGAGGACTTTGAGTTTCAAATTTACCGCTGTAAGTGAGGCGCTATTCTCATTGGTCGGCGCCAGCACACAGCGACCAATGAGAATAGCGCCTCACTTCCCATTGAGATACATGGAGGACTTTGAGTTTCACATTTACCGCTGTAAGTGAGGCGCTATTCTCATTGGTCGGCGCCAGCACACAGCGACCAATGAGAATAGCGCCTCACTTCCCATTGAGATACATGGAGGACTTTGAGTTTCACATTTACCGCTGTAAGTGAGGCGCTATTCTCATTGGTCGGCGCCAGCACACAGCGACCAATGAGAATAGCGCCTCACTTCCCATTGAGATACATGGAGGACTTTGAGTTTCACATTTACCGCTGTAAGTGAGGCGCTATTCTCATTGGTCGGTGCCAGCACACAGCGACCAATGAGAATAGCGCCTCACTTCCCATTGAGATACATGGAGGACTTTGAGTTTCAAATTTAGCGCTGTAAGTGAGGCGCTATGCTCATTGGCCGGCGCCAGCACACAGCGACCAATGAGCTTCGCGCCTCACTTACAGCGGTAAATTTGAAACTCAAAGTCCTCCATCTATCTCAATGGGAAGTGAGGCGCTATTCTCATTGGTCGCTGTGTGCTGGCGCCGACCAATGAGAAAAGCGCCTCACTTACAGCGGTAAATTTGAAACTCAAAGTCCTCCATGTATCTCAATGGGAAGTGAGGCGCTATTCTCAGTGGTTGCTGTGTGCTGGCGCCGACCAATGAGAAAGTGAGGCGCTATTCTCATTGGTCGGCACCAGCACACAGCGACCAATGAGCTTCGCGCCTCACTTCCTATGGAGATACATGGAGGACTTTGAGTTTCAAATTTACCGCTGTAAGTGAGGCGCTATTCTCATTGGTCGGCGCCAGCACACAGCGACCAATGAGAATAGCGCCTCACTTCCCATTGAGATACATGGAGGACTTTGAGTTTCACATTTACCGCTGTAAGTGAGGCGCTATTCTCATTGGTCGGTGCCAGCACACAGCGACCAATGAGAATAGCGCCTCACTTCCCATTGAGATACATGGAGGACTTTGAGTCAAAATCAAAGTCCTCCATGTATCTCAATGGCCAGTGAGGCGCTTCTCTCATTGTACTCATGACAGTAGCAACATTAACCCCTTACATTCCATTTTATCTGTAATTTCTATAACACAGTGTGCAGTTGTACTGCCACTGCGAAGTTAACCCCTTATATACCATTTCTGCCTTAACTCCATACTTTGTAGTCTCTATTACTACAGACAGTAGGAACATTAACCCCTTATATTCCATTATTGTTGTTATTTCTATTACACAGTGTATAGTTGTAATAACACTGCGAAATTAACCCATTATATACCAGTTCAGCATTAACTGCATATTTGGTAGTGTTTATAACTACTGCCACTGGTACATTAACCCCTTGAACACCATTTTGGATATAATTTACAGCGCTGAGTCTGTTGTGGGAGTGCCTGTGGGACATTAACTCCTTCAATAACATTTTTGATATCATTATAAGTTCCTACTCTGTTATAGTCCTGTTAGTCGGACATTAACTCTTTCTACACCTCCACTATATTGCTACCCTCACAGCTCTGCCTACATCGCCTACTTAGTCATATATCTGGTGTTTAAGTCTATTATTTAAAACTCTTAAAAAAATTATATACAGATTCTAGACTCCCGATTCTTTAGAATCGGGCTCACAGCTAGTCTCATATATCCATCTCTACAACAAAGTTTCTCCAGGCAAAAAAGATCAAGGTGCTCAAGGACTGGCCAGCCTAGTCACCAGACATGAACATTATTGAGCATGTTTGGGGTAGGATGAAAGAGGAAGCTTGGAAGACAAAACCAAAGAAACTAGATGAACTCTGGGAGGCATGTAAGACTGCATTCTTTGCTTTTCCTGATGACTTCATTAATAAATTGCATGAATCATTGTTGAACCGCATGGATGCAGTCCTTCAAGCTCATGGAAGTCACACAAAATATTAAATATGACTCTAAATATGAGAAGAAAGGAGCTGTGGACCCATAGAAGCGCATGTAGTGTGAAACGGTGACGTCGTCCCCCCTGCTGAATCCTCCCTGCACCATGTAACCCTGAATAAGAATGAATGCTGCACTACAAGAATTCCCGGTGAGTGCCATCCTTTCTTCTCATATTTGATGTAAACTTGTTCTGAAGACTGAGCAACACCGGATATTAATCCACACACACCAAAGCTTTGCTTACGGCTATAATCCTCTACCTGTGCCTCGTTTCCTTCTGTTTTCAACAATTAAATATGAGTCTTATAGCACCACAACTTCATTCGCCAATGTTATGCAACATATATTTGTATTTTAAGTTACCTATTTGTTTGAATATCACATTACTTTCTGTGGGCAACAAAACTTTTGTCTTGCCAAAATCTGACCATTCTGTGTTCATTAAATGATCAATATTTCAGCATTGATGCCAATTTATTTTCTTAACCTAAACCACATTTGGGAGGGTTTCAGCTTTCAAAAGAGTAATTTATACAACCAATAGATGAATTTAACGTCAGGTTATAATAAGCTTTTATTTACATAACATGGATAAGCGACACAACTTTTGTCAAGGACTGTATATCACTTATTTATTTAAGTATAGAACTTTGCCTAGGTAAAATGATACTTATCTTCATCCATGTGTTTTGCTGAAAAACACTAGTGTATTCTAAATCCTGAAAAAATGTGCATCAACAGACAAGTAAATTCAAGGGAAGCAATCTCTTCACAGCTCTTTTTAATTATTTTGGATGAAGATTTAAATGACTTTTAAAAAGGAACCACGTTTAAATGCATTTAGAAGCAGCTTCCGAGGATATTGGGAAGTTGTACTAGGATATATTTTTATGCAAAATGGATTTGTTCTATTCTCAGATAAATCTTACAATAATCCCTTGCTTTGCAGCTTATAGTTGCAGTAGCCAAGGTTAATTAATTAGAAATATTAAAGCTTGGATTAACACTTGGAACTGATTTACAAATCACTTTCTTACTAGAAAATGCAGTTTTTCAAAGGATATGTTTTTAAGCTTTGGTATCAATGCAAAACAAAAAGGGGTATTCAATTTCCTTTATAGGAAATTGCACAAATGGTAAAATTACTTTAGAATTAGAAAATTAACATGAACAGTGATGATATACAAACCAGAGGCCCAACTATAGGCAGCTGTTTGGTGGTATTTGCCTCCACGGCTTGACTTAGACTAAAAAGCATATTAGTCCTCATACAATATTGCGCCATCAATTCAAATAAGAAAATACAAGTGTCAAAATAGTCATGCCTGATGGCATGGCCAGGTATACAAGACAATTGAACACTTCAAATAGGTAAGCACCAATAAAACCAAAAAAACAGAGATACAGTCAGCAAAAAGGGTTTTGATACCAGTTTTAGACATAGTTCTAGAGAATATGAACTCACATGGGACTTTTCAGCAAAATAAAGCACTACTAATCAGAGTCAGACTATAGCAAAAAAATCCTCTCCAGCAACATTACAAAGAGATACTCTATACTAACATAATGAGGTATTCTCTAAGATTACAATGAGGTCTTCTCCTCTAACATAACAAAGAGGTTTTTTTAACCATATACTTCGAATTCTTAAGGAACAGGTAACATGTTAGCACTTTTGTTTTCTCCTCCCCTTCTTCCAGAAGCCATATACAGTTGAAAGCAGATGTTTACATACACTATATAAAAAGACACATATGCATGTTTTTCTCACTAACAGACATGACACTAAAATACAAATTTCCCGTTTTAGGTCAATTAGGATTACCATACTTATTAATATATGCCAAATGCCAGAATAATGAGAGAGAAAATGTTTTATGGCATTTTTATTACTTTCTGCAAAGTCAGAAGTTTACAAATATTTCATTAGTAATTGGTACCGTTGCGCTTAAACTGTATCACTTGGGTCAAATGTTTTGGATATCCTTGGCTTCTCTCAATTGTTGATAGGAATTTGGACCCATTCTTCATGACAGAACTGGTGTAACTGAGCCATGTTTATAGGTTGCTTTGCTCACAATCGCCTTTTAGCTTTGCCCATAAATTTTCAATAGGATGAAGATCAAGGCTTTGTGATGGCCACTCCAAAACATTGACTTTGTTATTCTTAAGCCACTTTGTAACCAGTTTGGCAGTATGCTTTGGGTGATTGTCCATTTGCCAGACCCATTTCCGCCCAAGCTTTAACTTCTTGACTATGTTTTGAGATATTGCTTCAGCATTGCCACATAATCTTCTTTCCTCATGATGGCATCTATTTTGTGAAGTGCAATATGATGCCTGGACAATTCCATCTTGTTTGTACTTGCATATAATTGTTTGTACAGATGAATAAGGCACCTTCAGGTATCTGAAAATTGCACCCAAGGATGAACCATACTTGTGCAAGTTCACAATTCTCTTCCTGATATCTTGGCTGATTTCTTTTGACTTTCCCATGATGCTTCACATAGTAGTAGTGTGCTTTGGGGGTGCATTAAAATACATCCACAGGCATGTCAAATGAACTCAGATGTTGCCAATAAACCTATCAGAAGCTTCCACACGCATGACATCATATGAGCTGTCCCAAATTATTTAGAAGCATTGTAATTTTAATGTATGTAAACTTGTGACTTTGCAGAAAAATACTTTAAAACATTGTTTCCCATTATTCTGGCATTTGACAAATATAAATAAGGCTGCTTCCACATCTGCAGTAGATGTAATTCCTGGCAGATCCTGCAGATGTTGCTGTATCTGCCGGATCTGCCACATAACAGCCAATTTACGGCACCAATCCGACAAGCCCCACTCATTCACTATGAGGCTTGCGGTCGGGTGCAGCAAGTGCGGTATTGCTGAATCCGGAAGATCTGGCACTTGCAGTCACACAAAAATACACTGCTATCAGCAAATTTTTGCGGTGCTGCAAGCGCTTCAACTGCCGGATTTGGCAATACCACACTTGCCTCACCCGACCTCATGCGCCAGAGAGAACGAATGGGTCTTGCCAGATCGGTGCCGCAAGTAGGCCATAATGTGGCAGATCTAGCAGATGTGGCGACGTCTGCCGGATCTGCCAGGAAGTACACCTACCACAGATGTGAAAGCACCCTAATTATGGTAATCCTAATTGACTTAAAACGGGAAAGGTTTATTCTAATTTCATCAGAATAAACTTTGGCACTCAAAAATGATCAATGTCCAAAGTCTTGGTTAAGTGAAGTATTTATTGAAGACACACGTGAAAAAACTGATTCAGAGCAGTCCATTTATTATAAACATACCATTACATAGTACAACTTAACAATAACGTTGTTTGCGATCTCGGGAGCGCTGATGTTTTTCACAGCTGTTTAGCATCGCTGGTGAGCTATCACACGTCTAGATATCGTGGACAACTCACCAATGATGTTGTGAGCAGGGATCGTTCGCAAACCCTACGAACGATCCCTGCTCACTGCTGTGAATGGGCGAAGTTGTTCGTGACATCGCTATTGTGGTGTCACACCAAACGATGCTGCAGGTTGTTTAAGTTGAAGTTGACAGGTTTTCCTGCATGCAGGATAACCTGTCAACTCCGACTTGAACACCTATCATTGTTGAATCATTTATTTACACGCAACGACGCAACAACGATGTCGTTTCAACATTGTTCAAAACGTCACTTTTGAACGATGTTGAGAACGCTGTTGAGCCATGACAAACTGCTGAATTGTTAAGTATTTACATAGAAGAAAGCAAAAACAATTGGAAATAATAGTACACATTATTTGAACACAATGAAAGACCTTGTGGTCATTATCAACTTATGCAATGTGGCAAAATAGTACATAAGTATGGTTATTTCACATGATAGAAAATAGATATTGCAAAATGAAACAAAAAAGCATGTGTACAACTTTGTCTAGTGAGGTATGTGTCACCTTATAATGAAAATGCATATTACCTCCAATCACGTCACCTCAGATACACCTCAGATACACAAGAAAATATTCACCATGGGTGACCTGTAGTGATGGACGAACCAGTCGATGCTCAGGATTGGCAGGTTCACACAGTCTTTTTGTAAAGTCTGAGCTCGGGGCCAAACGTGACACAAACTTGCATCTGAACCCTGAGTTTGGACTTTACAGTTATGGGTTGTGGTGGGGGGAGCTGTAATAGAAAGCATATAGTTAATAATAAATATTGTTATTATACTTAACACTCCCGTGACACATCCTGCTTTCCCATTGTCCCAGAAGCTTCCACTTCTGGACATGCTCATTAACTTCTGGGGTTATTCACTTCTCGCATCACTTTGCAGTTTTTGGTTGGCTGCTGACACCAGCTGAAAACTGCCAACATGCTTGCAGTGACATAAGAGTTCACCCGAGTTTATGACTCAGCCAAGAACCCGATTAAACTCTGACTGTCAGTGTCAGCCTGGTTCTTGCTCTGTACAGATGCTTGTTTGTACAGAGCGATGAAGCAGAGCTGACATTGATCTCGCCTGTGAACTATGTCGGACTGAAGATTTTTTAAAATAAAGATGGAATCGCTAAATGTGTTTTTTGTTTTATTTCTAATAAAAAAATTGTTTCTGTGTGTTGTCTTTTTTATCACTGTTTACTAGAAATTCATGGTGGCCATGTCTAATTTGGCGTGACATCATGAATTTCGGTATTAGTACCAGCTTATAATACAAAGCTGGTATTAACCCCATTATTACCCAGCATACCACCCCCACCAGGGCCGCTGGATGAGCCAGGTAAAAAATGCCTAAAAATGGCACTATGAATAATGCGCAACTTCCAGGGGTGGCTGAGGTTTTCACCGTGGGGGGCCCAGAATACTTGGGCCTTACCACTCTGAGGACCCCAGCCCCCAACTGCCTGGTTTTACCTGGCTGGTGATCAAAATATGGCGGGAGCCCACACAGTTTGTTTTTTTTAATTATGCTGTTAAATAAATAAAAAGTTAATGGGCTTCCCTATATTTTGATTGCCAGCCAAGGTAAAGTCATGCAGCTGGGGGTGGCAGCTCGTAGCGGTCCGCTTTATCTGTGCTGAGGATCAAAAATACAGCGGAGAGCTACATCATTTTTTAAAAATTCTTTATTTATTTTTACACTTCTGTATGTGTGAGGGACCCAACAGCCAATCACAGATGCTGTTACAGAATGGGCATCGGTGATTGGCTGCTGGAGTAACCTGAAACCAGCTCATACATTCTATCATCTAGAATGTATCGGTAGATTCCAGGTAACTCCAACAATCAATCACAGATGACCATTCTGTAATAGCATCTGTGATTGGCTGTTGGGTCCCTCATACATATAGTAGTGTAAAAATCAATAATTGATTTTAAAAAATGACATGGCACTCCACGGTTTTTCTGATTCTCAGCGCAGATAAAGCGGACAGCTACGGGCTGCCACCCCCAGCTGCCTGGCCTATAGTATCCTGACTGAGTTTTGTCCCCTTTTTGAATACTGGCACCACATTTGCTATGCACCAGTTCTGTGGTACAGACCCTGTTATTATGGAAGCTGTAAAGATTAAAAATAATGGTCTGTCTTTCACAGTACTTAATTCCTGCAGTACTCGGGAGTGTATGCTAACTGGGCCCGGGGATTTTTCAATTTTATCATGTCATCTGTCATGGAATTTTTAGTATACATACTGTGGAAAAAAGGCATTTCATAGTTTGGCTTTTCCCTCATCTTCTTCCACCATTTTGCCCAGACTTTTTTTTGAGGGGGCCAACACTATCAGTTTTCAGTTTATACTGTTTATTTAGTTGAAGAATATTTTGGATTATTTTTACATTCTCTTCTAACAAGTCTTTCTGTCCCAATTAGTGATGGGCGAATCTACTCGCTAGGACTCGTTACTCGGCGAGTAGTAAGGGACTCGCTACTCGGCGAGTTTTCCAGCGAGGACTCGCAAAGTAGCGAGTCCAATGCAAGTAAACGGCAATCCTAGTTTTACTAGCGAGACTCGCTATATCACATCGCTATGTCCCCAAAATCGTTTACAGAATCGCACCGCTTCACGGATACCCGCTGTAAGCAGCGATTCCGAGCGAGTCTGAGCGAGTCTTAGCGATTCCTAGCGATTCTACGAATCCGAGTCCTGTATTCTGTATTCGGGACTCGCGAATACAGAATCTGTTATGTTCCGACAAAGCTTCCGAGACAGCCTAGCGTGTTAGGTCAGACAAACTTGTGAAGATGGACAAGCATGTTAGCCAATCATATTCAGTAATGCCACAGCCATGTTGGTTGTGGCATTACTATGATTGGCTGCTGTCCATCGTGATGGCTATGTCATGGATGACAGGCAAGGCTGTATATAAGCCTTGCCACCGCCATTTTGAGCACATTTCTCTGAAGATCTGAGCTAGAGCAGGGTGAGGTAGATTCTGGAGCAGATCATAGGGATTGTCAGTGAGTGTAGGGAACTTCAAGATTCCTTATATTAACCCCAAACAGCTCTTGTGAGAGCTAGCAGGAGGACAGAGGAGTACAGTGTACTGTGAGACTGTAGGCAGGCAGGGAAGCAGGGAGCTGCAGTCCTACAGTGTCTTCACAGGAGCGACCTCATAGCTTCGCTTACTCACTCAGCTGTTCTAATAGCTGAAGTCAGAGGCTTAGCTGAGGTAGTATTAACAATTTTTTGGCAGCTGATATATTTTGGGTCCTAAAAACCCCTTCAGCGTTATTTTGTCTGTGGCAGAACAGTGCGTTGCTGCTCTCCTAGCTGCAAATAGCACGTACGCCACCTACTTGTGCGACTACTTGTGCGCACTTAATAATTTTTTCAGGGACCAGTGTGCTGCTTCACTGCCAAGTGTTAGCACACACTTAACCCGCCAGTAAGTGACGCCTGCAGCAACACCAAACTCCATCTCGGTGGCTGTGCGCACTTTCTAATTTTTTCAGGGACTAGTGTGCTGCTTCACTGTCAAGTGTTAGCACACACTTAACCCGCCAGTAAGTGACGCCTGCAGCAACACCAAACTCCATCTCGGTGGCTGTGCGCACTTTCTAATTTTTTCAGGGACTAGTGTGCTGCTTCACTGTCAAGTGTTAGCACACACTTAACCCGCCAGTAAGTGACGCCTGCAGCAACACCAAACTCCATCTCGGTGGCTGTGCGCACTTTCTAATTTTTTCAGGGACTAGTGTGCTGCTTCACTGTCAAGTGTTAGCACACACTTAACCCGCCAGTAAGTGACGCCTGCAGCAACACCAAACTCCATCTCGGTGGCTGTGCGCACTTTCTAATTTTTTCAGGGACTAGTGTGCTGCTTCACTGTCAAGTGTTAGCACACACATAACCCGCCAGTAAGTGACGCCTACAGCAACACCAAACTCCATCTCGGTGGCTGTGCGCACTTTCTAATTTTTTCAGGGACTAGTGTGCTGCTTCACTGTCAAGTGTTAGCACACACTTAACCCGCCAGTAAGTGACGCCTGCAGCAACACCAAACTCCATCGCGGTGGCTGTGTGCACTTTCTAATTTTTTCAGGGACTAGTGTGCTGCTTCACTGTCAAGTGTTAGCACACACTTAACCCGCCAGTAAGTGACGCCTACAGCAACACCAAACTCCATCTCGGTGGCTGTGCGCACTTTCTAATTTTTTCAGGGACTAGTGTGCTGCTTCACTGTCAAGTGTTAGCACACACTTAACCCGCCAGTAAGGGACGCCTGCAGCAACACCTAACTCCATCTCGGTGGCTGTGCAATTGTCAACAATGTCCCAAAAACACCAAATTCCCAAAAACCAGTCTGCAAAGGGACGAGGTCGGGGCCCTAGCAGTCGTGAACAACAAGGCACTGGTAGAAGTAGACAGACGAGGATTGATCGATCCACCTTTCTGCTGTCTAAATTTCCCAGTACTCAACCTAAATGTGTCTTGAGGCCGGAAGAGCAAGACCAAATAACATCTTGGATGGCTGACAAGACCTCAACCACTGGTTCTGGCAGCACACAATCATCCTTGACACCATATTCAAGTGCCGCTACTGACAACGCGGGGTCATCTAATCCGCAAAATCTTCCTATTTCCTCAAGCCATCGCCAGACAGAGGAAAATTTAGACCGCGAACTTGGACATTCGGAAGATTTATTTGGTTCTTATCAGCCATTCATACAACCTGACCTTTCTTTGTCACTGCCCGAACAGATACTTGAACCAGACGTACATTCCATCTATGGACAAAGTTTGGATTCACCTCGTCCTGAAGAACGTCCCTTTCAACAAAGGCATAGACCGTCTCAGGAGGTGGAGGATGATGATGATGATGAGACACACATCTCATCTGGCCAGCCTGACCAGTCACGTTATTCAGATGACTTTGAGGAGGAGGGGGTGGATGATGAGACCACTGATCCAACCTGGACACTTGACATGCAGAGCCAACAGAGCAGCCAGAAGGAGGAAAGTGGTTATGTACCACCGCCTAAAGCACTCAGGCTTACTCCTTTATCCAGAATCCAAGCTGTGACAACAGTAGCCCAAATTGTGTCAACTGTTGCACAAACTGTACCAACTGTTGCCCCAACTTTAACAACAGTTGGCCAAAATGTGTCTACAGTTTGTGTTGGCCAGACTCATCCTCCAGTTCCTACACCACAACCTAAAGGACGAACATCCATTGTCTGGAAATTTTTTAAAGATAGCCCATCAGTAGCAAATGTCGTTATATGTAACATCGGCTATGCCAGGCTGAGCAGAGGCCAGGGCAAATCAAACTTGAGCACCAGCAGTATGCGAAAGCACATGACTCTTAAGCACCCAAGTCAGTGGTTGGCCCATCAGGGTTCGACATCAGGACCTTCTGACCTCAACACCGTTATGCCACCTCCGAATCGTCCTTCACCATCTACTGTTCATGCAGCAGCTCCTACTCATACGATCTCCTCACAAGCTGCGTTAGACCAGAGATATGACAGTAGTCAAGTGACTTGTGAGTCTGCGCCAAATGTCCAGTTGTCCTTTCCACAGCTGTATGAGAGGCAGCTGAAGCACCCATCCACACACCCTTTTTCTCGACAAATGACAGCGCAAATTTCTAAGCTGTTAGCTGTAGAAATGCTGCCATTTAGGCTTGTGGATACTGAGGCTTTTCGGGAGTTGTTGGCTGTGGCAGCACCACGATACACTGTCCCCAGTCGCAATTTTTTTTCACGTACTGCCATACCCGCGTTACATCAGCACGTGGTTAACAACTTGAAGCGTGCACTGACAAATGCTGTGAGCGGAAAAGTTCACCTGACAACTGACACCTGGACAAGTAGTTGTGGACAGGGCAGATACATATCCCTAACGGCTCACTGGATCAACCTTGTCGAGAGTGTCCCAAAGTCTAATAGTGGAATATCTGCGATCCTACCAACTCCACGAATAGCGGGCACAGCATCATTCCGGGTGTCCGCGTCCTCATATACTTCTACAACACAATGTGCGTCTTCTACTTCCTTGACCACTGCTGATTTGTCCGCAACATCACGTCAAAGTTGGGAGCTTTGCAGTACTGCATCAGCCAGGCGACAACAGGCTCTTCTGAAGCTCATCTGTCTAGGTGACACACCTCACACTGCAAACGAGCTGTGGAAAGGTGTTAAGCAACAGACAGATGAGTGGCTGGCCCCACTGCAACTACAAACAGGTCTTGTGGTCAGTGATAACGGACGAAACCTTGTTGCAGCAATAAAGCTCGGTAACCTTCAACACGTGCCTTGCATGGCTCACGTACTGAATCTTGTAGTTCAGAAATTCTTGAAAACTTACCCAGAGTTATCTGATCTACTAGAGAAGGTGCGTAGAAATTGCGGACATTTCCGACATTATCAACGGCACTTGCAAGTCTATCTGCCCTTCAACAGCAATTTAATTTGCCCAAACACAGATTAATTTGCGACATGCCCACACGATGGAATTCTACATTCCATATGTTGGCTAGGTTCAATGAGCAGCAGAGGGCTATAGCAGAATATCAGCTGCAACATGCCCGTCACCCAGGAAGTAATACAAGACACATTGGTACGATGGAGTGGGTCTGAATCGCTGACCTTTGCGAGGTTCTAGAGAACTTCGATTACTGCACAAAACTGGTCAGCGGTGATGAGTCCATTATTAGTCTCACCATCCCCATGCTCTGTTTGCTTAAAGATTCTCTCCTGAATCTTAAAACAGAATCATTGAGGGCACAGCAGAGGGCTATGGATCCACATTTTAACATCCAGGATCAGAGCCAGCAAAGCCAATTTCAGCCGGCAACATTGGCTGCAGAACAAAACAGTGATGAGGAAGATGAAGACGATTTATTTATCCATGGTACTGAGGTGCACCCTGATGGAACTCCAAACCCCAGGTTTATGTCGGTACAGCATGGGTGGGCTGAAGAGCAGGAGGCGGAGACCGATTTTGAGACCATGATGCCTATTGTTCATCAGTCAGGTGACACAGAAGACATGAGTCTTTGTAGCCTAGCACACATGTCTGACTTCATGTCTCAATGTCTGTCCCAAGATCCACGCGTCATTAACATCTATGACAGCGACCTCTACTGGTTGTCAACATTCCTTGACCCACGCTACAAAGACAAGTTTCCATCGCTGCTGTTGCAGTCACCAAGGGGCTTAACGATGGATCATTTCAAAAGTGTGGTTGTTGACAATTTAATGTCAATTTCAACATCTGACTCCGCTATACCACGAACAAGCAGCTCTTTGCCACAGCAGCCTTTGGTTCGAACACAAACGGCCACATTGTCAAGAAGAGGTGGTGGTAAGATGTCCACCAACTGGGCGATGTTCAACAGACCTTCCAATCTGCAACGGATTGTGCCTACGGTCCCCTTGTCTAGGAGACAAACATTGTCAAACATGTTGAACGAGTATGTGTGTGACACTACCAGCTTCTTAACCGACCCCTCTGTACCCTTTAATTACTGGGTTTCCAAGCTTCACGCTTGGACTGAGCTGTCTTTGTATGCCTTGGAGTTGCTGGCCTGCCCAGCTGCTAGTGTGACATCAGAGCGTGTTTTTAGTGCCGCTGGGGAATTTTCACTGATAGAAGGTCACGGCTGACTACAGAAAATGCCGACAGACTCACTCTCATTAAGTTTAACAAGGACTGGATATCATCAAAGTTCTGAACCCCTTCAGACGACAGTACCCAAACCTAGAGGGACATTTTCAAATTTGTTACGTTTGGCTGAGTGCGGTTTCAACATTATGTCCTCTTCTGACACAAAGGATAAACAATGTGCCTCTGCTAAGAAGATTGGATAAATAATGTTCCTGCTACACTTGCTGCATGACAACAAAACTACACAATCAGTGTCAGTAATGTTACTTTAATAATGCATGCACTTGTGATGATTTTTGACCGTTGATTTATGTCAGACAATCCAATACAGTCTCTTGGCTGAATTTTTTAAGGCAACAAGCCTATGCCTGCATTGTGGGCATTTCTCAAACTGCAATAAAACATATAGTTTGGCTCAAGTGCCTTGCATAAATTTTAAAAATGTTGACCCTGCCCCTTGGGCTAATTTTTTGAGGCAACAAGCCTATACCTGCATCGAATACGTTGCTTGTACTATGCTCTCAGGACAAGCAAGACTATATTATGGGCCACGCTCCCTCCTCAATATCTAAAAAGAGTTCATCAAGCCCCTTGGGCTAATTTTTTGAGGCAACAAGCCTATACCTGCATCGAATACATTGCTTGTACTATGCTCTCAGGACAAGCAAGACTATATTATGGGCCACGTTCCCTCCTCTATATCTAAAAAGAGTTGATCAAGCCCCTTGGGCTAATTTTTTGAGGCAACAAGCCTATGCCTGCATCGAATACGTTGCTTCTCCTATGCTCTCAGGACAAGCAAGAATATAGTATGGGCCACGCGCCCTCCTCAACTTCAAAATAGAGTTGATCCCGCCCCTTGGGCTAATTTTTTGAGGCAACAAGCCTATACCTGCATCGAATACGTTGCTTGTACTATGCTCTCAGGACAAGCAAGACTATAGTATGGGCCACGCTCCCTCCTCTATATCTAAAAAGAGTTCATCAAGCCCCTTGGGCTAATTTTTTGAGGCAACATGCCTATACCTGCATCGAAGACGTTGCTTCTCCTATGCTCTCAGGACAAGCAAGAATATAGTTTGGGCCACGCACCCTCCTCTACTTCTAAATAGAGTTGATCCCGCCCCTTGGGTCACCTGGGCCGGTCTCTCAAAATGGCCTTGGGTTGGGAGGTCCATGTGGGTTGGCCAGAAAGGTTGGTACGGCCTCTGGGTCGCAACATAGCTGTCCCGCCGTGGTGTGTGCCTGTCCAGCCTGTTGTCCCAGATTGCTGCCACCCCTCCAAATATGAAAAGACCTGGCCAGGGTGGTTTGGAGGCCGACATGCGTCTATGACAATATGTATTGCTGACCATGCCCGCAGTCGTCTCTCGAATGGAATGTCATCCAAGAACGGTATGAGACAAAGTCAGCATTACACTGTCCTCTGCGGTCTTGTGGTGCCCCCGGGATCAGAGCAGGGCTGCTGGGGTTCCAGTTACTCCCCACACTGCTGGCAGTCGGGAGTGGAGGGCGCTGGTGTGGCCCTTCATCCTCCTCTTCTTCTATCTGTGGCCCCAAAGGTGGTGGTGGTGGTGGTGGTGGTGGCGGTGGTGGTGGTGGCGGTGGTGGTGGCGGAGGTGTTGGTGGTACTCCCTCCTCCTCATCTGGTGGGGGTTGAGGGACCTCCCTCCCCTCCTCAGGCAGCTCTGCTGGCGGGTGATGACACCGCCTCCGAAAGTGAGCAGCTCTGTGGGTAAATATAAAAAACATTTGGTGAATGGGTTGCGTTTGGAAACAAAACCATAGGCCAAACATAACATGTGCACGCTTTTTTGACTCAGTGTATCTGTGTATTCTGTGTCTTTTAATTGTTGCCCTTAAGATGGAATTGCAGCAAATAAATTAATGACATTTTTGGCTCATGCGTCAAACTATATTGTATTTGTGGGTAGTGTTGCTCCACGATTTTTTGCCATTACATTACAAATTTTAAAATTTGTCCGCACTATTACACTGTGCCCTGCCTTAGGCAGGACAGCTATGTAGTCACTTGAAGACATATTAGTGGCCACAACTATTGCTTAGACTTTTTGTGGAAACTTTATGTGGACAAAGCTATAGCCTGACACTGTGAGGCAAACACATTATTCAGGGTTGTTTGCCATCAGATGGACACAAAAACACACAGTGTGGATGGCCTTGGTCTCAATGCACATAACCCAGATCTACAGGGCAGGTGAGCAAGACAGGAAATGGAGTCATGCAGCATAGGTGACACATGAGTATTTGGCGTTAGTGGCCTACACTCCTTTTTTCTGCCATGTATGTTAATCAGGAATGTCTTGGTAAATAAAACACACCAAACAGATGGCTTGGGTTTTGAAACGACTGTAATGGACATAGAGTATGGGGTTGTTTTTGAGCAGCAGGTCACACATCGTTGGTGCCAAACAAGGTGGTATGCACAGATGGACAGTTTTACAGTTATTCCAACGGGGCCGAACAAAAACCCGGGAGCAGCAAGGACAAACCTCGGGTTTCCTAAAGGACCTTGGACATAAAAGCCTGTTGCACTTAAAATATGGCCCTCTTTAGTTTGATTTTATACAGCATTAATACACTATGTTTTCCGGAGGATTCGTAATGTGGCCATGAGTTTACGACAAAAAAACTAAAATTCACATGTGGGCCCTAATATCTACACCATCACCTTGCAGCCCCAAATAAACCCATGGGAAAACTGAACCACACATATTTGTAGTGATACAGGGTATGTTCTGAAATGTGTGTGACTGTGTCAACAATCTGGGATGGTGTACAAACAGTTTAGTGCAAAAGGGGTATATCCTTGCAACGTTATTTAGCTGAAAAAAACACCCACAACTTAACGTGTAGGGATGTATGTGGCCCTTATGCAAGTCGAGGCCATTAGGAACTGATACAAATGAGGCTTATGACAGGCAAACCAGACAGGGCCACACCCCTTGAGGCCATTGCAGGGAAGAACATGGCTTTGTTCCACAAACATGCCAACAATAATAGCTAATTGTGAGGTCACGGAACATTGTGTCTGACCACCCTGCAGAACATTGCTTATTTGTCCCAACGTCACAATGTGACTATAAATGTGTATGTCCTGGATCATTGCCAAAGGTAATAGAATTGTGTTGCACCATGGCAGAAACAAACCCCAGTGTGGGTATGTAAACCAGCACACTCATTATAGAGCTTCATACGTACACTGTCTGCCCTCGTGGACAGGTCCTCTCCTCTTGTACCTGTATGACCTGATTGTCTTCATGTACTGTTTTTTGTCATTAACCCTTATCCTCATGTAAAGTGCCATGGAACCTAATGGCGCTATATAAATAAATAATAATAACAATAATAGTAAACAACAGTGAGGCAGACACATACCTTGGCATACGGGCCACCGGTTCTAGAAATGACAGCCGTTCATAGTGGCAATATATTATCCTGTGACCAGCTTCCGGGCCCCCCTCCATGATCCTCCGGTGTTGCCGCTTGAATTGGTCGCGGCAGCTCCTCCACCGCTTCATAATGTGGTCAACTGTGAAATGATTTCAAACTGGGTTTAGACCTCTGTAACATTTGAAACACTAAAAGTA
Source organism: Allobates femoralis (assembly GCA_033576535.1). NCBI lineage: Eukaryota > Metazoa > Chordata > Amphibia > Anura > Aromobatidae > Allobates > Allobates femoralis. Next base: position 205,339,001 of record JARQOC010000003.1, on the reverse strand, counting down.
TGTGTACAAATCAACAATAACATTTTATTCATGTTGTGTGTGGAATGTGTATACAAGGCACATGGACACGACAGTGTGGAACATCATCAACAGCATTACGGACATTGAGCTCACGTGGCCACAATCACAAATGGGGCAGGGCACATGTCAACGCATAGAGAATGTAATAGTGCGGGCACCAGACTCCGCTCATTAGTGGTATTTATATACACCCAACCCCCTGGCCTTCAGAGCCAGGAGGACCAGCCCTTAAACTAAGTGTACTATTGTGACCCCATCCAAATATAGGCAACCATGCGACGGCGCATTATAACACATTGAGGGCCCTGTATACCCTACTATGGGGGCCCTGTATACCCACAAGGGCCCTGTATACCCACTTCTGGGGTCTTGTATACCCACGGGGGGGCTGTAGACCCTACTATGAGGGCCCTGTATAACCACTGGGGGCCCTGTATACCCAGTGTTGGGGGGCCTGTGTACTCACGGGGGGGTCTGTATACCCTAATATCGGTGGCATATATACACACTGGGGGGGCCTGTATACTCTGCAGGTGGAGCTGTATACTCTGCTGGGGGGCTGTCTAACAGTGATAGCCGCTGTATACAAGGATGGCGGTCAATATGGTTTCCCACTTTTTTGGGGCTAAAGTAGGGGGTCGGCTTATACACGGGTCGGCTTATACACGACTATATACGGTAAATGCAATATAACGTGTGAACACATTTAACTCACCCATATTGCTCTGCACATCATGGCCACAACGATGAAACGTTGGGAAAATGCCCTGTGCGATCTCCCTCCAGGCCGTAGTCCGCTGGACATTATCCCCATACGCAGGGTCAGTGGGCAGCCAAAGCAGGGGCCGAGCCTCCACCAGAGCAATTAATTGCAGGGTGTCGACAGGGGCCATGCTTCCTCGCTGTGACTTTCTGCGCGTCCAGCCAGGCAGCTCGAGTCGGCTTATTTCCTGTTTGCACAAAGCATGGGGTTTGCTGCAGAAAATCGCTTGCCTCGCCTCAAACATATGCGAGTTTGGCCTCGGAGACAGCAGCAAAATACAGTTGCGAGTGGGGCTTCCGACACGGCAATGCGAGCGCTTTCCGACACACATCTGCGATTTTTAAATCACACATTACTCGCTATTACTCGCTTCCTCATTCATTAACATTGGACTCGCTAGACTCGCAACGAGTAGCGAGTCCCGGGCTCGGACTCGCTAGAGTCAAGCGAGTCCGAGTAATTTAGGATTCGCCCATCACTAGTCCCAATCCTTTCTTCCTTGGTTTTCTTTTTGCAAAATGTATTTAATTTTCTGTAATTATTTAATAACTCATCACTACCTACTTGCTTTCATTTTGTAAATGCTTTCTTTTGTTACTTATTGCACCCCTTACAGCTATATTGAGCCATAGTTGTATTCCTCCTATTTCTAGCTTGTTTATTCTCTTAGGATACCGTATATACTCGTGTATAAGCCGACCCCCCTACTTTTGCCCCCAAAATCTGGGAAAACCTATTGACTCATGTATAAGCCGAGGGTGGACCTCAGCACAGGTATACAGCCCCCAGCAGTGTGGTATACAGTCCCCCCAGTGGTATACAGGCCTCCCTAGTGGTAGTATACAGCCCCCAGCAGTGTGGTATACAGTAGCCTCCCCAGTGGTACATACAGGCCCCAGAAGTGTTACAGCAGCCTTCCCAGGGGTATATACAGCACCAGCCCCAGGGGTATATACAGCACCAGCCCCAGGGGTATATACAGCAGCAGCCCCAGGGGTATATACAGCACCAGCCCCAGGGGTATATACAGCAGCATCCCCAGAGGTATACAGGCCCCCCCATCAAGATCCAGGGCCCCCCCCCCTTGCTCGGCAAACTTGTAAAGTAACATCATTATACTTATCACTGTCCTGTCGCGCCGTCCCGCCGCTGCCGACATCACGCTCCTCCATCTTCATTCAGCGTCTTCCGGCTTCCTGTGGTCGGCGCAGACAATGACGTCATTGCCTGCGACCACAGGAAGCCGGAAGAAGACGGATGAAGCCGGGGATCGTGATGTCGGCAGCGGCGGGACGGCGGCGACAGGACAGTGATAAGTATAATGATTTTACTTTACAGGTTTGCCGAGCAAGGGGGGGGGCCCTGAATCTTGATGGGGGCCTGTATACTGATGGGGGTGGCGGGCGGGCGGTATATACTGTGCACAGGTCATAATAAGGATACTCATAAAAGTGTCCCATTTCCTTATGTACTCTTATTTCTCAGGACATCATCCAAGTTTGCTCTAAGATTATCTCTTAACTGTTGAATATTTACCTTCCTGAAGTTTAAGTGTCCCTGTAGTCCATCTACTATAGCTCCTATTAAAGTATACATAAAAACATATTATTGTGTTATTATTATTACCCAAGTGACACCCTAACCTGTATATTTGATATGCGGTCTTTTCTGTTGGTTAATATTACATCTAGCAGTGCCCCATTTTTTTTTGAGTCCTAAACCAGTTGTGAAAGGTAATTGTCTTTCATTGTTGTTAAAAGTCTTTCATTGTTGTTAAAAGTCTATTTCCTTTGCTGGACCTGCTTCCCAATTTATTTCAATGTAGTTACAGTCCCCCATAATTATGACTTCTACATGATTCGCTGCTTCATCTATATTTTTTATGAGGATATTCTCTGATGCTTCTATTATATTTGGAGACTTATTACAAATTCCTATCTGTATTTTATTATTCTTTCTCCTTCCCCTTATTTTTATCCATAAGTACTCTACATTTTCATTAGCCTCACATATATTATCATGCAGAATAGGTTTTATTGTTAATTTCTATATAAACACACCCCTCCCCCTTCATATTTAAATAGTTATTTCTGAACAGATTATAGCCTGATAAAATACCAGCCTAGTCAAGGATCTCGTACACCCATGTCTCTGACTTACGCTTGTGGTTGGGTGGTTTCCACAAATACCGTTAGTATTTTGGGTTATTTCTGTTTTCGTCCATCTTCTATGTATGACTGTGTGAACATGTTCTTAGCTTTGTGTCTCACCCTCTGCTTCTGTACACTTCGTTTATGGTTATTTTTATTTTGTGTTACACTTTTGCTTATAGTTAAGAGTGCAGTTAAGGACTGTCCGGGACAGCTAAAGTTGAGTGGGGTGGCATTGTTTAATTTTAGGGTATCAACCTCTGTGGTCAGGCAGAGACAAATCAGTTTTCAAAACCCAAGTCTGAATAGGGACTCGTTGATTGCAGGTTTAACATCGCTGCTGATTTGTTCATCCCCATGTGACTAGTAGGGCTCAGTAATAACAATCTCTTTTCCACTGTTAAGGACATTCTGGGAGTACTAGATTCATGTGATAGAAAATACATGTAGAGCTGAATTGCAATTAATCATTGTACTAATCTGGGTTCTGGCATTTGTGTACTAATGATAGTTTGTTAATGTATACATGTACTTATGGTGGTTCTGGTGATGTATTCATGTGCTAATGCTGATTCTGGTGATGAATGAATGTACTGATGGTGGTTTTGGAACTGAATTAATGTGCTGAATGCAATTCTGGTGCTTTATTCATGTACTGATAGCAGTTTATTTTGGTGCTCTGTTCATGTACTGGTTGTGATGATTCTGATGCTGTATAGGCACCCCTTTCAGGATCAGTAACTTTTATTGCTATACTTTTTCCTGTTATCTTCCTATAAGCTCCAAAGAATCCAGTGTTGCAAGTGACTTGTCAAGCATATGTTAACCCAAACTAATCGTGCACTGCTCCCCATTCTCACCTCATAGCAGTGATAGCAAATTATAGTGAAGATTTCTACTATCACTGTTGCCAGCACAGGAGAGGTGGGCAGGATTATGTCTGTGGATAGCAGTGAATTATAACTTTGGATTTACATATGCTTGACACTGATTTCTCCAGGGCTTACAGCAAAATAACAGGAGAAAATAGATACTGAAAGATAGAGAGATGAAAGATAGACACTGAAATATAGAAACCAAAGCAAATTGACTACATTTAAAGTGAGCAATAAAAGCAGAGAAAGGTATAAGGGATAATACAGTACTTAAGGAGAAGAATTCAAACAAAAAAGGGTTAGTGTAAATTCAAATCTTTGCTTGTAGCAGAAGATATTTATTGTATGTCACTGAAGAAATCACACATATGGAACATGCCCACCATCATTAAAACATAATGGAGGATAAGCGTAGGGTGTGAAACACTATATAGAGATGAGATAGTGAGTGAAAGTATCGGGTCATTCCATGTCAAGTGAACCAATGATTATTACCTCTATATTTTTAATTCTTTTGAGATTTTGTTATTTGATAATAGCATGTCAGACAATGCAAAATGTGAAGAGAAAATTTTTTAAAAAAATTTATTTTTTTTAAATGATTTTCAAAGTTCGGAAAAAGTGCGAATTTCGCTGTTGCCTGCCTTTACGTTTCTCCTCATAACTAAGGCTAGGAATAAGATAGAGAGACAAAATAAACACCATTCTATTCAGAACTATACAGGCTTTCACCAGATATGTCACAAGAGGATCTTTGTTAATATTTTACCCATGTGATCGCAAGCGCAAAACTTTAAAACGCATTTCCGAAAAATCGGCGCGCTTTAAATATTTCAAAAACTTCCCATGTGTCTGCTTTGCTCTTAGCCACATCTGTACCAAATTTCAAGTTGGGATCGCGATGGGATCATATTTTAAAATATTTTACTATTAATAGCGTCAATGGGTCATTCCATATCAAGTGATCTAAATATGAATATTTTTTTTTACCTGACGTCTTTAGGTTTTTTTTATTTTTTTTCCGTTATGAAGTACTACTTTAGTTAATTACAAATTAAAAGTTTAGAATTTTTTTCTTCATCAGTTAATTTTTTACAGATTTTTTAAGTTTAAAAAAAGGGTGAATTTTGGCCTGGTATGACTTTACATTTTTTTATCTTGGGCTAGAAATAAGATAGAGAAGCAAAATAAACACCATTCTACTCAGAACTGTCCAGGCTTTCACCAGATATGTCACAAGAGTATATTTGTTAATTTTAATTTTTTACCCATGCGAACGCAAAAGCAACATTTTGAAACGCATTTCCGAAAAAACGTTTTAATAAAAATTTTCCAAAACTGCCCATGTGTCTTTTATGCTCTTAGCCACATCTGTACCAAATTTCAAGTTGTAAAATATAAAAGGGGGGGACAAGAGGCGCAATAGTGCCCTATCACTAGTGACACTAGTATGTGGACGGTGGTGCTGTGTGGCCGCTCACCTGATTCAGTTGTGGTCCCCACAACTGGTTTGACTGCGTTTAGGAATCAATGTTCCAAGCTGCTGCAGGACCTCCACCTACCACTGGATCGTGGTGTGTTCCGAGAGAGATGATGGGAGTGATGGTGTGTCACGGTCCGCGCTGCTTCTGGATTAAAAACTCACCAAAGAGCCCAGCAAACTTTCATCCTTTTTATTCCTTATTCCAACGCGTTTCAACGCCACAACCCGGCGTCTTCCTCAGGGAGGAAGACGCCGGGTTGTGGCGTTGAAACGCGTTGGAATAAGGAATAAAAAGGATGAAAGTTTGCTGGGCTCTTTGGTGAGTTTTTAATCCAGAAGCAGCGCGGACCGTGACACACCATCACTCCCATCATCTCTCTCGAAATTTCAAGTTGGGATCGTGATGGGATCATATTTTAAAATATTTAACTATTATAGTGTCAATTCAAAAATCTTGAATTCAGATCTGTTCAACCTGTGGTCTAAAAGCGTGGGGTCTATATTTATCAAATCCATTATTTTTAGACATTACTGTATTATTTTGATATGTTACAGCTTAGAAGCAGGAGAGGACATATAGGAAAAAGCTTTGTTAGGGCTCAACCTGAGAAAGCACAGGGATAGACAGTGAATGCAGAGCAGATGATAGGCCAGCAGCTCTGTCAATCATGTTAAGTGTCTACCCACTGCATTCAGGAAGTAAGACAGCTCGTTCAGACCTTTTATGTCCTGACATGTCTGGACATCTTCACTCCTGAACAAACAATAGTCTGTACAAAGCCATCAAGGCTGTGTACTAAAATATGGGTGAGTAAATATATTAATAGTTTAATGCTTTTATTATTAAGGGTCAATACACACAGTGCTATTCTTAGGGATCATCATTCAGAAAAACAGCCCCATTGATTTCTATGGGGTTCACCACATGCAGTGTTTTTGGAAACACTCAAGAGTGAGTAAATCACTGCTTGAACTACTTTTTAATCGCTGCAATAAACGCAGCATTTATCATTTATATAAAAAAAGCTGCCATTTTTTTCACTAGCGATTAAAAAAACTAATGCATATGTGGTAAAAACTTGGTAGAAAAGCAAGCTGACAAAACTGCAGCGTGTATCTGTAGACAGAAAAAACTGTGCGCGCTAGCCCTAAAACTCACTTTATAGTAATACAGTTCTATCTCAAGTGTACTGTAAATCTTTATTTTTATTACCTATCTTCCTTACTTAATATTAACTGTATTTTTCCCACACAGCAATGGCTGCTACTTCTCAAGAAACAGCATTTTATCATAGACACTGTTGCAATCCTTTTGAAAAAATATGAATATGATTGGCGCTGGTGGCTGGCTACTGTACTCTCCAAAGATTGTGAAAATGAAGAAGTAGAATTGACTTTATTGCATCCTTCTGGTCCAGCGCCATCCTTTGTGTATCCAAGAAAGCCAGACATTTTAAAAGTGCACAAAAATCAGATATTAACTCAGGCGGAGCCTAACACCGTGACAGGCCGGACATACTCTTTGACACACAAGGAAATGGTGATTGCTAGTAAGCGTTTATGGACAAGATTACATTTCACCCACTAGAAGGGACAAATTGATAAAATGCCACTTTAAAAACATACTATTAATTGTTTGATTAGTTCATAATTTATAGAACGATGATTTAACTACTGTACTATTCTTATTAAACACTTCATAAATCACATGTTTAGTGATAGAATAGAAAACAAATTTATATGTATAAATAGGGGTTAACATTTTTGGTTCTTTTAATCTTGTTTAATCAAACTTGAGGATTTGATCACCTTTCTTCTTTTAGTTTGTTCAATACATTCAAGTTGAAAATGCTGAGCGTTGTGTTCTGATGATTAAGATGTATTTATCCTGGCACTTATGGGATTTGTTTTTTGTGTTTCTTTTTTGTTGCATATAAATGTTTTATTCAATAAGTTGTGATAACTCATACAACCATAAAATAAAAAATATATAAATTTGACAGGTCCCAAGTTGAATCTCTGCACAAATATAACCAAGAACACAATCAGTCATTTTTTCACAATTGCCCGTCAATAGTTTGAATTTGATATAAAGAAACATAGTCTTGTAACATATCAAATGAAAGCTGTTACCGTTCTGAGTAAAATGATGCCTCTCCCACTTCATTATCTTATTTCTAGCCTGAGATAAAAAAATGTAAAGTCATACCAGGCCAAAATTCACCCTTTTTTTAAACTTTAAAAATCTGTCAAAAATTAACTGATGGAGAAAAAAATTCTAAACTTTTAATTTGTAATTAACTAAAGTTGTACTTCATAAAGAAAAAGAATAAAAAAAATCTAAAGACGTCAGGTAAAAAAAAATATTCATATTTAGATCACTTGATATAGAATGACCCATTGACGCTATTAATATTAAAATATTTTAAAATATGATCCCATCGCGATCCCAACTTGAAATTTGGTACAGATGTGGCTAAGAGCAAAGCAGACACATTGGCAGTTTTTGAAATATTTAAAGCGCGCCGATTTTTCAGAAATGCGTTTTAAAGTTTTGCGCTTGCGATCACATGGGTAAAATATTAACAAAGATCCTCTTGTGACATATCTGGTGAAAGCCTGCACAGTTCTGAGTAGAACGGTGTTTATTTTGTTTCTCTATCTTATTTCTAGCCCGAGATATGATAGAAAATGTAAAGCCATACCAGGCCAAAATTCGCACTTTTTTAAAACTTTAAAAATCTGTAAAAAATTAACTGATAAAGAAAAAAATTCAAAACTTTTTTTTTGTAATTAACTAAAGTTGTTCTTCATATAGAAAAAAAATAAAATAAAATCTGAGGACGTCAGGGAAAAAAAATATTCATTTTTGGATCACTTGACATGGAATGACCCTATCATGAAATAAATATAAACATTTTTAAAATGATAAAGAATACCTACTTTAATTGAGGGATAAAATATTCTTGTTTAAAATACCATCCCCAAATTATTAATGTGAAGGTATCTGCTCGAATTCAGATTACTGTAATACAATACAAGTAAATGAGGGAGATAAAACCCCCCAAAAAACATTGTATTATCAGAATAAATGAAGAGGTTAAGCAGCACTAAGGAGATTAAACAGGCTCTTTATTCACATAAATGTCTTAATAATAACTTATTCACATACATTTCAGGCCTTCCCATGGGGCTTGTGACAAAAACCTTTGTATTTTTTTTTGCTTTGTTCACTGTGCTGTGGATGTAGAATGGTTTTCTATTTAGTTGTTGTGGCTTCTGCTTAGTTTACTGATAAATATGTATTCATCTTGGCATGGGTTATGTTATTCAATTAAGATTTCACAGAAGGTACTGATTCTCCTTGTGGATCTCAAGCTGGTAGGGAGTCTTTAGAGCTAAAGATTCTTTATTAGGACAACTTCCAGACACTAATCACTGAATAATGTTAACGTGTTTCAGACTTTCCAACCCTTAGCCACAGGGCTGTGTAATGAGGGATATCTCTTTACATGTATTCATTATGTTATGATTAAAAGCTATATATTCTACAACACATAAACCTGAAAATTATTCTAATCAAGCATTTGCTTTGAACTAGCTCTTTGAAAGAATTTGCAAATCTTACTTATTTTGTGCTAGATTCTCTACAATCATGTACTAGTGCACTTAGTGACTTTAACATATTTTGGTGACTAGAGTACATATACATTTTCTGTATAAAAAAAAATGAAAGTTTACTTCAAAAGGAATCAGTCACTCAGTCAGGGCCGGTTTTAGGCAAAGTGGGGCCCTGGGCAAAAGGTTAAAGTGGGGCCCTAAATGCTCACATATTGCACCGTCACACTCAGACATTTAGGTTACATGTACAAGCGCCGCATTCAGACTGGTGAATGAGTGCGATTTATAATATTCAAGACATTCAGCGCTTGTTTGCAGACTTTTTACACAGGATGATGAAGAATGATGGCACAGAACAATCACCGGTAGAGCAATCTGACCTCTACAGATTCATGCTATCGGCAGCACTTCTGCAGTGTTGTCGAGAGCAAGGATTTTTGTTCATCCGTAAACATCCAATCACCCGATGATGAGCCGCATTTTGCTTGTTTGTTGGGCGATTGCCGACCTGTTTACACCTAGGAACTCCAATCTGTGCTGCTGGGATTTATAAATTAGGATGTTACATACACACAACACACAGTATGTGACACAAACACTATATATTACACCTATACACCGAGCACACACACATAGACACACACGGTATGTGACACAAACACTATATATTACATGTATACACCGAGCACACACACATAGACACACACAACCATTCCCATCATTGTCTGTGTCATACAGCCCGGCTCCTCCAGGGAGAGTCGCTCTTTCTAACCTCTCATCCTCTGACCAGGAGATGGGGATTGTGAACACAGGACTCCTTATATTGATTAAAAATTACCTACAAGTGTTTAATTAAATAGGTTTTACAAACTGGAGAGTCAGTAAGAGGAATGTTTCCATAGGATCATCTACTTATATGTCATCTTAAAAAAGTTCTGCTATATTCTTCATATTATAAAAAAAAATACATTTGAATTAAGCCCCATCCTGTTGTTCTGGGGTCACTAGTGGAAATATTGATCTTAAAGGAGTTGTCCAGAATTCTATAAACATGACTGATTTCTTTCAAAAACAGCGCCACCCCTGTCTACAGGTTGTATGTGATATCGCACCTCATCTTAATTGAAGGGAATGGACCTATACTGTAATACCACATGCCACCTGTACACAGGGGTGGCGCTGTTTTTGAAAGAATTTAGTAAAGTTTTATTAATCCTGGACATCCCCTTTAATGCCTTGTAAGTTCTGCTTGATAACTGGCTACAAATGTAGGAATTAAGGAGGTCCCCAAACTCTAATTACTCCCATCATGAACATGTGAAGATTGAAGCCTGCGGGGGCGCTCCTGCTGCTATTATACAGCAATTACAAGGATTTTATAACTTTTATCACAGCGATTTTTCGTTTTTATTTTTCCCTTCGCTTCTTCCAAGAGCCAGAACTTTTTTATTCTTCCTTCCACATAGCCGTACGAGGGCTTGTTTTTTGTGGGATGACTTGTACTTTTGAATGACATCATTCATTCTACCACAAAATGTACTGGAGAATGAGAAAGAAATTCCACGTGCTTTGAAATTGCAAATAAAAGTGCAAAAAAAGTGCAATTCCACAATTTTTTTGAGTTTTTTATTCATCATGTTAACTATATGGTAAAAGTGACTTCATAAGTTGATTATCTAGGTCAGAATAAGAAGATACTGAACATTTTTATTTCAATCATAAAAAAAACCAGAAATTTGTAAAAAAAAAAAAAAAAAAAAAATATTTAAAATACATTTGCTTTATTCGCCATTTTCCAAGACCCATGATGTTTTTGTTTTAATTTTTGAAGATACAGGGCTATGTGAAGGCTTACTTTATGTGCCCTGAGCTGACATTTTTACTGATCCCATTTTTGATCGCCTTTTATTGCATTGTATTGTAACAACGTAGTGGCCCAAAAAACACAATTCTGGCATTTTCATTTTTTTTCCGTTACGCCATTTACCAATTGGATTAATTTACTTCGTATATGGATAGCTTAGATTCTTACGAATGCAGCGATACCAAATATGTGTGTTTTTTTTTATTTTTTTTTTACTGTTTTATTGCTATTTTCAGTTCAGCTCCTTTGGGGGCCCCTAAGAGAGTGGGGGGCCCTGGGCAACTTCCCAGTCTGCCCCCCCCCCCTAACGCCGGCCCTGCACTCAGTTTCTTTCTATCCCATCTGAAAGTATAGTAATGTAGAGGCAACCACCCTGATTTCAATGATACTTCACCTGCTGGGCTGCTTGCTGCTGTTCTGATAGAATTCAAGTGTCGCGATTCCTCTGCTCAGTGTGTCTTGGACATGAGTGAAAATCTTGCTGCACTATGGAATCAGAGCTGAGCTGAGCTGTCAATTCTCTTGATTGACTGCTCAGCCATTCTATCTGAGATTGAGAGATGCTAGGTTTCTTCAGGTGCTAAATAGTGATGGGCAAACCCAAACTGTGAAGTTCTGGACCTGTACTGACCATATAGTTTTCGTGCACAAGGTCTCGAACACAGGTTTCCATGGAATAAACGTGTTACAGTTTGGGTTCAGGGGCTGTAAAATAAAGCATATAATTAATACTAAACATTATGATTATGCTTACCCGTCCTCCTGCCCATTAACTTCCTGTGGTATTCACTCCAATTCTCGGCACTTGGCTGTTTTCAGCTGGTGTTGGCAGTGTTCGTGCGGTGACATCAGGGTTCACTCGAGTACATTGACCGAAAACAATTTTGGTGCAATTTAGGCCTGAAACTGCAAGCATTGTGTCCAAGGTGTTCATCTGCATCTCCTGTTCAAAAAGAGTCCCAAAACCATGACACAGTTGAGCCCTTTTTCATCCTATTATTCCTTGAAATAATAAAAAAATAACGCGTGAGGCTTCACTGTATTTTTGGTTTCTAGCCAGGTACAATTAGGCAGCTCGGGGTTGGAATCCTCAGAGCAGGGTAACCCAAGCTGTCTGGGTCGCCCTCGCTGCAAATTACAGCCCGCAGTCACTCCACAAAATAGAGCATTCATAGAAGCGCTATTTTCTGGCACTTTACCCAGACTTTTCCAGCAGCCCTGATAGCAGTGACATGCTGAGTAATAATAGGTTTAGGGCCAGCTTTGTATTACCAGCTGGCACTTCAGCTCTGCTACATCTGTGTGAGGCGACACACAGGTCTGCTCACACAGTCGAGCAGGCACAGACTCAGCTGAAAGCTGTCAGAGACTTCACCTGAGTGCATAGCTGAGGCCATAAAATGAGTGCATGTCGGCAGTGAAAACGTTGATGTCAGAGTCGAGGTTACCCAAGGGCACAGCTGACGTTCCCGCACAACAGTGTGTCTCCTCGCAAAGATGTAGCAGAGTTGAAGTGAAGAGATGCTCGCCCGCCTGTGGACTATGTCGGAAAGGTTTTTTTGGGTAATAAAGATGGAGTCCTAAATGTCTTCTATTTTATTTCTAATAAAATATTTTTTTTCTCTGTGTTGAGTTTTATTTTACCGTTTACTAGAAATTTATAGTGGCCATGTCTAATTTGGCGTGACTCCATGAAATTTGGGTTTATTGCCTGCTGGTAATACAAAGCTGGCCCTAACCCCTTTATTACCCAGCATGCCACAGCCATCAGGGCCGCTGGACAAGCCAGGTAAGCGCGTGGAAATGGCACTAAGAAACAATGTACCATTTCAAGGGGCAGCTGCAGGCTGGGGTTTTCAGTGTGGGGGCCCCAGAATGCTTGGGCCTTATCATGCTGAGAGTCCCAGCTGCCAGCTGCCTGGTTTTACCCGGCTGGCAATCAAAATATGGCAGGAGTCCACACATTTTTTTTCATTATTTAAAATAATTTTAAAATTAATGAGATTCCTGTATTTTGATTTCCAGTCAAGTTAAAGCCAGGCAGATAGTGGTGGCAGCCTGTAGCTGTCTGCTTTATCTGCGGTGAGAATCAAAAATACCATGGAGCTAAGTAATTTTTTAAAATTATTTATTAAGTTTTCATTACTTTGATATCAGTTAATCTGTGAAGTGCCTAACAGCCAATCACAGAGTGGACATATGTGATTGGCTGCTGGAGTAACCTGAAACGAGCCCAAACATTCTGACATCTGGAATGTATGTGCTGACTCCAGGTTACTCCAACAGCCAATCACAATCACCATTGTGCGTGACAGCGTCTGTGATTGGCTGCTGGGTCCCTCACATATATAGTAGTGTAAAAATCAATAAATAATTTTAAAAAACGATGTAGTGCTTCACGCTATGTTTGATTCTCAGAGCAGATAATGCAGACAGTTAATGGCTGTCACCCCCAGCTGCCTGGCTTTACCTAGGCTGGCAATCAAAATACAGGGAAGCCCATTAATTTTGATTGCCAGCAAGCAAAAACCAGGCAGCTGGGGGTTGTGATTCTCAGTGTGGTAAGGCCCAAATGTTCTGGGTCCCATGCTAATAACTGCAGCCCGCAGCCACCCCTTAGATAGCGCATTTATCATAACGCCATTTCCAGGTGCTTTACCTGGCTTGTCCAGTGACCCTGATGGTGGTGGCACGCTGCATAATAAATGGATTAATGCCTTTTGACACTTCTTATGTGAACTGTCTCACACCGATTTATGGCTTTTTACACTCACTGAAGAATCTTCAGGTCTCCACAGGCCACTAATCATAGAACAATAATACAATCGGTTCCTTTTATCTTGTAATTTTAACTTTACCTTACCAGCTCCCCTCCTCCTCTCTAGCCTGACTCTGATTTATGTCACCTGTCGTATTTTCTACATCATCTAACCCTGCTTTCTTCTTTTTTATGCTTATATATGTGTGTATCTTCAGACTATGCATCATCATCAGCCTGATGAAGGGGCCATAGTGTCCCGAAAGCTTGCTTTACTTACCGTCTTTTCAGTTAGCCATTAAAAGGTATCAACCACTGAGGACTCTCAGATTGCAATATTTTACTACCTACTGGCTAACACGGTACAAACATTTTTTTACATTTTATTTTTTTTTATTGTTGCTTTTACCACATAAAAATAATTTTACAAAAAGAAAAAATGTTATTGCTTTGCTTTATTCTGATAAGTATAGTTGTTTTACTGTTTTACTGATGAAGATTTATGGGCATGTTTTCTTTGTGGGACAAGATGATGTTTTCATGGATACAATCTCTATTTGTATACAACTTTTGGATTAGGTTTTATTTCACTTTTTTGTCAGCTGGTAATTTTTTTTTGTACTGTGTTAATTAAAACGGTAAATAATTTGATATTTTATAGCTCAGGTCGCTCCACATGCAACAAAACCAAATATGTGTACTTTGATTTATTTTTGTAGGAAACACATGCATTTATTGGTATCGTTACTTAGAAACTAGGGGATAGGTTGCTAAGTACAACAGCCACAACAGGGCAAGCATACAGAGAAAGACAACACGCAAAGTGAGGCAACACAATATATGTTCACTTGTGGAATAAGGAGAAAGAATATATGCAAACAAAGGAGACCTCTTACAAACGTAACCAATCACCTGAACAAAGGTGCCAGTCAGATAAAAGTGATAGCTCAGTACAAATTCCGTGAAACACCTTAGAAATATTTACAAGGAATTAATACAACCAACTGAAAAAGGAGAGTATATGGCCTTGTTCACACATATGAGCTTTTTTAACCTTCTCTGCGTTTTTTGGGCTGTTAAAAAAAAAGCACGTGCGTTAACGCAGGGTGCAGTTGAGTCTACATGCGTTTTTCAGCTCCACTTGCGTTTTTTTCCCCCAGTCCAAAAAACGCTGCATGCAGCGTTTTTTGGGTGCTGGAAAAAAACGCAGGGGTTGCTCCCAAAAACGCATGCGTTTTTTTTAACATGGGGCCCTATGGGAAACGCATGCGTTAACGCAGGGCACATATAGACATATAGGCGTTTTTAAAAGGCTCAATGAGGCACCCTGCGTTAACACTAGCGTTTTTGCCTGCGTTTTGGGGTAAAAAATGACAAAGTCCAAAAAGGATTCTAATCCTTTCAGACACACAAGGGACATTTTTTGGCACTCTTAAAAAATGTGGTTTTAGGAGTGCTAAAAAAAGTGTGTGAACAATGCCTATATAACAATACCCAAAAGGTGGTTGGAAAGAATAAGCAATAGAACACAGGTGATCATCAAACACCATATGAAAAGAAGGCAATGTGAAGGTAAATAAGAATTCAGCACTTGGACAAGAACTATCTAAGCTGTGGCTGAGCAGGGAGGGAATCAGACCATGAACCAAAAAAATCACCACATTAATACCTGAGCCATGACACAGAATGCCTTTTAGACTATGCTGCTGGCAGGGTCTAATAGGCCACTCTAGATCACATACCTGGAGGTCATTATTTGACTTTAGGTTGCTACAACAACTGACGGCAACCTGCAATTATGAACATAGTGTCAATCAGGTGGGAGAGGATGTCCCTTCTCTCTCCTAGGTTTTTAATGCCATGATTGTAATTGGAATCATCATGGAATTTAAATTGTTAAATAGCCAGGCCTGCACTGGCCTGGGCTGTTATAATCAAAGCTCGGCTATCACTTAAGCCAAGCTCCTGACAGTGATTATGTGGGCATATCTCTTGTACCCACTTTCTATTCTTCCTGACATATGATGCACAGTTTCGTCATATCATGTGAGTATATCCCACAAATGAAAATCCCCATATGTCATAGTGATATGATGGACCAGCACATCATATTTAGGGGTATTTTCTAGTTATTAAATTGGTTTTGTCAGTTAATTGTATAAAGATAAGAAAGTTTTCAATTGATGTTTTTTTCTAACTGTTTTCATTCTCTTGCTGTGAGATTTTTTACCTTACAGATTGATACCAAGGAGACTGACTACCAGAGACTGGCTGAGTATGGTCACATTCACACACAACATTTTTGATGCATTTTATGAGGATCTGCATATCAGCTGCAAAACTGGATCCGCTTTTCAAAAAAATGCATCACCTGTTGACACATTGCATTTTTGATCCGTTTTTGCTGTTTTGACTGTTTCATTTTTTTGAGCTCATAGACAATGAAGTCAAGGTGAAAAGTGGATCAGAAAAACGCCACACAATTTGACATGCTCATTTTTTGTGAGGATCTGATTTTGAGCCAAAAAATGGATCCTCCCAAAATGTTTCTGAATGTCAATTTTTGTAATACATTGACTTTGTTGGGATGCCCAGAGTAAATGCATTTAATTGCCAAAAATAGATTCTCAAAAAACGCAGGAAAATGCTGTGTGTGACTGTAGCCCATTTGCAGCAGTTTCTCTCCAGGAGAGGAGTTAGACTAGGGTCACACCAGCATTTACCACTGCATTCAGGGGGGTTCCGTTTAAAACATAGAATTTGGCAGCATTAGAACAGTGTTACCAGAAAGGTAAGGCTGCGTTAACGCTGTTAATTCATTGTTATGGCTGACGGAACTCCAAGCGCAATTCAAACGTTGGTATCTAACTGACGGTTTTTGAAAACTCACACTATTTCCAAGCGCATCACATGAAGTGCGCTTCCACATCATGTGATGCGCTTGGAAATACCGCGAGATTTCAAACACCGGCACTTAGATGCCAGTGTTTGAACTGTGTTCGGTTCTGTCAGCCATAGGAATGAATTGAAAGCTTTAACACAGCCTTACCTTTCTGGTAACACTTTGCTAATGCTGCCAAATTCTATGTTTTAAACGGAACCCCCCTGAACGCAGTGGTAAATGCTGGTGTAACCCTAACCTTAGGTTTGTTTCACAGCTGCATTTTTTTGCCTTGCATCAACATCTGTCCAAATCCTGAAGCATCTTGATCAGATATGTGTTCCTATACTTAACATGAGGCTGCAGGGAAATGCGTTGATATTAGAATTTTGGCGTATCTGCACCACTGCATCGTTTTAACCTCCTCCCCAAAACGCAAAATGTTGTGTTTTTACGGCACGACAAAAATCCTGATGTATGCAGATCCAGACAAATGCGTCCCTAAATAGAATTGGTCCCAATGGCGTCCGGATCCATCTGGGATGGACCCGTCGATCCTGATGTGTTTTTGTCACTAGGCGTGCCCAAAGTCTGTACTCTATTCATGTATTTCACTGGTCTGTTCAAAGAAAATCTCTCTTTGTCTCTCTCTCTTGCTCTTTCTCTTTCTCCCGTACCAACAGTGCTACAAATTCCTAATCAACATGTAATTTGTATGAAAAAACGCAAACACGGATCAGGGCAAAAATGCATGCAAAACTGATACAACCGTTTTTGTGCCTAATCCTGTGCTTGATCAGAAAAAAAAAGCTGCAGTTGCATATGATTTTACATGTGTCAGTGGATGTAGATGCTCCCATTTTCATCCTGATTAGGATGCAACACAAGTGTGAAACCAACCTTAGCTTTTTGAATACCTGTCAGATCTCTCCAGTCCATTAATTTTTATACAGCAGTTGACTGATCTCTTAAAAGCACTGATAGACAATTAATTTTGCTGTTGCATGGAGAAACTCCTGGCCACAGCTGTTGCTCAAGGAGGAGAATCTACCCCACAATCAACCAGTAAGGCTGGCTTCACACTGCAGTTTTTTCACTGATCAGTGTCCATCAGTGTTTGGGTGGCAAAACCAGAAGTGTCTCCAAAACTCAGGACAGGTGTCAATCTTTCAATTATAGTTTTTCTCTGCAAGTTCCTCTCCTGGTTCCTCTCCTGCTTTTGGCACACAAACACTGATGGACACTGATCAGTGAAAAACTGCAGTGTGAAGCCAGCCTAAGTAAGGATGATGTAGAGTGTGCGTGCGGCTTAAGAAAAAACTTTAAGATTCCCCTTTAACCTTTTCATGGCTACAAGCCATAGATTGGGAATCCCTGCTACATACTATTTCTTTATATCAGTTTTATGTGTTTTGGTAACTAAAGTAGCAATGTTTTATTGCAGTTATAAAAATAGTACAAAATTTTATTTCTTTTTACTGTCAATCAGTAAATGCCAAGCACTGTCTTTCTAGCTGCTGAGAAACCAAAAATCCCTGTATAGTCTGACTGCTGCAGGTCGTCAGAGCATGTAGGCGTTACAGATTCATAACAGCTGGGGAGCTACAAGCAGGCAACCGGCTAGTGCCTTAGATCATAGCTATATCTATTTAGTTTATGTGGCGCCCCTCGGGCTAGGCGCCACAGAGAGGTATTACACTTTATAAAAATAGGTATTCCTCTGTAAGTTGTGGGTTTAGGGTTTAACCTGTGGAGTCTCAAGTTACACACACACACCCAGGACTAGGTCACCTAGTATACAGGGACTGATAATTTTGTAGGTCCAGAAAGCGGGTGGAGCCTAGGTTAGTGAAGAAGTAGTTGAGTGACAGTTCGTTCAGACAGTACTGGGAAGGCAGTCAGGAAGGACGCGCCTGACAGCATCGCTGACAGGAGGGGTCCCCATCTCTAAAAGGGGGCCCAGGACAGGAGGGGACGGACAAGAACTGGTTGGAGCCGGCTGGTAACGTCCAGGGAAGAATTGGCAACAAGGGAAGCCCAGGCGGTCAGTAGTTCATCTCTGGCCGCAAACCGACGAGCTGCGGGCTCATATTCACCGGGTAGCCGTTAGCGCCACAAAAGGTAACTCGCCCCTCAGGCCCAAAATAGGTCCAAGATCACAGGAGCATCGGTCCAGATTCCGGTGGCGGGAGGTTTTGCTTACTTGTGCTCCAGTCCGTATCGGTAAAGGAAACCCGTGCTCCACCGTGGGAGATCAGAGAACTGGTGGGAGAGCTCTGCAAGGGTGGTGAAAGACAGAGAAGAGCAGATTAGACCCCGAAAGACTTGAGAAGGAACATCTGCAGACTCCATAGGGGGTCCCTAAACCGGTAAAAGACACCTGTTATACCAGACTGTACCATGTTTCATTTTAACATCTGTCGGTACCCAGTAAAGTGGAGTTAGAGTTGAACTGGTCTCTGTTATTCTTCTCGTCGGTGCCTGGAGGGCTTCAGCACCATCAGCAGCATCTCAGTGGAGGGGTAAGAACAACCACCACTACTCCCCTCATTCCCCTCATCATCCTCCATCACCACTGCCCTGAGGTAAAAGCTTCAACTGTGGGGAGCTGGACCACACTTAGCTGCACCCTTTATTACCTCAGTGGCTGGCCTGCAGAGCCAGTACCCCAGATTACCGGGAACCACAGATGGCGTCACGTACCCTTGTAAATATTTCCTCTCCACCATCTAACAAATGACGGCCAGGGCACGGAACCGGGAACCGACCACCCGTGATTCCCCCAGTTAAACCATCAAACTCAGGCCCGATATCCGAATACCCCTAGCCCTGGGCCCATCATTTATATACATTTTATATGTTGAAGTTTAACATGTATGCCTACATTCATATGTCATCTATCTGCCTCTGTTATGTAATGCAAACAAAAATCACTTTTGCTTCATAAAGCAGGTGAACGCAATGATGTTAATACTGGCAAAATGAAATAAGCATCAGTCATTGTAAGCAATAGTAAGCAATCTCACAAATAAGTTTTGTAATATTCCATACCAGCAGCAGAAGAAATTAAACTTGGAATAAGAGGTGGAGACATTCTCCAGAGAATTAATTACCATGAAGTGTTTTCAACCTTTAAATTGTGTATTAAAATGCCTTCAGGCCTTCATCAGAATTGAGAAAAAATTCATGCCTGTTTTATTTGATACATTCAAATATATTTATTTTTTTCCCATTGCAATATAATTGCATGATGTACTGTACTGATTAACTATATTACCTGAAGTATTTATGCTCTTCAATAATAATGGCTCCTATGATTCATTGATATGCTGCAGAAATATAATTCTAAGCAACTGGAAGAAAATGTTGGGATTGTTTTGCTCAAAGAAAGAATGTACTGGATAAACATGTTCTAGTGCAACATAATATATTCATTTTTTACAGTTTATGTAAATTTTTTCATTCTCAGATTATTGAGTTTTTGGTATGAATGAGTTTCATAATTGTGACAGATTATTCAATTGTTACAAAAAAAAAATCAAATGTAAGTAAATAATGTCATCACCTAGACACATACAGTACATCTAATTTAAACGTAAGTTTTTTTTTAGCTTTATATTACAGAACTTGGGATTCAGTTAGCCCCTTCACGACCTTGGTCGTATCTACATAGCCTAGATTGCAAGTTTTAAACAACCTACGACATATAGATATGTCTGAGGCTGGCTTCACACCACGGTGTGATCCGGTCCGGGACTGTCAGGCATGAACCTGACAGTCCCGGACCGGATCAGCACACAGAACCGGAGGCCAAATGTGTCCTCCGGTCCTGTGTGCAGCCGGATGCAGCTGCTAATGATTCAGGACCGCGGCTGGCAGGGAGCTAGCCGCGATCCTGACAGAACAGCGGCGTGCAGCCGCCAGTGTCCGGTTCCCGGATCCTCCCGGTCCAGGGCAATCCGGCCCCATAGGCTCCCATGTTAGCGAGTGCCGGATTACCCTGATCCGGGAGAATCCGGGCAAATCCGGGATCCGGTAAATTGGGGAGATTTTTCTCCCCGGACACAAAAATGTTGCAAGCAACATTTTTGTGTCCAGAGAGAATAAACAGAATTCTCCCGGATTCCACCTCAGAGATGAAACCGGATGGCAGAGGGCTGCCATCCGGCTCCATCCGGCCCCATAGGCTACTATGGGGCCAAAAACCGGTCCGGGGCTGTCTGGTTTACACCGGACAGCCCCGGACCGGATCAAACCGTGGTGTGAAGCCAGCCTTAGGCTGGTTTCACACTGCAGTTTTTTCCCTGATCAGGTTCGATCAGGTTTGTGTGCCAAAATCAGGAGAGGAACCAAGAGAGGAACAGGCAGAGAAAAACTATAATTGAAAGATTGACACCTGTCCTGAGTTTTGGAGACACTCCTGGCTTTGACACACAAACTTGATCAAACCTGATAAGGGAAAAAACTGCAGTGTGAAGCCAGCCTTAGATTTTGCAGGCACGGCAGCGTATGCCTGCACAATCACAATCAGGTCTCTGGCTGATGTTACAGCTGACACCCACCCACATTCAGCCAGGAGCGGTGCCTGTGCTAACTCCCTAAATGCCACTATCAATATCAATCATGGCACTTAGGGGATTTGTAGAGTGATCACGCTGACTCCTTCTGATCATTGCCTCGCGATGTAATTGCAAGGGCCTGATCGTCACCAACTTCCGGGTCACCTGACTATCGTAAGCTTCATGGAATATGCCTGCAACATGACATCTAAGGCTTGTGACAGTGCAGCTCTGACAACTGCAATGTATTGAAATGATTGACCTTTGCACTACAGTGCAACTGCAATCAGAGCTGTAAAAGGTTGAAGTGTCATAAAAAGACTAAGGAAAAAAAAAAAATTGAAGAAACATTTTTAAAAAAGCAGAAAATAAAGATCAAAAGAGAAGATTTTTTTTTTTCTAATAAATAATTGAATCTAAGTAAAAAAAAATACACATATTTAGCATTGCTGCGTCACTAACAGCCTGCTCTCTAAAACTGCTGCAACACTAGACAGTATATGTGTGGGAACTAGCATAATGGCTGCATGTGAATAGCAGGGCTGTCTGCACAGCTAACAAAGACAAGGGAAAAAAACATGGCAGAAACTGCTTATGAATCTATGAAAAATTTGAGAAATCTTAGCTTAAAGCAGCGGCCGCTGCGTTCAAGAGCCCGGTAACCTCGTCACGGTTTTTCTCATTATACCGGGTCCTAACCGTGTGCCTCTCTCATGGTATAATGCTGTATGTGTGGGTTTATATGCCTCTATCTACAATTAAAACCAGCTGTGAGGGGTTATAATGGACATGACTACAATAAAATGGATACCAAACATTTTCTTAGATTCATAAGCAGTTTCTGCCATGTTTTTTTCCCTTGTCTTTGTTAGCTGTGCAGACAGCCCTGCTATTCACATGCAGCCATTATGCTAGTTCCCACACATATACTGTCTAGTGTTGCAGCGGATTTTCACTTTAAATGTCGTTTTTTTTCTTGCTTGCACCTAGACATAAGGTTGAAGCCAGTCTTATATTATGTAATTGTAGTACTGACTTTTTGACTGAGCTCCCTTCCCCGCCCGGTGGCCATGTTTGGTATCCATTTTATTGTAGTCATGTCCATTATAACCCCTCACAGCTGGTTTTAATTGTAGATAGAGGCATATAAACCCACACATACAGCATTATACCATGAGAGAGGCACACGGTTAGGACCCGGTATAATGAGTAAAACCGTGACGAGGTTACCGGGCTCTTGAACGCAGCGGCCGCTGCTTTAAGCTAAGATTTCTCAAATTTTTCTTAGATTCATAAGCAGTTTCTGCCATGTTTTTTTCCCTTGTCTTTGTTAGCTGTGCAGACAGCCCTGCTATTCACATGCAGCCATTATGCTAGTTCCCACACATATACTGTCTAGTGTTGCAGCGGATTTTCACTTTAAATGTCGTTTTTTTTCTTGCTTGCACCTAGACATAAGGTTGAAGCCAGTCTTATATTATGTAATTGCTCTCTAAAACTGTCACACTAATTAATCCCTTTAATGAACAAAACAACGTAAAAAATAACTAGAATATGTATCAAAAACAATGTATTTTCATCATAATGCAAACAAAAAAGTGTAATAAAAGAATTTAGAAAAATCATATATAAATAAAAATGATACCACTGAAAACATCATCATGCCATGATACAGCTCCATCAGTGAAAATATAAAAAAAGCTATAGCTCTCAGAAAGCAGCAATGCAAAACTTTATTATTTCTATAAATTAATATTTATGGGGTAAAGCAGCAAAACAAAAAAAAAAACTATATAAATGTTGTATCACTGTGTTTGTAAAAAAAACGTTATGTGGCCCAAAATGGTACCAATGAAAACTTCAACTCATCCCACAAAAAACAAGCCCTCACATGTCTCTGTTGGTAAAAAATAAAATAAACTATAGCCTTCATAATTAGGTCAGGCAAAAACCCTTTATTTTGTATGAAAAGCATTTTTAGTGTGATAGTAGCCAAACCTAAAGAAACTATATAAATAAGTTTCAATGTAATCATGCTGACCTGAACAATAAAGTTGCCTAATCACTTATATCAAAAGATGAACAGTGTAAACATACTAATAAAGGCAATTATTCAACTGCTGCTCATTTATTCTGCCTCTCAAAGTTCACAGTAATCTTCAACTTACATTTACCCTGCACTGTACACTGAGTACTCACATCGGCGATTACGAGTAAATCTATGACAAATATGAATCCCAATAGAAAATTCACTGTAATGAGGCAAATGGTGTCACTTTGAACTTTCATCTGACCTGTAATTTGGCAGTGTCAATTTTTAGGCGTGCACAAAAGTGCAGTCAACCTCAGCTTTATGTACCTTTGAAAAAAAGGACACAGCTGAATAGAAAAAGAGTCAAGTGTAAGTCTGCTGCCTTATTAGTGAATTGACCCATCTGGAATTTCACTTTAATCACGTATTTTGTAGATGTACCTGGGAACCCAAATATAAGTGCTCCGCATAGAGCACTTGATACATGTGAACTGACCCAAAATATTTTGTACCCAAATTGCTATCAATAGCATTTAACTGAACCCACATGAAAACAAATCCCCACCAAGGTCCGCCATCTGTTAATGGAAATATAGGGGGTTGCAAGGTCACTGGTGGCATAAAGGCTCTGGAAAAGTGCCATGGCTCCTCACCACCCCCCAAAAAAAAAAAAAAAATAACACCAGCAAAAATCTATGCACTCCTCCTTTCTGAGCCCCACAATATCTAAACCACAGATAACACCCACATGTCTGACATTGTTGTAGTGAGGAAGCCTACTTAATTTATGGGGTTTGTTTCTCTAAAAGCACGAGCTGAGCACAATGTATGAGCACTACAATGTACTGGGCACTAGAAAGGCTTATTTTTAATTTTTAATAATGCAACATGCCCTGCCTTTAAATCCATGGGTGTTTTCCAGAGATAAATGTGTCACTATACCTAAAGATGAACTCCCAAAGGAGTGTAGTTTAAGAAATGTGGTTACTTGAGGGGGTCATTGCTGTCCTGGCACTTAGGGGTTCTGCAAATGGAGTCCGCAAACTTTTTTAGGAAAATCTGTTCTCCAAAAATCAAATGGCGCTCCTTCCCTCCTGAGTGCTGTCTTGTGCCAAAATAGTGATTTTCCACCACATGTGGGGAAACAGCATACTTGGGAGAAATTGCACATCAAATTTTAGGTTGCATCTTCTGTTCTCCTTGGAAAAATAAAAATATTTTGTTCTAAATCAACATTTTTGAGGCCTTTTCACATTTCTTTTTTGTTAAATTCTGTGAAGCACCTGGGAGTTCAAGATGGTCACCAAACATCTAGATACATTACTAGTGGGGAATAGTTTTCAAAATCAGGTTATTTGTAGGTGAATTCCATTGTTTAGGTACATCAAGGACTAAGGCTGGAATCACATCATGGCACAGTCCGGTCCGGGGCTGTCCGGTGTAAACCAGACAGCCCCGGACCGGTTTTTGGCCCCATAGTAGCCTATGGGGCCGGATGGAGCCGGATGGCAGCTCTCTGCCATCCGGTTTCATCTCTCCGGGTGAAATCAGATTATTCTCACCGGACACAAAAATGTTGCTTGCAAAATTTTTGTGTCCGGGAAGAAAATTCTCCCCAATTTGCTGGATCCTGGATTCGCCCGAATTCTTCCGGATCCTTCCGGATCCGGGGCAATCCGGCGCTCCCTAACATGGGAGCCTATTGGGCCGGAATGCCCCGATTCGGGAGGATCCGGGAGGATCCGGGAACCGGACACTGGCGGCTGCACGCCACTGTTCCTTCAGGACCGTGGCTAGCTCCCTGCAAGCCGCGGTCCTGAATCATTAGCAGCTGCAGCTGCGTCCAGCTGCACACAGGACCAGAGGGCACATTTGGCCCTCCGGGTCTGTGTGTTGATCCGGTCTGGGGCTGTCAGGTTCATGCCTGACAGCCCTGGATCGGATTGCGCCGTGGTGTGAAGCCAGCCTAACCAAATGTGACATGACACCTGCAGACCATTCAATCAAAATCCTGCCCTTCAATATTGTGCTCCTTCCCTTCCGAGCCCTGCTGTGTGTTCAAAATGTTTTTTTTCACCACATATGGAGCATCAACATATCAGAGAAAGATGCACAACAAATTAAATTTTTTTCTCCTGTTGCCTTTGTGAAAATGAAAAATTTGTGGCTAAACATTTTTGTCAAAAAAATTTACTTTTTTATTTCCACGGTTCAACGTTATAAAATTATTTTAAGTACCTGGAGCTTCAAAGGGCTCTCCACACATCTAGATAAATTCCTTGTGGTGGTTCTAGTTTCTAAAATGGGCTCTCCAAACAGGACATATTATCAGCCAATTCCAGCCAATTTTCCATTCAAAATGCTCCTTCTCTTTCGAGAATCGCTGTGTGCCCAAACAGTGGTTTTCCTCAGCATATGGGATATTGGTGCACGCAGGTGAAATTGTACAACAAACATTATGGTGCAATTTATTCTTTTACCCTTGGGAATATTCAATATTTGAGGCTATATAATGTTTTTATTTGAAACAGTAAAATTTTCATTTTTTACTTTCACATTGCTTTACTTTCTGTGAAGGACCTGAAGGGTCAATAAACTTCTTGGGTTTGGTTTTGAACAGTTTAAGGGGTGCAGTTTTTATAATTGTAACACTTTTGTGTATTTTCTGCCCCATAGAACCCTTAAAGTCACTTCAAATGTGATGTGGGCCCTAAAAATGTGGATTGTAAATTTTGTCGGAAAAATTAGAAATTGCTGAAAAAATTTGAACCCCTCTAACTTCTTAATAAAAGTTGTTTAAAAATTGTGCTGATGTAAAGTAAACGTGGGAAATGTTACTTTTTAACTATTTTGTTTGATATAATGGTATGAAAATTCAAAATTTGAAAAGTTCAACATTTTCGCCAAATTTCTGATTTTTTTCACATATAAGCACAAACGTTATCCTAAATTTACCACTAACATTAAGTCAACTATGTCACGAAAAAAACTGTCTTGTAATCACTGAGATCCGTTGAAGCTTTGCAGAGTTATAACCTCATAAAGTGACACTGGTCAGAATTGCTGGTCAGGAGGGTTAGAACAAGCTGGGTTGTAAAAGGGATTAAAGAGGTTTCCAGCACTAATTTAACAGTTTCTCTTATGACCTAACTCTTCCCAATGATCATTTTCCTAATATACTTCTATTACCTGCCCTGTTTCTGTAAGTTCCTGTCTGTGTGGCTGCTGTATTGCTCTGTTATAATGCAGCCATTGCTACTGAAATCAGAATAAGACAAACTTAGCAGTGCACATCATTGATAGGGGCGGGGAGACATCTCAGTGAGTGACAGCAGTCTGAACAGGCATAATCAGATAAGACGTCACTCTCCTCTGCTTCCATTCTGCTGATACTTTGAAGCTGGGAAGTGCTGCAATGGGCTGCTGATCGTTAGAAATAACGCAAAGTTTGTCAGCTGAAGTTATTGCACTTCAAAGTTTCAGCAGAATCTGTCTGCACCACGCATGACCAGATTCAGATCAGGCTTCATGCTCCTCTCCTGGATCCTACTGAAACTTGGAAGAGCTATCCCTTCAGCTGACAGCAATGTGATATGCCTTCTAATGATCAGCAGCTTATCGCAGCACTTGTCTACTGAAGTGATGGTGCTCCAAAGCATAAGCAGGATCCAGGCAGAGGAGGCGAGTGAAGTCTTATCTGAGCATGGGTGCTCAGAGTGCTTTCAATTACTGAGAGGTAGCCCCACCTCAACCAAGGATGCATGATACAGAAGTGGCTGCATCATAACAGAGAAATAGAGCATCAACACAAACATGAGCTTCAAAAAGCAGGACTGGTAATAGAAGTATATTAAAAAATGATTATTAGGAAGAGTTGGGTAACATGAGAAGGGGTTAAATTAATAGTGGAAACATTTTTTTTTATAAAGGCGATAAGGGGAGACTGGGGGTCTTTTAATTCCGAGTAGGAGTAGTTAAAATGACTCTGTCAGGTCATTTTTGAGCATGATTCTAATAGTACCCTGACATAGTGCTTGGACAGACCTTTCAGAATATGTAAAAATCTTTACCCTTTCTAGTTTTCTTGCTAAATGCATCTTCACACCTTCCAGGCAGCTATCTTCCGCAGTAAAAGTAATTGACCAGACTACTGAATAGTCCAGGTGTGTGAATGATATGTAAATAACCACGTCTATCCAAGCTGGTATTCTGTCCCTCCCCTCTGTGCTGAGCTTTCACTGAATCTCTCAGGTTTCTGCAGGCTCCTTCTAAAGGGGGAGAGATAGGAGAGGGGGAGTTGTTTTGTGCTGCAATGTGTGTGCTGTCTGTAAGAAATTTCTGTGTGTTTATATGATCTTTGGTTTTCCTACACACATGTATTGTGTGTCTGCTCAACAAATGCACAAATGTTCTTATAAACACATAGAAATATCTCCAGTGTATATCCAAAGGAAAGATAGATGAGGGGTTAACAACCACACTGCCGAAATTCACAAGACTTTCAGGGTTTGGTTACAACATAGGTTTATTTGTCAATGTGTTTCAATGCTTTCTGGCCGCTTTCTCAGGACTACCCCAGATTTTCTTAACATTGAAAGGTGCTGGAATCATCACCTCTGCAGGTGATGGAATTATCACCTGCACATTGATAAGGAAATCCTGAAAACATGCACTGTTTTCAACCTTAAGAACTGTAGTTGGCCACCCCTGCAGCAGCACTTGTGAACTCTGGTATATTTTGCTGGCTTCAGGATAGACATGCAGATTGTGATGCAGATTCTCAAAATATACTTCAAAAGAAGCATCAAACAACATACCATTGTTATGGGGCATTACAACAATATGGTGGGGTCACATTCACAGAAGCATCCACCATTTGTTGTGAAAGCAGGAATGTCTGAGAGTGTACTAAGTGGTGCCATCACAAACATTACTGCACTTCAGATTTGAAAGGTCACACAGGTGCTATCCAACAAGTTTGAACTGTGCTGCACTCCCTAACATCACCGCCCCTCACACACTCTGTCTCATGATAGCGGTGAGCTTTATCTGCTATGTGTCTCTTATGAGACAGCTTGTGTTACAAGTGCTGACACCACTGAAGTTATGTCAGGTTACACAGTGGGATTTCCTCTGTTTATCCTGAGACAACCTCATGGAAGTCTTGAAGATGGCTGAAGTTTATGAGCAGGCTCACAAGCATGGTGGGTGCGACAGCAGTGCTGAAGCTTGCTAAGTAATAGTGTAGGAGCTAATGTCTGTGCCAAAACAGCAGGGCTCTACTGTAAAATGGTTTAAGCTGTGCTTTGCATCCTTTGGGCCCTTTTTAAGATGTTTTCTAGGGCCTTGATTTTACCTCTCATTGATTTCCAATAGGTTCGGATGTTCGTTGAACTTTTTAGACGAACTTTGCCCGTTCGGTGAACCATACCGAATTTGATCTTCCAAAGGTTTGCTCATCTCCACAGCCAAACATTGTTTTAGTGATAAAAAGCACAAGATCTCTTGACTACAACTATCATGAAGTATGCATCATCACTACAATCAGGTAAACCAAACAATAATGGAAAAGACCAATGATGTGGTGCTGAAATGCTGCGTAATAAATAAGTAATCATTCAATTATTGTTATTTTATTACTATTGATGGCTGCAAAATGGTCAAATAATGGGGAATGAATATTTAATATATACAACAAAAGTGGAGTAACAGCTGCTTTAACTCATATTTTACAATCTTAACCCCTGTTTGGTGCCAAAATACCATCATTTGCATTTTTATTTTGTAAAAAATATACCAAAGTTAGAAATGATAACATTGTAATCAAATCAAATTTGTGTTCAGTTATTAGGAATTTGCTCAGGCTGCCGAATTTGAATAATATATGATTTACTCTCCCAAAAATGGCAGTTACTTTTTTATATATTTCTTCAGCCAGGGAAAGATCATATGACTGCAGGGATGTCCAGTTAGTTTTCTAAAAACTGCCCCTTAGCTGTCACATCCAATGGAATAAGACAATTAAGTCAATTAAAAAGAATATGAGAGCCAGTATAAAAACATAAGCAGCAAAAGCAACAGCCATTTTTGGATATTCTGGATAGTGAAGAATGACACTTTTCACAAATGAGCTACATAGAGAGAAAAAGCCATAAAACACTGAAAACGTGTGTGGCAGCACATCAGTGAAGAAGATTAGTATGCAATAAAAAGAGAATAATAAAATGAAATTGATTGGATAGAGAAATAGATAGGCGAGTCACTATGTAGCTGTTACCTGTTTGACCAGTGGGGTTAAAATGCTACTGCAATTTAATGAGACTTTTTTCATTTACCCAGGAGCAAGCCACCTATATTGTGTGTCACACATATTTCAGATTATTTTAAAATCTGTGATTGCTGTAATGTGACGTACATATACCCCACACTAATATTGCAGCCTATGGCTTGTTACCAATTTTATTTTGTTTGTTATTTACCTAGCACTTTTTTGCCTCTCCTTATTATGGGGAGAATTGTGTTAAATAAAGTATAAAAAGTTGGAAAAAGTAAGCAGTGTTTTAATAATTATGCTGTTTGGTACCATTGGTTAGAATTAATTCTCTTATATCCATGTATTGTGAGTAGATATGAGCGAGTAGAGAAATATTTGTAATCACTATACTCATTACGAGTACTTTGTAAAACTTGCGTACACATCTGAATAGGGAGTCCAATGTTGGTCAATTAGTAATAGGCTGCGCCCACACAGAGACTACCATAAAATGAGCATTTCCGGACACGTCAGGAAGGTGTTTTTTTGAGTTTTCACTGCATACAACACAATCTCCTCTCACTGGGGTGCCGACTCCCTTTGTGTACTGAAGGGAGCTGGCAATATGTGTCATATTGACAAAGATTGACACACCACTCACGAGCACCAGCATTACTCACCGAGTAATGAGTATCGCGAATACCATACTATCCGTGCGAGTAACAAATAGTAATGAGTATATTCACTCATCAGTAATTCTGAGGTCACTTAAACACTACTAATGCTGCATTTGCATTGAAGAGCTCTAAAGAGGTTAAATAACCTCCTATTAGTACCATACAAGTCGTTTTATAGCTTTGCTGTGTTCTTGATCCATGGCTAATCGATTTGCTGTGTTTCATCTTTTTTGTTCAAAATCGTCAATGCTGGCATATTAGAATTTCAGAAGATCAGCTCATGGCTAAAGGCCCTGTTACACCAGCTAACACCGGCGGAGATGTCGGCGGCGACTGGCGGGTGCGCGCATGTTTTTGGTGCCCCGCCAGCATCGCCACCCCCCGTTTACACGGGGAGACATCTCCGTTGATGGGCTGGCGAGCTTAGACGGGGTTTCTCAAAACCCCAGCAGCGATGCAGGACAATGGTTAGCCTATGGCTCCCATCGCCTGTCAGCTCGCCGGCCGCCGGTTACATGGGGCGATGTGTGCATATCGCCCCAGATCGGCCGCCTGGTTTCACATCACTGATGTGAAACCAGGCGAGCTGTCACAGCCGCCGACATCGCCCCTTTACATTAGGCGACGCAGGGGCGATGTCGCCGCCGATAGGTCACACCCCTACGTCGCCTATGTAATCGGCGGCGATGTGGACTGGTGTGACGGGGCCTTAACTGCAATAGACAATTAAAATCAATATTTGGTATTATTTGATATTATTACATACATTTTGGAAAAAGTTTAGTTTAGTTTAGTCAGGTATTACATAGTTTAGAAACAATTAAATTATGTCCTTAGACAGAATCATTATTTATAATATCAATGTCTACCCGTGCTGCTCGAAGTGGGTAACAGATACATTTGTTCCAGGGCAAATTGCTCAATTTGTTATACAAGACAAGAATAAGCTTCAGTGCTTTAAACTTGTAAGTTATCTAATTTTTATTAAACCTTTACCTTTAAACATTTATGTATGGATTTTCTATGCCTACATGAGTCATTACACTGTACGGAAAGCTGAAAAGAATAAATGTTAGTAGAAACTAATTTACATATAAAAGACCCTGTTGATCTAGAAACAAATACATTCTGCTTCAAGACACATATTTATGAGCTTCATTAGAGCTTTACAAATAAAAGTCTCTGGTCATTTTGTACTGATCACACGATTGATAGAAAAGTGCTTTATGTTTATTTTGAAGTTAATGTGTTTAAAATAGCCTTTTGTCAGTGTAACAGTATTCTTAAAATGTATTATACAATTTAATCAACGATTGATTGGTGCTAAAAATAATGCAGAATGATAGCTCATTAAGATGAAAAATGTGTCCCGATATAAATAAATGTTAGAGGAAAAGATTCATGGACTCAACCTTAAATTCATACAGTCAAGAAGACTGTGGTAGCTAATGT
Source organism: Allobates femoralis (assembly GCA_033576535.1). Classification (NCBI taxonomy): domain Eukaryota; kingdom Metazoa; phylum Chordata; class Amphibia; order Anura; family Aromobatidae; genus Allobates; species Allobates femoralis. The sequence continues at coordinate 205,307,612 of JARQOC010000003.1, read as the reverse complement.
CAAACAAAGTTATTATACATTATTAATAATAATGAAATAATAGTTTTTATTTGAAGTCTAATTAAAGTCAGCAGCATTTTATTTAAAGTGCCTCTCACCTAAATAATAAACTATTCAGATGCATGATTTAAAGAGGTTTTCTCATAATCAAAAATGGTCAAATTGCAAAGTGCTTGTAAAAACAAGCAATTTTGAAGTTTATTTGTTCATAAATGTAATAAATATTGTCTATGTTCGCATAGATGGAGAGATTTTTAATTCTATAGTTTTTGCTTATTGCCAGCAGTGGTGGATATTTTTGTAATCAAAGTGTCCGAATTTGCAAGTGCTGATCTGAAGCTGTGCAAATCACTAAATCCTGGCTGCGTCAGTGCCTCTACTCTTCCTAAAGGGAACCAACCAGCAGGATTTAGTCGCCTGTAAATTAGTGCAGCAGGTAAGTCACGTATGCAGCATGACATCAGTATTTGCTTTATTTTTATTTTTCCTCCCTGTGGGCTTGTCTTTCTGCTGTAAGCCAAACCCCCTCCCTCTCAACCAGACTCATCTGGGAGGGGGGAGTCAGCTTGCAGCAGAAAGACAAGACCACAGGGGAGGAATAAAAAAAACCAAATAGTGATGTCATGCTGCACACATTAATCACCTTATTTACAGGTGGTAAATCCTGGTGCTTTGTTCCCTTTATGCACCACTTCAACAGTTTTTTTTATCACTACTGTAGTGCTGCTTTCAATGTAAGCTCTTTTTCCCCTGTCTTAAGGCCCAGTTACACACACACATAATTGTTCAGAGATTGTTCGCAGATCTGTGGTTGCAGTGAAATCATGGACACATTATTCCATTTGTACACAGCCACAAAATGGAACAATGTGTCCATGATTTCACTGCAACCAGAGATCTGAGAACAATCTCTGCACAATTATCTGTGTGTGTAACTGGGCCTTTATACTCACCTTCCGGAATCTTCATACTTTACAAACCCCGCTCATATTTCTAGTGCCCGTTGCTTCTAAATTGCTGGAATTCAGAATCTATGTCACAGACACTCAATGTATTTTATGAGAGCAAAAAACAAAGCTTCCATAGAGATTTATTGAAAAGTGACCTCCATGGAACACTGGAACTGCTGGTTTGTCACTTTTCACTGCAAACCGACCGGAGCACTGTTGGAAAAGCATTAAGGCAGCGGAAGGTAAATATCAGACAGGGGTTAGGGTACTTAGAATTAGATGATGTAGTAATGATTTAAATACTGCAAAGACAAAGTTGTTTCTACAGCTGCATTGGAGAGTTTTCAGTTTAAACTAACAGCTCATCGTTGCCGATAGTCTGAACTGTCGATCTCCAAAAATACACTGCCTCCCAGCAAGGAGGAAGCTGGGAGGCAGGGATGCAATGCCATCATATGGGGCGCAATACATATCAATGACATTTGTAATGCCTCATGTAATGGCCACTTTACACACACCAACTTCTGTGTCCAACTTCTGAACAACTTACTGGTTGCAGTGAAATCATGGACACATTGTTCCATTAGTACACAGCCATAAAATGGAACAATGTGTCCATGATTTCACTGCAACCAGTAAGTTGTTCAGAAGTTGGACACAGAAGTTGGTGTGTGTAAAGTGGCCCTAAAAGCATGCAGCATGACTCTCGACAATACCTTGAATTGTGCCCTACAGGACATCATGTGGCCTTGTCAATAGAAGACTCATCTCAAAGTGGATGAATGATCAGAAGTAAAATTAGAAATAGTTAACAAATATTGGAAGAGAGAAGAGTAGATTTTGGACTTGTGGCAGTGGGAACAATGCAGGGATGGCTGAGGTAGTCTAAATATGATAATTTTTTTAATCCTTTCTCAGAAACTTTAATTTGCTTCAAATGTATTGAATTCAAATCAGATTCATCCGCAAATGTATCTTATTTGCCTGAATTGCATTTCAGGATATTTGCTCATCTCTTCCACCAATGGGAGAGCTGAATGCTTGGACCCCACTAATGGCAACATTTAGAAGTTGTTTTTATATTACAGTTATAAAAAAAAAAAATACTATAAGTCGTGTTTGAATCCTTGAGGGACCAGAATGGTTAAACCCCATTTTCAAATGGTACATCCAAGTGATTTAAAAATAGTTTTTCATGACATATTGTGCATTATGTATGTACAATATGTTTTGCATATTTTCTATTAAAAAAATTACAAAAAGATGCGACATTAAACAAAATTTTGGAAAAATAAGTAATTTTAAAAATTTGCATGTGTATAACCATAAATCAGATAGTCTTTCCTAATAAGCTACATTTCCAATGTCTAGTTTTTGTCATTTGATTTTTGTAAATGTCATTTCATTTTATTATGTTAGAATTATGTTACATTTTAACAGCAATTTTTAAATTTTCAAATTTACAAATCCTATTTTTTTGGACCCATTCAGGTGTGAAGTGATTTTGTGGGGCCTAAATATTGAAAAATCCATAAAAGTAATACCACTTGAAGCTACATCCCTAAATGTATTTAAACATCAATCACAATATTTGTTTACTATTGAATTGCATTGCAAGAATTAATGCAATGTGGAATGAAATAATGAAACATATACAATCATATTAAAAATAAAAGATCTCACCATCAAATTTTCTCAAGGGGTAATTAAAGAAAATTGACCACCCCAAGGTATCTTACTCAACTTCTCCTAACTCCTAATCCCTATTAGTTGTCAGGAACCACTATTTGGGCTCAAATAGAAAATGGATTGTAGACAATATGTTGCATGTCCAAACTGCCTGAGGTGCTAAAAATGCAAGAATCCTCAACAAGTAATCCCATTTTGGAAAGGAATTCTTATATGGTTATGGTTAACCTACTGGATTCCACTAAGTTTTGTGTGATTGGGGCTTGAAAATTAAAAACTACATTTTCTGCACTTAAAGCAACACTGCAGCATTTATTTTCAGTACTAGAGTGGCACTTTAAATGTAAGCTATGTACTTAACCTCCAAGGGGTTCACATTTTACCAATGCCATTTCGGTTCCAAGGCTCTATCTTGTGACTGTAACTTCTAATTGACTGGAAGTCAAAAGTTACATTACAAGCCTCCAATGCAACTCTATGAGAATAAGAATGAGGAACTTATAGAGATGTATTGAGTCGTGACTTCTTGCACACTCTATGAAGCACTGTAGAGTGCCGGTAGATCACAAATCACTAGAGACCAGCCGGAGAAGTGGCAATAGAACGTGAAGCCTCCAATTGGTGAATCTAACTACATTTAAAGCATCACTCCAGCAGTGGAATAAAAAGAGGAAAAAAATGCTAGTGTGGTGCTTTCAAAGTTACATTAGCTTCAAGTTTTTTATTTTTCCAAGGAATAATTTTACAACATTGAGAGAAAAATGCTGAACATAATTTCTACTGAACCTGGCAATACTTTATATGTTCTTGTACATTCCTATTTAAAGGCATCCTGTCAGCTCATATTACCCCCCTATCCTACCACTACCTGTCCCTGCATATTGCTAGCTCATCCCTAACCATCCCTAAAAGTGCCCTATAAAGCTATGAAAAAGGATTTATAAACTTACATGTAATCTACATCCATAGACTGGAAAGGCTAGCTCCGGGTCTCCATTCTCCCTCCTTGCAAGCTCATAGCGTTTCCCGTTGGGTATCATCAGTCCTTCTGCTAACCCTATTTTGTGAAATTCCCGCCTCCTCTCGTAGTATGATGCCGAGCCTAACATCATATCCGGTCCAGTGCATTGTGGGGGCTAATGACGTGTACTGCTCGGCTTCAATATGCGCCCTGCGCATGTGCCAGAGCCAGGTCGTACATGTCATAATCCCCCACAATGCATCGGACCAAATGTGACGTTCTTGACGGAGTAAAATGAGCTGACAGGTTCCCTTTAAGCACGTCAGGTGTTGGAAAATAAAAAAAATACTTTGTGACTTTTGGAATAGAGAATAGAATAGATTGTGGTCGTTATTTTAAGAGTTCATGGGGTGCCAGAATAACGTAAAAAAAATGCCTAAAAAGATGGACACCATCAGAAACAAAGGCCAAATTGTTTTCAGCTGCCTCGTTGGGGGCTATTATCTGAAATATATTTTTGGGGTATTTATATGGAAACCTTAAGTTATAGAAAGGTAGGGGCACCGGGCACCTGTAGAAGCGGGCAAACCGCGAAACAGGACCTGTCGTCTGTACCTTCATGCACCCCCTCCCCGCACCTCTTCAATAAAGAAAGCACCTACGAACACACGGTGAGTGCCGCCTATTTGTTTTCTATACTTGGACTGTGAAACCTTAAGTTAAATGCTCAGCATAGAGCACAGGATAAATGTAAACCTAGTATGCTAATTTTTAAGAGGCATAATGAAAAGACAACAGTTCAAGATTTTCTTTTATTTGATTTTCTTTTATTTTTTATGCTATTTACTATTTGGTAAAAGTGATGAGATCTTTATTCTTTGGGTCAATATCATTACTGGAAAACCATACTTATACAGTTTATAATTATTATTTTTGCTACCTTTGCAGTTTGCACACTAATAGCTCAATTTATTTAAAAACAATATTTTGTCTTTTTTTTCATTGCCAGATTGTGACAGCATAACTATTTTCATATATATTTTGGTGCATAGAGCTCTTAGAGTGCTTGCTTTTTAATGAGAAGAGCTTAAGATAATAAGGCTATCATTATTTGGCAAATATTTATTTATAATAGCTTTTTATTCAGATATTTGGACACAGAATAAACAAATTCTGGGATTTGGAAATGTCTTTTGTTATTTTTTGTGGCCTTTACCTTGCTACAAAAATGATGAGAGCTTTGTACTTTAAGCCAACATGATTGCAGTGATAGCAAATTTATATAGAATTTTTGTGCTTTTCCACTTTTGCACGCAACAAATATGTTCCAAAATTTATTTTGCGCATTGCAATATTCTGAGAGCTGTACCCTCTTTATTTTTTCACATATGTGTACTTTAAAAAATGTTTTAAAAGTTTATTGTACTTTCTTTATTTTACTTTATTCAACTATGGGACATCAATAATTTTCACTTTGCTGATCTCAGCCACAGCAAAGCTCATACATGTTAGTGCATGAGACATGTCAGTGTCACACTGACAGTACTTATATAGCCTGCCTATTACAATTCCTGAAATTACTTGGTGTCATGGCAGCTATCAGGATCTGCAATTGTGATCATGGGGGCTAAAACTAATCATGGCTGATGCAGCAAGGTTTCATGTTGACACCCATATCTTTTTTGACTTTCTGGAATGCAATTTACGTGCCATAAAAAACAGTAGTGAGTATTAATGCTACGTTCACACATTGCACTTTTTTGCCCGTGCTTTTCAAAAATGCGCAATGTGCGTGCGCGTCTGGCGGCAAAGTGAATGTGAAATTCAATTTGCCGTTCAGACAATGCGTAAATATACGCAGCGCTTTTATGGGAGAAAACGTAGGCCTAAAAAGAATGACCATGTCAAAACTTTACACTCCTGCGCCCACGCTTTCTCCCATAGGAGCCCATTATTCCCACTGGAATTACGCATTGCCATTCAGACGATGTGCAGTTCCAGCAGAAATACGCCGATGCTGTTGTCACAATCCTGTTCCTCCTCCCCTATTTGACATCTACAGTTGTGGCCAAAAGTATTGACACCCCTGCAATTCTGTCAGATAATACTCAGTTTCTTCCTGAAAATGATTGCAATCACAAATACTTTGGCATTATTATCTTCATTTAATTTGTCTTTAATGAAAAAACACAAAAAGAATTGTCCTAAAGCCAAATTGGATATAATTTCACACCAAACATAAAAAAGGGGGAGGACAAAAGTATTGGCACTGTTAGAAAAATCATGTGATGCTTCTCTAATTTGTGTAATTAACAGCACCTGTAACTTACCTGTGGCACCTAACAGGTGTTGGCAATAACTAAATCACACTTGCAGCCAGTTGACATGGGTTAAAGTTGACTCAACCTCTGTCCTGTGTCCTTGTGTGTACCCCATTGAGCATGGAGAAAAGAAAGAAGATCAAAGAACTGTCTGAGGACTTGAGAAACCAAATTGTGAGGAAGCATGAGCAATCTCAAGGCTACAAGTCCATCTCCAAAGACATGAATGTTCCTGTGTCTACCGTGCGCAGTGTCATCAAGATGATCAAGTTTAAAGCCCATGGCACTGTGGCGAACCTCCCTAGATGTGGACGGAAAAGAAAAATTGACGAGAAATTTCAACGCAAGATTGTGCGGATGGTGGATAAAGAACCTCGACTAACATCCAAACAAGTTCAAGCTGCCCTGCAGTCCGAGGGTACAGCAGTGTCAACCCGTACTATCCATCGGCGTCTGAATGAAAAGATACTGTATGGTAGGATGCCCAGCAAGACCCCACTTCTTACCCCGAGACATAAAAAAGCCAGGCTGGAGTTTGCCAAAACTTACCTGAGAAAGCCTAAAACGTTTTGGAAGAATGTTCTCTGGTCAGATGAGACAAAAGTAGAGCTTTTTGGGCAAAAGCATCAACATAGAGTTTACAGGAGAAAAAAAAGAGACATTCAAAGAAAAGAACACGGTCCCTACAGTCAAACATGGCGGAGGTTCCCTGATGTTTTGGGGTTGCTTTGCTGCCTCTGGCACTGGACTGCTTGACTGTGTGCATGGCATTATGAAGTCTGAAGACTACCAACAAATTTTGCAGCATAATGTAGGGCCCAGTGTGAGAAAGCTGGGTCTCCCTCAGAGGTCATGGGTCTTCCAGCAGGACAATTACCCAAAACACACTTCAAAAAGCACTAGAAAATGGTTTGAGAGAAAGCACTGGAGACTTCTAAGGTAGCCAGCAATGAGTTCAGACATGAATCCCATAGAACACCTGTGGAGAGATCTAAAAATGGTAGTTTAGAGAAGGCACCCTTCAAATATCAGGGACCTGGAGCAGTCAAAGAGGAATGGTCTAAAATTCCAGCAGAGCATTTTAAGAAACCCATTGATGGTTACCGGAAGCTAGTTGATCGCAGTTATTTTGGCTAAAGGTTGTGCAACCAAGTATTAGGCTGAGGGTGCCAATACTTTTGTCTGGCCTATTTTTGGAGTTTTGTGTGAAATGATCAATGTTTTGCTTTTTGCTTCTTTCTCTTTTGTGTTTTTTCATTGAAGACAAATTAAATGAAGATAATAATACCAAAGAATTTGAGATTGCAATCATTTTCAGGAAGAAACTGAGTATTATCTGACAGAATTGCAGGGGTGTCAATATTTTTGGCCACAACTGTATGACAGCCCCCAAATGCGAAACCCAAATTAAACTAAGCCAAATGTGTGAAAAATAATAAAGATTGAATACTTACCTCTCTGCTGGGTGTTCAGGAGCCGGGAGCCGAGAGATCCTCCGCAGGTATCGACCTTCCAGAGCCTGTGATCGCTGATTGGCCGCTAGTGGTCATGTGATATGTGACGTGCTAGGTGATATGTGGCATGGCAGGTCAATACCTGCAGCGACTCCTGGCTCCCCGAGCACATGGCGGAGGGTAAGTATTCATTCTTTATTATATTTGTTAATACATTTGGCTTTCTTGTATTTAGATTTCGCAATGTATATTAATACACTGCAAAATCAAATGGGTGCTGGCAGACATGTCACACAGGGGAGGAGGAACCAGGATTCTTCCTCCCCTCTGTGACATCACTGGATAAGTAGCCCCATTAAAAAACGTGTTGTGTGAAAGCACTGCATTTTTTACGTGTCTTTTTTGTGCTTTTTTGCGCAGGCACAAAACGCTGCAAAAAGCACCCGCGCAAAAAAGCACAAAAAAAGCACTATGTGTGAACATAGCCTTAGACACAGTAATGACCAACGTAAAAGACATATTAGTGTTGGTAGGGTTACTTGTTAAACCTGAAGAGCAAGTTGTGAATTTTAAGTCAACTTATGGACCAAAGAAAATGAATGTGCAGAGATTGTCCTGGTCAGCAGTACTTACAGCACATTATTTATGATACTACTGACATCATACTACATTCACTATGAAATATGATAATGATGACATTATTAAATGTGCATAAAAAATAAATATATTGATTTTGCAATCAGACACTTGTTGGAGAAACATCATGAGCTATGCATCTCTAACATTTATTAATGCAAACACATAGGCAGACGTCTTATAAAGGTGAACATGACTGCAGTGTATGGAAGCCATAAAGGATAGATTATATTTACTGACTATTATTTATAGGAAGACATCCAGGAAGGCATTTATTAGACAAGAAATTATTCTTTGGCATTGTTCACAAAACTTGTCTTGCAAAATTACTGTTGAACTGAATAATTTTAGCTTGAATTCTAAGTCCTATAAAAGGATACAAAGTGCTTCATTAGAAATACGCAGGGTGGACTATGTACACAAGCAAATAGAATACATAAAAGTCTATTTTTCTGTAATACATTTCTACTCTAATACAGATATACTAGATGATATACTGTACGATAGCATTCCCCAAACATTCTTATTGTGATTGGCACTTTCAAGTCTGAGACATGCAGTGAGCGACATTCAGAGTCAACTCACCCTTCCCACAGTGATAACCAGAACCTGTTTTTAAAAAAGCCAAAACTTCCTCAGGAAAACCACACCATGACTCTTTATCCTGATTATAAGAGAAGAGACACTTGGATGCTTACATTCTGGAGGGCCCACTTTTTCCCCATTCAGTATTTTTACATAAAAATACTTAAAGTGTAACTGCCATTTAAATTTTTATTTAATAATAATGTAGAGCAAGTGATTTTAATAAACTTCATAATATACTTCATTAGAAAATTCTGTCTGGTTACCATTCATAATCCTTCCACAAGGTGTCCTCAGTGCACTGTGAGCGAATCTCATTTTGTGTCAGGGCTGTCTTCATATGTCCGGTCTTCACTGTGAGGAGACAATGAAGAGGGGGCGTGGCCTACCGTGCAGCTCACATGGAGACAAGGTATCTGATGTAAACTCCTCTCTACAAGCTCTCTGTAATGTCATCTGTCTCCACACTGCAATCTCTGTTAACCCCTTGTCTGCTGGCTCCCTACACAGCTCATTACCAGCCTGCTCTCGCAGAGCCTGATTGACTCTGGTTCAGACCCACACAGATAGAAAATGCAGCTTTTAAAACACCTCAGAAAAATGCGTGAAAATGGGTGATATGGCATAAATAATTATTATCTTAGCTGCTATGTGACTTATCATTAACAACCTGTGCAGTATTGGGTTTCTTGTTTTTTTTTCAATGAAATGACATTTACACTTTAAAACACTGCTGCATCCTTCGAGCAGCTCTCTAACTGGCAGTATAATTTTAGATTCCAACCCACACCCCAGAGTGATAACCAGAACCAGGTATAAACAGACAAAGCTTCCTAAAAAAAACAAACTATGATTTGTATCCTGACTGTAAGAAAAGTGACACCTAAATACTTAAATTCTGGAGGACCCACTTTTTCCCCATTCAGTATTATTACATAGAACATACTAGCCACACTGCTGCATTCATCTTCAAGCACATCTCTAACTTGCAGTATCATTTTATCTCCATCTTACTATTGCACTCCGCAGCAGTCATAGCTGTTGTTCTGTGCATTGTTACTTAAAAAAGTCACTATCTGGAGTCTGCTCTTTATAGCTTTTTGCTATACCTAGTCCTAAGACAGCCACCAGCCAAATATCATAGACCCTCTGAACCACGTGGCCAATGAACCCTGCTGTAAGAAGTGACCAAAAATGTGTCACTATATTGAGTTCTACATATCTCTTATGTACTGATGGAGAAACTCTAAAACAAATGTTTTTCTCACCACTTGTTTGCTGTTTTGAGCAGAATTGCTGTTTTTCTTTTACAATCACCCATAAATGTATTTTTTCATTTTCACCATATTACAGAGATTCTTTGAGCAGGAATTTACACTATGAACTTATGCATGTAGTTCTTTCAAAGACAAGTCCATCAATACCTTTACATGACCAGTCCATTCCATTATTAACCCTGTCCCGACCTATGACATTATAGAGACGTCATGAAAGTTGGTGCGTTCCTGAACCATGACTTTTCTATAATGTCATGGGTTGTTTTGCGCCCCTGCAGCTCTGGTGACATTGTCAGTGATAAGTCACTGGAGCTGTAGGAGTGCAAGCACCTATACTTTAGCCCAGTGGGTGGCTTAGATCCACCATGGCTAAACTGATTGGCAGTTGAAATTGAGACTGCCAATTAGAGCGAGTAACCCCCTACAAATCTGATTGGAGCTCTCCAATCAGATCTGGAGGGGTGGGATGGCAGGTGCCCTCCCCCTCCTAGCCCCCTCCTGCTCCAGGGCCCCCCAATCCCTTTTTACCACTCTACCTGGCGGTAACAGTCATCCGCCGGCGGTATGCCTGCCTTTCCCGGGCTCCTCCTCCTGGATGAGGTAAGAATGGATGAATGAATGAATGGGTGGGTGCATAGCATGGGTGATGGGTGGATGGATGGGCGAGTGAGTGCATGGGTGGATGATGGATGGGGTGAGTGGGTGCTTGCATTCATGCATGGGTGCATGTGTGGATGGGTGAGTGGGTGCATGCATGGGTGCATCGGTGGATGGATGGGTGAGTGGGTGCATGCATGCATGGATGGATGGATGGATAGATGGATGGGTGCATGCATGGGTTGATGGATGTGTGCATGCATGGATGTGTGACGTGCATGCATGGATGTGTGGATGTGTGCATGGATGGATGTGTGTGTGTGCGTGGATGTGTGCGTGCGTGCATGCATGTGTGCATGGATGGATGTTGCATGCATGGATATGTGCATGTGTGGTTGCATGCGTGGATGTGAGGATGCGTGCATGCATGGATATGTGGACGTGTGCGTGCATGGATGGATTGTGCGCATTGATGTTGTGTGCATGGATAGATGTGTGTGCATGCATGATGTGGGCATGCGTGGATGAGTGCATGGATGGATGTGTGCGTGCGTGGATGTGTGGATGAGTGCGTGCATGGAGGGATGTGTACATGCATGGATGTGTGGATGTGTGCGTGCATGGATGCATGTGTGGATGTGTGCGTGCATGAATGGATGTGTGCATGGATGTGTGGGAATGTGTGCATGCATGTGTGCATGGATGGATGTTGCATGCATGGATGTGTGCGTGCATGGTTGCGTGTGTGGATGTGTGGATTCATGTATGCATAGATGTGTGGACATGTTTCTGCATGGATGGATGTGCGCATGCATGGATGTGTTGTATGCATGCATGGATGTGGGCATGCGTGGATGGGTGCATGGGTGGTTGTGTGCATGCATGGATGTGTAGATGTGTGCATGCATGGAGGGATGTGTGCATGCATGGATGTGTGTGTGCGTGATGATTGATGTGTGGATGCGTGTGTGGATGAGTGCTTGGATGGATGTGTGCATGGATGGATCTCTGCATGTGCATGTGCGGATGGGTGCATGCATGGATAATGAGTGCATGGGCGGATGGATGGGTGCAACAAGGGATCAAGTGTCCTCTTGTTGTAGTCTCAGGGATCATAGTCATGGTGCACTGTATGACAGATCATTGCCATACAGTGCACCTAACACTGACCCCAGACACTGTAGGAAGAGGACACTTATCCCTTGCTGCAGTCTCTGGATTGAGCCGAGGCGATCAAGCGTCATGTGACCTTTGTTGTGGACTACGTCAGAGGCGATCAAGCATTGTGGGACCTTCGTTGTGGGCTACATCGGATCTTTATAATAAAAATGGAGTCTGAATTTTGCTTGTGTTTTTTTTTAAATAAAAAGATTTTTCTCTGTGTGGTGCATTTTTTTTTGACTATTTACTAGAGATTCATAATGGCGGTCTAACATGGGCCAGACATTATCAATCTCGGGCTTAGTGCCTGCTGCCAATAAAAAGCTGGCATTAACCCCTTTATTACTCAGTTTGCCACCGGCACCAGGGCAACTGGAAGAGCCTGGGTACAGCACCAGAAAATGGCACTTCAATGAATGCGCCATTTTCTGGGGCGGCTGCGGGCTGCAATTCGCAGCATGGGGGGCCCAAGTGTTTGGGCCTCTCCATGCTGAGGATTCAAGCCCGTAGATGCCAAGTTGTACCTGGCTGGACCAAAAATATGGCGCAGCACCACGTCATTTTTTTTTCTAGAAACAGTTTTAGAAATAAAAAAAAATGGGCTTTGCTGTATTTTTGGTTGCAGCAGGTACAACGAGGCAGCTGGGGCCTGCTGGCAGTCTGTAGCTGCCAAGTTGTACCTGGCTGGACAAAAATAAGGCGAGCACCACGTCATTTTTTTTTCTAAAATCAGTTCTAGAAATATTAAAAAAAGGCCTTCACTGTATTTTTGGTTGCCAGCCAGGTACAACTTGGCAGCTGAGGGGCTGGAATCATCAGCGTGGAAAGACCCAAATGTGGGCCCCCACGCTGCAAATTGCAACCCACAGCCACCCCAGAAAATAGCACATTCATTAGAGGCACCATTTTCTGGTGATGTACCCCAACTCTACCAGTTGCCCTTGTGCTGATGGCACATGGGTTCTCCATACACGACATGGTGTCCGCTAACAATTTCAATGGAAAAATTAGTTCCAATTGTTAGCGGAAACCATATCGCGTATGGAGAGCCCCTGTGTGCCTAAAAATTGGAGCTCGATATGAAATGAAATGGTATGATAGTATGAGCGCTGGGAACAATTACCTCAGCTTGATAGATGCACAGCGTGGCGCAACAATATATTTTTGTTTTTTTAAAAATTGGAGCTCCCACACAAGTGACCCCATTTTGGAAACTAGACCCCCCAAGGAACTTATATAGATGGGTGGTGAGCACTTTGAACCCCCAGGTGCTTCACAAATTGGTTCGTAAAAATGAAAAAGTCCTTTTTTTTCCACAAAAAATGTATAATTTTTTCATTTTTACGGATTAATTTGTGAAGGACCTAAGGGTTTAAAGCGCTCACTATCCATCTAGATAAGTTCTCTGGGGGTCTATTTTCCAAAATGGGGTCACTTGTGAGGGAGCTCCAATGTTTAGGCACACAGAGGCTCTCCAAACGTGACATGGTGTCCGCTAACAAGTTGAGCTAATTTTCCATTCAAATTGTTAGAGCTCCCCCACAAGTGACCCTATTTTGGAAACTAGACCCCCAGGGAACTTATCTAGTTGGGTGGTGAGCACTTTGAACCCCCAGATGTTTCACAAATTGATCTGTAATAATTAAAAAATACTTTTTTTTTCACAAAAAATTTGATTTGTTTTAGCCTAACTTTTTTCATTTTCACATGGGCAAAAGGATAAAATGCATCCTAAAATTTGTTAGGCAATTTCTCCTGAGTACACTGATACCTCATATGTGGTCATAAAATACTGTTTGGGCGCACAGCAGGGCTCAGAAGAGAAGGAGTGCCATTTCACTTTTTCAATGGCAAAATAGCTCCAAAAGTCAAATTGCGCTCCTTCCCTTCTGAGCCCTGCTGTGAGCCCAAACAGTGGTTTATAACCACATATGAGGTATCGGTGTACTCAGGAGAAATTGCTCCACAAATTTTAGGATCCATGTTATCCTGTTTCCCATGTGAAAATGAAAGAATTGAGGCTAAAAGAACATTTTTGTTAGAAAAATTAAAATGTCCATTATTTCCTTCCACCTTGTTTTAGTTCCTGTGAAGCACCTGAAGGGTTAATAATCTTCTTGAATGTAGTATTAAGTAGCTTGAGTGGTGCAGTTTTTGGAATGGTGTCACTTTTGGGTGTTTTCAGTCATGTACGCCCCACAAACGGACTTCAAATGTGAAGTGGTCACTAAAAAAAATGGTTTTGTAAATTTTAAAATGAGAAATTGCTGATGAACTTTGAACCCTTATAACTTCCCACCCCCAATTTTTTTTTCCAAAATTGCGCTGATGTAAAGTAGACATGTGAGAAATGTTATTTATTAACTATTTTGTGGCACATAACTCTCTGGTTTAACAGAATAAAAATTCAAAATGCGAAAATTGCGAAATTTTCAACATTTTTGCTAAATTTTTGATTTTTTCACAAATAAACGCAAAAATTATTGATCTGATTTTACCACTAACATGAAGCCCAATATGTCACGAAAAAACAATCTCAGAATCGCTAGGATCCGTTGAAGCGTTCCAGAGTTATTACCTCATAAAGGGACACTGGTCAGAATTGACAAAAATGCCAAGGTCTTTAGGGACAAAATAGGCTGGGTCCTGAAGGGGTTAAAAGAAATCAACATGTTAAATAGATAAGCAAGTGAGACTGAAGAGTTTTTGTAGATTTGAAGCCTGTTTAACTCACAGCGTAAAGTATTTCCAGCCTGACGCTGGACTAACAGCTTCTATGCTGTGTGACTTAAGCTGTTATTTAACAAGGAGGTGGTGCTGGTGAAGAATAGAGCTGGAGTGACAGAGACATCAGATCTACAATAGCTCTTTAACCTCACTTTCTTAGAATTCCAACACTGATTTCTCAGTAATGAAGGAATGGACTGGCCATGTAAAGGTATTGATGAACTTTTTTAAAAGAGATACATCTGCATATAAATACAGTAGTGTGAGGAAATGTTACTGGCAGATTCCAATTAAATGGTACATTTTATATTGCTATTAAAACTACAAGTCATCCAACAACAACAAAAAACAAGTCAAATGGTTATGTTGACAAAATGTAAAATTGTTAAAGCTCTTGGAAAGCAGAGATCAGAAAATAAAAGAAAACTAAAAATGGGAGTAAGAGGTTATGTATAGCACAATGGTGTGAAGCCGTACTTGCCCAATGTCAGTTATTATTGCATTACTTTACAGATCTTTGAGCAAGATGTAATGTTAGACAAATGGAACTGGAGTAAAAATGCAAAACCATTTATGAATCATTTATGCATTTATTTAAAGCAGGGCTACCTCAATAAATAAATGAAAGGCCCTTTAGTCTACCTGAAAAATATATAAACCATGTTTAAGCACTTACTTTTGTAAGTTATCAGTGCTTGAGTTTAAAGGTCTGAGCCTGCAACCATATTCTATTTTTCTCCTGTCTGTGCCAGTGTTCATCATGCTCTCACTATACGGATGTTACATTCTCTAAAGAAAATAGCTTAAAGGAGGGTTCCCACAAACAAAGTTCATTTTTTTCAATAACTCTTAGAATAATAATTTCCACAATTAGGCTATGTTCACACAGTATTTTTGCTGCGTGTTTACTGCGTTTTTGGGCTCAGTTTTTACCTTGATTTCATGCTAATCTAAACCTGAAATTTTTATTCCCAACATAACCTATGTGTTTCAAGGATTAGCTGTCCAAACACAATGTTTTTATTTCTTTGCATAAACTGTTAAGGCCACGTTACACACACAGATATCTGTTCAGATATTGGTCACAGATCTCTGGTTGCAGTGAAATCATGGACTCATTGTTACATTTGTACACAGCCACAAAATGGAGCAATGTGTCCATGATTTCACTGCAACCAGAGATCTGTGACCAATATCTGAACAGATATCTGTGTGTGTAACGTGGCCTTAAACACCACAGGTTTTGCTGCATTTTTGAAAGATTGAGCATGTCAAATCTTTTCTGCATTTTTGCATTATTCTATGGCAAACGCACAGTAAACAATGCAGCAAATCTCCTGCCAAGAAATCGGGAGTTACCGAGTTTTTCAGCACAATTTTTGTGCTGAAAAGTGCCCCCCTCAGCTTATTCTCGAGTCACTCGTATTTGCTTGGGAAGGGGTGCTGTGACCGGGGGCTGGAGGAGGCAGGAGGGGGCCGCAGTGACAGCGGGTGGTCACGTGGGGCCACTCATTAGTGTAATGAATATGCATCCCCCCGTCCATCAGCGGCTGGCAGAGCGATGCATATTGCACTACACTGACCCCCATCAGTGATATACAGCCCCCCTCCCTAGTATCTGGCCCCCAGGCTGCGGCAAACATTAAAATAACAAACATTTCATACATTACCTTTCCGGCGACTCCTTGCTGGCACACACTCCTCCGGTCTCCTGGCTTCTTCCTGCTTGTGCCAGTGTCATGTGACCGGCGCAGCCGATGACATCATTGCTGCTGCATCGGTCACAGCAGTAGAAGCCGGCACAAGCAGGAAGAAGCCGGGAGACTGGAGGAGCGGTGGTGCCATCAAGGAGTCGTCAGAAAGGTAATGTATGAAATGTTTGTGGTTTTAATGTGTGCCACAGCATTGGGGCCAGATACTAGGGAGGGGGGCTGTATATCACTGATGGGGGCCAAATACTAGGGAGGGGGGCTGTATATCACTGCTGGGGGCTAGATACTAGGGAGGGGGGCTGTATATCACTGCTGGGGGCCAGGAACTAGGGAGGGGGGCTGTATATCTCTGTTGGGGGCCAGATACTAGGGAGGGGGGCTGTATATCACTGCTGGGGGCCAGATACTAGGAGGTGGGCTGTATATCACTGCTGGTGGCAGATACTAGGGAGGGGGGCTGTATATCACTACTGGGGGCCAGATACTAGGGAGGGGTGCTGTATATCACTGCTGGGGGCCAGATACTAGGGAGGGGGGCTGTATATCACTGCTGGGGGCCAGATACTAGGGAGGGGGGCTGTATATCTCTGTTGGAGGCCAGATACTAGGGAGGGGGGCTGTATATCTCTGTTGGGGGCCAGATACTAGGGAGGGGGGCTGTATATCACTGCTGGGGGCCAGATACTAGGGAGGTGGGCTGTATATCACTGCAGGGGGCCAGATACTAGGGAGGGGGGCTGTATATCACTGCTGGGGGCCAGATACTAGGGAGGGGGCTGTATATCACTGCTGGGGGCCAGATACTAGGGAGGGGGGCTGTATATCACTGATGGGGGCCAGATACTAGGGAGGGGGGCTGTATATCACTGCTAGGTGCCAGATACTAGGGAGGGGGGCTGTATATCACTGCTGGGGGTCATATACAAGGGGGGGGCTGTATATCACTGCTGGAGGCAGATAGGTTTTCAGTCAAGATGGGATGCAGAGTATACAGTAATGCGAAAAAAAAATAACTTTTTTGAATTTACCAAATGACTGCAATGAAACAAAGAGTGAACAATTTAAAGGGGTCTAAAAACTTTCCGCACCCACTGTAAGTGTGTGTGAGTGTGTATGTATGTGTTGTGAGTTGTATATGTGTGTGAGTGTGTATGTATGTGTGTGTGTGAGTGTGAGTATATATATGTATGTGTGTAAGTATGTCCATGTCCACTATATGCTCATATATAGTAATATGGCTCATATATGGTAATAGTACTCTGTGTCCCTATTGGTCTTTGGGATTTAGTGAAATCTGACTAACGTTCAGGGTTAAAAAACAAAAAAAAACTTCAAATATAATCTATGACGTTCCTTGAATCAAATGGGGTGTGTGTGCAAATTTTTGTGATTGTAAATGAGACATTGGGAATTCCTTTAGTGGACATACATACACACATACAGACACACATACATACACTCAACTTTATATATTAGATACATTTACAAATTTTTTACTTCATGGATTTTTAATAATCAATATTTTTCCTTGAATATCTCTAACTGTAGCCTAATTGTATAATTATCTATGACAAGTGTTCAATATATCCGACCTGACTGGTCCTCTGCTTGCTGGATTAAAGCTGTTTAAAATTAATATATTTTTATTTGGTGAATAAAATAAATCCTAGCTAAAATTTCCTTCACATACTGAATTTAAACTCAGTCTTTTCTATGTGAATTATTTTGAAACCAATACGCTTCAATCATATCAAATTTTTATACACCTTCTCTTTCCCTAAGGGGCATCTTAATTCTACTTAAACCTTGAAAGAGGAAACAAAGAGAAATCAGTATTATTTTGTTTCATAAAATGTCTGGATACCGAGCAAAATCATTTCCAGTTTCAAAATATGAAACCTTTACCCGCTCATATTTCCTTGACCATTTAAGATTACAGTCAACGTACTGGATTTTTTAAGCCATTAAATAAATAATGATAAGATATGTCAGGTTAACTGATACAAAATTAATCACTCTTTATTGAGAAAAAAATATTACAGCAGGTGGGACTAAAATCTCACAAACTTTTATTTATATCTTCTCAAAAAGTATAATGCACATATTGTCAGATAAAAAAATGGATAAAAAAATCTAACACATTCCAAGCTCAACAGCATGCTGTGAACAGGAAATGTGTTCAACTCGAAACGCATTGGAGTTTGTTGTACATGTTGTGGAGCTGACAATATGTGCATTATACATTTATAGAAGAAGATGTAAATAAAACTTTGGATTCCAGGTGCTGGACTTTATTTCTCTTGCTATATGTAACCATTTACTGACATAAATTTGTACACTAGGTGATATAAAACAGTCATGGTCACAAATTTCTGTTCTTGTTCCTTATTATGCTCTCAGATCTTTCTTATCTGCTTTCCTTACAGCCCACTCTCCATTCATAGGTGTCTTTTTTACCTTCCCCCTATGCATGAGAATGTTCCTTGTCTTGCTTCACTCTGCAGTGCAGTTTCTGACCTGGGTTTTGGCACATCATGCCTTCGTAATGTTACAACATGCATCACCCAACTCATACATCCTAGGCGACATCGCAGCAATCACACATTGTAATGTCAAAGTAAGTTCAATGAAGGGACAGCACACAGACATGTTAGTTGTCGAGTTGTGCCAGAAACCATGGCCCAGAGTAAGGCTGCCCAAAGATAAACAATGATTGAGAGCAAAAAAGGAAGAAATGTGGAGAACTGGACAGCTATCTATCATCTCTAACATCTATTATTACAATAACAACACTTTTATTCACAAAACATAATTTTTATTAAAGCCTTCAAAGTATTATTGTCTAAACACACTTTAGATATTGGTTAATCTCTGATGACTCGGCTTAGCATGCATGCATTTGCTTTTGGGAAGGTAAGCTGCTGTCAGTATAAATGTAGGAAAGCACCGATGCGATCCATCATTTTTTCAAATTCTTTATTTCGCATCAATGATTAAAAGCATCACAGTGCCCTCGCAGGGTAAGCTAGATGTGTTTCGAAGAAACCTTCTTAGTCCTAAGAAGGTTTCTTTGAAACGCGTCTAGCTTCCCCTGCGAATACACTGCCATGCTTTTAATCGTTTATGTGAAATAAAGAATTCGAAGAAATGATGGATCGCATCAGTGTTTCCCTACAATTGTACTGACTCAGGCGGTTGTCAAGCCATCACACCAGTGCAGGAATCCGGGAGTAATTGGTGGTGGAGCGGCTTCCTCTCCCCCCTCCCTCATTGTGCTGTCAAACACCACTGGTGGACTGGCTGTGACAAGAGATAAGCCAATCTGCCAAAATTCTAATTTGGCAAATTTTGTGGATTTTTCTGTAAATTTTACTTGTGATGATATCGGCAAAGGTTAATATTTTCTCTGTTCTATGTTTTGTTTAGTATTAAAGGGATCCTGTCACCCCCAAAACGCCTTCTAAGCTATTAAAACATGTCCTTACAGCATATTAACACTATTCCCACACTCCTTTTTGCTCAGAAATGCATGAAGTAAATATGTAGAAAAAGGTTATTGAACTTACTCATTAGCCATGTTAATGAGCGGTGGCTATATTCGTTAGTCACCCAGACGGGCTCTCTGCCTCATAATATCACGCCTTAATAGGCGTGATCTTGAATACAGATTCTAATCAGCACCTTCCCGCTCTCCTCTGTGCTGGCGGGGCTGCAGTGCGGCTGTAATGACGCGTATGGCGTAATTTCTGGCATCGGGTGACGTGTGTACACCCGCGCCACTCTGTTATGCCTCCAGCATGCATACGCAAAGCGGTGCTTGAAGCTAATAGAGCGTCATTACAGCTGCATTGCAGAGGAGAGCAGCGGGGAGGCGCTGATTAGAATCTGTACTCAAGATCACGCCCATTAAGGCGTGATATCATGAGGCAGAGAGCCCGCCTGGGTGACTAACGAATATAGCCACCGCTCATTAACATGGCTAATGAGTTCAATAACCTTTTTCTACATTTTTACTTCGTGCATTTCTGAGCAAAAGGAGTGTGGGAATAGTGTTAATATGCTGTAGGGACATGTTTTAATAGCTTAGGAGGCGTTTTGGGGGTGACAGGATCCCTTTAACTAATCTTATAGCTTTATATTTAAGGTTTCATGTTTGATCTATACTTTCTTATCTCATATCAAATGTTCTGAGAAAACTGTTATGGGTAGTATACTGTAAAAGGCATGATAATTAAAAGTTATCATAGCATAATTCTGAGGAAATTACATATGAGATAAGACATTTTTACACCAATTATAAACCCTTGTATATTGGACTATAAGACTAATTAATACTGAACAAAATAAAGAATAAAAAAAATAGCCTTAGAACCTGTTCATATTTGTTGTGCATGTGCATGCAGCATAGCACAACACTGGTTCCTTGTGAGAATTTATTTTTAAAAGGTTGTCCAGGATTTTTATAAAAAAATATGGTTTTTAAGCACTAAGGGTAGCTTTACACGTCACAACATTGCATGCAATTTCACTTGCAACTTACTGGTTGCAGTGAAATCATGGACACATTGTTCCATTTGTACACGGCCACAAAATAGAACAATGTGTCCATAATTTCACTGCAACCAGCAAGTTGAAAGTGAAATTGCATGCAATATTGTGACGTGTTAAGCTACCCTTAACAGGCAGGTAGCTGCAACCTACTTGCCTGTTGTTCCCTGTATCATTCACTGCCGTTCTTCCCCAGCACAGAGCGGGCACAGACCACTCATGCTTGGGACAGCATGGTGAGGTAAACAGAGCAGCGTTTTTTTTTCTTCTCTTCTATATGGAAGGAACAGGACAGCCAATCTCCTGCTGATTGAAAACTGGCAGCCCGCTACCTGATTGGGGGAACTGGCTGTCAATCAGCGTGCCATCGGCTCTGACGCCTGTCAACAGAGGGGAGCAGCCACTCCTCTGTAGAAGTGTCATCAGTGGAAGCTGAAAAATTGCCAACAGGAGTGATCTGTGCCAGCTCCGTATCGGCGTGTGAACGGTAGTGACTGGCACAACAGATAGGTAAGTGGCAGTTACTTCTGTTAGTGCATAGGCACTTTTTTTGGCTAAATCTCAGATAACCCCTTTAAGATTTATTGTTGAAGTTGTAGTGTTATAATTTTGTGCATATAGTTTTCCCAAAATCTAATAATAGGGTTTGTGAGACCCTGATAATTAGTTATAGGTAAGTTGATTTGAAACATTATTTTTTGTGGTCATGCAAATTATTTTACAGATGAGGGTTTAACAGGACTATGTCTGAAAATAATTTCAGGGAAAAAAGTAGTTTCCTATCACGCTTTTCATGGTCTACTGACCTTAGTTTATTTTATTTTGAAAAAGAACAAAAGTGTATTACTCCTATCCACAATTCACAAATCTACAGTCATTGATAAAGAAAGCAAAAATTCAGAAATTATTGACTTTTGCTTTAAGACAAAAGGGAGTGGACACATTAGACCAGTTTTGCCACACATATTCTGCTGCAGAAAGGCCAGGTGTTGGCCAAAGATTGATAGATTGATAGGTTGATAGATTAGTGTTGTTAAAATGCATTGATCCTTCTGATCCGTGGTAATCCATCATGGAAGGAAAATATTACGAACACAAGTTGGTGAGTTGGTGACACCTCAAATGAAAGAAAGACTTACAATTTCTAATCTTTCAAGGCGCTTGAAAATTACGATAATTAATCTATGCAACCCTGAACTACCACCACTAGTGATAGGTGTACCTGAATGGTAAAGTATGGGGTCCATACAAAACATCTAGTGTTCTGGCATGGACCGCGAACATGGACTTCCCTGAGAAGTCTGTGTTACTGTTTGGATTGGGGTTCGGCTGGGGGAACTGTAAAAATAGACAAAACAGTGATTAATTATCGGTATGATTACTTACTGGGTCCGTGCACTTGTACTTCCGGGGCAGCTCATTAACTCATGGTTATTCACTGCACAGTAGATGCTAGGCTGTATGGGCTGCTTCCAGGTTATTTTGAACTTACGTCAACAGCCAATCACAGATGTTCACTCTCTGTGACAATATCTGTCATTTGCTGTTGCGCTCCTCACCCATTGTCCTGGAGTGTTTGATTGCTTGCCATAAGCAATGACCCTGACAGCAAAGTTGTGTAAAAATAAATAATTAAATTAAATTAATAAAAATGACACAGAGCTTTGCTGTATTTATTATTCCCAGCGCAGATAAAGCGGATAGGCTAGCTATGGGCTGCCACCCGAGCTGCTTCATTTTACCTTTGCTGGCAATCGACATTAAATAATTAAATAAATAATAAAAAAAAAATGTGTAATCTTTGCTCTGTTTTTGATTTCCAGCTAAGGTAAAAACCCAAACAGCTGGGGGATAATATTCTTGGCGTTGTGAGACTCATAGTCCCGAGTCTAAAGAATAGCAGCCCACAGCTGCCCTAAAAATTGGTGCATTAATACAGGGTTGACCCCAGATTTTGTAGGCCCTGGGAGAAAGAGTCTCCGTGGGCCCCTTTAACACTCACACACAGCACTGCTATATGCCCCATACATACACATACAGACACACAAAGCTCTGCTACATGAACACTACATACCAAGCTCTGCTACATGTGCAATACATGCACATACAAACACACACAAAGCTCTATTTCATGCACCTACAAATACACATCTGTGCTCACATGTACAATACATGCACATAAAAACACACACAGAGCCCTGCTACATGCACATACCAACACACACAGCTCTGTTACATGCACATACAGATACACACACAGCTCTGCTGCATTCACAATACATGCACATACAAACACATACAGCTCTGCTGCATGCACAATACATGCACATACAAACACACA
Organism: Allobates femoralis; assembly: GCA_033576535.1. Taxonomy (NCBI): domain Eukaryota; kingdom Metazoa; phylum Chordata; class Amphibia; order Anura; family Aromobatidae; genus Allobates; species Allobates femoralis. The sequence continues at coordinate 205,284,653 of JARQOC010000003.1, read as the reverse complement.
CAGCTCTGCCACATGCACATACAGATACACACATAGCTTTGCTACATGGACACTATATACTCAGCTCTGCTACATGTACAATACATGCACATACAAACACACACAGCTCTGTTACATACACAATACATACACATACAGATACACATACAGATATACTCATAGACATACACACACAGATATAGACACACATACAGATAGACACACACGCATATACAGATATACACACACAGGCACATACATACAGATACACACATGTGCAGACACACACACATTCAGATATACACACACATACAGATATACACACACATACAGATATACAAACACATACAGATATACAGAAACACATACAGATATACACATGATGCACCCCCAGGCTATGGGGTACTCAGGAACCGGGCGGTGCTGTCTGAGATCATGGTAGTTGTGACCCGGTCCCGTGGCCTGGGATCAGTCCAAAAAGGGGATATATACAGGGGATTTGTCGTGATGCCACCCGGGGTATGTGGTTAATAGAACCACCACTGCCGTGTTCCTGCTGGGGACAGTGACTTGGGGCCGCATGGATGGTAAACCCTCCTCGGGTAGGGCTGGAGGGTCCCCAGGGCAGGAGTAGTTAGGATGGATGGATGTAGTGAGGGGCTGTGCTGGGTACAAGTCACTTATTTCAATGCTGCAGCTTCTCCAGTCAGTGTGCAGGGCTCACAGGCTGTGGCTCTCCAGGTGGGACTTTTCTGCGACGCTGCAAGTAAACAGTCTCAGGCAAGTGTGAGCTTACTGGGTACTTTACTTGATCTTTCCAAAGCAGTTTACAACAGTTCACAATTACAGTTCCTTCAATATAGTTCTTACAAGTCACACTTAAACACTCCGGGTTACTCCAACTGTGCAGCACAGGTAGCTTTTCTGTGTTGATCCCTCAAAGTCCTTTCAGGCCCTTCTCTCAGTATAAATGTAGTACCTCACTCACGGGTTTGGTCTGGCCGTCTCGGACTCATGGGTGAAGAATTTTTGCCTTTAATTCAGGGTCACCAGTCCTATTGTGACAACTGTGTTCCTCTGCCGTAGTGGTAAGTTATATAATATAGAAAGTTTGGCTCACCATAAAAGGCGGGTGTTCAGAAGAAGCAAGTCCAGTATTCAAACAATTAATTCTGGCACACCAAGGAAAAATTGAGACTTACAATTACAGTCTTTTTTTGCTAGTGGTGCTTTTTTATTGCCCAAAGGTTAAAGTCATGTAACAGAAATTGTATACAATTTTTCCTTGGTGTGCCAGAATTAATTGTTTGAGTAGTGGTAAATTAGGCTGCAGCACATAAAGTATCTGCCCTCCACAGGTGGATCTCATGATTAGGGTATAGAATCCCTGGTCACTTCATCATAGCCAGTTCTCTGGTGTCGGCCTAGCCCTCCAGAGTCCCAGGTTGATGTCTTTGGGCACACCAGACTCCTTCTGTCTGTCACTGTGCTAAGGGTTCCTCTGTGCAGTACGGGTCTCAGGCCGCCGGGCCCTTGTCTCCCACCGTCCTTAGCTGTGGGGTTTCTTTCCAGTCTTTCCCCTTCCCTTCGCTTCCAGGTTGTGAAGCGGGCTTTCTCTCCCGGGGTCTGTTCCCAAAACTGTCTAGGAAGTGTCTTTGTGTTTCTGCTCTGCTGTTCTCTGTTCTGTCTCCTACTTCCTTCTCCTCTTGTCTTGTCTAACCCTGTGTGTTGTGCTCCTGGGTTTTGTTTGAGTCACTCCTCCCACTTTGTCAGTGTCCTACCTACACTCCACCCACTGTGCTACACCCTGCCACCCCTTGCCCATCCTAGAGTCCTAGGTGTAGGGTCAGTGCTTGTGCGGTGTGGGTGTGTTTTCATTCTTGCTTACCTAGCTGCACTTCCCTCTTGTGGCCACCTGGTCGCAGGGGCGCTACATTCCCCCGGAGCTAAACCAACGTGTCCGCACGTTGACACCTCCTGCAAGCTCAAATCATTTTTATGCATAACAGCAACAATAACATAAGAATTCTTGGGTCTTCCCGCTCGTGAGGTGCTTGCTTAAACATAAATTCGCATGTAAACAGTTAACTGGGGTTTGTTCTCCGACCGTAAGTACTATAGGCCTCCGGGCCCTCGTGTCACCACATAATGTGGCCAAGGTCTCACTCTCCGTAATTAGCACCTTACGCCACCCTCTCTATTAACCCCTTAGGCACACGGGTAATTCACATTATCTTATTCTACTTCACATTATCTAAAACTTTTTCTGCATGAGTCGAGTTCTTAAAAGTGCTTACTCAAAGTCAAAAAGTTCAAAAAGTTCAGTTTCAGAGTCCAAATGCTCAAAGTTCTGCATTGTTTAAATATAAATATACTCTCTATTCTGCATATAAAAGTGGTGCTATAAAACCAATAGGGAGTACTCAGGGTACTCAAACTATATACACTCTAAGTTCGTATTATTCACTGTCCATAATATCAAAAGTTCAAAGCATAATAAAGCAAAAAGGGGAACTACACACTCATTCAGGATTGGGATGGGGACACCAAGGGTAACATCACATTCTCACTTACTCAAAAGCTGTTGATGTTGTCTCGGGTTCAATCACTACTTCTTCTTTTCTTCTTTCTTCTGATCTTCTTTTTTTGCTGGCTCCTTCCAGGGTAAAAGCTGATTATGGCCAGAAACATGAAGTGCTGGGGATGAATAGTCCAACCATTCTCTCAACTTGGTTTGTGTCCCCTGACTCGACGTCTGCATCCTTGCCGGGATCTTAGTTGCAGTCTCTGCAAGTGGTTCTGGTGTCTGCTGAGGTATCTCCGGTGCTACAACGGGTAGTTCTGGGGCTGTTACTGGTAATGGACCCGGGTTCTTGTCGATGGCTTCAGCCATTACAGCCTCTCTTAGTGAAAGTCTCTTAACCCACATTGCATTGGCACCTCGCTCTCCGGGAAACAAGATATATGACACCCATTCGCCCACAATCAAGTCTCTTTCTGCGTCTGGGAAGCCCATCAGGTCTGCTCCCCTGTTTTGCCACCAACACCTCAAGATCTCCACGCTCACCTCCTGCGTTGAGGGCGCTGGAATCAATGACTCCGACAGGCCTGGGCAACTCTCTTCCAAGGCTCCCAGTAGGTCATCCATCCGCATCAGCCCTGCGCACTCTCCTGCAGGCCGGGAATCTGCTCCGTGACCACCTGTCTGGGTGCCGCTTCCTCCTTTGGGGACTCGCTCTTCTCTTCGCCCAGGTTCCTCCACTGACTCTTGCTGCCGTGGGCCCGTCGGGATCAGCCTCAATAAATCCCCCTCCAAGTATCCATCTCCAGGTACTGTAGCACGTCCGTCCGGATGCCTACATAAGATGGCCGCTGTACTCCTCGTGGTACACTCCGTTACTCCATTCCTGGAGCATCGCCGATTCTTTCTGCGTCGTCGGCCGACCCGCCCTCTGGTAGGGCTGCACCAAGTTGATTGACATTGCGCTCCCCCGGAGCAAAGGATGGCAGGAGCGGGATATCCTTTTCCCGCTCCTGGCTGGCTCGACCCACGATAAGGAGCACTGGCACGCCCTGCGCCATGCACATGGCATCAGTCTTTTAGGGCCGCCGTTATTAGGGTCATTTTTGCAAAGTCCAATAAAGTCTTTTTGGCACATAGTATCCGGATTTAACGGACACGGTATCCTGTTCGTGACGCCAGAAAACTGATGCACCCCCAGGCTATGGGGTACTCGGGATCCGGGCCGGTGCTGTCTGAGATCACGGTAGTCGTGACCCAGTCCCATGGCCTGGGATCAGTCCAAAAATGGGATATATACAGGGGATTTGTCATGACGCCACCCGGGGTATGTGGTTAATAGAACCAACACTGCCGTGTTCCTGCTGGGACGGTGACTTGGGGCAGCGTGGTTGGTAAGCCCTCCTCGGATAGGACTGGAGGGTCCCCAGGGCAGGAGTAGTTAGGATGGATGGATGTAGTGAGGGGCTGTGCTGGGTACAAGTCACTTACTTCAATGCTGCAGCTTCTCCAGTCAGTGTGCAGGGCTCACAAGCTGTGGCTCTGCAGGTAGGACTTCTTTGCGATGCTGCAAGTAAACAGTCTCAGGCAAGTGTGAGCTTACTAGGTACTTTACTTGATCTTTCCAAAGCAGTTTACAACAGTTCATGGTTACAGTTCCTTCAATACAGTTCTTACAAGTCACACTTAAACACTCCGGGTTACTCCAACTGTGCAGCACAGGTAGCTTTTCTGTGTTGATCCCTCAAAGTCCTTTCAGGCCCTTCTCTCAGTATAAATGTAGTACCTCACTCACGGGTTTGGTCTGGCCGTCTCGGACTCACAGGTTAAGAATTTTCCCTTAAAGTCAGGGTCACCAGTCCTATTATGACAACTGTGTTCCTCTGCCATAGTGGTAAGTTAGGCTGCAACACATAAAGTCTCTGCCCCCCACTGTTGTGTCTTGTGATTAGGGTATAGAGTCCCCGGTCACTTCATCATAGCCAGTTCTCTGGTGTCGACCTAGCCCTCCAGTGTCCCAGATTGATGTCTTTGGGCATACCAGGCTTCTTCTGTCTGTCACTGTGCTAAGGGTTCCTCTGCGCAGCATGGGTCTCAGGCTGCCGGGTTCTTGTCTCCCACCGTCCTTAGCTGTGGGGTCTCTTTCCAGTCTTTCCCCTTCCCTTCACTTCCAGGCTGTGGAGTGGGCTTTCTCTTCCAGGGTCTGTGCCTCACAGGATTCTGCGCCTCCAGGGAGCCCAAAACTGTCAGGGAATGTTCTTTGTGTTTCTGCTCTGCTTTTTCTCTTTTCTGTCTCCTACTTTCTTCTCCTCTTGTCTTGTCTAACCCTGTGTGTTGTGCTCCTGGGTTTTGTTTGAGTCACTCCTCCCACTTTGTCAGTGTCCTACCTACACTCCACCCACTGTGCTATACCGTGTCACCCCTTTCCCATCCTAGAGTCCTAGGCGTAGGGTCAGTGCTTGTGCGGTGTGGGTGTGTTTTCAACCTTGCTTACCTGGCTGCACTTCCCTCTTGTGGCCACCTGTTGCAGGGGCGCCACACACACACATTCAGATAAAAACACACACGTACAGATATACACACAGACACACACATACAGATAAATACAGATGTACACACATACACATATACAGACACACATACAGATATACACACAGACACACACATACAGATATACACACACATACAGATATACACACAGACACACACACATACAGATATACACACACACAGATATGAAACACAGATATGCATATACAGACACATACAGATATACACACATACACACACATACAGATATACACACACATACAGATATACACACAGACACACACACATACAGATATACACACACACAGATATGAAACACAGATATGCACATACAGACAACATATATATACATACATACAGATACATGCACACATGCAGATACACACACACATATTACCTCATCCAGCTTTTCTTGATCGGTGCCCAGCAGGAGAGAGGAGCCAGTGGGAGCTGCACGGAGGCTGCAGAAGTTGAGCTGATGCAGGCTCTTCTAGGACTTTGATTTCAGTCATGAAATGACAAAGAAGGTAATATTGTTGCGCCACTCTGTAATTGTCATCGGAAGCAGGTTATTTGAATGGGAACCTCACCTGTGCTTGTTGTGCTGTCTGCACAACAAGAATTAGTGCATTGATGTTTATCTCCCTGTGTCCTCGGCTAATGAGCGGCTGTGGATGGTGAAGATTTTGCTGCGTCCTTAATCCCAGCACCTCACATGTGAGTCGTCACGTGGTGGGTCCGTGGGCGTGTTCAGGACGTCATCCAAGGTCCTATTGCCCGGAGCTGCTCCATACCTCACTCCGCGTAGCGGAGGAACGAATGTATTTCAAAAGAGTAATAGGTATTTGTGTGAGCACTGGGGAATCAACCGGCACCAAGGCTATTATGAATAGTTACCTCTCGGCTTTATTTGTACAATAAAAAGGCAGGGTCCTTTAGGCCACAACGCGTTTCTACGCTCTCCAAGCGTCTTCCTCAAGTTCTCCTGCTGTGTACCAATCACATAGATCAGTGTAGAGCAGGAGAGAGGGAGAGAGGGCAGCTGTATGTGAGTGGGTCTCATCACTGCTTCTGCTCACAGACAGCTCTGGGCCCTCTCACTGCTTCAGGGCCCCGACACCTGCCCTGGTATGCTGGGTGCTGGTGCCGGGCCTGATTTATTAGAAGTGCCAATTCCTGTCGCTTTACCTGGCACTTGCTGATGTCCTGATACAGTGTCAATGGGGTAATAATAGTGGTTAATTACAGTTGAGTGTTCACAGCTTATCATTAAGCCTAGATTGATAATGTTCAGGTCTCTATGAGACCTGCCCAGTATCAATCCTGTGAGGAAATAGTTAAAAACACAACACACAGAGAAAAATCTTTTATTTGAAATACATCAGACAGGCATCCCTCATTCCAATTTATTACGTCAACATACCACTCCAATGATAATCCACAACGATACTCCCACAAAGCACATGATCCTGGCTGTGCTTCATCCACAGGCTGCAGCAAAAAAGCATCATCACCCTGCAGACTCAATGATCACACTGACTGCTGCGAGGAGTGTTGATGTCACTCACTGGGTCAATGAGGACCTGTGACAGTGAACTCAGGTTACCTCTCTGCTGGCCTGGCCAAATGCAGACACCAGCACAATGGTTTAGGGGCGCAACAGCTAATCACAGATGCTGTCACAGAGTAGTTATCTGTGATTGGCCATTGAAGTAAGTGCACAGTAACCTGCAAGCAGCCCATACATTCGAGCATTTACCGTGCAATGAATAACCAGGAAGTTAATGAGCGGCCCCGGAGGTACAAGCGCACAGACCTGTTATCTAGTCACAATGATGTTTAATCACTGTTTTTTTAATTTTACAGCCCATCAGCACCTCTAGCCACTATTTAATAACTTTTAAATTCAGGACAAATTTGGTCCTGAACCTGGACTTTAAAAAAAAGTCCAGCCCAATCCGCTGAACCTATATAACAGCAGGTTCACATATCTCTAACCACCACCACCACAAAATATACCTGGTGGTTTAAAAAGAAACTGTAGCTATTGCCCAAGGAAAACAACTGCTCTACAGTGTGTAAGAATGCAAGAAACTAATCTGTATAGATCATTGTGCTAATGCTAGTGCATCTCAATGAATATTCACCATAGAAAGATATTAGTAAACCTAAATTCGAACAGCTATATCAAGGTTATACTTATTAAAATTTAACTTTTATTTGTTACTTTAAGATAGGGAGATGTACCCTTTATATCAAAGCGAGCTAGCGAGCCGCTGACTTCTGTGCAGCAGTAGCTGAGCCACGGCTACCTGCCGCACAGCAGTCTGCGGTGAGCCAGACGGGAGATGACCTGCGTCAGTCGGTCATCTCCTGGCTGGCGAGCCACTGACCTCTGTGCAGCAGTAGCTGAGCCGCGATTACCTGCCGCACCGAGGTCTGCGGCGAGCCAGCTGGGAGATGTAAGCCGGTCATCTCCTGGCTGCTCGCTGCGGTAGTATCCCGAGTGGGATTCAAATCCCACGGCCGCGGCGACCAATCAGCAAAGCGACTCGGCTTGGCGCCCGGTTTTGAATGTGACCATTCAAATCGCGAGCCAAGCCGCGCAACGCATTTCTCATTGGTTCAAACCGCGCGCCAAGCTCAATCTGATTGGTCGCCGCACTTAGCGCTGACCAATCAGAGAAGTGGCGTGTGCCATGGCGCCATACTTAAAATACACTGTGCGTCGCTCAGTGTATTTTAAATATGGTGCCAAGGCGCACGCCGCTTCTCTGATTGGTCGGCGCTAAACGCGCTGACCAATCAGATTGAGCGCTGCAGCGTGGGATGCCTGTGTCAGTCCTCACTGTCACTCTTGCATTCTATTCATGAAACAGAAGGCTCAGGATGGCCAGCGCTCATTGCCTGAGCCAATCCTGAGTCTCCTGTTTCATGAATAGAATGCAAGAGTTACAGTAAAGACTGACACAAGCATCTCGCGACCAATCACAGAAGCGGCCCGCACCTTTGCGCCAGATTTAAAATACACTGAGCACCGCTTAGTTTATTTTAAATATGGCGCCAAGGCGTGCGTCACTTTTTGATTGGTCGACGCGTTTAGCGCCGACTAATCAGATACGCGGCATTCAAATCGCGCGCCAAGCCATGCGCCGCGTCTCTCTTTGGTCGCCGTAGCAGCCAATGAGAGACGCAGAATTCAAACCGCGCGCCAGCGATCAATCATCGAAGCGGCGCGGCTTGGCGGGAAATATGAATCCTGTGCCGCTCATTGGTTGCCGCTTCTCAGCAGCGATGAATCAGCGGCACGGGATTCATATTTCCAGCCAAGCCGCTCTGGTCACCTCTGCCGCAGCAACCAATCAGCGGAGCGATCAGAGAAGTAGCGTGGCTTGGCGCGCGGTTTGAATTCCGCGTCTCTCATTGGTCGCTACGGCGACCAATGAGAGACGCGGCACGTGGCTTGGTGCGCGATTTAAATGCTGCGTCATAGTGTGACACAGTTTACTCCTGTTTACAAGGCTGTCGGTTACTGTGACGCAGTTCAATCCTGTCTACAAGGGTGTCAATCAGTTTGACGAACTTCTCTCCTGTCTACAAGGTCTGTCAGTCAGTGTGATGAGCTTCACTCCTGTCTATAAGACTGTCAGTCAGTGTCACAAACTTTACACCTATCTACAAGGCTGTCAGTAAGTGTGACGCAGTTCACTCCTGTCCACAAGGCTGTCAGTCAGTGTCACGAACTTCACTCCTGTCTACAAGGTATGTCAGTCAGTGTGACGTCCTTCACTCCTGTCTACAAGGCTGTCAGTCATAGTGTGACGAACTTTACTCCTGTATTCTAGGTCTGTCAGTCAGTGTGACGTCCTTCACTCCTGTCTACAAGGCTGTCAGTCAGTGTGACAAATTTCACTCCTGTCTATAAGGCTGTCAGTCATAGTGTGCTGTTCTTCAGTCACATATACATATTCTAGAATACCCAATGCGTTAGAATTGGGCCACCATCTAGTTATTAATATTTGCCAAATGCCATAATATTGAGGGAGAGAGAGAGAATGTTTTACAGGGACACTATCAGGTCATTTTTTCAGTTTGATACTAATATTACCCTTTAATAGTGCCTGGGCAGGCCTTTTAAAAACATGTAAAATCATTATTTTGTACCATTTATAGTTTTCTTGTTATAAGCATTTTCACACCCTACAGGTAGTTGCTGCATTAGTCCTCCCCATTATATTGACAGAGGAATAGTCCGACTGTGTTAAACTGTTTATTTATTATGCACGCCTTCTCATCAGATCTCTCTTCCCTCCCTCCTCCCTTTACTCTATGTCAGGTTTCAGTTTTAGGAGCTTCTGTTGAGGGTTCAGAGAGAGAGAGAGCTATTGCAGGTCTTCCTTATCTAATCTAATCAGGTAGCTACTTCATTTGTTTCTTTAAGCAAGTATTCTGTTGTGCTGTGACAGATTCTGTGTTGTATTTGACATCTTGCTCAGCTGCAAAGACAGAGAACAGAGAGGAGGATACAGCCCCCTACTGATCTCCTGATTACTGATATGAATATGTGACATGAATGTTATCCTATGATAGTGGACAGCAGAGAATTAAGTGGATCATTCACTGTGATTGACAGATGGAATTAATCTCTTTATTTGAAGTTTACAGAGGATAGGAGCGAAATATAAATAAAAGACATACATCAATAGAGAAAGCTTATAGAAAGGAATTAGAAAATTATATCAGTTACGTATGGATTTTTAACCTGATAGATTCCCTTTAATGCATTTTTATTACTTTCTGTAAAGTTAAAAGTTTACATACACTAAGATTACTATGCCTTTAAACTATTTGGGACAGCCCATATGATGAGGTCATGTGTTTTGAAGTTTCTGATAGGTTTATTAGCAACATCTGTGTTAATTAGAGACACACCTATGGAAGTATTTTAATGTACACCTGAAACATGCTGTTTCTTTGTGTAGCATCATGGGAAAGTGTGAAGAAATCAAACAGGATATTAGGATGAGAATTATGGGATTACACAAATCTGGTTCATCCTTAGATGCTATTTCCATACAAAAAAGTACAAAAAGATGGTAATTTCCAGCCATCATACCACTCAGGAGAGAGACAGATTCTGTGTCCCAGAGATAAATGTGCTTTGGTTCAACATGTGCATATCAATTCAAGAACAAAAGCAAAAGACCTTGTGAAGAGGATGGCAGAAGCTGTTAAGATTATGTCATTGTCCACAGTGAAATTAGTACTGTATCAACATACACTGGCTATTCTACCAAGAAGCAGACACTACTCCAAAAGAATCAGAAAAAAGACAGATTATTTTTTGCAAATGCACACAGGAACAATGACTACGTTTTTGGAGACATGTCCTGTGGTGTGGTGAAGTTAAAATTGAACTGTCTGGTCATAATTACTTTCGTTACATTTGGAGAAAAAAGTGGGAAGTTTGTAAGCTAGAGAACACCATCCCAACTGTGAAACATAGAGTTGGCAGTATCATGTTGTTGAATTGTTTTGCTCAGGGAGGGACTGGTGAAAGTCACAAAATTGATGGCATCATGAGGAAAGAAGATTGTGTGGCAATACCGAAGAAACATCGCAAGACATCAGCCAGGAAGTAAAAGCGTGGGCAGAAATTGACCTTCCAAATGGACAATGACTCAAAGCATATTGCCAAACTGGTTAACCCCATAACAATATCCGTATCTTTTAAAATGGTGGCAATTAAGGGTATTTCTTCCTTTCTGCCGTTAAAATACGGCAGAAAAGAAAAAGCCTGTAGTGCACGCCAGCATCGGAAAATCTCCAATGTTTAAGCTATCAAGGGTAGCTAACACCCTGTAGATTAAGAATAGGGCTGTATTTTTTCATTACTGGTCATGTGATCACTATTGTAAAGTGTATACCGGCGTATAACGGTGATCACATAAAAATACATGACATTGGCGGTAAAATAACTTATTTCTTTGTCAACTGACATCGTCAAAGATATCGGAAAACAAAGAAATGTCCTGTCCCATATCCCCCAGTACCCCAGTTCCGCTAGTCTCCCCCGCCCCCCACACCAGCGGTAGCACCGACAGATGACTGACGGAAGAGCCTCTCCTGATATATCTGGGAAGTTAGACGGGTAGAGAAGAACCCGGAGATCCCTTGTAAGACAGGGACACCTAAGGTTAGGCTAAACCAGAGTGTTAGCTCTGAGGGGGACTGATGATTCAGACCAGCTCCCCAGACAAACTGACGGGGGACACAGATTCTAGGTCTGTGTTCTCACTACAGGGTTGGGGGCACAGCAGCAACCAAGAAGACCCGGCTTACCGCCCATAGACTTAGGGGGAAGCTACTATTGGGGACCGAGCTGCCGCTCCGCAATCCACCTGAAGGAAAAGACAGAGAATTAGCCTGAAAGGACACATAGAAGGAGTGAGGGGTCTAAGAGTGAAAACCTGGCTGCAGAGGGTTCAAGTGGTACCGGAGTAAACTGAGTAAAGCTGTAAAGAATGGTATTGTACCGTGCACGGTGTGACTTGGAAGAGTTTGTAAGTAAACCTGGTGAACCCTGCTTCAGTGTCTGTGTCTGATTCCAGGTATAGAGAACTGTTAATCCTTCATTTTACCCGTCAGGAGCTGTCTCCGACCCCCGGCGGGCTCATCCACTTTCCTGCAACATCTATAACAACCATCACAGACTTTAATTAACACTGCCCCGGGGAACCAGGCTCTACCTGCGGGCAGCCGTTCCATCTCAAGCTGCCAAACATCATCCCCGGAGGTTCTGCAGCAGCGGTGGTCCCATTATTGACCACAACCCATGGGTGGCGTCACGACAAACCAAATCCCCTGTAAATACACCCCATTTATTGTGCGAACCCGGACACGGTCCGGACTAGGACTGCCGTGACATTCCCCAGCAGCAATCCGGTCCGGCACGAGTACCCCGTCCCAGTGGGCTCCACATTAGGATTTATTCCAGATTAGAACCCCAAGCTGCAGATGCTACATTTTGCGGTGATTGCCCGTCATCAGTGCAGTGTGTGGGAATTCTGATCTGGCTGTATGACGACGCTAAGACGAGGTCTGGGGGAACAGCTATTCTTTTTGTGGAGAGTTATTAGGTGGCATTAAAGTTTGTCTACTTCCTCACAGAAGTGACAATTTGCTTATGCAATTTCCCAGAAGAGCATTGTTGCTTTAAGTCTCCCCACTGCCGGCTGGCTGAATACTCTTCACGAGTAAAATAGCTGTTCCCCTGAATACAAAAAGTGAAACGCATATATTATATAGAGTCATTACTAGCAAAGTGATCTATTTCAAGTGTTTATCTATGTAAATGTTACAGCCAATGAAAACACAAAGGTCATAATCTCAGAAAATTAAAGTAAAAAAATAGAAAACAAGCTGTCACACAGCCTCAGATGCTGAAAAATGAAAACGCTATGGGTCACGGACAATGGCACAAGCGCAATTCTTTTTCTTTAAAAATTTGTGAATTATTTTTCACCACTTAGATAACAGTAAAAGAATACATGTTTGATATGTACGAACTCATATTGACCTGAGGCATCATACCAACATGTCAGTTTTACATGGGATCGTAGGACCCACCTCCAATATTATAAGCTAAACAGACGATATAAGAATAACACCAGGCATTGGTTGGCATGAAATGGCCGAGAGGCTTTTAATAGGGTTACCTTTAATAAATAATTCATATATATTAATTAAAACTTTTTCCATAAAAAATGTATTTTCAACGTGTTAAACTCCAATTTGTAAAGTCCATTAAAATCATTATAAAGACCGACTTGAAATAGAACTTTCTCCTCACTAAAAGCCTGACTACAGGGAAATAGGGGAACAGAAATAAAGAGGGGATGGGTGAACAGGTGTGTTTTTCTTTGTCTCCTCAGAGACACTGACAGAACTATCCTGTGGGCGGGGCATAACTGCTCCACTCTCCCGCACTTTTTCAAACCAATCAGTTGCAAACTTATCAGACATGTAGGACAGCCAATCACAGCAATCACCTGCTTCTGTTACTTCACAACAGGGACTCTTAACCCTTTACCATCCATCATGAGGATACCTCATGAATATTAAGGCACCTATAATGACAAACACATTTTAGGAAGAAACAAATATTACCTGACAACTCAATTGGGGGGCCACGAGCCCATGCAGCCCCCACTCTAGGCGATTAGGGGGGGCTCAACAATATAGTGAACACGATGAAAAAAAAAACAATAAACAAATGTGTAATTGCACTTTATTTACAATTTCACCACACTTGGAATTTTGTTCCCATTTTCCTGCACACTATATGGTAAAATAAATTATTATATTCAAAAGTACAACTCGTCACGCAAAAAACAAGCTCTAATATATGTATATTGGTGGAAAAATACAAATGTTAAAGCTCTTGGAAGAAGGGGAGGGAAATATGAAAATCAGAAAACAGAAAATTGCCCAGGAGTGAAGAGGTTAAACGGAACCTGTCAGGTCATTAATGCCCCTCTAGCGATACTCTCTGCACCTGCAACTTCATAGTACTATTCTAAACATCCCTGTCTGCGCTCATAGTGTAATGTTAGAGGCAAAAAAAAACATTTATACACCTACATTTTCTTATGTAATGAGGCAGTCAGTCTACATCTTGGAGGACATAGACTGTCGGCAGGTTAATAGTTAACATTTCAGCCAAATGTCAGAACATGCTGGTAGACCTGATCTGATGTCACAACTATGTGACTACAATAGCGGAGCTAAGTCCCATAGCACAAATGAGTGCTCGTAGCTCATCCCTAGGTCACAATTGGACTCACACAGACCTTTAGACAACATATGAGTGAACATATCCACATCACTCCAAGTTACGTGGTCTCCTGCCACTCAATAATGAATAAACAGCACACGATCCGATCAACAGATTCTCTTTTTGTCATCGGGTATCTCCCACCTCTCGAATCCTAAAGATTGGGAATAACTCCGAACGTGACAAATAAAAAAATCCTTGATCCCGACATCCGTGCTGGTTTACCCATTATTGAATGCAGCGGACACGTACTTGTCCTACAACTATTGACACGTGACCGTGAATACGTCCTGCAGCAAACACTCGATGACATTATTACCAGTTGTGGTTTTCACAACTGCATCAGGTGAGCAGCTCCTCTTTACACATATTTAGCCTATAAAGAAGTATTACCCTATGTGCATTCTTGAATTGCTTTAGATCCTCCAAGGTGTAGACTGACTGCCTCATTTACATAAAAAAATGTAAGTGTACAAATGCTTTTTTTTCACCTTTAATATTGCACTATGAGCTCAGACAGGGATGATTAAATAAGACTATGAAGCTGCAGATGCAGACAGTAATAAATGGGGGATGGCATACATCACCTGACAGTTCCCTTTAAAGATGCCTTAATATATATTAATGTTTATGGATGGTGATTGCTTTCTGAATTTTTTTCTTCTTTTTCACTGGACAATTTGTAGACAACCATATATATGTGTGTATATTTGTTAGGCGGGTGTCACAGCTACGATATATGGATAGATATCGCTTGAAGGTGCCTGATTAGGCATCGCTCCTACGATGTCTATGCGTGTGACAGCACGATACGACCAACGAGAAATGATCAGATCGTTATATCCAGATATGAGAACCGGACCTCATATCAGACGATGTCGATCATCCAATCTGCTGCATTGTTCTATGTGACACCGTCATAACTGATCTCTTACCGATTTCGCCTATTCACATCATTGACAAGCATCAATCGCTGGTAGGGATGGGCGAATCTACTCGCTAGGACTCGTTACTCGGCGAGTAGTAAGGGACTCGCAGGACTCGGTACTCTGCGAGTTTCCCAGTGATGACTCGCACGAGTCCAATGCAAATCAATATCAATCCTAGTTTTGTCAGAAACGCTGACAAAACTAGGATTGCCATTGTTTGCATTAGACTCGGTTACTGTGCCAGTGATAGCAGGGAAACTCGCAAAGTAACTGCTGTTTCTTTGCGAGCCGAGTCCAGCTGTCTTCTCTGTGCAGCTCCAGGGTCCTAGAACCTGCCTGCTCACAGACATGATGTAGCAGTCCTGAGATTGTTCTCAGTCTGCTCATTCCCTGTGCATGTAGCAGAGAGGACATCGCGTTTTGGACTACGTCGGACGGAAGAGGATTTTTTTAATTAAAGATGGAGTCCCTAATGGCTTTTTTTTTTATTTCAAATAAAAGATTTTCTCTGTGTTTTTTTAACCCTTTATTGGAGATTCTTAGTGGCTGGGTCAAACGTGGCCTGACATTAAGAATCTCGGGCTTAATACCAGCTTGTATAACAAAGCTGGTATTAACCCCTTTATTCCCCAGCGTGCTACCGCCACCAGGGCCGCTGGAAGAGCGGGGTTCAGCGCCAGAGGATGGCGCTTCAATGAACGCGCCATCTTCTGGGGCGGCTGCGGGCTGCAATTTGCAGCGGGGGGTGCCCAGAAAGCTTGGGCATCCCTGCGCTGCGGATTCCAGCCCTCAGCTGCTTAGCTGTACCTGGCTAGACATAGAAATTGCGCGGAGCCCCACGCATTTTTTTAAAATTATTTAATGAATTTCACAGTCAGAGTCTCAGAGTCAGAGTCAGAATCTCAGAATTTCATGAAATAATTTAAAAAAAATGCGTGGGGCTCCGCGCAATTTCTATGTCTAGCCAGGTACAGCTAAGCAGCTGGGGGCTGGAATCCGCAGCGCAGGGATGCCCAAGCTTTCTGGGCACCCCCCGCTGCAAATTGCAGCCCGCAGCCGCCCCAGAAGATGGCGCGTTCATTGAAGCGCCATCCTCTGACGCTGAACCCCGCTCTTCCAGCGGCCCTGGTAGCGGTGGCACGCTGGGTAATGAAGGGGTTAGGGCCAGCTTTGTATTATCAGCTGGCCCTAAGCCCGAAATTTATGGTGGTCACGCCAATATTAGACATGACCGCCATGAATTTCTATTAAATTGTTTTAAAAAAAACACAACACAAAGAAAATTTTTTATTAGAAATAAAAAAAAAAGCCATTAGGGACTCCATCTTTAATTAAAAAAATCATCTTCCGTCCGACGCAGTCCAAAACGCGATGTCCTCTCTGCTACATCCCCTGTGTATAGATATAGATCTCTATGCACAGGGAATGAGCAGACTGAGAACAATCTCAGCTCTGCTACATCATCTCTGTGCACAGACATTCATGTCTGTACACAGGGAATGAGCAGACTGAGAACAATCTCAGCACTGCTACATCAGGCAGCAGGCAGGCTCTAGGACCCTGGAGATGGCAGCCAGCACAGAGGAGACAGGACTCTTATCTGTGCGAGTCAGCGATTACTTACAAAGTAAACGAGCAATGCAAATAAATGACAAAACTAGGATTGCTTCAGGCTGAAGCTTCCGAGACACATCTGCGATTTGTAAATCTCACACTACTCGCTATTACTCGCTTCCCCATTCATTAACATTGGACTCGCTAGACTCGCAACGAGTAGCGAGTCCTGTGCTCGGACTCGCTAGAGTCAAGCGATTCCGAGTAATTTAGGATTCGCCCATCACTAATCGCTGGTTGTGTGAGTGATCCCTGCACATAATATCGCTGCTGCGTCCTGAACATTATCTATACATGTGACACCTCACTAACGATGTTAAGCACGAGCGCGAACCCCTGAGATCGTTATTGAGATGCCTCACAAAATCGTATCGTGTGACGGCCGCCATAGTCTAGGGTTTCATCTCTCATTTGTCCACAGATAGTTGAGTAGTTGAGAAGCTGTTACATGTGCTTACAGTGGTTGTGTCTCACACAACCACGGAAGGTGAGCCTTTCTGCTACTAATTATTACATGATTTTAAAAGATAAGACCCTATTTGTGCTTTAAATCTCTCTCCAGATTGTTACATTAGAGAATGTTTTAAGGCATTTTTATTACTTTCTGCAAAGTCAAACGTTTACATACATTTCATTTGAATTTGGTACCATTGCTTTTAAACTGTATCACTTGGGTCAAACATTTTGGATATCTTTCCACAAGCTTCTCACAATAGTTGGAAGAATTTTGGACCCATTCATCCTGAAAGAACTTGTACAACTAAGATATGTTTGTAGGTCGCCTTGCACACACCTGCCTTTTCAGCTCTGCCCATAAATTTTCAATAGGATTAAGATCAGGGCTTTGTATTGGTCACTCTTAAACAATGACTTTGTTATCCTTAAGCCACTTTGTAACCAGTTTGGCAGTATGTTTCTGGTTATTGTCCATTTGGAAGAATAACTTTGGCCCAAGCTTTAACTTCCTGGCTGATGTCTTGAAATGTTGCTTCAGTCCCACAACATGATATTTCAACATCTATGTTTCACAGTGGGGATTATGTTCAAAGGCTGCCTAGCTTAAAAAAAAAAATAGTAATTTCATGCTGCACACGTCAATCACCTTCTGCATATCACTAAAACTCGGTGGTTGGTTCCCTTTAAGTTTGGAAAGAAAATAACTTAAGGACAATCTAATTATAATGTATAAACGTGAGTAGAAATCATACAGATTCATCTAGTTATCTTTTCATGTATAGGCCATGAATAGGGGGCATACATAAATATATATGTTTTATTGTTTTATCTATATATATATTATATATATATAAAACTCTGATGGAAAAAAACTTTTTTTAATGAAAAACTGCTCATCTTATAATAAGGTTTTTAGCGCATGGATTGCCTGCACTTCAACCACAGCAAGATGACCTTAAATCTGAAGGGTCCCTGTCTATATTTAAAACTTTTCTCGTACCCTAGGGCTCCACTGCTGGAATTTGCACTCCTTCCTCCCTAATAAGCCGCGGGGGCCATCTGATGTGGTATGTATCCTGCTACTGCCCATTGTAACAGAGACCCCCTAGGGTGCGAGAGAGGTTTTAAGTGTAGATAGAGACCCTTCAGATTTAAGGTCACCTTGCCATAGTTGAAAGGCAGGCATTTATTGGCCAATACATGCACTAAGAACCTTATTATAAGATGAGCAGTTTTTCATAAAAAAAAAAAAATTCCATCAGTTTTTTTTTTTAAACTTTTTATTTTTTATTTTTTTTCAAAAAAAAATCTACTAACATCATCCTGAGAACATCATTGTTTGCATGTGATTGGCATTACCAGTGTGCTGCTATTATTTTAATATATATGTAATCCAGTTATATAGAATTGCACCTGGGCCAAAAGGTTAAAGGAAGTGCCGTCTGGCTTTTTTTCTTCATTTAATGTGTGTGGAGTACTGGCTCCACTGCTTGAATTTGCACTCCTTCTGCCTACTAAGCCACGGGGCCATCTGATGTGGTATGTATCCTTCCACTGCCCATTGTAACAGAGACCCCTAGGGTACAAGAGAGGTTTAAGTGTAGAAAAGACCCTTCAGATTTAAGGTCACCGTGCCGTGGTTGAAGGGCAGGCATTTATTAGCCAATGCATGCGCTAAGAATCTTATTTTAAGACAAGCAAGCACTTTTTCATAAAAAAATATTTCCACCTGAGTTTTTTTGAAAAAACTTTTTAGTTTTTATTTTTTCTAAAAAAAAAAGCATCTACTAACATCATCCAGGAACATCATTGTTTGCATGTGATTGACATTACCAGCGTGCTCCTATTATTTTGATATATATGTAATCCAGTATATAGAATTGCACCTGGGCCGAAAGGTTAAAGGAAGTGCTGTCTGTTTTTTTTTTCTTATATATGCAGTATACAGTATATAGTATATATTTATATACAGTATGCACTTATTGCATATACAAAGTGACAAGGTGCATTTATAGAAAAATATCCAAGGAATTACCATTTTAAGGGACCCATTTTCAGGATGGTGAATTTATGCTTGAAGGCAAGTTTTTTTTTTATAGAAAAATAAATCATCATGACAACTTCTTTCCTCTGAATATTAATTTGATTAATTTGTATAGTACTCTAAATAAAATAAAACTAGAACTTCCTGAAACCTATTACTAGTTACCATATATATGCATTTATAAAATGAGTTTAGCATTAGTTATATTTATAATCATTACACATCATTTACAGTATATTGACTTTGAGCCCGACGGTTTTGTATATGACTGATGTTTAGGATGTGCACATTATAATACACATTCAATGCAGATGCATATTGTATACTACATTGTTAATTTAATTTATTTAAAAGTTTAAACATAATTTAAACTTATTTTAAACAATATAAATTAAACTTGGGAAATTATCATCTATCCATATATAAGCCACCTTTGCCCGTTGGCCTTAGGGCTAATCTGGCTGCTATTGGTTGATGTCCAGTAAATAAGGACATCCTACATATACCAAGTTGGTCTATAAATTTACTCATTTGGAAAATACCTCTTTGAGTGCTATCTCAGTTTTTATATATTACATTTTTTTATATTGTTTAAAACAAATTTATACCCCTGATAGTACCAGCTGGAGATCATAGGGCTGTTGATTTTACAAAATATGTTACAGCTACTTATCATTTTGCTGAGAGATTTAGGAAGAGATGTGAAATACTAACTGTTGTATAGGAGTCAATCAGCTGGAGAGAGCTGACTGCAATATTGAGAGTTAAGGCTAGGGTCACATTTGCGTCATGATTCTAGCCTGACGATGCGCTAAAAACAGAAATTTCAACCTCAGCGCATAGCGTTAACGGCAGGTAGCACTATGCGCTGCGAGCCTATTGTGCCCTATGACAACCCAATGTTTACCTCAGCAACTGGGTCCATTCATAGCTCCCGGATATGCGCTTTTGGACAGCGCATAGGAAAACGCTGCAGACTGTGTTTCCTGTGCGCTTTCCAAAAGCGCATATCCTGGAGCTTTGAATGGAGCCAGTTGCTGAGGTAAACATTGGGTTGTCATAGGGCACAATAGCCTTGCAACACATAGCGTTACCTGCCGTTAATGCTATGCACTGAGGCTGAAATTTTTAGCGCTTCTGTCAGGCTAGGGTCATGACGCAAATGTGAACCTAGCCTAACTCCTCTCTTTGAATATAACTAATGCACACACTCATCAAGGCTCTGGTGGCCGAGCTGCATGGAAGCAATTTGTACACACTATGATAAAAGCTCTCATTGAAGGAGAAAGACAAGATATAGAAAAAGCAAGTCAATTACATACTTGCCTATTTTATTGCTTTTTTTAATTAACAAATGCAATTTAAAAACATGGGTCTACTAGAAAAAAAGATGCGGAAAACGTATCTAAGCCAAAACCGAATGGTATGTGTGACCCTGGCCTTATGCAAACATAGTCTTTTTAATGTACACATGACTTCAACATATGTGGCAAGTGGAAAATAGATGGTAACTAGTGGTAACAAGCAGCATAAGTAATAATTTTGCAACATCAATTTTTTTAGCCATCTGAATTGTATAACTGATGTAAAAAAAAATTTTTTAATGTCCGCGGTCCACTATTAAGACATACCCAGAGCCAGTAAGTTTACATTTTAACTATGCACTCAGTAACAGAAAGGTGTGCTTTCTATTTGGTTATTTGATTTTCAGTGGAAACATATGTCTGAAACTCATTTGACTTTAACACTGACCTACTACAAGCTAAGATGAAAATATGATTAACTTTGATGTTTAACTTTGCTGTCTGACTTTTTTCACACATCAGAAATCCTTAGTAGTGATGGACAAATCCAAACAGTAAAGTTTGGGGTCTGTACCAAACATCTAGTGTTCAGTAACAGACACCGAACAAAAACTTCCCTGAGAAGTCTGTGTTACTGTTTGGGTTTGGCTGGGGGCTGTAAAAGTAAACAAAACAGTTTTTAAAAATTAGCGTCATACTGGGGTCCACAAGCCTGTACTTAGGGGCTGCTTGTTAACTTCCTGATTTATTCACTGCATGGTAGATGCTACATTGTATGGGCTGCTTCCCAGTTACAGCAGTTACTCTAACAGCCAATTACAGATGCCCACTCTCTGTGACAGTGCCGTGATTGGCTGTTACACCCCTCACCCATTGTGCTACATCTGTGGCTGCCATAGGCAGTGAACCTGATGTCATATGAGTATAAAAATTATTAAATAATTAAAAAAATGATATCGGGCTTCACTGTTTTTTTTATTCTCTGTGCAGATATAGTGGAGATCTACAGGCTGCCACCCACAGCTGAGTAGCTTTACCTTGGCTTGCAATCAAAACTACATGAGAGCCCATTATTTTTTTTAATTGTTTAAAATAACAATTTAAAAAATGTGTGGGTTTTCCCTTTTTTTTTAATGCCAGCCAAGTTAAAAACCCAGGAGGTTAGGGGCTGGTATTCTCAGTGTGGCGAGGCCCATAGTTATTGGGCCCCCAAGGCTAAATAGTAGCAGCCAACAGCTACCCCAGAAATTGGTGCATTCATAAGAAGCACCAATTCCTGGTGCTCTACCTGAGTCTTCCCAATGCCCTAGTGCAGTGGCATTGGGATGATAGAAGGGGTTAACAACAGCTGAGTATTGACATCTTGTCATTAAGCCCAGATTAATAATGCTGAGATTGATCATTAACAATCCTGTTAGTAAATAGTCAAAAATACAAAAAAAACACATGGGGAAACATCCTTTCATTTAAATAAATCACACAGCCAAATCTCATTTTCCCATTTATTAACTCTACACATTCCCTACAATGATAATTCACAATGGTGATCCCATGAAGCATACAATCCTGGCTTTGCTTCATTGAGAAACTGCATCGATGAAACATGCATCCTCTTGCTGCAGTCTCTGCAATCACACTGACTGCTGTGAGGAACAGTGACGTCACTCACTGAGTCACTGAGGGCTACCCATGTCAGTGAACTTAGGTGACCCCGCTGCCAGATTGTGAGACATGGCAGCACAGCAGTCCTGCAATCTGACAGCAGGTTCAACTGAGTTCACAGCATTAGCTTCTGATGACATGAACTCAGAGACACTTGCACAAATACAACCTTCATGGGAAAGTCATCAGAAGAAAACCTCTCCTATATTCTCACCATAAAATTCAGCATCAAGAGTATGCAAAAGAACATACAGTATGAACAAACCAGATGCACTTTAGAAACAAGTCCTGTGGACTGATGAGGTAATATAAAACTTTTTGTTTACAATGATTAAAGGTATGAGTTGAGAAAAAAGGTCACTGAATTTCAGGAAAAGATCATATTGCTGACCATTAAGCAGGGGGTGGATCAATCATGCTTATGGGGTTATGTTGCATCCAGTGGCACAGGAAACATTTCGCATGTAAAGTGAAGAATGGAATTAATGAAATGGGAACAAATTCTTGACACAAACATAACGCCATCCTTAAAAAAAGTAAAGTTAAAAATTGGATGGCTTCTACAAATTGATATTGATTAGAGTTTGGCAAACCCACAAAAGTCCAGGTTCAATGGATTCAGCCAGATTTTTTTTAATATCCGGGTTTGGGACGGACTTGTCTCGAACTTGAGCCTGAACCTCAAACCTTGACTTTATTTTTTTTTTTTTTTATAAAATATTTTTATTGAGTTTTCAATTTTAAAAACAAGGAAAAGAAGAAAAACAATCCAACCCCCATACCCCCCCCAGCCATCAATAGTTACAGTGAAAATACATCTAACAATCTCCCAAGACATACAAGGTCGGACATTGATTATAATCGATATTCAATACCAAAACTACACCATAGTCACATCTCCTAACAGTCATAAGAAATTAAATGGAAAAAGTGTTATGCCTGCCCCGAGTCGCCTGGAGCAGGGGATACCCGTAGCCTTCCCAAGGACCCTTGTAACTCCTCCAGCAGATACCAGGACGATTGCACAAACGGTAGGACTACTGAGTGCAGTTCTGCTGACGATAGCTTGGTGTTTATGAACCCTCTCCAAGTCTCAAAAAACTTCCTCGTCAACGCGTCTTTATCCCTTGCCGCTTCCAGGCATTCCACGTGCATTACTGCCTTCAATTCGTTGAGTATACCAGTCATGCCAGGGTTGTGCCCAGATAGCCAGTCCCTCAGGATTAGCCTTTTAGTAACCATTGCCAGCATATGGAGTATTCTAGCAGGTTTGCCTTCCCACACTCCAGATACCGGGAAATGAAACAACCAGGCAAGCATATCCAATGTAACGGTTTTGCCGGTCACCTCCCTCGCTAAGGCTTCCACCCGCTTCCATAGTTTCTGCACCTCCCCACACAGCCATATACCATGCACCATATCTGTTTTTGGTTGTCCGCATTTCGGGCATTGACTTTATTTTTATTAAATGGTGGCCAGGGAGGGATGAAAAAGGAAGAAAAACAGTGGTTCAATCAACAACGTTATACTTAACAGTCTCCATTGTTGCAGGCACACTGCTTCACGGTCCTGCTCATTAACGTCCTCTGTTTGCACTGGACTCTGTTTCCAAAAGCCTATGACAGATACCTACTCTCTGTGACAGTGTCTGTGATTGGCTGTTGATCCCCCACCCATTGGGCGACGTCTGTGATTGTTATTGGAATGAGGACTTCACTGTTGCTGTCATTGAAATCAGGTGACCCCACTGCCAGATCATCGGACAGCTGTGCCGCCATGTTCTGCTATCTGGCAGTGAGGGTTCACTAGCATCTGTGGAGAGCAGTTACATCACTGAGGGCTTCCATGCTATCAGTGAAATCACGTGACCCCGCTGTCAGATTGCAGAACATGGCACCATAGACATCCAAAAATCCAGCAGCGGAATCACCAGTTCACTTACAGCGTGGAAGTCCTTCAGTGACATCATCGCATTTCAAGGATGTCAGTGTGATTCCAGAGGCTGCAGCGAGATTATGCTTGTTCCATCACTGCAGTCTCTGGATGTAGCAGAGCCAGGACCATTGTGAGATTCTAAATGTTCAACTGCTTCAGATCTGGTGTGCTTTTTGTGTAATAAATTGGAGAAACAGGGTGTCTGTATGTTTTCTTTTCCAAATAAAGTATTTTTCTGTGTGTGATTTCTAACTATTAACTCACTGAATTGATAATGGGTGGGTATCATAGAAACCTCAACATTATTAATCTAGGGGTTAGTGACAGCTTCCAATACTCACAAAGCATTCACTGTTCTCTGGGAGACCAGTTTAAGAAAACACTGCCGACAGCCAGCTAAAGCGCTCAACGCAGTGACTTCCTAGACTCTTTGCCCCCTGGGAATTACATATATGCAAAAAAAGTCTGTGGAACCTCATTTAGGAGTCTCAACACAGGACTAGCCAGATATCACTCCAGGGAAGGACCTAGCCATGGCGTGGCTCTTTGAGGAGACCACCATAACCACCATGTTAAGTGGCCCTTTGAGTCAATAACCAGCTATTTATGAACTTAAGGATATGACAAGGGAATACCAAGACCAGGTATCCATCCACAGACAGGTGTTTTGGGGTGTTGCCCTAATCTGTATGGAGTAGGATTCTGTGTTGAGACTCCTAAGTAAGTCTTCACAGACTTTATTTGCATATTCGAGCTTCCAATACTCAGCTGTCTTTAACACCATCTATCAGCATGATGCTACCACACCAGAGCATTGGGAAGAGTCGGGTAA
The DNA here is from genome assembly GCA_033576535.1 of Allobates femoralis. Classification (NCBI taxonomy): domain Eukaryota; kingdom Metazoa; phylum Chordata; class Amphibia; order Anura; family Aromobatidae; genus Allobates; species Allobates femoralis. The sequence continues at coordinate 205,259,991 of JARQOC010000003.1, read as the reverse complement.
AGTGCCAGGAATTTGCACTTCTAATGAATGCCACAATTTCTGGGGCAACTGCGGGCTGCTCTGCTGTAGACATGGACATCCAATAACTATGAACCTTACCATGGTAAGAATACCAGCCGCTAGCTGCTTGGTTTTACCTTGGCTGGCAATCAGAAATAGAGTGAAGCCCACAATTTTTTTTTTGGATTCTTTATTTAGAGAATAAAAAAAAAATTATTGACTGTAAGCCAAGGTAAAACCAAATAACTGGGGGCTGGTATTCGAAGCTAAACAGGACTTCTCTGGGGATCCATGCCCAAACACTAGGTTCATCCAATAAAGAATGACCTTAAGTAGTTTACCTGTATACACATGTCATAAAATGACATTTCTTGGTTAATACCCCTATTTAATACTGCATGTGTTAGCCCATCTGATTATGCTACAGTATGTGATTGGATTGCTGCAGGGAATAATAAGTAAGAAAGCGCTGTTATGCCTGATGGCACTAGCTTGCTCACTGAGTTTGCAACAAATGTGAAATGGGCATTTTTATTTTATTTTTTTGATGATCTTCACAATTCTAGTCACAGATTGTTCAAATTTCTGTTGGGCTGCGGATTTCAAGAGATTCAACCCAAATTAGATTCTCTGTGAATCAATATGCTTATATATATAAATAAACCATTGAAACATAAACCCTTGAAACATGTCCATGTCACCTTATAGAGGAGCATTTTGATCTGGCTATAGAGGCATGTAACCGCTCTTGCTAATTACTGACTACCTTGATCATTTCTATGGACAGTTATTGGCTGATATGGTCATGTGCCTGTCCATCCTTCCTTCTATCCATCCATCCATCCATCCATCTATCCATCAATCCATTATTTTTCCAAATACTTTTGGTTATTTTTAAGAAAAAAAATAATTTCAGCTCAGTATTTCTTGATGTATTAGAGAATCAATGATTTATAATATTTTAATGTTTTTAACTGCTGTTAATTTGAAGGGAAAATTAAATTAATGGAAATGAAATGCATAAAGATAAATCTTTCATGAGAATGGAGACAATATGGATGCTAACATTTATGTATTAATTTTATTCTGCATAGCAGGTCAATTCCATCTAGAAACTTGCTAAATTGGATGCAAATAAATATGTGTTATAAAAAAGTCTACAAGTCATATTTACAGTAATGTATTAAATACATTCAAAACATTAACTAGAAATTACATGCTTATAATGGAGTACAAATGCAACATTCACTGGTGATTAATTGTGTTAATGCAAGTCAAATCAAATTGGTAGCATGCACTCTATTGTGTAGCTTATCAAGTAAAATGGTAATAACCCATAGTAAGCTAACTATTCACTTATTACTCACATTTCTTAAAGTTCTTGTATATTTATGTATTATGAACAAAAGTTATGTTTGCTTTCTACTATAAATTAAAAATAAAATGTTTAATGTTAAATTAATTGCTTGTTATCTATCAAAAATATTACAGTAAACACTATAATTACAATGGCTTTGGGAGAAAAAGAATTTCAATTTGCTATAATTCAGTTTATGACAAATCAGAATTCCTGCAAAGCCTCCACCTGCCATGAAAAGACATGTATGACACATTTTGAGGGAATTTGTCAGCAGGTTCCAGAAATGAGTCACTTAAAGGGAACCTGTCAGCTACTTTATGTCCCTCCAGTTATCACTGTCTGTAGCTGTAGCTTTATAATACTATTCTAATCATCCCTGTCTGAGCTCTGAGTGTAATGTGAAAAGTGAAAGAAAAGCATTTATACACTTACATTTCCTTATGTAATGAGGCAGTCAGTCCTCAGCTTGGAGGACGGGGACTGTTTGGCAGGTTAATAGTTAACATTTCAGCCTTGTGCTAGAACATGTTGGGAGACCTGATGTGATGTCACAACCATGGGACTACAATAGGCGGAGCTAAATTCTCATTGAACATAATATGTTTGGTGGCTTAGCTCCGTCCACTATGGTCACATGATCGTTACATCACACAGGTCCTTTAGCCATGCAAGTTAAAAGTGAGTTAACTATTATCCCTACAGACAGTCCCCTCCTCCAAGGTGAGGACTGAAATGTAAGTGTATAAATGCTTTTTTTTCACCTTTCACATTACACTATGAGCTCAGACAGGGATGATTAGAATAGTATTACGAAGCCGCAGGTACAGACAGTGATAGCTGGGGAGCATAAACCACCTGACAGGTTCCCTTTAACCGCTCAGTGACCACCAATAAGTCTTTTACTGGCCTAAGTGAACAGCATTCTCCTTAGGCAAAAAAATCATCTGTGCCCTATATTGAACAACATGGTGTATCAGTCGCAATCTTTTTTGGCCAATGAACCACTTACATTTTGGTGTCAACAGTGACTATGGAATCTAGATGGTTAACAGAGTGTGGGTGCTAAAACAAGGTTCTATGAGAAAAAGGAAATTAGTAATTTTCCACCACATCTGGGGTATTGGTGAACTAAGGAGAACTTGCACAGCAAATTTTGCCATCTATTTTCTCCGGTGACACTTCTGAAAATGAACAATTTGGGGCAAAAGAAATTTTTTTGTGCAAGAAATTAGATTTTTATTTTTACAGCTTAACGTTATAAAAAAAATTCTGTTAAGCACCTGGGGGTTAAGATACTCATCACAAATATCATTAAATTCTGTGATGAGTATTGTTTCAAAATGTGTTTCCTTGTGGGGAGTTTCCACATGACAAACATGACTTGGATAACACTATCAATTCCAACCGAATTTGTGTTTTCAAGTCAAATTGTGCATCTTCCATTTCAAGCCCTGCCATGTACCTAAATAGTAGTTTTCCACCACATAGAGAATATTAGCATACTCGGGAGAAATTGTACAACACAATTTTTGTGGAAATGCTACATTTCAGGGCTAAAGAACCATTTTTGTGGGAAAAAATGTTAACTTTAATTTTTTACTTCCACATTGCTTTAATTCCTGTGAAGCACCTACAGGGTTAATAAGCTTATTGAATGTGGTTTTGAGTATTTTGAGGAATGCAGTTTTTAAAATACCGTATATACTCGTGTATAAGCCGACCCGTGTATAAGCCGACCCCCCTACTTTTGCCCCCAAAAACTGGGAAAACTTATTGACTCGCGTATAAGCCGAGGGTGGACTCCAGCACAGGTATACAACCCCCAGCAGTGAGGTATACAGCAGCCTCCCCAGTGGTAGTATACAGCAGCAGCCCCAGTGGTAGTATACAGCAGCCCCAGAGATATATACAGCCCCATATGCAGCCCCAGAGGTATATGCAGCCCCAGAGGTATATGCAGCCCCATATGCAGCCCCAGAGGTATATGCAGCCCCATAGGTATATGCAGCCCCAGAGGTATATGCAGCCCCATATGCAGCCCCAGAGGTATATGCAGCCCCAGAGGTGTTTGCAGCCCCATATGTATATGCAGCCCCAGAGGTATATGCAGCCCCAGAGGTATATGCAGCCCCATATGCAGCCCCAGAGGTATATGCAGCCCCATATGCAGCCCCAGAGGTATATGCAGCCCCAGAGGTATATGCAGCCCCATATGCAGCCCCAGAGGTATATGCAGCCCCATATGCAGCCCCAGAGGTATATGCAGCCCCAGAGGTATATGCAGCCCCATATGCAGCCCCATATGCAGCCCCAGAGGTATATGCAGCCCCAGAGGTATATGCAGCCCCAGAGGTATATACAGCCCCAGAGGTATATGCAGCCCCAGAGGTATATGCAGCCCCATATGCAGCCCCATATGCAGCCCCAGAGGTATATACAGCAGCAGCAGCCCCAGGGCTGTATACAGCAGCAGCAGCCCCAGGGCTGTATACAGCCGCAGCCCCAGGGCTGTATACAGCAGCAGCCCCCGGGCTGTATACAGCAGCAGCCCCCGGGCTGTATACAGCAGCAGCCCCCGGGCTGTATACAGCAGCAGCCCCCGGGCTGTATACAGCAGCAGCCCCCGGGCTGTATACAGCAGCAGCCCCAGGGCTTTATACAGCAGCAGCCCCAGGGCTGTATACAGCCGCAGCCCCAGGGCTGTATACAGCAGCAGCCCCAGGGCTGTATACAGCAGCAGCCTCCGGGCTGTATACAGCAGCAGCCCCCGGGCTGTATACAGCAGCAGCCCCCGGGCTGTATACAGCAGCAGCCCCCGGGCTGTATACAGCAGCAGCCCCAGGGCTTTATACAGCAGCAGCCCCAGGGCTGTATACAGCCGCAGCCCCAGGGCTGTATACAGCCGCAGCCCCGGAGTTATACAGGCCCCCCATCAAGTTCCAGGGACCCCCCACCCCTTGCACGCCAGCCTGTAAGGTAAATTCATACTTACCAGTGTCCAGTCGCGCCGTCCGCAGCTGCCGACATGACGATCCCGGGCTCCATTCAGCGTCTTCCCGCGGCTTCCTGTAGTCGCGGGCAATGACGTCATTGCCCGCGACTACAGGAAATGCGGAAGACACTGAATGGAGCCCGGGATCGTCATGTCGGCAGCTGCGGACGGCGCGACTGGACACTGGTAAGTATGAATTTACCTTACAGGCTGGCGCGCAAGGGGTGGGGGGGCCCTGGAACTTGATGGGGGGCCTGTATACCTCCGGGGCTGCTGCGGTATTTTTTTTTTTTTTTCATATACTCGCGTATAAGCCGAGGGGGGACTTTTCAGCCCAAATTTTGGGCTGAAAATCTCGGCTTATACGCGAGTATATACGGTAGTTTTTTTTCTCTCATATAGGCCCCTCAAAGTCACTTTGAACTCGATGTGGTCCCTAAAATAATTGGTTTAGAAAATTGTGTTGTAAAAAGATGAAGTTGCTGAAAGAATTTTAAGGGTAAGTGCCCACATAGTGGTTTAACGTCGGTTTAGCAGCAAAAACCGCCGGCGGTTTAGCATAGGTTTTATTTAAATTTATGTAAATCCTAAGCAGCGTTAGGACTTACAAGTAACCCTATGTAATTTAGAAAATGCTGTGCACACATAGTGGGTTTATGTGAGCGGATCTGCCAGAGGTTGAGCGGTTTCCTAGCGTTTTAGCAGCATACAACATGTCAATTCTTCTCAGCGGTTTTTGAGCGTTTCTGAGGCATTAGGGTGCGTGCCCACATAGTGGTTTAGTGACGTTCAAATCATCAGTAAACCGCTGGAAAATTCAAGGAGCCTAGACTCCTGAGCTCAGAAGTCTCCAGCGGTTTTCCAGCGGTTTCTCAGCGGTTTTCCAGCGGTTTGAACAGCGTTTTATAGTCGGTTTTTCCGTCGATTTTAAAAGTGGTTTTCTATGGAGGATTTTGTTCATGGAAGGGTAGAGTAATGCCTCAGAAACGCTCAAAAACCGCTGAGAAGAATTGACATGTTGTATGCTGCTAAAACGCTAGGAAACCGCTCAACCTCTGGCAGATCCGCTTACATAAACCCACTATGTGTGAACAGCGTTTTCTAAATTACATAGGGTTACTTGTAAGTCCTAACGCTGCTTAGGATTTACATAAATTTAAATAAAACCTATGCTAAACCGCCGGCGGTTTTCGCTGCTAAACCGACGTTAAACCACTATGTGGGCACTTACCCTTACTCTACCCTTCCATGAACAAAATCCTCCATAGAAAACCGCTTTTAAAACCGCCAGAAAAACCGACTATAAAACGCTGTTCAAACCGCTGGAAAACCGCTGAGAAACCGCTGGAAAACCGCTGAAGACTTCTGAGCTCAGGAGTCTAGGCTCCTTGAATTTTCCAGCGGTTTACTGACGATTTGAACGTCACTAAACCACTATGTGGGCACGCACCCTAACCCTTCTAGCTTCTTAGCACAAAAATATCTTTCAAAAATGCTGATATAAAGTAGACATATGGTGAAAGATTTTTATTATTTTGTGTGACATAACTCTATGGTTTAAGGGCATAGCATAAAAATTTTGAATATTGCAATCACACTTACTGCCGCAAGGAGCAGTGATGTCATTCACTGAGTCACTGAGGCCCCGTGGCAGTACAATTAAGTAATCCCGCTGCCGACAGCTGGATCACCTGAGTTCACTGCTGTGGGGTGCCCTGAGACATCAGTGAGTAACATCATTGTTCCTCTTGGCAGTCAATGTGACTGCAGAGTCTGCAGAGAGAGGACACTTTTGTTCCCTCTCTGCAGATTCTGGATATAGCAGAGGCGAGTCAGCTTTGTTGGACCATCGTTGTGTATTATCGCCAGAGGGGTGTGTAGTAATAATAAATTGGAAAAAGAGGGTTGTCTTTCTGATTTATTTCAAATAAAGGATTTTTTTTTGGTGATTTATTTCAAATCAAGAATTTTTCTATGTCTGTGTTTTTAAACTACCATGTTTTTCCAAAAATAGACCCTATGTTAAAAATAAGCCCTACCAGGGTTTTTCAGGTTTTTTGAAGTAGGCTTAAAATATAAGCCGACTTCAAAATTAAGCCCTAATTATGTCCTCACATTAACAGTATCCTGAAATGGCTTGTGCACCCCATTAAGGATATGTTAGTTTTATTGTTCCATGGATTGCTCTAAGCCCTGGATTATTGTTGAATATTTACCCTTTTTCTTACCATAATTCTGCCCACCCCTCTGAAACCTGCACCCACTAACACTGAATGCTGCACTGACCAAGAATTGATGCCATGAAATACACGGCAACACTCCTGAATTGAGAGTGACACCTGCATAGAAATACATATGCAATGTCACTCTCATCTGTTTCTGGCAATAGTCACTAGTGTGGGGTGATTATTCATGTCCCTTGCACCTTGTTATGCCCTGTAGTTAAAACAATAAAATGTTATACTCACCTCAGGCTCCGGGGCCATCAAACCTTCCAGCTATGACAGGACCTCTGAACACAGTGACCATGTGACCCACGACCAATAAGCATCCAGAGTCAGTATGTCCCGCCTTCTGACTCCAGGTGCTGATTGGTCATGAGTCTCATGGGCTCCATAATAACTTAAGGACTTCTTGAGCAAGATTGAAGAAACATTCTCTGGAGTCCTGATGTCTCCCGATCATCATTATGGGTAAGTACCAGTACTCTACTGTATACTGTAGGTACCAGTACTGTATACTGTAGGTACCTGTACTGTATACTGTAGGTACCAGTAGTAGCTGTTTCTCCACTCCACCACTCAGACCCACCTTTCAAGTCTGCATGTCCACCTCCAAAGTTTGCCTCCCTCCAGACTTGCCCATCTTCAGTAACCTGCATACCACACCCCAACAACATAAATGTTGTCTTTTTACTGAAGCATAAATGTGTGATTGCTTATTCATGGAGAAAAATGAGCCCTACCCCAAAAGCAAGCCCTTGATCATTTTTTGGAGGTTGAAAAAATATAAAACACTGTCGTATTTTTGGAGAAACATGGTATTTACTCACAGGAATGAAAATGCGTGGGTCTCATAGAGACCTGAACACTATCAATTTAGACTTAATGATAAGGTGTCAATCATCAGCTGTCATTAACCCCTCCTATTACCCCTATGCCACTGCACCAGGGCATTGAATAAGAAAGAGCTGGGTATAGCACCAGGAATTGACACTTCTAATGAATGAGCCAATTTTTGGGGCAGCTGCGGGCTACTACTCCTTAGCCTGGGGGTTTGCCATGCTAAGGATAGGAGCTACCAGCTGCCTGGGTTTTACCTTGGCTGACAATCAAAAATAGGGTCAAGCCCACACATTTTTTTTAATTATTTATTTAAATAATTATAAAAAATCATATTCTTCTCTGTATTTTGATTGCCTGCCAAGGTAAAGCCAAGCAACTAAAGGTGGCAGCCTGCAGCAGTCTGCTTTATTTGTGCTGTGAATCAAAAATACAACAAAATTCTATGTAATTTAAAAAAAATATTTAGTTATTTTTACACTACTATGATGTAAGGTTCATTGCCTATGGTCACCAATCACAGACACCAGCACAATGGGTGAGGGGCGCAACAGCTAATCACAGATGCTGTCACAGAGAATGGTCTATGCTAAACAGTTGCAAGTTAAATTTATTTATGAGATGCCCAAGATGACTGTTTATAAAATGAAGGTAGTCTCATGATTAAGCCACGTTCACATGTTCACTATTTGGTCAGTATTAGATACCTTTATACACTGTGTGCAGAATTATTAGGTAAGTTGTATTTTAAAGGATTATTTTTATTATTGATCAACAACTATGTTCTCAATCAACCCAAAAGACTCAAATATCAAAGCCTAATATTATTGGAAGTTGCAGTGTTTTTTTTTTTTTTTTTTTTTTTTTTTTAGATTTGGCTATCTTAGGAGGATATCTGTTTGTGCAGGCAACTATTACTGTGCAGAATTATTAGGCAACTTACCAAACAAATAAATATATTCCCATCTCACTTGTTTATTTTCACCAGGTAAACCAATATAACTGCACAAAATTTAGAAGTAAACATTTCTGACATGCAAAAACAAAACCCAAAAAAATTAGTGACCAATATATAGCCACCTTTCTTTATGATGACACTCAACAGCCTTCCATACATAGATTCTGTCAGTTGCTTGATCTGTTTATGATCTACATTGCAGCAGCTACCACAGCCTCCCAGACACTGTTCCGAGAGGTGTACTGTTTTCCCTCCCTGTAGATCTCACATTTTAGTTGGGACCATAGGTGGTCTATGGGGTTCAGATCAGGTGAACAAGGGGGCCATGTCATTATTTTTTCTTCTTTTAGACCTTTACTGGCCAGCCACGCTGTGGAGTAGTTGGATGCATATGATACAGCATTGTCCTGCATGAAAATCATGTGTTTTTTTTAACGATACCGACTTCTTCCTGTACTACTGCTTGAAGAAATTGTCTTCCAGAAACTGGCAGTAGGTCTGGGAGTTGAGCTTCACTCCATCCTCAACCCGAAAAGGTCCCACAAGTTCATCTTTAATGACACCATCACATACCAGTACCCCACCTCCACCTTGCTGCCGTCTGAGTCGGAGTGGAGCTCTCTGCCCTTTACTAATCCAGCCTCTGGCCCATCCATCTGGCCCATCAAGAGTCACTCTCATTTCATCAGTCCATAAACCTTTGAAGAATCAGTCTTAAGATTTTTCTTGGCCCAGTCTTGACATTTTATCTTATGTTTCTTGTTCAAAGGTGATGGTTTTTCAGCCTTCCTTACCTTGGCCATGTCCCTTGTGCTTTTTGATACTCCAGTAACATTGCAGCTCTGAAATATTGCAAAACTGGTGGCAAATGGCATCTTGACAGCTTCACACTCGATTTTCCTCAATTAAGACCCTGTTGGCTATTTGCCATGGAAAGCTTGATTGTTCGGTGATCACGCTTCAAAGGTTTGGCAATTTCAAGACTGCTGCATCCCTCTGCAAGACATCTCACAATTTTGGACTTTTCAGAGCTAGTCCAATCTCTCTTCTGACCCATTTTTCCAAAGGAAAGGAAGTTGCCTAATAATTAAGCACACCTTATATAGGGTGTTGATGTCATTAGATCACACCCCTCCTCATTACAGAGATGCACATCACCTGATCTATTTAATTGTTAGTTGGCTCTCGAGTATATATAGCTTGGAGTAGGACAACATAAATAAAAAGTATCATGTGATCAAATACTCATTTGTCTAATAATTCTGCACACAGTGTATGTGTGTCAAAATCAGGAGTGGGTGAAAAATGCAGAAGAGGTGCATGTATTTTTATTATACTTTTCATCTGATTATTTCCCTCATGATTTTGGCTTACAAAAACTGACATGAATTACCAAATACTTAATGTGTGAACGTGGCATTAAAGGGAACCTGTCAGCAGTTTTGGGGGTTCTAAACCTTGCCCACCACCTTCAACATGATGAAATTGAGGTTCCTAATAACCCTTTAAATCCCCAGAAGTTACCTTGCATACTTCAGAAAATTACTTTTAGTCTGTCCTGCGCTGTATGCTAATTACATTTTATGGGTCATATGTGGGTCTGCACATTGCAGTCATCACTGCTTCGCTGCATTTCAACACCGCCCCATTCCATAAAAAACTCGCCCCTTCTGAGTGTATGCAAGTGAATTAGAGTGACATTATCCATACAATTAACATGTCTCGTGCATACGCAGTAGCACGCATTGCTGTGCCCTATTGGGGAGCCAGTGATTCCACTGCGAAGATATGAGACTTTAGTCTCGCATCAGCTACATAGTGCCTGTGCTGTGGAATCAGCTGTTGGAGCGGAGCGAGGTGACGATGACCACAATATGCAGATCCTCATATGACCCATAAAAAGTAATTAGCATACATTGTGAGAAAGATTAAAAATCATTTTCTGAGGTATGCAGGGGGACATCTAGAGATATAAAAGAGTTATAGGAACCCCAATTAGGTCATGTTTAAGGTGTTGGGCAGGGTTTAGAAGCCTCAAAAGAGGTGACAAGATGTCACACAGGATGTAGGAAGACACCCAGTGCTAGATAATGATGGGAGGAGGAGTCCCTGATTCTAAGGGCAAAAAGGAGATCGTGACCGCTAGATAAACTAGCGCTGGCACCTAGCTCCCCTAACGTCCCTATACAGTTTCCGCAACTGTCGCTGGCAGGATACTTATTCCCTGACTGACCCAAACTACTACTAAATAAAGATCAGAGAGGGTGAACACTAGTCAGCCCTGCTACCAGCTAAAGATAAACAAAAGGGAAACAAACAAGGAGGGATGGGAAGAAGCACTTAACTTGAGAAGATCCACACAGCAATTCAACAGAACTCCAGGATACACTGCAAGAGCTGAGAAGCTTCCTCCAATCACCTGACAAGTTATCACCAGCAGTGCGTACTGGGAGTCAAAGGAAATATATACACAGCTCAAGGTAAGGGATCAGCTGGAACCTAGTGACCTCCAGCTTTCACTAAAAGGGAAATGCCACTTAAAGCAACAGAGACTTTTTTTTAGGATTTTGACAGTTTGGTCAAATGCTGGGACCTTCTGCAAGTAGCATCTACAGTCTCATCCATGCCTCCTGTCACACCCGTGACACAAGAACCTCAATTTCATCATGTTAAAGGTGGTGGGCAGGGTATAGAAGCCTAAAAATTGGTAAAAGGTGCACTTTAAAGCTATAGTGGATATATGAAACCTGAAGTTCAAAAGTTCAAAACATTCTTACCCTTTTGCTCTTCAGTGTAATTTCCTTAAAGGTAGTGAAATAGTAGAGACTCTACCACAAGAATCTTGCCCAGATAGGAGTTAATTAACACAAAAGTGGATGAATTGGCTAACATTGCTGTACACTGGCCAAAGATGGATTTAGTTATTTTTCTCATACAACATATGAACTGCAAGAAGTTCTTGTAAAATACATTCCTTAGCACCCAGAGTGTCGATTCTGATGGGACTAGGAATAAGAAAAGATACATATAGTTAGATCCATACATATTTGGACACTGACACAAATTTTGTTTTATTTTACCTGTTTACTGAAACATATTCAAGTTATAGTTATATAATGCACATGGACATAAAGTGCAGACTTTTAGCTTTCATTTGAGGGTATCCATATTAGAATTGGATGAAGGGTTTAGAAGTTTAATCTCCTTTACATGTGCAACCCTCTTTTTAAAGAGACTAAAGGTGCTGTCACACAGCACGATCTGGCCAGCGATGTCGGAAGCGATGCGCGGGTGCCCGCTTGGTTCCGACATCGCTGGCCAGCTATCACACAGAATCACTGCGGCCGGCGATGCCGCAGCGATGCGGGCGGTGACATCGCTCGCTGGGCTGGGCTCAGCCCAGCGAGCGATCCGCAGCAACGCTGCGGTATAGGCTGGATCGCCGCTGACATCGCTCTGGCGATGTCACACGGCGCGATCCAGCCTTATCGCAGGTCGCAGGTTGACAGGTTTACGGTTCTTCCCGTAAACCTGACAACCTGCGACCAGCGATAAAACGCGGTCGCGGCGCTCGTTTACACAGCGCGACGTCGCTAGCGACATCGCTGATATGTCACTTTTTTGGCGATGTCGCTAGCAACGTCGGCAGGTCTGACGGCACCATAAAAGTAATTGGACAATTAAGACAAACGCTTTTTCATGGGCAGGTGTAGGCAATTCCTTTGTTATTTAATTCTCAATTAAGCACATAAAAAACTTGGAGTTGACTTGAGGTATGGTGCTTGCATTTTGAATATTTTGCTGAAAAGTAAACATTAGGTCAAAGGAGCTCTCCATGCAGGTGAAACAAGCCATCCTTCATTTGTGAAAACAGAAAAACCCATCCGAGAAATTGCTACAATATTACATCCTGGGAAAGAAAGAGAGCACTGACCTAAACAATGCAAAAAGAACTGGACACCCATGGAAGACAACAGTGGTGGATGATCGCAGAATAATTACCATGATGAAGAAAAACCCTTCACAACAGTCAACCAAGTGAACAACACTCTCCAGGATGTAGGTGTATCAACATCCACATATACCATAGAGAAGACTGCATGAAAGTACTGTAAATACAGAGGGTTTACTGCATGGTGCAAGCCACTCATAAGCTTCAAGAATAAGAAGGCTAGATTGGACTTTGATAAAGAACATGTTAGAAACCAGCACAGTTCTGGAAAACATTCTCTGGACATATGAAACCAAGATCAACCTCTATCACAATGATGGAAAGAAAAAAGTATGGTGAATGACACAGCTCATGATCCAAATCATATCACATCATCTGTTAAACACGGTGGAGGCAATGTGATGTCTAGGGCATGCAGTGATACCATTGACGCTGGATCCCTAGGGTTTATTGATGATGTGACACAAGACAGAAGCAGCCGGATAAATTCTGGGGTTTTCAGAGACATACTGGGTGCTCAAATCCAACCAAATGCAGCCAAACTGATTGGTCAGTATCTCATAATATATATGAATAATGATCCAAAACATAAAGTCAAAGCAACCAAGGAGTTTATTAAAGCAAAGTAGCGGAATATTATTGAATGGCCAAGTCAGTCACCTGATCTCAACCCAATAGAGCATGCATTTAACATGTTAAAGACTAACTTTCAAACAGAAAGGCCCACAAAATAAATAGTAACTGAAAACCACTGTAGTAAAGGCCTTCAAGGAGTTCAAGACTTTAGGCAGTACTGCCAACAAAGAGTTTTCAACCAAGTATTTGAAATTAACATTATATTTACAATTACTTAATTTATACAATTAATCTGAGCCACTGAAATGAAGGGATTAAATCTGAATTAACGATGAAACTCTGAATTTAAACTGCATTTAAAGTGTTTTGTTCAAAATCCATTGTGGTAATGTACAGAACAAAAATTTTAAAATGTTGTCTCTGTCTCTGTCCAAATATAAATGGACCAAACTGTATATCATTGATGGAATTAAAACTCCACAATTGAAAGTACTAATTGTTAAAAGAATAGAGGAGTTAAAATGTGCAGAACACATTTCTCCATCTGAATCAAACTGCTGATGTGAGAGGTAACATTATCCTGCTGAGATGAGTGATGTGCAATATAGTTATAACCTCAATTGCTTGAGCTAAAAATGCTCAAACAAAGAAAAATTACAAAATGTTTTCTTCAGACACGGTGAAAAGGTGGTTAAACTAAAAAATGACGCCCATCATCCAGCATCTATTTGCACGTCACAACTTTCAGATTTATATTTTTACAATATGTAGAAAATCAAGCTTTATTTCCTTTACACTACAATGTGTTGGCATAGCATATAAAATCTAAGTAAAATACTTTACAGTTTGTGAGTTTATCTTAGGCTGATTTCACACTACGATTTTTTGCAATCCGACGCTGTCTGATAGAAATCGGACAGCATCGGATCCAAACTGATCCTTGCAATCGGATGCCAAATAGGCATCCAATTCCGACATTTTGCAGGATCAGTTTGCCCAGCTCCTCCTGTCATCAGCTCCTCTCTGCCTCCTGTCACCTGTTCTCCCCTGCTCTCCCTGCTTCTCCCTGGTGCTCCCCTCTTCTCCCTGGATCTCCCCGCTTCTCCCCTGGTGCTTCCCGCTTCTCCCCTGGTGCTCCCCACTTCTCCCCTGTTCTCCCCGCTTCTCCCCTGGTGCTCCCCTTTTCTCCCCTGGTGCTTTCCGCTTCTCCCCTGGTGCTCCCCGCTTCTCCCCTGTGTTTCTCTCTCCTCCGGAATAAAAAATAATAAACCATCTATTCTCACCTGTCCACGAGTCCCCTGGCGTCTCCAGCTATATCTTCTGATTCTAGGACCTCGCGGGATGTCACAGTCACATGACTGGTTACCGTGGAAATGTGACTGTGAGATCACGGCAGGTCCTAGAGGCAGGATGTGCTGGAGATGTCGGGGGACTCATGGACAGGTGAGAATAGATGGTTTATTATTTTTAACCTCTGCCTTACTTAATTTTACTTTCGCAATGTATGTACGTACATTGCGGAAGTAAAATTAGATGGTTAGGAGCAGTTTTAGTGTACTGAGCATGCTCAGTCCGAGGAGACATCAGATGTTTCCTCGGACCCTGCTCCATAGGGCCCCATGTTAAAAGAATCGGATCGGATTTGGCATAATTGCCATCCGATCTGTCATATGCGATTTTTACCAATTTTTGATTCGGATGAAAAAATCAGAGCAGTCTCCAGTTTTTGCACCAGAAAGAAATCGGACAAAATCAGATCGGAGGCTATTTGGATGCCATTTAGTGCACATCCGAATCAGTCCGATCCCCATAGCATCACATGGGGCCAAATTCGGATCCGATACTGTCCGATTTCTATCAGACAGCATCGGATTTCAGAAAATCGTAGTGTGAAACCAGCCTTAGAAAAATGTAGAAAAGTTAATGATGTATTAATACTTTTTCAATGTACTCTAACTAGAGCTTCAAGAGTATCTGTTTGTAGGCTGAACTCTCATAGGCTGTCTATATCGGGATGCAGATCATAGAAAATTAGTAATATAATACCTTAATTATCTGTTATCCAATTTCTTATTACAGAGAAATCCATGTTTTCCTTGATATGTAAATGGGCTGTTAGGATCTATGAGCCAGACATACATCTCACCCAATAATCTAATTCTAGAGATTATTTTAAGTAAAAAAGGACATTACCTGTTTTAGACATGTAGATCAGGTGAGCAAACTGTCAGTTATTACATTACATGTCTCAATCTTGTAATGCTCACTTTTATTTAAAATAAGCTCATCAGGCAAATTCTCAGATAGCTCTGTTTCTGGCTCATAAATCTTAACAGCTCATTTACAAAAATATGGATTTCTAAGGATTGTACATATCAAAGTAAAATTTTATTTAACTTCATATGATCCACATACACAGATAGATGGCTTAGGAAGGGTGATTCTGTTGATATATTCCCTTGGTAATACAGGGTGGTCAGGAGTGAAATATCACCTATTTATAAATTGTGCATGCTCACCATAAACTTTCACACCAACAATGACATATTTTTCAATGTCTGACTTGTTTGTAAAGAATAGAGATGTGAGCGAACCTTTCACGATTGGGGTTGGGTTGCCAAACGTCTCAGTGTTTAGCAAACCTGTTCGGGTTCAGAGTTTGGGTGCTTTACATTTGCAAAGCACTGGAGTGAGCATTGCTGTGATGGGTACAGTTGGTGCTTGGCCCAGTGCGAGCCATGTTCAGTGGTTGATCGCACTGTCTTAAAAGCACAATTTTGAGGTGTAGAGTGATCAAAATTAATTTTGAAAAAGAAAAAAATGCCCTCCTACCCCAGAAGTGTTTTACCTATAGCTAAGATGGCCGCCTGAGAAGATGGACGCATGTGAGAGGGATCCGGGCTTGTAGGACTCAATCCACCCCAACTGTCCATGCCCGGGACCCTCACACAGCTACACCACCACTCTTGTTACTCCCCACAAAGCCCACGTTCAGCTGAACCCTCCATCGTGCTTTGATTTGACAGGGAAAGAGCTGCCGCAGCGGAGGACAGGCGACCTGAGGCCCAACCTGGGCCTACCAGAGGAGGAGAGCGCAAAGGCCGCATGGCCACAAAGGGAGCCCCCTGACCACAAGCACATTGTGACAAAGCAGAGGGGATCCGAGATCCATGAGTACCTGACAGCCGGCGGGTGCCGAGGAGAGTGCGGCCACACAAACTGCACCATCTTGCCGACTAATCCTCCCCGCCACTGAGCGCCGGATCCCCTTCTCCCAACTCCTAAAACACAGCGGGAGATAGTGGCGTCAGCCCTGACCTGGCACCCGCACACCCCTGCAGCTGCAACTCGGACCGCAACCTCTGCCTCACACCGCTGCTCGATGAGCCAGGGCTGATGCCGCACATTGTGAGTGCTGCCTCTCAGGTCCTGTCCCCGGCCCCAAGTATCTGTCAGCCACGGAGAGCTGACATACTATAGAGCAGCAGCAGAGCTCTGCTTTGATCTGCCCATGCCGTCCGGCTGTACACATAAGTGACCGTCGGCACCGCGGCGAGCGCAACTGCTGCTGATCCAGCACTACCCTCCTGGCTCCTTCCCACCCACGGCTGCATCACATCCCTGCCTGAACCCCACCGGCAGCTCCACCTCATCTCACCTGTGGCTGCATCTCACCTCACCCGTGACTGCGTATTATCTCACCCGTGGCTCCATCTCACCTCACCCGCAGCTCCATCTCACCTCACCCGCAGCTCTATCTCATCTCACCCATGGCTGCATCTCATCTCACCATGGCTGCATCTCATCCCACCCATGGCTGCATCTAATCTCACCCGTGGCTGCATCTCATCTCCCCCGTGGTTGCATCTCAACTCACCCGTGGCCACATCTCACCCGTAGCTGCTTCTCATCTCACCCATGGCTGCATCGTATCCTACCCGTGGCTGCACCTGCATCTTTACCTCATCCTGTGCAGCATCGACATCTCATCCTGTGCCGCATCTCATCTCATCCTGTGCCGCACCCCATCTCCTCCGTGACTGCACCTCATCTCATCATCTCATCAGTGACTGCACCTCATCCCTTCTGCATCTCATCTCCGGCTGCTTATCGCCTCTGGTTGCTTCTCCCCCTGGCTGCATCCCACCCCTCGCTGCATTTCACCCTTGGCTGCATCTCAACCCCCAGCTGCATCACACCCCTGGTTGCATCTCACCCCTGGTTGCATCTCATCCCTGGTTGCACCTTACCCCTGGCTGCACCTCACCCCTGGCTGCACCTCGCCCCTGGTTACACCTCGCCCCTGGTTGCACCTCACCCCCGGCTACATCTCATCCCTGGTTGCATCTCATCCCTGCTTTTTCTGTGTCCCTGGTTGCATCACTTCCCTAGCTGTCTTCCACCCTGGCTAGACCTCACCCCTGGCTAGTCAAATCCATGACTACGTCCCATCCCAGGCTACACCTCACCCCCTGACTGCACCCCTTCCTCGGCTGCCCCTCAGCTCTGCCTGCCCCTCCCCTTCCTCACTCTCCGTCACCCTTCCCTGACCCCGACAACTTCCCTCCAACTCGACCCTGTCCTTTACCCTACCTTGCTCCTGCCTGGTCCATGCACCTCCCCTGCCCCATCCCACCCTTGCGATATATTACCGCTAAAATCTGCACACTTAACTGCTACCCACAATGTTTCCCCTCCTTTTCACCCTCATACCCATCCTACTTCACTTCCTTCTAGCCCCGAACATCCCTTCACCCACCAAAGCCGTAGTGTTCTCTCCCTCCTTCCTATCCATCCATCTCACCCCTTTCTCCAAACTATTCCTCCACACTCATTCCCTCTTCTCCACACACGCACGGCCACCACGCAAACTCTCCTACTCCCACCTTCTAACCCTCTCGCTGCTTCTCCTACTTGCAGGCACATATCCCCCTATCCTGGAGCCCCCCCACTACACCCTCCGCTCACCTCCAACACGTACCCATACCCCATCACAAACTTTCGCAACCCCCACAACCTTATACCAATTCACCCAACCCAGTCCCCTTCCCGGAGCACTGTGGAACAAGCGCTCGGTATACAACAAACTCTCTTTCACCCACGACCACTTCATCACCAACAAACTAAAATTCCTCGGCATCACCGAAACTCGGATTACCTCCACTGACACAGCCTCCCCTGCTGCACTCTCCTACGAGACTCACTCTTTCTCACACACCCCGCCCAAGTAACACCCGCGGCGGTGGTGTAGGTATACTCCTGTCTGACAGCTGCTCCTTCACCCCAACTACATCGCCTCCCTCCATCTCCTAACCCTCCTTCGAACTGCACTCAGTCCACAGTCCGCTATAGGTAGCTGTATGTGGGCAGGGAGCTGAGCTGATAATCAATGACTTCCATAGAGGGTCTGTCAAGTTCATGGTCACGAACAGTGCACCACAAAGTTCAGCTGCACTTCCCAACCCTGAACTTCAAAACGATTTGCTCTTCTCCAGTAAAGAACTTCACATATTGCAGTCTCATGTGCTCTAATAATGCAAATTAGCTTACTAGAAACACAGATATTGAAAATTTCTCTACATGTCGGAAGTTACCATGGGCCTACCTATATGTATGTGGTAAGGTAAAAAATGTTTGTACCTTGTTAGCCAGATAGAAAAATATTCTAACAATATAACAATAATACTATCTGTTCCTCTTATCTTAGAATTTTGACTCTACATCCCAGCTCAGGTCTCTCCTTCCCTAGCCTGACTCTGCTTTACGTCACCTGTCGTATTTACTACAGCATCTAACACTCTTTTTTCTTTTTTTTTTCTTTTGCTTATGTATATATGTATGTGTCTTCAGAATTTGTGTCATTATCAGCCTGATGAAGGGGCCATAGTGTCCGAAAGCTTGCTATGTTTACCATGTTTTCACTTAGCCATTAAAAGGTATCAACCACTGAGGACTCTCAGATTCCAATATTTTTCTATAAATATGTGAGTAATTGGTAAAAATAATTGTTGGGATTTTACCAATTATAATAAGGGTCACACCTCAACAATTGAGAGGGCAATTCATTATTAGATATGTAAGTGATCATGTTGTTATATTTTTATGGGAAGCTTTCTTCAAAATATTTATAATATGGGGAATGTTTGAAAGGAATTTTTGAATGTTTTTCATTTGCAAAAAGTCCCAAAATTGTGCCCACTATATTTGCAAAAAATAATTATAACTTTTTGCTACTTTACGTTATTATTGCTTTTTTCAAAAAATGTGAATATTTCAAATGGGGATAGAAAAATGCCTGTATGGTTTAGGTCAGATTTATGAGTTACGACTTTTAAAAATGTACACAGAAAGTTGCCAACTTAAAGGAACCTGTCAGCTGGTTTATGCCCCCAGCTATCACTATCTGTAGTGTACCTTTATAATACCAGTCTAATCATCCTGTCTGAGCTCATAGTGAAGTTTAGGGTGAAAACAACCTGTAAACGTGAGATAAATGCGCATAGGTCTTATCCTTTTTACAAGGGTTATAGCGGTATATATCAGAACTGCTCACTGGTTCGGTTGTGTCACCCACAACGGAAATCGCCTGTAAGATGGCTTGTAGAATGGTGCTGCAGGGCCGCACCTTCACGATGACCGTGGAAACAGGAATGCTGAATGGACAAAATGTCGGAATGCCGCGCTGCCACCAAGAATCACCAGGAAACAAAGAGTTAACTGGGCGATTTTTCTTTTATCTATCCTACCGCATTTCAGAGCTCTATCCGAGCTCCTTCTCAGAGCTCGATAGAGGCTCTGAAACGCGTAGGATAGAATAAAGAAAATCTGCCCAGTTAACTCTTGTTTCCTGGTGATCTCTTGGTGCAGCGCTGCATTCCGGCATTTTGTCCCATTACAGCATAAGGTGAAACAAAGCATTTATATACTTACATTCTTATTTAAATGAGACAGTCAGTCTACATCTTGGAGGAGGAGATAATAGTTAACTCACTATTAACTTGCATGTCTAAAGGACCTGCGTGATAATAATAATATTTATTCATTATATAGAGCTATTAAATCCATAGCACTTTACATACATCAGTAAGCTGTCCCTATTGAGCTCACATCTAAAAATCCTATCAGTATGCCTTTGTATGTCCTGATCATGTGTCCATAGTTTGCGGAACTAAGTGAGCAAACCTCATTATGTCCTATGGGACTTAGCTCCACCTATATAGTCACTAATTGTGACATCACATCAGGCCTTTGTGATGTCCTGATCATGTGTCCATATTTGCGGAACTAAGTGAGCAAACTCATTAGTCCTATGGGGACTTAGCTCCACCTATTATAGTCACATAATTGGACATCCATCAGGTCTCCCGGCATGTTCTGACTTTCCGCTGAAATGTTTACTGTTAACCTGCCAGACGTCTACATCCTCCAAAGATGAGACTGACTGCCTCATTACATAGAGAAATGTAAGTGTATAAATGTGTTTTTTCACCTATAACATTACAATATGAGCTCAGACACGGATGATTAGAATAGTATTATGAAGCTACAGGAACAGACAGTAATAGCTAGAAGGGCATAATGGAGCTGACAGGTTACTTTAATTCACAGTGAGGTAAATTGAAAAAGTGAAACATCACCTCTAGACAAGAGTACCATGTCTAAGGAAGTGAATAAAGAGAAAATTTCAGCTCACCCCTGAGATGTAATCTCAGTCCGGCACAGACCACAACGTCCTCACTGCTGCACAGCGTGTGGGTCAATGAGGAAGTGAAGATGGATCCAGCTCAACACACCGGGCAATTGATTAAAATTCAACAATCTTTATTGGCAAATCCTTTTAAAACTTGTAGAAAAGACAAAAAATGGACATCTCAGACAACAAATCAGATACTATGGGGTGGTGTGTATAAAAATGTTTGCCATATGCAACTATTGAACACTGGCTGGTGTTCAAGAGTCTCACTCGAACGTGTATGGCAAAATTTTTATACACACCACCCCATAGTATATGCTTTGTCGTCTGACATTTTTTGTCTTTTCTATAGGTTTTAAAAGGATTTGGCAATAAAGATTGTTGAATTTTAATTAATTGCCCGGTGTGTTGAGCTCGATCCATCTTCACTTCTCATGTCTAAGGCAGTACCAAATGTGTTAAACATTCAATGATACATTAAATAATGCGACTCAAATCAATGGCAAACAGTCACAAGCAAAACTGAAAAAAAGCAAACCTGTATTGATATTCAGAAATGTTGCAAATATGAGCTAATATGCTGCCTTTTCTTCCCTGTGAGTTGTGCTGCATGCTTTGATATTCTCTTAACAAAGGCTTTATTTTATTAACTTGTCTTTTAACACTCATGCGTGCTTCTACTGACTGATTTTAGATTCTCTAATTGTTTATTAGAATTTATGAGAATTTAGACATCATTCTCGAGAAACTTAACAATGAGGATCAAGGCTGGTCAATATGTGGTGATCTAAAAGTTTTCTTTTTTGTCCTTGGGTAGCAACGAGAAAACACGAAGCACCCATACTTTTTGTGTGAATGGGAAAGCCAGGATAAGACTCATAAATGGAGATAAAAAAGTTAACCAACAGGAACATCTTTGCAACCTTGCCTGAAGAACATAGTTGCGTAAAGTTTACTTGATCCCACTAAAGTTATTTCTCCTGCTACCACTCCATATTAAGCCTATTGGACTGATGAAGCTCTACCGAAAGAAGGAGAGACTTTTAAGTACCTTTGTATAAAGTTTCAAGGCCTATCTGATGCAAAATTGAAGCAAGGTATTTTTGAGGGTCATAACATTCAGAAACTCATGAAGGATTATGTGTTTGAATCAAAACCTAAAGCTGTTGAGAAAAGGACTTGGGGTTCTTTTAATTAGCTTTGAAGACATTTTTAGACAACAACAAAGATCCAAAATTTAAGTCCATTTTTAAGGTGAATCTGTCGGTGAAAAATCCTATGTAACATATCATTTTTAATTCCTTTCTCTAAGCTCTCTCTATTTATGTATTTCTATTATTTATACCTCCCTCCTATCCTCTGTGAACTTCAAAATAAAAGATGAATTCCATCTGTCAATTCCAGGGAGCTCTCTGCTGCCCACTCCCCAAGGAATGAATATTCATGCATCATTACATGCCCTCCTCTTTGATCTGCCTGATGTGATACTTATTGCAGAGCAAAAAAGAGGGGGGAGGAGGTGTGTGTGTGCTCTTAGGGATCTGCATTGCGTGTATGAGACATACCGTATGTGCAGTGTGTGCAGTCTGAGATATTTCTATGTGATTATAAGAAGATTTGATCATTTGATCAGCAGATACACACATTACATGTCTGCATGAAAGCCAACGTTCATACAATAGAAATCTTACAGATAGCATGGTGCAGCACAAAACACCTCCCCGTCCCTAGCACAGAGCACAGAATGGAGGGACAGAAGCAGGAGCTTTGGTGGGTGTGGATATTTAAATAACACTTATACAGCAGCAGGACTATTTGGCTGAGAATATAATGGAAAGGACTAATACAGGAGCTGCTTGCAGGGTGTGAATATGTTGATAGCATGGAAAGTACAAATGGTACAATAATGATTTTACATTTTAATAAAAGGTCTGCCCAGGCACTATTCAAGGGTATTTAGTATCATACTGAAGAAATGACCTGACAGAGTCCCTTTAAGAAGATCCTGAAAAGTTTCAAAGCCTTGTTTGTCAGATGAATTTGATGATACATTTTTTACATTCACTTTTGGACTACTTTTCTAAAAACCTTATTGCTGTTAACAAATAGTAAGGAGAGAGATATCAGATAGTAATGACATAGAATGAAGATACCAAGGTAGAAGGTATGTGAATGTGATGAAGGACTACTGCTGGATGGAGTAGATACGCAGGCCTTCCATTAATGACTAATTATTTAGAGATGCTTTGAAGAGAAAAGGAAAAGGCATAAGATTTAATTCCAACACAGTTGCAGAATGAATGTTCAATAAACTTCTGTACGTAATATATACTGTGTACTTTTTGGCTCCTATAAAGTTTTTTTCTTTTTTTTTTTTTTTATCAGGCATATAAAAACATATGATCAGTCTGGAATTGAATTTTTTTTTTAATAAATCCAAATTTGGATACCTGTGTATTAATGTAAAACATAACAATTTTAATTATATTTTACCTTACTTATTAAATTTTTCAGTCCAAGCATGCATGGAAACTTAATGCTGTGAGATAGAATTTTTATTTAAATACTACATCTTTCTGTAACAGGGTAGATTCCTCTCACATTCATAAGAGACTTATCACCTTTTATCTCTTATCTTTATCTCTTTTAATTGTAACTTTCTAAATATGTTTCCTTTAATTCAAATCACCTGTGAAAATACTGTGGATGTTTTGCTTGGAATATAAATTCTCTTGTTAATAAATATATAGATAGATAGATAGATAGATAATATTGATTGTTTAGATGACTAATTTTGTATAACTAAGGGGAAAATATGATTTTTATAGTATGCATATATTTTACAATGGTTGGAAGAAGCAATATTTCATGAAAGAAAGCTTGCCTCCTTTATTTTCATTGTAAAACAGCCTGCTAACCATCTGCTTCTGGGATTGTTCCGCTTTACACTAAATGTTCAATTCAAGTACTCTATACAGTTTTGCCTTCCTTTCCTTCTTAGCTGAACATCTGCTGATAACAAAAATATGTACTTTTATGGTTTAGTTTTAAGCATGCTGTCTATTAAATATCAATGAAGTTCTGCATTGTTTAGAATCATTAACAGATACAATGTCTTTTTGTTTTGTTTTTTCCCTTCTTGCCGAAGCATCCACACTGGGGATAGCAAACTTTCCAGTACACTAGAGGAAGTTGTCAGTAAACAAGGCATTCAGGGTTAGTAGTTCAGTTCATCTGTTGTTCAAGGATACCCATCATTAGAAACAAGAATAAAAACTTTCAGAACTGTCCTACAAAGCCATCAAACCTACTACTGAAAGTTTTTGTTTTCCACCTGTTTAACCTTTGTATATTTCTTTTCAGCCTGGTTGTCTACATGCACTAAATCTGTAGAGATGAGCAAACCTTTTGAAGTTTGGTTTGGATCGCTGAACTTCCAGTAGTTCGTCGAATAGTTCGGGGAACAGTTCACCGAACCTTCTGAACTCCATTAAAATCACTAGGAGGCAAAATCCAAGGCATAGAAAACACCTACAAAGGGGCCCAAAACTGCCAAACGCAGCTCAAACCATTTTACAGGGCACCACCACAGCCATTAACATCCTAGACTATTGTATTTAACAAGCTTCAGCGCTGCTATCACTTTGCTTCCGGGCCCTATCATTAACCTCATGCATATACACTGCTCCCTCCCACCGTGATTGGTTAAAGACAGACTTTGCCTGCTACCCTCTCTGCCAACATCTGTGATTGGTTAACACAGTAGCTGACTGGGTCCCAAATCATAGAATAAATATAAAAAAATAATTGAAAAAAATGACGTGGGGTCCCCACCAATTTTCATACCAGCCAAGAAAAAACGCAAAGCTGGGGCTTGGTTCCATAGTTATTGCCCCCCACAGTAAGTAAGAATAACAGCCTGCAGTCACCTCATATACAGTGCCTACAAGTAGTATTCAACCCCCTGCAGATTTAGCTGGTTTGATAAGATGCCAATAAGTTAGAGCCTTCAAACTGCAAACGAGAGTAGGATTTATTAACAGAAGCATAAATCTTACAAACCAAAAAGTTATGTTGCTCAGTTGAATTTTTATAAATTTTAAACATAAAAGTGTGGGTCAATTATTATTCAACCCCTATGTTTAATATTTTGTGGAATAACCCTTGTTTGCAATTACAGCTAATAATCGTCTTTTATAAGACCTGATCAGGCCGGCACAGGTCTCTGGAGTTATCTTGGCCCACTCCTCCATGCAGATCTTCTCCAAGTTATCTAGGTTCTTTGGGTGTCTCATGTGGACTTTAATCTTGAGCTCCTTCCACAAGTTTTCAATTGGGTTAAGGTCAGGAGACTGACTAGGCCACTCCAACACCTTGATTTTTTCCCTCTTGAACCAGGCCTTGGTTTTCTTGGCTGTGTGCTTTGGGTCGTTGTCTTGTTGGAAGATGAAATTACGACCCTCTTAAGATCCTTGATGGAGGAGCGGAGGTTCTTGGGCAAAATCTCCAGGTAGGACGTGCTATCCATCTTCCATGGATGCGGACCAGATGGCCAGACCCCTTGGCTGAGAAACAGCCCCACAGCATGATGCTGCCACCACCATGCTTGACTGTTGGGATGGTATTCTTGGGGTCGTATGCAGTGCCATCCAGTTTCCAAACGTCACGTGTGTGGTTGGCACCAAAGATCTCGATCTTGGTCTCATCAGACCATAGAACCTTGAAACCAGTCTGTCTCAGAGTCCTCCAAGTGATCATGAGCAAACTGTAGACGAGCCTTGACATGACGCTTTGAAAGTAAAGGAACCTTACGGGCTCGTCTGGAACGGAGACCATTGCGGTGGAGTACGTTACTTATGGTATTGACTGGAACCAATGTCCCCACTGCCATGAGATCTTCCCGGAGCTCCTTCCTTGTTGTCCTTGGGTTAGCCTTGACTCTTCGGACAAGCCTGGCCTCGGCACGGGAGGAAACTTTCAAAGGCTGTCCAGGCCGTGGAAGGCTAACAGTAGTTTCATAAGCCTTCCACTTCCGGATGATGCTCCCAACAGTGGAGACTGGTAGGCCCAACTCCTTGGAAAGGGTTTTGTACCCCTTGCTAGCCTTGTGACCCTCCACGATCTTGTCTCTGATGGCCTTGGAATGCTCCTTTGTCTTTCCCATGTTGACCATGTATGTGTGCTGTTCACAAGTTTGGGGAGGGTCTTAAATAGTCAGAAAAGGCTGGTAAAAGAGATAATTAATCCACACATGTGAAGCTCATTGTTATTTGTGCCTGAACTACTTCTTAATACTTTAGGGGGACCAAACAGAATGCTGGTGGTTTGAGGGGTTGAATAATAAATGACCCTCTGAATTAACTTTTAACGCTTTAAAAAAAAAAAAAAAAAAAAAAAAAAAAAATTTTTGTGGCACTGCATTTCCCACTTCCAGGCTGATCTACAGTCCAAATGTCACAATGCCAAGTTAATTCCGCATGTGTCAACCAGCTAAATCTGCAGGGGGTTGAATACTACTTGTAGGCACTGTATGCCACATTTATTAGAAGTTAAAAATCTGGGTGCTTTACCCGACTCCTGCTGATGCCCTTCTGCAGTAGCAATTGGGGTAATAATAACAATAATATTATTTATTAATTTATATAGAGCTATTGATTCCATAGCGCTTTACATACATTCGCAACAAACTGCCCCCATTGGGGCTCACAATCTAAATATCATATCAGTATGTCTTTAGAAGGGGTTAATGACATCTGAGAATTGACAGCTGTCATCAAGCCCTACATTGGTAATGTCAGGCCTCTTTGAGAAAGCGAAAAATCATTAATTTGAAACAAAACACATACACAAGCCCCTTCCACCCATTTATTAACCCCAAACATACCCTCTGCTGGTAGTTCACAACATGATGTCCCTTGAAGAATCTCTGCAGCTCTGCTATATTGCAGTGAACAGGCCACTGTTCCACGCATCGGCATCATCTGGTCAGCTCTCCAGAGAGAAGCATGCAGTTGCATTTATTTTGATGTTATACAGTATACACTCATTGCAAGCCACTCCCTCACACTGACTGCTGGCTTTGGGATGGGAGTAGTAACAGCAGACAGTTCATTTGAGGTTACAGCTAATGTACTGTGGGAACTGCGCCATTTATGACCTCAGATGAGCTATCTGAAGTCTCCGCTCTCAGAACCGTGGTTCTTTGTGCTATGAGTGTAAGTGCTACTTGCGATGAGCAGACTCTGTAATGTAACTGGTCATTGCAATGCAGCAGAGCGTAGAGTCTTCGAGGGATATCGTTGTGGATTTACCATTGGACTGTACGTTTGGAGTCAATAAATGGGTAGAAGAGGGTTCCTGCATGATTTATTTAAAATAAAGGATTTTTCTTTGTGTGTCTGTTTTTTTAACTATCTCCTTATAGAAATTATGATGTACGAGTCTCATAGAGGCCAGAACATTTCCACTCTAGGTCTTGATGACAGCTGGTAATTCTCAGCTGTCATTAATCCCTTCTAGTACCCCATTTGGCAATGCACCAGGGTAGTGAGTTGGCATATCTAAGGGAGGTGCCAGTTCAGAGGCAACTGCGGCCTGCTATTTGTATGCTGGGGAGGGCCAATAACCATGGCTCTTCCCACCCTGAGAATACAAGACCCCATCTATTGGCTTTTCCTTGGCTGGTCTTCCAAAATGTGGTACCCTATGCCAATTTTTTTATTAATAATTTTTTTTTTTTTTGCTAAATATAAGGCTAAAACATCATTTCGTGCCATATTAAAATCAATTAAGGGTTCAAGCTTACAAAATATGTGAGGTGAGACATACATGAAGGAAATAATTATTTGATCCCTTGCTGATTTTGTATGTTTGCCCACTGACAAAGAACAGTCCATAATTTTAAGGGAGTCAATTTTAACAATGAGAGTTACAATATCAAAAATAAAATCCAGAAAATCACATTGCTTAAATTATATACAGTACAGACCAAACGTTTGGACACATCTTCTCATTCAAAGAGTTTTCTGTATTTTCATGACTATGAAAATTGTAGATTCACACTGAAGGCATCAAAACTATGAATTAACACATGTGGAATTATATACTTAACAAAAATGTGTGAAACAACTGAAAATATGTCTTATATTCTAGGCTTCCTCAAAGTAGCCACCTTTTGCTTTGATTACTGCTTTGCACACTCCTGGTATTCTCTTGATGAGCTTCAAGAGGTAGTCACCGGAAATGGTCTTCCAACAGTCTTGAAGGAGTTCCCAGAGATGCTTAGCACTTGTTGGTCCTTTTGCCTCCATTCTGTGGACCAGCTCATCCCAAACCATCTCAATTGGTTCAGGTCTGGTGACTGTGTAGGCCAGGTCATCTGGCGTAGCACCCCATCACCATCACACTTCCTCCTCCATGCTTCACGGTGGGAACCAGGCATGTAGAGTCCATCCGTTCACCTTTTCTGCATTGCACAAAGACATGGTGGTTGGAACCAAAGATCTGAAATTGGACTCATCAGACCAAAGCACAGATTTTCACTGGTCTAATGTCCATTCCTTCTGTTCTTTAGCCCAAACAAGTCTCTTCTGCTTGTTGTCTGTCCTTAGCAGTGGTTTTCTGGCAGCTATTTTACCATGAAGGCCTGCTGCACAAAGTCTCCTCTTAACAGTTGTTGTAGAGATGTGTCTGCTCCTAGAATTCTGTGTGGCATTGACCTGGTCTCTAATCTGAGCTGCTGTTAAGCTGTGATTTCTGAGGCTGGTGACTCGGATGAACTTATTCTCCACAGCAGAGGTGACTCTTGGTCTTCCTTTGCTGAGGCGGTCCTCATGTGAGCCAGTTTCTTATTAGCGCTGGATGGTTTTTGCAACTGCACTTGGGGACACTTTCAAAGTTTTCCCAATTTCTCAGACTGACTGACCTTCATTTCTTAAAGTAATAATGGTCACTGGTTTTTTTTTTTTCTTAGCTGCTTTTTTCTTGCCGTAATACAAATTCTAACAGTCTATTCAGTAGAACTATCAGCTGTGTATCCACCAGACTTCTGCACAACACAACTGATGGTCCCAACCCCATTTATAAGGCAAGAAATCCCACTTATTAAACCTAGAATCCTGGACAAAGTGCCTCAGTGTCCGCGCTGCTGCTCCGAGACCAAAGACACACAGACACAGTGATGTCTGGATCAGCGATAGCCTTTATTTCCGACGCGTTTTTCGGAGCCTCCTCCCGAGCTCCTTCCTCAGGGAACATCCTGAGGAAGGAGCTCGGGAGGAGGCTCCGAAACGCGAGGATGTTCCCTGAGGAAGGAGCTTGGGAGGAGGCTCCGAAACGCGAGGATGTTCCCTATGGAAGGAGCTCGGGAGGAGGCTCCGAAACGCGTCGGAAATAAAGGCTATCGCTGATCCAGACATCCCTGTGTCTGTGTGTCTTTGGTCTCGGAGCAGCAGCGCGGACACTGAGGCACTTTGTCCAGGATTCTGTATTACAACCACGGTCACCGTTGGGAGTGCGGTCCCTGCAGCAGCTGCCTGTACGCTATTCTACCAGTTGTGGGTTTCACAACTGATAAAGGTGAGCAATTCCACATCGATAAGCGAAAGTGTATCATTGAGATAAGACCCTATTGCGCATTCTTTCGTTCACACTTATTAAACCTGACAGGGCACACCTGTGAAGTGAAAACCATTTCCGGTGACTACCTCTTGAAGCTCATCAAGAGAATGCCAAGAGTGTGCAAAGCAGTAATCAAAGCAAAAGGTGGCTACTTTGAAGAACCTAGAATATAAGACATTTTCCGTTGTTTCACAATTTTTTGTTAAGTATATAATTCCACATGTGTTAATTCATAGTTTTGATGCCTTCAGTGTGAATCTATAATTTTCATAGTCATGAAAATACAGAAAACTCTTTGAATGAGAAGGTGTGTCCAAACTTTTGGTCTGTACTGTAAATGTATTTGCATTTTGAAGAGAGAAATAAGTATTTGATCCCCTACCAAATATTAGGAGTTCTGGTTTCTACAGACCAGTTAGATGCTCCTAATCAACTTGCTACCTGCAATAATGACAGCTGTCTTAAATTGTCACCTGTATAATTGACTCTTGTCCACACACTCAATTAATTAGTCAGACTCTAAACTCTACAACATGGGCAAGACCTAAGAGCTTTCTAATGATGTCATGGAAAAGATTCTAGATCTGTACAAGGCTGAAATGGGATACAAAACCATATGTAAGATACAGGGTGAGAAGGAGACAACTGTTGGTGAAATAGTATGAAAATGGAAGAAATACAAAATGAGTGTCCATCTACATCGATCTGGAGCTCCATGCAAAATCTTACCTCATGGGTCATCCAGGATTGATAAGAGTTTGTGAAAGAACAGCCGGAAACTTGTTAATGATCTCAATGCAGCTGGGACCACTGTCATCAAGAAAATAATTGGTAACAGATTACGCTGTAATGGATTAAAATCTTACAGTACCCGCAATGTCCCACTGCTCAAAAAAGCACATGTGCAGACCTGTCTAAGGTTTGCCAATGAACACCTTGGTGATTGATGGAGAGTGATTTGGAGAAGGTGCTGTGGTAAGATTAGACAAAAATTGAGCTCTTTGCTAACTCATCGTGTTTAGAGGAAGAGAAATGCTGTCTATGACCCAAAGAACACCATCTCCATAGTCAACCATTGCGGTGGAAACATTATGTTTTGGGGTGATTCTCTGCTTAGGACACAGGACTTCTTCACCACATTAGTAGGACAATAGATGGAGCCATATATCGTTAAATTCTGAGTAATAGCCTTTTTCCCTCCACCAGGACATTAAAAATGGGTCACTGCTGGGTCTTCTAGCACAACAATTATCCAAACCATACAGCCATGACAATAAAGGAGGGGCTCAAAAACAAGCACATTAAGGTCATGGAGTGGCTTAGCTAGTCTCCTGACCTTAGTCCACGTAGTGCAGTGTGTGCTGATGCCTTCCTGCTGATTCTGCCTGGAGTCTATCTTCATTAGGAAAGTTGCTGTTTCCTGGCCTGTGAATGAAGGTAGGGACTTTTAGCCTACAGCTTATCAGGAGCATATTGCAAGGGTGGCGACCCAGACCTCTTCACCTTCTGAGATACCTCTGGGAGTAGGGTGAGCAATAACCCCTCAGTCTAAGGGTCAGACTAGCCTCCGTGAATACCCTTAGCCCATCTTACCATCCTGCTACCTGATTCCCTTTCCACTGTGCCACCCCGTGACATTATCTGCGACCAACCATTTTTCTTGAAGCCCTAATGGCTTCAACATGAGCTTTTGCACATCTAGTGCAGGAATTCTCTGAGGTTTGTATCCTGCGTAATCAGGTGGTGCATCAGCTTCAAACGTTGTTGGGTATCTGGCCGCAGCTCACACTCTAGCCATACCAAAGCCCAATATATCTCTTTCCGACTGATTTTCAGGAGGGAAAGAGAAGTTTATTGTTTTCGGAGAGGCCTGTAAGTTGTACTGCAGACTCTGCCTTCATTCTTCGGGGAGTGAGGAACAGCTCATGAGGATTATACCTTGGCTTCTTAAGGGAGATCCCAAGCTTGGGCCTTCTCTCTGCAGACCGATTCTCCATCTATGCAGTCGGAGGACAAGTTTTTTGTGGCTCTAGCCCTGGTGTATAGTGACCCTGATGGCATCTTCTTGGCTGAGTCTATACTTCCTAAGCTCAGGCATAGAGCGCAGATGGGCCACTTACACACAATGAAATGATCCTGCACTTAGGAGTCAGTTCTGTCTGGGTTGTCAGATAGGATGCAAGACTCTATGAATCAGTACGTTGCTATGGAATCATTGGAGACAGCTATGGCTTTTTCTAATAGGTTGGACAGATGAATCTACCTTGAACCTGGTGACTGTTTTTTGGGATTCAGTCTTTTGGTGGTGTGAACACTGTCCTACAGACGTGTTCACTGTGTGCATGGCTTATTAGTTTTTGTCTAAATAGTTTCTTGTTTCTCTAAGATTGGGGAGTCTCCCACCCCTTTCTTTGAACCCTGCACATAAAAAGCCATCCTCTGCAGTCAGTCCAAGTCAGACATTGGACCTGTCTGGATCCTGCTCATTTAAGGTATCAATAAACATGGTCAGGTTCTAAATACATCAGAAAGGGACTGCTCTGATACAGGTTATCTTGAAGTGGTAAAGCGGCTTAGTATATATTTTTTGCAAAAAACGTTTCAACTAAATACCCTGCTTTTTACTACTTTTTCAGGAGCACTTGCTTTTCAATGTGTTTTTTACAACAGTATTTTTACACTTTTTTTGACTGTTTTTTGTGATTCATCCCTGCCGTGGAGGTTACACATGTGGGATCTGATGTACCTAGGCAGTTGGGGAATGTAACTCCTCATACTAGCAATTAGCCCATCTGCAGTTGATCAGATTGGGAGGTCTTGTTTCTTTTGTGATCACTTTTTTAGGGTCTGTCCACATCCTTTGAGGATAAGCACCTGAATAATACTGTCTCTGCCTTGTTGGTCAGGCCTGCTCCTATGTGTCTGGTGGAGGTGGTTAAACACCTACCAGAGAATAGGGGTAAGACCCAGCCTACACGCCAGAATGATGCTGGGGTCAGTTGTTATCCAAAGAAAGTGATAGTAGATGGGTAGTGACTTCCCCTATATCTTTTGTGGAAAGGTTTCCAGAGAAGAGACAGGGAAACATTTCTACTTTCTGCCCCCCTGAGAAGGTACCATCTGCCTGTAACCGCACAAATAATAAACATTCAGGTCCAACCCTGAGTGTGGATGATTTTGTGTGGGTGTTGTCCAAACACGTCAGGTGAAGGTGTGTGGCTGGAGTTCCGGCTTCTGGAGTTATTAATCCATTTAAGATATGGCCATTTGCAACCCTGAGGCCCTTTACACGCGGCTACATTTCTTGGGTGGCTACAGGTAACTTACTGGTTGCAGTGAAATCATGGAGAGATTATTCCATTTGTACACAGCAACAAGATAGAACCTTGTCTCCATGATTTCACTGCAACAGTAAGTTACCTGTAGCCACCTAGAAATGTAGCCGCGTGTAAGGGGCCCTTAGTTGTTCCAGATTGAACTTCATCCACTGCGGACTATCTGTAATATCTTCCACAGGTCATCTAGGGGCTTTTAGCCTAGGGCTTATCAGGAGTATAGGGCAAGGGTGGTGACCTAGACCTCTTCACCTCTCTATGTACCTTTGGGATCAGGGAAAGCCAGGGAAAAACATAAAAAGTGTTCCAGCTCACCCAAATATCTCTGCAAATCCACCTGGAGCTTGAATGTCAGCCTCGCCTTAAACTTTGCAATCCAAATGAAAAAAAAAAATTGAGTCCAGCCCAAAACGTGTTGACTGAGGTTACACTAACCATGTACATTTTTGTTCTGTAAACAATCTTTTTTTATTACTAAATTAAAAAGAAAAAATAATTCCTGTTTGAGATGGACTCAATTTTTTTTCTTCATTTAGAGCTAGGGATCCCCACTCTAATGGTCAGAATATCCTCCCTGAGTGCCCTTAACCCATTTTACCATCCTGCTACCTAATTCCCTCACTGCTGGACAACCTCATTACAGTATGTCTGTATGTATTTTATCAACCTATTTTTATCTATCTATCTATCTATTATTTCTATATGAACTCATCCATCCATCTATCCATCTATGAATACATCCATCATCTTAAACAGTTGAAAACTAGAGAAATCTTTAAAATCTGGATGTTTTAAAATATTTTAAAAGCTGTAAAAAATATCTTTTCTACTTCCTGGTGTGTTGGCAAATGAGGTAATGGTATTTGGAGCTGATACTAGCTGGGAAACGTCGAGGCATTAATCAGATACCTGACATTACTAACCAAGTCAGTAAGGACACAAATAGCCGCACCATTAAATATTTCATTTTAAAATAAACTCCCCAATACATTTCTCTTTCACCATTTTGTTTTAAATTAAAACCCTTTAAAAAAAAAAAAAAAATTTCTCATCCCACTTAACAAGAAAAAGAGCATGTAAAAAATAAACCCAAATAAATCCATAATTATCAGCATATGGGGAGGAGATCCCCCATATGCCGTGAGAGCAGGCAGTGCATGGCTCCTGGCAATGTGACAAGTCGTGACTTCCAAGTATAGAAAACAAATAGGCAGCACTCACCGTATGTTCGTAGGTGCTTTCTTTATTGAAGAGGTGCGGGGAGGGGGTGCATGAAGGTACAGACAACAGGTCCTGTTTCGCGGTTTATCCGCTTCTACAGGTGACTTCACTAAGGTTATCTCAGGTTACGCAGTCGGTATCATGTACTAGTGTATCTCAATGAATTAGAATATCAACGAAAAGTTAATTTATTTCAGCAATTCAATACAAAAAGTGAAATGTATATATTATATAGAGTCATTACAAATAGACTGTTTGTTTCTGTAAATGTTGATGATCATGGCTTACAGACAATGAAAACCCAAAGGTCATTAGTTTAGAAAATTAAAGTAGGGAGGTTGAAGGGTAAGAACCATGCTCCCGTATTCCACCAGGCATCAAAGGATTAATATAATATTTATTTATTAGTCAATATGTGTCTTAGCTCCCAGAAACAACCTGAAACATGGCAATATTAGAGACCTTTCCACACCAGCATGTTTGGCCGGATCAGGCATTTGCCGTATTGATCGTTATTACCGCAATTGTACCACATCCGGCATTTGCGGTAAATGTATCCGAATGTGTCGGATCCGGCACAAATGCGGTAAAATCCGCAGCAGTGAATTGCTATATAAATGCGGTAAATGCAGCAAATGCGTTTTTTACCGCATTTATAGTCCCCGCCCACAAGTATATAAAGAAAGTTTTCTATTGTGTCCACCCCTCATTTTTCCTGTATTCTACGTGGATACTGCTTGGATGTTTCATCATTCCTGGTTTCAACAGCATATTTTCCCTGGATTTCCCTGGACTTCTGTGGATTTCGAATTTAACATCACTTTTCCCTGGATTTGAACATTGTGCGCCAGGTTTTGGACAATTTTTCGGTTTTTCATTGGATTTTTTCCCTGCATTTTCCATATTCCCTGGATTTTCCTGGACATTGTTCCTGTATTTTGCATCAAAATGGCGATGTCATCTCGTCAATTGGATTTTTATTTTAAAACAGTTTTTCAAGTTGAGCACTTGGTGGGAATTGCATACCACAATGAGTGCCGAAGACGAAGAAAGCGCCAGAGATGTCGCTGATTTTGGGAGCGTCTAATAATATCACGGCAAATGACTAGTGGTGTGTTCTGCACTTTGTATAAAGAACTGCGGAACCACCCTGAAAAATTTCGGGACTACCTTAGGATGACGGTGGAAAGTTTCGAGGAACTTCTTGGGCGAACACGAGGTTTGATTACCAAAGAAGTTACCAATTTCCGGCGAGCGATTTCTGCAGAGGAGCGGCTAATGTTGACATTAAAGTAAAAATATATATTTTTTTAATTTTAAATGTTGATGCAAGGACTATTGTGATACTGCTTTTGAATTCCAAGTATTTTAATGTTATGCTTTTTTTGTTTTTCAAAGTGTTGTTTTAATGTTTTTTTGGAGGGTTAGCAATGCTCATACAATGTGTTGTCATCATTCACATTATAAAGTTTGTCAGCAGCTTTGCAATTTTATTTCTTTTTAAAAAGCTTTTTTTTTATTAAAAAAAAAGTTGACAAATCTTGTAGTGTGACTGATAACTTGTGTATCTTGGTTTTATGTAGACTTTGTTGTAAGTCATGTTTTTTCCTTAAAGTATCCATGCATTTGGCTATTTTTTTTTTAAATGTGTACTGCATGTTTTTAATTTAAAGGATTTTAATGTTCATGTTTTAAATTTAAAAGTGTGTTTTTTTGGTATGTTTAATTTTGGTTAGCAATTTTCTTATAATGTGTTGTCATCATTGATATAATGCGCTTTTTCAGCAGTTTTGCCATTTTGTTTCTTTTTTTAAAAAAAACCTCTGATTTAAATTTTTTTAATAAAAAAATGTTGAAAAACTTTACAGTGTGACTGATAACTTGTGTTTCTTGGTGGTATGTACACTGTGTTGAAAGTCATGTTTTTTCCTTATATTATCCATGCATGTGGTATTTAATTTTTTTTAAATGTGTACTGCATTTTTTAAATTTAAAGGATTTTAATGTTGTTCATTTTCTTAATTTAAATTTTTTTGTTGTTTTTTTTACATTTTTGGTTATCAATGGTCTTACAATGTGTTGTCATAATTCACATGACAAGGTTTTTCAGCAGTTTTTCCACTTGACTTTTATTTTAAAAACTCTTTTTTTATGTTTAAAACTCTTGTAGTGTAAGGGTATGTGCACATCAGTCGTTTCTGCATCTTTGCAGAACGACCGGGAACAGCTGTAGAATGGCAGAACTGAGTTTTCTGAACTCGCTAGTGTCCCTGGTTTTGTTAGCGTTTTGCTAACGGTTTGCGATCGGGTTACTAGCGGTCGGACAGCGTGTTCTTGGCGATTTTCCCGGCGTTCTTCTTAGCGATTTCCAGACTGGTCTTTGTTGCACTTGTTCAGCTGGACCCGCTGGAAAAACGCTGAAAAGAAGTCACTTGCTCTATCTTTGACAACCGGTGGGAACCGGTGAATAAACTGAAAACGACCAGACAAAAATCGTTCTAATGTAGACAGCGATTTCTAAACTCCATTGACTAGCATGTTAATCCAGCCGGTGGCTAGGATTAACATAAATTAACATAAAAGTCAGCGGAACCCGCCGACGGAAAACTTCCAAAAACAGCCCACAAAACGACTGATGTGCACATACCCTAACTGATAACTTGCATTTCTTGGTTTTATGTACACTGTGGTGGAAGTCATGTATTTACTTTATAGTGTTCATGCATTTGGTATTGCTTTTTTTGAAATGTGTACTGCATGTTTTAAATTAAAAGTATTTTAATGTAAATTTTTTTAATTGAAAATTTTTTTTTTGGCATTTTTTTTTTGGTCTTACAATGTGTTGTCATCATTCACATGATAAGGTTTTTCAGCAGTTGCTCCATTTTGTTTCTTTTATAAAAAAAACTCAGATTTTTTTTAAAAATAAAAAGAACTGTTGAAAAATCTCGTATTGTGACTGATAACTTGCTTTTCTTGGTTTTATGTACCCTGTGTTGGAAGTCACTTTTTTTTCCTTATAGTATCCATGACTTTGGTATTGATTTTTTAAAATGTGTTCTGCATGTTTTGAATTTAAAGGATATTAACGTTAATTTATTTAATTTAATTTCTTTATATTTTTTACTTGCTGGTTTGCTGTGTGCTGACAATGTGTTGTCCTCATGCACAATGCAATGTTTTTCAGCATTTTATTTTTTTCAATCCTTTTTTTATGTATAAAAAATCCTGTATTGTGACTGATTACTTCGTTTTGTTGCTTTCATGTACACTGTGGTGGAAATCATGCTCCTTCCTTATTCTCCATGATAGTTTGTGTGTTGCATATTTAGATTTTTTTCCTGTGCAATTTTAGAAATTCAAGCATTTGAATGTTGGGCATTTTTTGATTTTGAAAGTATCATACTGTGGTGATATTTTGTTTCATTGTATTGCAGGTTCCTTGCAAGTGGAGAAAGTATGTCTTCATTTCATTGTCAATTCCGGCTTGGGATATCAATGATTTCCGGAATTGTAAAAGAAACATGTCAAGCATTGTGGGACATCCTACAACCGGAATTCCTCCCCAAACCCACAATGGACCTGTGGATGACATCTGCTGCCAAGATTAATGAAATCACAGATTTTCCAAACTGCGTTGGTACTCTGGATGGCAAGCACATTCGGATTGTTAAACCTGCTGGCAGTAGTTCAGAATACTTTAACTTTAAGAAATACTTTTCTATTGTACTTATGGCGATCGCGATTCCCAATGTCACTTTGTTTCCGTTGACATTGGGTCTTATGGATGATCTAATGACTCCCAGACAGTCAAGCAATCTCCCATGGGACGGTGCATTTATTACAACGATTTTAGCATTCCACCACCAAGGCCTCTGCCGCACACAGATGGACCATCTATGCCCTTCATTACTGTAGCAGACGAGGATTTTCAGATGTGCGAGAACATTCTGAAACCTTATTTTAGCCGTGGATCAGTGCCATGCAAAATGGATTTTTAACTACAGACTCACAAGGGCAAGAAGAGTGGTGGAATGCGCTTTTGGACTTTTAACAGCAAAATGGCGCATTTTGGGAAAGGCCATTCAGATGCAACCTCGTACTGTGATGACATTGTTAAAGTCTGTGTAGTTCTGCACAATTACGTTTTGGACAAAAAACAACTTCCTTTGGAGGTGATTCCATTGCAGAAACCACATTGCAGGACTACCAAATACGTCAGGTTCGGACAACTTTGGCCATTTTCTAAATGAGGGATAAATTTGCACGCTATTTTGTGTCTGACCAGGGATGATTGTCATGGCAGGATCAAATGGTCTAATATTCCACCTGAGGAAGACTGCTGTGTCAGTGGAAACGCGTTGTGGCTGTGAAGGCGAATAATAAAAAGCTAAGTTTTATCTATAATTCACCCTGCCTGCCTTTCCTGAGCGCTCCACAGACTGCTTTGCATTAATCATATGTTCCAGTTTCTCCTTTGGAGGATCAGCAGCAGGAGCAGCTTGGAAGGCACATTAACAAAAGGACCTGTGTGGTGTGAGGTGAAGGCCTAGAGCTACAGGACCTTTCCTGTCTGAGCGGTCACGTGTTCAGAGCTGGGGCCGGAGGAAGCAGCTCTCAGGCAGCAGCACACAGAGATTCCAGGGAGAGCGATTAACTCCACACTTCAAGTGATTTACCAGGGCTGTGCAGGGCAGTGCACAGCCCTCCAAGGTCAGCAGCTTTTTTACTAGTTAGGGAAAAAATTGTGTATACAGGCGCACCCATTGCGCATCCTTTTCTGTTTATTTACATATTGAAGCTATGCACCTGAACACATACTTCAGGTACAGAGTAGACACAGTATACCTATGTCAGTTAAGGCATTGCACAGTCCACATACTTCAGGTACTGAGCTGCAAAAAGTACACATTGTACCGTATTACCACAACCTGAAATATGTCTTCTGCGTAAACCTGAACTATAAATGGGTATTATTATTATATTATTATTAATATTTATATAGTGCCATGGAGCTTTACATGTGTAGGGGCAGACAAGAACATGAACATAAAAAAAATAAATAACGACAATTAAATCGTACAGGTACAGTAGGGCAAGATCCTGTCCTGAGGGCTCACAGTCTATAGGGGATGGGTGGGAGACAATAGGAGGGGGAGAGGTGGGGGTGAGGTGATGCAGCAGATTCGGTCTCAGTATGGGTTTTAGGCTTGAAGGAAGGGGTCTTCAGGTTTTTCTTGAAGATTCCCAGGATAGGGGAGTTTTGATGTGGTGTGGGAGAGAGTTCCAGAGTATGGCAGATGCACAAGAGAAGTCTTGTATGTGGTTGGGGAGGTGGAAATGCGGGGGAGAAGAGGAGGAGCTCTTGAGAGGAGCGCAGATTGCTGAGGGGAAGTATCGGAAGACCAAGTCAGAAATGAATTGAGGGGACAGGTTATTGATGGCTTTGTATGTCAGGGTTAGGGTTTTGAACTGAGATCTCTTGGAGGAGGGGAGCTAGTGAAGGGCTTGGCAGAGGGGGGAGACAGGGGAGTAGCAGGACGACAGGTGGATGAGTCGGGAGGCGGAATTGAGGATGGTTCGGAGAGGTGCAAGGGAGGTTGGGGGAGACCGGTGAGCAGGAGGTTGCAGTAGTCAAGGTGGGAGATGATGAGGGGTGGACAAGAGTTTTGGCAGTGTCAAGGTAAAGGAAGGAGCGGATTCGGGTCATGTTTTTGAGCTGAAGTTGGCAGGCGGTGGTGAGGGATTGGATGTGGGGCTTGAAGGAGAAGGAAAAGTCGAGGATTGCCCCGAGGCACTTGGAGTGGTGGGTGGGTGAGAGTGTACAGTATTGAGTGATGAAGGGGGGGATAGTGACTGGGGGAAGACGATGAACTCTGTATTGTCCATGTTGAGCTTGAGGAAGCGAGCGAAGAACAAGGATGAGATGGTAGACAGGCATTGCAGAATTTTGGATAGTAGGGAGGTGATGTCGGGGCCCGACAGGTAGAGCTAGGTGTCATCGGTGTAGAGGTGGTATTGAAGGCCTGAGACTCGATGAGTTGGCCTAGGCTGAAGGTGTAGATGGAGAAGAGTAGTGGTCCCAGAACCGAGCCTTGGGGAACTCCGACAGTGGGGTAGGGCGAGGAGGAGGTGTGGGAGTGGGATGACACTGAAAGGTCCGTTCTGTTAGGTAAGAGGAGATCCAGGAGAGGGCTAGGTCAGTGATGCCAAGAGATTCTAGAATTTGAAGTAGGAGGGAGTGGTCGACTGTATCAAAGGCAGAGGAAAGTTCGAGAAGGAGGAGGATGAAGTAGTGTCGCTTGCTCTTGGCGGTCAGTAGGTCGTTGGCGACTTTGGTTAGGGCTGTTTTGGTGGAATGGTGGGTTGGAAGCCGGATTGTAGACACTCCAAGAGGGAGCCGGAGGAGAGGTAGGAAGACATTTCGAATAGACATGTTGCTCAAGCAATTTTGAGATGAAGTGGAGGAGAGATATGGCGCAATAGTTGGAGACTGCTGCGGGTCGAGGCAGGGTTTTTTGAGGAT
This sequence comes from Allobates femoralis, assembly GCA_033576535.1. Taxonomy (NCBI): domain Eukaryota; kingdom Metazoa; phylum Chordata; class Amphibia; order Anura; family Aromobatidae; genus Allobates; species Allobates femoralis. The sequence goes on along the minus strand of JARQOC010000003.1, from coordinate 205,219,697 downwards.
GGGTATAATAAGGACGTGTTTGAAGGATGAGGGAAAGAGCCGGTATTAAGTGATATGTTGAAGAGATGGGTTAGGGTGGGGATGAGGACTATGGTGAGGTTAGGGATGAGGTGGGAGGGGAGAAGGGGTTAAGGGCACAAGTGGTGAGTTGTGATCATGCTAGAAGGGAGGAGAGGCGCTCTTCTGTCATGGAGGAGAAGCTACTTTTGGATGAAGGGGGTTAGGTTATAGAGGGGGAAGGTGAGAGGATTGTGGATCAAAGCTTTCCCTGATTTTGTTGATCTTCTGTTTTAAAAGATGGCAAAGTCGTCGGCATAGATGTGAGGAGAGGGAGGGGGCATGAGAGGATGGCAGTAAGTGTTAAAGTTTTGAATATTGCTTGGGATTGTGGGAGAGGGTGGTTATGAGAGAAGAGAAGTAGGCTTGCTTTGCAGTGGTCAGTGAAGTCTTCAAGTCGATGAGGGACTGTTTGTTCAAGGCGAGGTGTTCTGAAGAGTGGGATTTCATCCATTTCCGCTCAGCTGCCCTAGACATCCGTGAAAGTATTTTAGTGTGGGCGGTGAGCCAGGATTGTCTGTGTGCGCAGGTTTTGTTGTATGAGAGGAGGACGGCCTGGTTGAGGGCTGTGGCAGAGAGTGGTGTTATAGAGGGTGGCGGCTGCGTCAACATCTTGGGAGGAAGCCAAGTCAGAGAGAGGGGGAGAAAATCAGGAGAGTGAGTGGAAGTAAATGAGTTTGAGGAGGGGAAGTGTGGGGGAAGGGGAAGGGAGAGGAGGAGAAGGTCAGCAGGTTATGATTGGATAGGAAGAGGGGTGAGTTTGCGAGGTCGGTGAGGGAACAGAGGCGGGTGAAGATGAAGTCCAGTGTGTGGCTGTTTGTGTGTGGTGGAGGAGAACCATTGGGAGAGGCTGAAGGAGGAGGTTAGAGAAAGGAGTCTAGAGGCAGAAGTGTAAGGGGTGTTAATGGGGATATTGAAGTCGCCTATGATGATGGTGGGGATGTCGGAGGAGAGGAGGTGGAGAAGCCAGATTGTGAAGGGGTCGAAGAAGGTGGAGGAGGATCCTGGGGGGTGGTAGATGACAGCCAATTTGAGGTTGCAGGGGAAAAAGATGCGCAGAGAGTGCGCCTCGAAGGAGGGGAGGGAGGCAGAGGGGGGTGGTGTTAATTGGGGTGAAGGAATCAGCTTTTGGCTAGGAGTAGGCCAATACCTCTGCCGCGGGTGTTGCTGGGGCGGTGGTATGTGGAAGAGGGTGAGTCTGCCGTACAAGAGGGAAGCAGGGGAGGTTGTGTCAGAGGGAGTGAGCCATGTTTAGGTGATGCCAAGTAAAGAGAGTTTTTTGAGGTGAAGAGGTCGTGGATGAATGAGAGTTTATTGCATACCGAGTGGGCATTCCAGAGTGCACCAGATAGGGGGATAGGGGGAGGGGCGGCTTGGGGAATGGGTGTAACTTTGCAGGGGTTGCGGGCATTAGTAGTGGGGAATGGGCGTGGGCTGGAGGTGACTGGAGGTGTGGTGGGGGACCAGGATTAGGGGAAATGTTGCCAGCAAGTAGGATGAGGAGGGAGATAGTTAGGAGGTGGGGGCAGGAGAGCTTTCATGGTAGGCGAGCATGTTTGGACACAAAGGCTTGGGTGTGGCAGAAAAGTTCAGAGACGTGGGTGAGATGGCTAGGTAGGATAAGGGAGAGACTGTTAATGTGTTGTCAGGAGGAGGGAGAGGGGGCAATTGCAGGAAGTTAAGTAGTATATGAGTGAGTGTGAAGAGAAGGGGAAATATTGCATAGGGATATAGGAAGCAGTGGGAATGAGAGGGGGGGCAGGGGGTGAATGCAGTTGGAAAGTAGGGGTAGTGGGGGGACGACAGCTGCAGCGGGGAGGAACAGCAGCAACTGAGAGGAGGAGGTGCAGCTGAGGGTTGAGATGGAGGCAGGGGACAGGAGCGACAGGGAGACAGGTGCAGCAGGAAGGGGGATGAGGTGGAGGCAGGGGTCAGGAGCGACAGGGGACAGGTGGAGCAGGAAAGGGTATGTAAAGTGGATGAATGCAATCAAGTCCAGCAATCACAAGGCATGTGGTGGAGGATACAGCAGAGGACAGATGCATCAAGGATGTCCAATGCGGAGGAGTCTTGGAAAATCAAGCAGGTGCACAGTAAATAGGGATGGGATGCAGTAGGGTTATGAGATGAAGTTATGAGATGCAGTAGGCTGATGCGATGCAGCTATGGTTCAATGAGCAAATGGAGGCATACAGAGTCAAGAGGAATGTGAAGCACTTGGGGATGAGGTGAAAGCATGGTGATGCGGTTGCAGTGAGAGAGCAGGGTAGCTACAATATAGGGATGGAGTGCAGGCCAGGGATGAGGTGCAGCCGGGGATGAGATGCAGCCAGGGATGAGATGCAGCCAGGGATGAGATGCAGCCAGGGATGACCTGAAGTCAGGAATGAGGTGCAGCCATGGACGAGATGCGGTCAGGGATAAGGTGCAGCCAGGAGTGTGGTGCAGCCAGGGATGCAATGCAGCGTAGGGGAGGACTTAGTGGAGCGATGTTGGAAGGGCCGTCAGTGGGATAGAGCCGTGCCAGGCTCGTGCGGCTCAGAATCACTCTTGGTGCCTGGTGGGTGCAGCTGGGCCTTGATGGAGGATGATCCGGAGGAGCTGTGTAGAGGGAGGCACCTCCCATTTGATGGACCAGTTGGTGGCACAGGAGCAGCCCTCAGTGACAGCGGGGTGAGCTGCTGCTGGGTGGCAGGAGTAACTGGAATGGAGTTGGGGGGGGCTGCCAGCGAGATGGAGCCAGTGCCAGACTCATACAGTCACGGGCCCCACACATGGCACCTGGAGGCAACAGCGGGGTAGCTGAAGATGAGACACGATGGAATGGTGCTGGGATCGCTCGCCTGTTGGACCGCCGGGAGACCCAGGGGCGGCAGCCACGTGACCACCATTATAGGGGGGCAGGATGATGTTGGGAGCCGCGGTTGCAGGCTCCGTACATGGCACGCGGTGGCAGGATTGAGCCAAAGGAGACAGTCTCAGAGAGTGGTGCCTTTTGGTGAGTTTCTAAAGACAAAGTACATTAGGAGTCAGAAGTAAAATATACAGACCTCTTTCAGCACAGTGTCAAGATACTCACATCAGGTAGGTAGTTAGCTTCTGCAGGTTGGTTAAATTGTGAGTTTTAAAAGACAAAGTACATAGACAAGTCGATTAGGAGTAATTCAAAAATTGCAGTAGCAAATTCACAAATTAAACCACAAAATTAACAAGGACACTGAGGGGAACATGAGTCCCTGATTGAAATTCATAAAAATGCAGTAACTACACTTGTACTGACACTACGGGGGGAACATGAGAAACACCATTGTGTGCATGACACCAATAAAACTAATTCACAGTCACATACAAGATTTTTATTAAAAATAACACTACCGTATATACTCGTGTATAGAGCCGACCCATGTATAGCCAGACCCCACTACTTTTGCCCCAAAACTGGGAAACCTATTGACTTGTGTATAAGCCGAGGGTGGACCCCAGCCCAGGTATAAAGCCCCCAGCAGTGTGGTATACAGGCCCCCCCCAGTGGTATCAGGCCTCCCCAGTGGTAGTATACAGCAGCCTCCCTAGTGGTAGTATACAGCAGCCTCCCAGTGGTAGTATACAGGCCCAGCAGTATTACAGCAGCCTCCCCAGTGGTATATACAGGCCCCAGCAGTATTACAGCAGCCTCCCAGTGGTATTATACAGGCCCCAGCAGTATATACAGCAGCCCCAGTGGTATAAATCAGCCTTTCCAGTGGTATATACAGGCCCAGCAGTATTACAGCAGCCTCCCAGTGGTATATACAGGCCCCAGCAGCATATACAGCAGCCCCAGTGGTATATAGCCCCCCACCATCAATGATATACAGGGCACCAGCTGTTTTACAGCAGCCCCAGTGGCATACAGCCCCCCCCATCAGTGGTATACAGGGCCCAGCTGTGTATACAGCAACCCCAGCTGTATACAGCGGTACCCAGTGGTATACAGCCCCCCCTCGTGGTATACAGGCCCCCCTTGCTTGTGGCAAATCTGTAAAGGAAGAATCATTATACTTATCGTGTCGCTGCACGCCGCCGCTATCGCCGCTCTGTCACCGCCACCGCGCTCCTCCGGGTCTTCAAGCTTCCTCCTCCGGCGCACAGACAATGACGTCATTTCCTGTGCGCCGGAGAAGGAAGCATGAAGACCCGGAATAGCGCGGGTGGCGGTAACAGAGCGGCGGCGGCAGCGACACGATAAGTATAATGATGTCTTCCTTTACAGGTGTGCCACAAGCAAGGGGGGCCCTGTATACCACGGGGGGGCTGTATACCACTGGGTACCGCTGTATGACTCGTGTATAAGCCGAGGGGGGACTTTTCAGCACATTTTTTGTGCTGAAAAACTCGGCTTATACACGAGTATATACGGTACATCAATTTTTTTTTTAAATAAAAAAAGTCAGAAAAAAACTTTGTGCTGTGAAAGATGAAGCAAAACAGTGCAAACTAGCAATAAAAACAAAAGACATTATCAAACACTTAGAAATGTAAAAAATGCACCTGATTAAAATTCATGAAAATACAGTACCAACACTTGCACGGACACTAGGGGGGAATATGAGTCCCACCCACAGTGTGCATGACGCAAAAAAAAAACATAATTCACAGTCAAGCTACAGGATTTTTATAACATTTTTTTACAAAAAAAGCTTCAAAGTTTAAAAAAAAAATTGCTGAAAAAAAGATGTGCTGTGAATGATAATGACACAAAGCACAGTGCAAACTAGCAATAAAAAAAACATCAACAAACACTTTGAAATTCAAAAAATGCAAGTACTAACATTTGCATGGAAACTAGGGGGGAACGTGAGTCCTACCCACAGTGTGCATGACACCAAAAAAACATAATTCACAGTCACACTACAGGATTTTAACAGCAAAAAAAATACATAAGAAAAAATATTAAAAAAGGTAAATCTGCTGAAAAAAAATAGTACTATGAATGAGGACAACACAATTGTAAAAAGCATATTGCAAACCAGCAAAAAAAAAACATAAACAAACAGTTTGAATTTTAAAGGGAACCTGTCACCAATTTTGGGCATTTTTAAGTTTCCCAACAGCATTTTACATTATATAAATGGGGTTCTCCTAACCCTGTATGTGCCCAGACTGGCCCCTCATACCTGAAATATAAGAGCTGACCTCCTACTGAGACCGGGAGGCTGGTGATATTGAGAGCTGGTGGATGGTGTCCTCACCACCCTCCAGCCTGCTAACCCACCCTGCACTTTTCAAATTTCCCGCACCTCCTCTGGCCAGCGCTTGAGTGACAGCAACACTCGCATCGGCGCAGTGGATGTGGGTGTCTGCGCTGCCACTGAACAGTGCAGATATCTGCAAGACTTCACAAACCTCACAAGACGTTGGCACAGGACAGACACAGCTGCACCTGCGCATGTCCGTGCATTATTGCCAATGTCTCACCAGATTTGTGAAGTCTAGCGAGATATTGGCACTGTTCAATTCAATTGTTCACTAGTTCAATGCAGCATGGACACCCGCTCCACTGCGCCGGCACAAGTGCGATTGTCACTCACTGCAGCGACCAGAGGAGGGGCGGGAAATTTGAAAAGTGCAGGGAGGGTTTAGCAGTCCGGAGGGGGGTCGAGGACAAACATTCACCAGCTATCAATAACAGCCTTCCGGTCTCATTAGGAGGCCAGCTTGGACATAATAAAAGTTCATATTTCAGGTATGAGAGACCAGTCTTGGCACATACAGTGGTTACTATAACCCCATTTACATCTTGTAAATGCTGCTGGGCAGTTTAAAATGCACAAAGGGGGTAACAGGTTCCCTTTAAAAAATGCAGATGCTTCAAATAATAAAAATGCAGGTACAAACAGTCATAAACCACAACCTGTGTACATGACAACAAAAAACCTAAAGTTCTGTCACAATACAATATTTATCAACAGTTTAAAAAAAATCATATTTTTGAAAAAAGAAAATAAAAGGATAAACTGCTGAAAAAAATTGTACTATGAATGAGGACAGCACAATGTAAAAAGCATACTGCAAACCAGCAAGAAAAAAACCATGAACAAACAGTTTACAGCATGTGCAATTTTTAAAATTCAAAATTTTTTTTCCATTTTTTTTTTTGCTGGTTTGTAGTATACTTTTTACATTGTGTTGTCCTCATTCATAGTACACATTTTCTCATAAATTCATCCTTTTTAAAAAAAAATTTTTAGCAAAAAAACAGATGTATTTTTTTAAAACTCTTGATAAATCTTGTATTCTGAAGGTACCGTTACACACAGAGATATATTGTGTGAACTCACTGGTTGCAGTGAAATCATGGACACATTGTTCAATTTTGTGGCCGTTTACAAATGGAACAATGTGTCCATGGCTTCACTGCAACCAGTGAGTTTCACGCAATATATCTCTGTGTGTAACGGTACCTTGACAGAACTTTGATTTTTTTTTGTGTCATGTACACTGGTTGGTGCTTGTGCCTCTTGGTACTTGCATATTTTGTATTTACAGCATGTGCATTTTTAAAATTCAAATACAATACAGGTACCAACAGTCACAAACCCCAACCAGTGTACATGACACCAAAAAACACCAAGTTCTGTCACAATACAAGATTTATCAACACTTAAAAATAAAAATCTGATTTTTGCAAAAATAATAAAAAAGGTTAAACTGCTGAAGTAAAATTGTACTATGAATGAGGACAACACAAAAGCATACTGCAAACCTGCAAAAAAACATTAAAAAAAACTTTTTGAATTTTAAAAAATGAACGTGCTGCAAATACAAAAAATGTAGGTACAAACAGTCAAGGCCGCTTTACACGTCACAATATTGCAACGCAACTACGATAAAAAGTCACGTGGTACGGGCGTTGCAGTCGATATCATTCGTGCGTTGTGTAAATGGGCAACGCAACTCAAAAACGATGCAACTACGATATCGTTTTTGGATTGTGCATGCTCTTCAACGTGCAATATTGGCTAGGCAATGTGTCAGGATCGTGCTGTGTGACAGCGCAACTACGATTTGGAGTGCAACTTCCCTATTCACTCCAATGTTAATTGGTCGCTCCCTGAGTTGCTCAGACACAGTGTGAAAAAGGGGTGTACTACATCGTACTTGCGTTGCCTACCGATATCTCCCTGTGTAACATCTTCTATGCGATCTTGGCCAAGTGCCAAAAACGTGCGCACTCCCGTGAAATCGTATGCAATATCGGAACGATATTGCGACGTGTAAAGCGGCCTAAACAGTTTGCACCATGTGGATTTTTGAAAATTCAAACTGTTTTTTCATGTTTTTTTTCTTACTGGTTTGCAGTATGCTTTTAACATTGTTTTGTCCTCACTCAAAGTACATTTTTTTTCTGCAGTTTATTTTTTTTATTTTTATAAAACTTCTTTTTGAAAAATCAGGTTAAAAAATTCAGGTACCAACAGTCACAAGCCCAGCCAGTGTACATGACACCAAAAAACACAAAAAATGAAAAAATACAAAATTAGAATAGTTTGAATTTAAAAAAATGCACATGCTGAAAATCCAAAAATAAAGGTATAAACAGTCACAAGCCACAACCATAGTACACAACACAAAAAACATTAAAAAATCCAAAAATCAGATTTTTGCAAAAAAAAGGTACAAAAAGGATAAACGCTGACAAAAATTGTATATGAATGAGACCCAACACAATAACAAAAAAGCATACGAATAACCTTAAAAAAAAAAATCAAAGAACAAACGAATGGCCTATTACAAAATCGTAAAAGAATGCACAGGTGCCGCTGCCCAGCGCATAGCGCAAATGCAAGGATCAAGCAAATTTACAGGGTTTAGAAGCCTAACTCAGAGCGATAGCAATGAAATAAAAGCCAAAAAAGCATCAGCACCAACCAAGGAAAACAAACACTACACATGCAGAAAACAGCAAGTGAATACTGCCAGAGGCAGGGCATGCGCCCACGTGAGCACCCAGATAAGCTCAGTAGAGCTTCTTCCGGTGCCGTCAAGACCAGGCATTGCGCATGCGCCCTGCCTCTTCCCTTGCGCTTCTCATGCCCGAGCAGCCGCGCCTCCAGAGTGCTTGGCCATAGGATATATGGGGGCACGAGCGCAGCTGACGCATAGGGGCTGTAGGTATTCGTTTACAGTATGTAATGACTGGCACAAACTTCTTGGCTGCACTGCTGCCAGCGCGACCAGGCTGGTGCAGGTGATGTGGCAGTCGACAGAGGTTGTGATACAAGCTTTGAATTTAAAAAATGGTCCATGCTTGCAAAATCCAAAATGCAGGTGCAAACTTTCACTAGCCCACCCATTGTGTACATGACACAAAAAATAAATCTTGCACAATAAAAGGATTTGTTAAAAGTTTTTTTTTTTTGAAAAAGAAAATGTGAAAAATACTTGTATTATAATGAGTACTCACATCTTAGCACAATACAATCAACAAGAAATACAACATGAAATATAACAAAAACTATAAAAAAAAACCCTTTCAAAGAAAGAAGTGCATTACAAAATGGAAAAAAAAAAATCAAGTCGTGTCTTCAATTCAGTATTTTTAGAGATAAACGGATAAATAAAGCGTTTACTTACTCTGTAATGTGAAGAAAGACTACACTCTATGTAAAACAATGAAAAAAAGACAAGAAAAAAGATACAACAAATAAAGGAAAACACAAAAAAAACAAACATGTTCTAAATACAAACATCTGAAAGTAAATGTGAAATACTCACGAGTATTGCAGGAGATTGGCAGCAAGCCGCTTGGCCCTACACTGAGCTCAAGGAAGTCTCTTCTGGTTCCCACTAAGCCACGAAAAACATTTGAATATATTAAAGATTACACCACTCTCTCCCTCTTGTACAGGCCATTCCTGGGCATGCTAGTAGGCATGCGCATCTGCCAATCACCTCGACAACTTCAGGTATCATGCGGCAGAATGCTGGCATACCATAGCACATTTATTGTAAAAATAACAGTTAATGTTACTGATATAGGCAGTAAAAGGAATAAATGTGATTGTGGTTTGAAAACATTTCTGGCATATGCCTCAAAGTCAGACTGCAGGCCAATGCTGAATGGCAATTAATCACAATGATGGCCTCTGTGTGACAAAGTCTTCCATTACTTTGGTTCCATCCTTAGTGACATCAACATGAATCCATGCTAGAGGATATTTTTTCCATCTTGTTACCTAGCTCCTCATTAATCTCATGGTAGCTCACAGAAGGCAACTTGACTTACACATCCCTATGCCACAGGGAGAATGGCTTGTGGTCGAGATATTAAACGCTTGGCATAGTTTCGATGAAATAAGGAAAGGAATAGTTTTTTCTGCTCACCATTGCACCTAGAACTGTTAACATGGCTAGTGGGCTTAGCAACGTAAGTGCAACATTATGCGTATAACCTGGAGAAGGTGCAAGGCTTGCACCAAAACGCGTTGGTGAAGCAGCAATTCAATTTAAGGTGCAGCAACAATATCAAATAGCATTGTCCTTCTTTCGTTATCAATTTCGGCAGCACGTGCGAACCGGAGATCCTCCCACTCCTGTTTGTTTACATGAATTGTCGAAGATTAAAGACACCTATGTTACAATGTAAAGTATCAGTTACACTTGTATTAATCTGAAATAATTTTGGTGTGTTACTCTAAATAATGGAAAATCAGTAATTAAGACCATATTCAACCATTGAAACATTTCTGTAGATTTTAGGTTAACAACTTCTGAACATTCTTAAAATGTGTTATAGCTACGATTGCTATATTGCAGGCCACAGAAGCTGCCAATTGTACCCGCACCAATCAGCACTGGTGGCTTGGCTTTCCTGGCAGCTGAGCCACAGGTCTCCCAGCAGGTATAGTCACGTGCCATCCATGGCTGTATAATCTCCTAATGCACTAAAACAAATCGATTATGTTAATTAGGGGACTCTGAAAGGGTTATGTTCTTTTTACTTGAGCGGTTGCCTATGAATTTGTAATTATTAGCAACATAATAACTCAACTTGGTGACTGTAGGTTTGATGACGACTTTCATGGATCACCTGTATCAAGCTTCTGGTAATCATGACTGCAGCATATCATTAAGTTCCTGTATTATTTCCATGAAGCTTCTGTATGCAATGGTTAAGATGATATACGTGCCCGCTTCAATCAGAGCTAAATACAATGTGCACAATATATAGAGGTAAGTAAAAAGAATTAAAAAAATGGAAAAATCTTGGTGAGACCGAATTCTATTTGGTAACTATTTGGTACCTGCATGAATATACAGTATCCTGAAGGAATAGCGCTAATGCATTTGAAAAGTGTTCTTCAAATCATAGGATCTAACACAATTGATGGGTCTCTTGAGTGAACAAAGGCTGCCAGTCCATTTTCGGTCTTCTACACAGCTTAGCTGACATCAATACTGAAGGTACATGCTCAGCCAGGCAGCTGATTCCTTTTCATCATGATATCTACTAGTGCAGCTCAATGAATTAGAATATCAACAAAAATCAGTGTAAGGGTACTTTCACATCAGCGTTTTTTGCGATCGCGACAGATGCGGTGAAAAAAACGCATCTGCCACGATTACCGCATAACCGCTAACCGGCTGACCGCGGTTTTTTTCGCGGCCGCACCTGCCGCAAGTGCCGAAACCGCACTTGCCGCACCTGCCGCACACTTACTGCAAGCCCCATAGACATTGCATGGGGCTTGCCGCAACTGTGCCGCAAGTGCACCGGTTATGCGGTAATCGCGGCAGATGCGTTTTTTCACCGCATCTGCCTCGATCGGCAAAAACCGCTGATGTGAAAGCAGCCTAATATTGCTATTTTTCAGTGTGTTTCTGGGAGCCCTGAAACTCGTTGACTAATAAATCAAAATTATATTTACCCTTTGATGTCTTATCAAATACGGCAGCACAGTTTTTAACCCTTCATCCTCCCTACTTTAATTTATTAAGATAATGACCTTTGGCCAGAAATAAACACTTGAAATAGATCACTCTATTTGTAATGACTATATAATATATACATTTCACTTTTTTTATTGAATCACTGAAATAAATTTACTTTTTGATGATATTCTAATTCATTGAGATGCTCTAGAATATTGCAGTAATTCTGGCAAAGATATCATTATTGGCTCTACACCAGGAAAACATAGGCTGCCTTGTCATATTTTATTTTACCATACAGCTTCTGCCACTGCCAGCTGTACATCTCTTTTCTACACACTGTGTTTTATAGTGCTAGGGAGTTGTTTTATAATTGTGTGCCCTCAAGTGAGTAAGATTCCTAGCCACAATACTGTAAACAGCAATAAAGCACAGTTTATAGCAAGGTGATACGTGGCTAGTGTAGCTGTACAGTGGCAGTGGCAGCAGCAGAAGCCGCCCAGAGGAAAAATGTGATAGGGAATTCAAGGAGCTGACAGACTAGAGGCAGCTATGGCAGCGTTAAAAGCAGAAGTACAGTCATTATTTCAGAAAATTAAAGAAGGGAGGATGAAGGGTTAAAAACTGTGCTGCTGTATTCCACTAGACATTAAAGAATTAATATAATATTGATTTATTAGTCAACATGAATGATGACTCCCAGAAACGCCCTGAAACCTGGCAATATGATATTGATTTTTGCTGATATTCTAATTCATTGAGATGCACTAGTATCTAAAAGAAAACTTCTGGCTATAAAAATACAAGAACACAAACATGTAAAAAATCTTTATCTATTGCAAAGACTGCTAAATGGGAACTGGATTAAAATATTATGCCGGTTCATATAAGCGCCGAAACAAAGTGCAAATGATGATAATAAAGTAAAAAGAAGTTGAACAATCTTATCAAGGAATAAATCCTTGGTCTAAGAGATGTCTGTTGGTAATCTTATGTGGTAAGGTAGGGGGCACTCTGACATACATTACACCAATGAAGAATCAGCAGACCAAAAATGTTCCTATATTCTCCAAATGCTTTTCTTCAAAGTCATCAGGGGAGTCTCATTGGTGGCACTGGGAAATAGCCTCATTATCTGGGTAGAAAAACAAACTGCATAAGCAGTAAAAATATACATTTTGTAGTCCATTTTTGATGCACAATTTTGCTGGTAAAATGTTATATATTGAGCAAACTCTGACACTGGTCAAAAACACAAATGAAGCTCAGACTGTTTTTCTGAACAAGAAAAATGAGTGACATCTGAATAAGCCCCTACGTGAGAAACTGGAGCCTATTCAGTATTATCGCAAAGTCATTAGCACTAAGACAATAAGTTGTGTCAAGTTGAAGTCATGTATATGTTTTGTACTATGAAAGATAAGCACAATGAACTGTTCGGGGGCGTTCACACATTGCGTATTTGCTGTGTATTTTTACACGAGTGCTGTTGCAGTTTTTGTAGCCAAAACCAGAAATGGCTGATTCAAACCAGCAGTGGGTGAATAAATACAGAAGTGGAGCACTTGTCCTGACAGTACACCTAGGACCTTGCAATCTGGCCAATCAGGTGGCCGGTAGCGATCACTTGGTTGTGACGTGGCGCCATCTGATTGGCCAGATCGCTACCGGCCATCTGATTGGCTGGTAGTCACAGGTCCTTGTGCGGTGATGGGATGTCTTCTTTGCCGGTTCTGGTGCAGGCGTTGGACAGGTGAGTATGTAATTTTATTATTTTTTAACAACTTTTAATCTCTTTCAGGCTACTTTCACAGTGTATCTATAGATACACTGCAAAAGTATTTGTACTCGCTATACTTGCAACGAGTACCGAGTACCCGTACCTACTCGTTGCGAGTATATCGAGTACGAATATTACGGTACTCGCTCATCCCTACTGATGGATTTTGTAGTTCTGAAAGTAGGTTAGGAGCTTTCAGGTATAAAAGTGAGCAGCAAATTGCTGTACAGAAATCAATGGCCTGGAGACAGGTACCTGGTTTCTCAATAGTTAACTTCTCAGTTTGGATTGTAACTACTGCACAACCTTGGTCAGACTCTTGTGTTCAACCTTCTTGGCAACAAGCTGTAATCTATGAAAGATAAAAGCTCTCACAGCAGGAGAATGACAGCAGATAAAAAAAGCAAGTCAACTGCAAATTTACTTATTTTCATGCTTTCTATCTAATTTAAGAAATTTAATAAAATGAGAACAGTTGATATAAAGATACTTTTTTTAATATTATGGTATTGACCTTTACTTACTAACCTATGAAGGTAAAGTTTTACCTCATCTCAAAAGCAGTGGAAAATACCAATCATTGCTGGTGCTCTTTACTTGAATTGAGCAGGTCAGAAGCTCAGATGGGCTCAACATGAGTAACGAGAATAATAGAAATCAAATACTGGACAGTGCGGTTCTCCATCCACATACAGCCAACCATAAAAAGAGCATTTCCAGGATGAGGGTAATTTTTTCTTCTTATTTTTACACACTTCATCTGAACATGTTTATACCCCCAGTGAGAGTCACCCAGAGACTGCAAGTGGCTCTCATTAGGGTGCATTAGGGTGCAGACTCCCATCATTCACTGTAAGGAGTCAGTTATTTGTGTCAGAAATTTCATGAACAACACATCCAAATAACCATAATACTCTATCGTGTATTGAGTGTACCTGAGCACCCCGATGTCCTATCGAGTCACTAATCACTATTCATTTCTTCTCCCTCTTTGACTATATTGCTATTATCAATGTTACATTTTCTTCACAATTTAGAGTAGTAACCTAGTAAATCAAAAGAAAAAGTAGCGTGGAAAATGGATTGGGATCAAAGCCAGTAGAATACAAATATAAGTATAAATATCATTTTATTAGTGAAAAATCATAACAAAAACAAGATATATGGACAATGATAAAAACAATTAAAAAAGCAGAGAACTGCTGTACAAAGTGACTGACTGCAAAGGTGCTGAAATATATACACAAGGGTGCAAATAATCTCAAGTTATGACAAAAAATGGCTTATACAGTACAGAAAGTGTCAATACTGAGGCTAAATCATGCTATTCACAATTGAAGATCGAGAGATTGATTTATAACCTGATCACAATATCCCAATGTGTCAAATAGGGCATATACAATGGAATAGCCATGTAAGATTCACAGAGATCTCAAAGGAGACAAAGGTAAATCACATACCTTTGTTTTTAGGATGGTGGGAGGAGACCTATGTTTACACTCTGACATCATTCAAGGAAAAGGTCATCCATTGGTACCGTTTTATAGACGATGTTGTGTTTCTTTGGGCAGGAGATCAAGAGGCATGTCTGGACTTCATAAGAGAACTCAATGAAAACAATTGGAACATCAAGTTGACATCCTATCTGTCGGAAGACTCTGTTGATTTCCTAGACCTGAAGATCATTATGAAAGATGGTAAGGTTGAAACGTCTCTCCATAGAAAATCAACAGCGACAAATAGCGTTCTACATTACAATAGTTTCCATCCCACCCATATCAGAAATGCAATCCCTAAAGGCCAGTTCTATAGAATCAGAAGGAACTGCTCTGATGAAGATACTTTCTTGAAGGAGGCAAAACACCTCACCACAAGATTTAAAGAGAGAGGATATCCAAGGAAGGTGATTTCCAAGGCCTTTGAAATCAGCAAGCAACAGAACAGGAAAGACCTACTAGAACGCAAAGAAAGATCGCGAGTGCCAACTATCAATTTAATTACCCCGTACCACGACCACTGGAATGAAATATATCAGGTAATGAATAAAAATTGGAATATTCTAAGAAGTGATGTAAGATTATGGCCATTTTTAAGCGACAGACCAACTATTGTTGCCAGGAGAGCGCGAAACCTGAAAGACAACCTCACCCAAAGTCATTTTCAAAGACCCACTGTACGCCTTGGACGTGGGACACGGATCATTGGTACGTATCCTTGTGGTGAGTGTAAAGCCTGCCCATACATGGTAGCTGGCCATGAAGTCGATTTATCGATTTTTCCGCACAAAATTGAAACAAAGGTTTATTCTAACTGCCGTACCCGTAATGCTGTGTACGTTCTAATCTGTAGCTGTCCAAAGGTGTACGTGGGGGAGACCACCCAGGAGGTGAGGAGGAGAATACAAGGACATCTCTCCAATATTGGCTGCGCGAGGGCTCATTTGGAGAAAGGTAAGCCTATCACGTCAGTAGCACGTCATTTTCTGGAACACCATAATGGGTCATCAAGAAGCCTGAGAGTACTGGTGGTAGAGAAGGTACATCAGTCTAATAGAAATGAGGATGTGGTTGACCTCCTGTTACAAAAGGAGGCAAGGTGGATTTTCAAATTACAGAGTATGTCCCCAATGGGAATCAATGAAGAACTCACATATAGTGGGTTCTATAAGAAGTAGGAGTAACTAATAGAGTTATTGAACCTGGAAAGGATGAGCCTCTTTGCCTATGGTACAGTAAGGTCAACTTATCTTCCCTATTTTGGTACCCATTTCTAGGACCGCCGATATGGACTTGTACTGAACTCTGCCTACTGTTCTTTGCCACAAAACAACAATTAATATGTCTGTGATGGAAGAAGTAAGAAGAAACAGAGGAGAAGAGAGAGAGAGAGAAAGAAGAGGATAAGAAACATTCTGATGGTAGAACCCTGGACTGGACATGGGAATCGCCCATGGCTGTTCATTTGTATAGACATTTGAAAGAGATTTGAGGAAAATTCACTTCTTTTGAGGTTTATTTGTCATTACTTGACTATATAATGCCAATAAATTGTTCTTGTTTAGAAATGAATTTTTTTTATTGATCACAAGTGTGTTTCTGTGATTCACATACACAAATGTGACCTGTGATCCACATATACACACTGTCACCTGTGATTCTTATACACACACTGTGACCAATGATTGGTGTTTTGTATTGTCATGTGCAACTCTAAATCTGTTCCTTTTTCTCTTTTCACTATGTTGCTTTCTCTGTTCTCTATGGCACCTACTGTGCTGCTTATATGCTTATATGCTATTTACCTATTATATCTTACTTTTTCCACCTTCGTTTGGCCTATTTAGTCCTTCAGGTTCCTGCCAGCCCTATCAGGATCCTTTTCAATTGTGAAGGAGAGCCAAGTACCTTAAAACTAAGCTCCTGTTCTACTGTAAGCTGCATTACACTGCTGCCCTATGCCGTGGCTCCGCCCCCCTTCTCTCTGTGTCACAACACACAAAAACTACATTTCCCAGGGTTCACCGCTTCCCCGCACATGTGCGGTGTAAAGGGGTGGACCCAGACTGGCCAGTCTGTGACTACGTCACTCTCATTTCATTACAGAGGGATTTACACACCTCCTCCTTACCTAGATGCCGGCTGCTTGCAGCAATCACCAGCTGTGTTACATTTACTATCTAAAAACAGGTATAAAAGGATTGCTCCTGACATAATAACAATACCCCTCTGACCCCTGAGGAAGCCCCCAGTGGGGGGCGACACGCGTTGGGTGAGGTTCTCTTGTCTGACTGGCTGCTCCTTTATGTGCTTGCACCTTTGATTATATGGTAACTATTGGGTGTTCCTCATGCTAAGTCAATTTCTCATGGCTAGACTTTAATCTGTCTCTTTTACTGAGGCTCATGTGATTTACCTTTGTCTCCTTTGAGATCTCTGTGAATCTTACATGGCTATTCCATTGTATATGCCCTATTTGACACATGGGGATATTGTGATCAGGTTATAAATCAATCTCTCGATCTTCAATTGTGAATAGCATGATTTAGCCTCAGTATTGACACTTTCTGTACTGTATATGCCATTTTTTGTCATAACTTGAGATTATTTGCACCCTTGTGTATATATTTCAGCACCTTTGCAGTCAGTCACTTTGTACAGCAGTTCTCTGCTTTTTTAATTGTTTTTATCATTGTCCATATATCTTGTTTTTGTTATGATTTTTCACTAATAAAATGATATTTATACTTATATTTGTATTCTACTGGCTTTGATCCCAATCCATTTTCCACGCTACTTTTTCTTTTGATTTACTGAATTGCCCTTGGCGTGGGATTGGTGATCCTGACTGTGCCGCCCCCATCTTTTTCTTGCTTAGAGTAGTAACCTCACACATACTGTAAGGCTAGAAACACACTATCCTACTTACATGTGAGTCTCTCGGACAAGACTCGGATCAGCGACCCTGAACGGCCTCTCCCTCTCTGGGCGAGAGTGTCATGCTGCACAAAAACACAAGAAGCTGACACTCCCATCCAGAGAGGCAGAGGCCGTTCAGGGTCACTGATCCGAGTCTCATCCGAGAGACTTGCATGTAAGTAGGATAGTGTGTTTTCACCCTAAGGCTGGAAACACACTGTCCGTGTGATATACGAGTCACTCAGACAATTGTCGAATCATTAACCCTGAACTACCTGTTCTTGTCAGGACGGGAGTGTGGAGTTGCTGACAGGGAGAGGTTGTTCAGGGTTAATGATTCGACACTCATCCGAGTGACTTGTATATCACAAGGACAGTGTGTTTTAAGCCTAACTCACAAAAATGGATTTCACAAGAAACTGGGAGAACACTTTAATCAGAACATACAGTAAAATAGCATTATTTAATTAGTAAAACCTACTGTTATGAAACAAGTTGGATTTTAAAATTGTATGATTTTCCCAAATTTGTTTCACCAGAATGTTTTTCTTCAAAATTGAAAAATTGTTTAAATTGTGAAACTGGTTATACCTTTGTCTGAAATAATTTACTGGATGTCTATTTTTTCTTATTTTAATCAGTTGTGTATAGCAATAGTACACTATTTCAATAATTCTGTTCTTTTCTCATTGACACTCTTCAGTCAATTATTTGATAATTTTTTGGTGGCAGAGCACCAAACTTAGTAATCAAGAACTTTATTTTTCCATTCATAACTGTTTATATATCCTTCATGTAATATCTAATTTTGTATATTGATACATCTGTAATTGATTTATCTGTTTGCTTTCGATTCCTTTTCCAAAAACTTAACAAAATGTTGAATGAACAGAATACCTTTCTCTTATAGAGAATTTGGTATTCACCGGTACAAAAAAAAAGTAATTTTCTTGTTGTTAGTAACTCTTTTATAACTTTATGACCTCTTGTATTATGGCTTAGATACACTAATGATAACTTTGTATGGCTTGCTCTTGCATGCAGTGCTAAAAGCTAATTAAAGAGAAAGAAAAAATCCTTGCCATTCTGCTTCTAACAATATTTCAGTGAAGTGTGCATTTAGCTGTGAGACTTAAATTATAAAAATGTTTTTAATTTTGGCTTTTACATTGGTAGTTATTAAGCAATTAAGGGACATTAATTAGTAATTTAAACAAAATATAGGATCTTTAAGCATGTTTTTCTTTTCTTCTGTATAATACAGGTGCATCAGTAGAGTCTACAAGGGCTTAGTGCAGGTTGTCGGAATACCCACTGTAAATCCATAGAGAAACAGCTGACTAAATTAGGGAAAGTGCATATACACAGCTGTGTCACATTTTCTTGGCACTGCCCCAAACCTAAAGCTCATGCTGTTAGCCTAAAATCAACACCTTTTTTGATGTGCCTATGTTGGCAGAAAATATGCTCTACTGCCAGGTGTTTCAACACATCCAAAGACTCTACAGCAGCTAGAATACTGATGCTTGGAGGGATAATTGGATTTAGAGATATTTTAAGCTATAATGTAAGATGTGTTCTAGATCTCTTTCACATGCTAATATCGTTATTTTCTGTGCCAAGAAGACATTGAACTGCATAGTTATCTATCCTCTAGAGAAGTGTACGTGTTCTGACCCAACTTAATCATCCTTTCATTTATCAGTTGTTATCAGGTTTTGAGGTATTTTTGGCATTACTAACTAGGAAAAATCCCCAAATTCAGGTATTTTTCTGATAAAAAAAAAATCAGTAGTCAGTAGGTTTGAAGAAAACAAAAATACGTGTCTGTTAATGTAAACACTACCAAGCAACAAATTAATAGTGGAGACCTATCAAGCTAAATGCACCAGAATTCTAGTGCAATTTACTTAAAAAAATCAATTTTGACTTTCACTAGATTTATCATGTGTTTTAGGGCCACGTCACACACACAGATATCTGTGCAGATATTGTTGGCAGATCTCTGGTTGTAGTGAAATCATGGACACATTGTTACATTTGTACACAGCCACAAAATGGAACAATGTGTCCATGATTTCACTGCAACCAGTGATCTGCCAACAATATCTGCACAGATATCTGTGTGTGTGATGTGGCCCTTACTCATTTTTATGTCTTGCCCAATACAAATATTGGGTACAAAGAAGGGAGCATGGCCTAATACACTGCGCTGTACATCAAAGTTTTTGCCAAAATTGCGTTGCACATTACTACCACAAAACCGACTAATAGCTAGAGTATGCAAAGACTAGATAGTCTAAAAATATACCAAATTGATCAAAAAGCTTGAATGACTAAGATAAATCTAGCACCTTTTATAACTGTCTAGTCTAATTTTTATGCTCTAAGAATAGATGTAGATAGTGTTGAAATATATGCTCCACTGTGTCCTTTTGTCTTTGAGCAATGTTGTATCCTTATTTGTTAACTAGCTGTGAGCCCGATGCAAATGCATCGGGTGTCTAGAATGTGCATTAATTTGATTATAGTAGTTATAGCTGGTGTGAGGACTTTTCGGGGGGGTGTGAATAGTTTTTGGGGGGTCACATACTTTTTTGGGTGGGTCACATAGTTTTTTGGGGGGGTGACATACTTTTTTGGGGGGTCCAATATTTTTTTTGGGGGGTGACATAATTTTTTTGGGGGTGACATCATTTTTTTGGGGGGTGACATATTTTGTATTTTTGGGGGGTCACATACTTTTTTTGGGGGGTCAATACTTTTTTGGGGGGTCACATACTTTTTTTGGGGGGTCCAATACTTTTGGGGGGGGTCCAATACTTATATTTTAATAATTAATGTAATTAATATCTTAATGTAATTTTTTTTTTTTTTTTTTTTTTATTATTATTATTTTTATTTATTATTTATTTTTATAATTTTTTTTACGATTATTATTATTAAATTTATTTATTATTTTGTATTTTAAGTGATTTTTTTTGTATTAAAATTATGTTATTTTATTAAAAAACCGCATCTGCGGTACGTTTGCGGTAATCCCCATACAAAGTATAGGGGGACTTGCGGCAGGTGCGGCAAAACCGCACTTGCCGCACCTGCCGCAAGTCCCCCTATACTTTCTATGGGGATTTTTGGGGGGGTTACATAATTTTTTTGGGGGGGTCCAATACTTTTGGGGGGGTCCAATACTTATATTTTAATAAATTAATGTAATTAATATCTTAATGTAATTTTTTTTTTTTTTTTTTTTTTATTATTATTTTTTATTTTATTATTTATTTTTATAATTTTTTTTACGATTATTATTATTAAATTTATTTATTATTTTGTATTTTAAGTGATTTTTTTTGTATTAAAATTATGTTATTTTATTAAAAAACCGCATCTGCGGTACGTTTGCGGTAATCCCCATACAAAGTATAGGGGGACTTGCGGCAGGTGCGGCAAAACCGCACTTGCCGCACCTGCCGCAAGTCCCCTATACTTTCTATGGGGATTTTTGGGGGGGTTACATAATTTTTTTGGGGGGGTCCAATACTTTTGGGGGGGTCCAATACTTATATTTTAATAAATTAATGTAATTAATATCTTAATGTAATTTATTTTTTTTTTTTTTTTTTATTATTATTTTTTATTTTATTATTTATTTTTATTATTTTTTTTACGATTATTATTATTAAATTTATTTATTATTTTGTATTTTAAGTGACTTTTTTTGTATTAAAATTGTTATTTTATTAAAAAACCGCATCTGCGGTGCGGTTGCGGTAATCCCCATACAAAGTATAGGGGGACTTGCGGCAGGTGCGGCAAAACCGCACTTGCCGCACCTGCCGCAAGTCCCCTATACTTTCTATGGGGATTTTTGGGGGGGTCACATAATTTTTTTGGGGAGGTCCAATACTTTTGGGGGGGTCCAATACTTATATTTTAATAAATTAATGTAATTAATATGTTAATGTAATTTTTTTTTTTTTTTATTATTATTTAATTATTTATTTTAATTATTTTTTTTACGATTATTATTATTAAATTTATTTATTATTTTGTATTTTTTTTTTATTAAAATTATGTTATTTAATTAAAAAACCGCATCTGCGGTGCGGTTATCCCCATAGAAAGTATAGGGGGACTTGCGGCAGGTGCGGCAAAACCGCACTTGCCGCACCTGCCGCAAGTCCCCCTATACTTTCTATGGGGATTACCGCAACCGCGCCGCAACTGGCACTTGCGGCGCAATTGCGGTAATCCTTATGGGTTTGACCGCAACTGCGCCGCAAGTGCTCGCACTCAGCCAGCGACTCGCAATGCGGCGCGGTTGCGGTAATCCTTATGGGTTTTACCGCAACCGCGCCGCAAGTGCTCGCACTCAGCCAGCGACTCGCAATGCGGCGCGGTTGCGGTAATCCTTATGGGTTTTACCGCAACCGCGCCGCAAGTGCTCGCACTGAGCCAGCGAGTTAATATGCGGCGCGGTTGCGGTAATCCACAGGGCAATGGGGCACAGGGGCACAGAGGCACAGGGGCACAGGGGCACAGGGGCACAGGGGCACAGGGGCACAGGGGCACAGAGGCACAGGGGCACAGAGGCACAGGGGCACAGAGGCACAGGGGCACAGGGGCACAGAGGCACAGGGGCACAGGGGCACAGAGGCACAGGGGCACAGAGGCACAGGGGCACAGGGGCACAGAGGCACAGGGGCACAGGGGCACAGGGGCACAGGGGCACAGAGGCACAGGGGCACAGGGGCACAGAGGCACAGGGGCACAGGGGCACTGGGGCACAGGGGCACAGGGGCACAGGGGCACAGGGGCACAGAGGCACAGGGGCACAGGGGATGGCGGGGGTGACAGGGGCACAGGGGCACTTGGGCACAGGGGCATTGGGGCACAGGGGCACAGGCTCCGGAGCACTGTATCAGCATGTGCTGACAGCAGCTGCTTCGGAGCGGGAGGCACAGGGGCACTGAGGCACAGGGGATGGCGGGGGTGACAGGGGCACAGGGGCACTTGGGCACAGGGGCATTGGGGCACAGGGGCACAGGTTCGGAGCGGGAGGCAGAGGGGCACACTGAGGCACTGAGGCACAGGGGCACAGGGGCACAGGGCGGCTGAGGTAGCGACTCGCAATGGCCTCGCGGCCATTGCTCGCGCTACCTCAGCGGTACATCGCTAAATTTGTGGCCGAGCCTCTGGTTCTATTTTCGGCCACCGACTCGCAATGGCCGCTTCGCGGCCATTGCTCGTGCGTGGTGACGTCAGCGGCTCGCAATGGCCGCTACGCGGCCAATGCTTCGCCGTGATGACGTCACAGAGTGTGACATATCCACGGCACGTTGTCGGGGTCCGACACGAAAACGTCTTAGGCAATTATATAGTAGATAAATGAAAGAAATTAAGGAGAATACATCCTTTATGTTTAATTATGCAAATCAGATTCTCATACATAATCATTTTTTGTCATCAGTTTTTATTTTAATTGTAGATTTATGAGTTCTATTCTTTTCTTTTTTTCTATAGTTTTAAAGGAGCATTCTTGTTAGTAGCATTTAGAAATATGCATTACAGCAGTAAAATATATGTAGAAAACAAAAGGTCATTGACTAGGAAAATGTAGGAAGTGAGTTGTGACTACAGATGTGCGAACCCTTTAAAGTTTGGATTCAGTTTGGTTCACTGAATGGGCATATGTTTGCCGAAATTCCAAACCACATTCAAATCAATGTGAGGCAAAATTAAGGGCATACGAAACCCTTCAAATCGGCACAAAGCTGCCAAACACAGCTCAAACACCTTTACTGTGGAGGCCTGTTGTTTTGGCACAGCCATTTTCTTCCTAAACTTTTACTTAGCAATCTTCAGTGCCGCTGTCACCATGCTTTTGTGCTGGGTCTGAACCTCAGACTTCCTCATCATAACATCCCTTAAGCTGTCTCAGGTTACATAGCAGGTACTATGCAGCAGGAAATCCCGCTGTGTGACCTGAGATAACCTCAGTGGCATCAGTGCTTGTAACATTAGCTGTCTCATGAGAGCCATGATTTCGTGTAAGACGTAGCAGATATATCTCACTGGTATCATGAGACAGTGCTTGTAAGGAGCTATGATGTCAGGAAATTCAATGCAGTTCACAGTTTCAGGATAGCTCCGCTGTGACTCCTCAAGTTAGAATTGCAGTACTGTTTGTGATGGCACCACTTGTCACACTCTCACCGGGGCCTGAGTGCCTGCTTATACAGCATATAGGGGATGCTTGCTGTGAAAATGACTCCACTATGTTGTTGTAAGACCCTGTACCAACAGTAAGTTGTTTGATGTTTCTTTTGAAGCAGATTTTGAATCTGCATGTCTGTCCTGAAGCCAGCAAAGTCTATGAGGGTTCTGAAGTGCTGTGCCAATGTGTTTTTTTTTTTCCTTACAGATTTGGTGCAGATATTGGAGCAGAAAAATGAGATCTAAACCACATGTGCAAGGAAAATAAAAAGCAACGAAAGCACAGCACCTCTAGGGGTCCAGGGGGAGTCACAGTTATGGGAAAAGGGCTCGAGGATTCCTCTTGCCCCATGGCTACCTCCATGGAGACTTATAGGGCAGGGATGGCCAGCTACAGTCCTCAAGGGCGGCAAACAGTGCAAGCTTTCTGGACTTCCCTAGCATTGCGCAGGTTCTAATTGTATGACCTGCAAAGGTGATGATTCCAGAACTTTAACAAATTCTAGGTTAATCATGAAAACATGTAATGTTTGTGGGACTTGAGGACTGCACTTGGCCAGCCCTGTTCTACAGAAGTGTGTGTAGTGGCTTGCATTTCCATACCTCAGAATGTTAGGCCAGAGGTCTGCTGCTTGTTCGCCCATTTCTGTAGAGCGGCACCAAAGCACCTCTTTGCAGAAACAGTCCAGTATACAAGGAATGAAGTAAAAAACTTTAATGTAGCACAGACAATTACAAGCCTCAAACATTCATATATGAATATACACAACATATAAAAGGAAAATCCCATAAGGATCAGCAGACTGTATTACAATGATGCAAAGTCCTTTAGGGCAGAGCCCATTAAGGGCTTTGAGGTGTAGCCCAAAGGCTGCATGCGTGCCTGCTAATCCAAGTGCAACTTGGAAAAGGAAAAATAAAATTAACACAAAAAACATGCCTCAGTATTCGAAGAACTGAAAAAATTCTCTAAAAGTCCTGATCACAAATTGTATTATGTACACATTAGTGTCGATTTTAACTACTCTTTTTCTTTTTTTCTGTTATAGAAAGCAAGTCATGAAAGAAACAAACTTGAAAAGAGAAGACGGCACTCACCAGTGCCGAGCTCGTGACCCGTGGAAGCGCATGTAGCGCGAAACGGTGCCGTCGTCACCTCAGCACTGTCCCCCTCCGTGCACTAAGTGATGTGATACCTGCAATAAAGCAAGAAAAACCACACTGGTGAGTGCCGTCTTCTCTTTTCAAGTTTGATGCTACAATTGTTTGCTGGACTGGCACCACGGTGTCCTGGATCTCGTACTCCATATATTCCTGCATCCATAAATTGGACTGCACCGGTGCCCCATTCCTCCTGCTGCTTGGATTCAAGTCATGAAAGAATATGAGAAATTGGAAGCATCAGACGAATTTTTATTAATGTTGTTTTTTTGTTACAATTTGCTTTCTACATTATAGCATATACACAATGCATGTACCACTTTGATAGTCCTGTTGTAGTACACGTTAATAATTATTATAGAAATGCATCACTATTTGGTGAATTTTCCATAGTTATAGTAACTAAATTTTATTGTAATGGAAAAGCGGCAAGCCCCAATAAAGGTCTATTGAAGGGACGAAACCGTAGGAGTCCGTTGATCCCTGTCCTTGAAGGGAGATAGTTCGGTGTTATACTGAGAATCACCCTATTAGTAGTGAAGGAGCTGCAGCAAACCCAATATAATGAGATAACTGTGTGCCTCCAGGGTGAGGGCATTAAAAAATGGTAGTCCCATATAAAAGACCAAGCACATGGGTAAGTTTAGTAAAATAGTCCATATTTTAACCCTAACACTATGGAAATACACTATAAAGCACAAAAGTCACTATGATGTTAATAAGCACATACCGTATATACTCGTGTATAAGCCGACCCGTGTATAATCCGACCCCCCTACTTTTGCCCCCAAAATCTGGGAAAACCTATTGACTCATGTATAAGCCGAGGGTGGACCCCAGCACAGGTATACAGCCCCCAGCAGTGTGGTATACAGGCCCCTCCAGTGGTATACAGGCCTCCCCAGTGGTAGTATACAGCTCCCAGCAGTGTGGTATACAGCAGCCTCCCCAGTGGTATATACAGGCCCCAGCAGTGTTACAGCAGCCTTCCCAGTGGTATATACAGCAGCAGTCCCAGTGGTAGTATACAGCAGCCCCAGAGGTATATACAGCAGCCCCAGTGGTAGTATACAGCAGCCCCAGAGGTATATACAGCAGCCCCAGTGGTAGTATACAGCAGGCCCAGAGGTATATACAACAGCCCCAGTGGTAGTATACAGCAGCCCCAGTGGTAGTATACAGCAGCCCCAGTGGTAGTATACAGCAGCCCCAGAGGATATACAGCAGCCCCAGTGGTAGTATACAGCAGCCCCAGAGGTATATACAGCAGCCCCAGTAGTAGTATACAGCAGCCCCAGAGGTATATACGGCAGGCCGCCTGCCCGCCACCCCCATCAGTATATAGGCGCCCCCCCATCAGCATCTAGGGCCCCGCCCTTGCTCCGCAAACCTGTAAAGTAAAATCATTATACTTATCACTGTCCTGTTGCCGCCGTCCCCGCCGCTGCTGACATCGCCTCCTCCGTCTTCATCCAGCGTCTTCCGGCTTCCTCCTCTGGCGCAGACAATGACGTCATTGCCTGCGCCGACCAGAGGAAGCCAGAAGAAGACGGATGAAGCCGGAGGAGCGCGATGTCCGCAGCGGCGGGGACGGCGGCGACAGGACAGTGATAAGTATAATGATTTTACTTTACAGTTGCGGAGCAAGGGGGGCCCTGGATACTGATGGGGGGCGCCTATATACTGATGGGGGTGGCGGGCGGGCGGCCTGCCGTTGGTATACTCGCGTGTAAGCCGATGGGGGACTTTTCAGCCCAATTTTTGGGCTGAAAAACTCGGCTTATACGCGAGTATATACGGTAATCGCTTTATGTCCATGGTAGGAATTGATATAATAATATAACTATTTTGTACTTTATAGTCAGGATGCTGGCACACTATTGTATATAGAAATGAGGAATCCGCAACTGAATTGGCTGTGGTAAATAGTAAAGGAGTGTGCAGGTGCAGGTTAACCAACATAGCACCACAACTCCGCCCTCAGTCACCATGGTAGCAGATACACTATGACAAACATGCACTTCTAATGAATGAGCTATTTTCTGGGGTGGCTGCGGGCTGCTATTCTCAGCAGGGGGGCCAAGAATGCTTGGGCCTTTCCATGTTGAGGATTCAAGTCCCCAGCTGCCTAGCTGCACCTGGCTGGACCATAAATATGGAGGAGCCCCACGTTGTTGTTTTTTCTGAAATTAGGTCTATGAATAAAAATAAATGGGTTTTGCTGTATTTTTGGTTGCCAGCCAGGTACAACGAGGAGACTGCGGGTGGGTGGCAGTCCATAGCTGTCAAGTTGTACCTGGCTGGGTGCAACGTCGTTTTTTTCTTCTTAAATTAGGTCTTTAAATAATAAAATGGGTTTTGCTGTATTTTAGGTTGCCAGCCAGGTACAGCTTGGCAGTTGGGGGGCTGTAATCCTCAGCGTTGAGAGACCCAAACGTGGGCCCCCCATGCTGCGAATTGCAACCCACAGCCACCCCAGAAAATAGCGCATTCATTAGAGGCAACATTTTCTGGTGCTGTACCCCAACTCTTCCAGTTGCCCGTGTGCTGGTGGCAATACTGGTGGCACTTAGGGGCTTTCCAAAGGCGACATGGTGTCCGTTAACAATTTCAATGGAAAATTAGCTCCAAGTGTTAGCAGACACCATGTCGCGTATGGAGAGCCCCTGTGTGCCTGAACATTGGAGCTCTCCCAAAAGTGACCCCATTTTGGAAACTAGATCACCCAAGGAACTTATCTAGATGCATAGAGAGCATGTTGATCCCACATGTACTTCACAAATTAGTCCGTAAATAGGAAAAAAGAAAATTTTGTGGAAAAAAATTTAATTTTTCATTTTTAACAATCAATTTGTGAAGCACCTTGGGAGTTCAAAGTGCTCACTATGCATCCAGATAAGTTCCTTGGGGGTCTAGTTTCCAAAATGGGGTCACTTGTGGGGGAGCTCCAATGTTTAGGCATACAGGGGCTCTCCCTACACAACATAGTGTCCGCTAACAATTGGAGATAATTTTCCATTCAAATTGTTAACAGACACTATGTCACGTATGGAGAGCCCCTGCATGCCTAAACATTAGAGCTGCCACACAAGTGACCCAATTTTGGAACCTAGACCCCCCAAGGAACTTATCTAGGTGGGTGGTGAGCATTTTGAAGCCCCAGGTGCTTCACAAATTAATCTGTAAAATGAAAAAAGAAAATGTTTGTAGAAAAAAAAGGTATTTTTTCATTTTTATGGATCAATTTGTGAAGCAGCTGGGGGTTCAAAGAGCTCATTATGCATGTAGATATGGTCCATGGCGGGTCTAGTTTCCAAAATGGGGTAATTTGTGGGGGAGCTCCAATGTTTAGGCACACAGGGGCTCTCCTACACAACTATGGTGTCTGCTAACAATTGGAGCTAATTTTCCATTCAAATCGTTAGCAGACACATGTCATGTATAGAGAGCTCCTGTGTGCCTAAACATTGGAGCTCCCCCACAAGTTACATGATTTTGGAAACTAGACCCCCCAAGGAACTTATCTAGACCCATAATGAGCACTTTGAATCCCTCAGGTGCTTCACAAATTGGTCCGTAAAAATTAAAAAGTACTTTTTTTTTCACAAAACTTTTCTTTTTTTATTTTTACACAAATATTTGTGAAGCACCTGGGGGTTCAAAATTTCTCCACCCATCTAGATAAGTTCCTTGGGGGGTCTAGTTTCCAAAATTGGAGTCACTTGTGGGGGAGCTTCATTGTTTAGGCACACAGGAACTCTCCATATGCAACATGGTGTCCACTAACAATTTGAATTGAAAATTAGCTTCAATTTTTTAATGGACACCATGTCGTGCATGGCGTGCCCCTGTGTGCCTAAACATTGGAGCTCCCCCACAAGTGACCCATTTTGGAAACTAGACACCCCAAGAAACATATCCTAGATGCATAGTGAGCATTTTGAACCCCCAGCTGCTTCACAAATTGATCCGTAAAAATGAAAATGTATTTTTGTTTTACAAAAATGTTCTTTTAGCCTCAATTTTTCATTTTCACCTGGACAAGGGAAAAAGGTGATCCTAAAATTTGTCAGGCAATTTCTTCTGAGTACGCCAATACCTCATATGTGGCCATAAACCACTGTTTGGGCGCATGGCAGGGCTTGGAAGGGAAGGGAAATGCCATTTCACTTTTTGAATAGAAAATTAGCTCCAAAAGTCAATTTATGACCACATATGAGGTATTGGTGTACTCAGGAGAAATTATAACAAATTTTAGGATCCATTTTATCCTATTGCCCATGTGTAAAAGAAAAATTTGAGGCTAAAAGAACATTTTTTTGGAAAAATTAAAATGTCCATTTTTTCCTTTCATGTTGCTTTACTTCCTGTGAAGCACCTGAAGGGCTAATAATCTTCTTTAATGTAGTTTTGAGTAGCTTGAGGGGTGTAGTTTTTGGAATGGTGTCATTTTGTGTTTTTTGTCATGTACACCCCATAAAGGGACTTCAAATGTGATGTGGTGACTAAAAAAATGGTTTTGTAAATTTTGCTGGAAAAATGAGAAATTGCTGATGAACTTTGAACCCTTCTAACTTCCTAACAAATTTTTTTTTCCAAAATTGTGCTTATGTGAAGTAGACATGTGGGAAATGTTATTTAGTAACTATTTTGTGTCACATAACTCTGGTTTAACAGAATAAAAGTTAAAATTTAGAAAATTACAACATTTTAAAAATTTTGGACATATTTTGGATTTTTTTCACAAATAAACGCAAAAATTATCCACCTAAATTTACTACTATCATGAAGCCCAATATGTCATGAAAAAACAATCTCAGAATCGCTAGAGTTTGTTGAAGCGTTCCAGAGATTATAACCTCATAATCAACACTGGCCAGAATTGCAAAAAATGGTAAACTCTTTAGGATCAAAATAGCTGAGTGATGAAGGGGTTAAAGGGAACTAATCAATACAAAAAGTGTGTTAATATGCAGATATGAAGTTAATCTGCAGGTTAATTTGTATCCTTAAGCCATGCAGCCACCATACTGAGACCCTGTCTGCTAGGAGGAAAACAACCTCATTCCCCCTTTCAGCCTTGAGTATTTAGTTATGGAGGCGCAGCAGTCATTACCCAGTACATGGTGAATGGCAGCAGTCCCCACATCATTGGCACTGTCTGAAATCTGACCCAGCACTGATGCACTGCAGAGCCAGCTGTCATTCATTACTGGGCGTGGATTCACTCGTACCCATTAACATTTGAATGGCGTCAGCTATGCCTCCATGACTCAAATCTCTAGCCTTTCGGCATGAATACTATTAATTTCATTATGCATTCGGCTCTTAGTTTGCTGGCTACACAGATGCCAAACACTATTTATTGGAAGATTAACCCCATATCTGCTGATTAACCCATTCACACCCTGGGGATTTTCCATTTTCTGGTTTCCATTTTTCCTCCTCTTTTTCCAAGAGCCATAACTTATTTTTCTTTTTCTTTCAATATGTACTTATGAGGGCTTGGTTTCTGCAGCATGAGTTTTCCTTTTGAATTTGACATAATTCATGTATTTTATCATATAGTATACTGAAAATGGAAAAGCAATACCAGATGCAGTAAAATTGCAAAATAAATGCATTAACATGACTGTTTCTTGGGTTTTTCATTTATCATGTTTACTATATAGTAATACTGACGTGTTAATATGATGCCTCAGGTTGGTACAAGTTTGTAGATGCCAAACATGTATACTTTACTTCTACTTAAGTGGTGAAATAAGTCAGAAGTTTTAAAGGAAAAAAATTGCCCTTTGGGGGCCATTTTCTCAACCCATATCGTTCTCATTTTTCGGGATCTGGGGCTATGCGATAGTTAATTTTTGCATCTTTAGCTGTTATTTTCAATTACGGTACCTTTTTTGGGTAGGATGCATTATTTTGATCATCTGTTATTGCATTTAATGCAATACTATGGCAATCAAAAAAACTTAATTATGGCAGTTGGAATTTTTTTTCCATTACACATTTTACAGATCTAATGAATTGATTTTATATTTTGATAGATTTCTGAAAGCAACTATACCAAATATATGTATGTGTGTATTTTTTAATTGTTTTAATTTCAATGGGGAGAAAGGAGGATGATATAAACTTCTGTTTTTTTTTTCAGATTTTTTCAAAACTTTTTTGTAACTTTAAGTTTATTTTACAATAATGCCCCTGCATGCCAGCACTGCAATGTGCTATTGCACGGCTGTGAACAGGAGAGATTATCACCTTCTGTGGAGGCAGGTGCGCGTGAGCTTGCATAAAAGAGTGGGAGGCAATCTTTGTTGTTCCTATATTCATTGGTAGTAAAGAGATTAGTAGCATATTTTACTTCCAGTTCCCTTTCCCATTATTTTGAAATCTTTATTACATAAGCTTCATTACCTACAGGATAGATGGTTATTGAGTTTCTCCTTACAAGATCTGTTTGAGACAGGAGAATGCAGGGATAAGGGTACTGTTACAAGTCGCAATATCGCAATGCAACATCGACAAAAAGTCACGTGGTGTGGTCGTTGCAGTTGATATTGTTGGTGCATTGTGTCGTGTAACAGGGCAATGCGATTGCAATAAAACGCAGGGACGATATTGCAAGAAGATTGTGCAAGCCCTTCAACCGTACAAAAGTTGCATATGCTATCTGGCATGATCGTGCAGTGTGACGGCGCAACTACGATGTAGAACACAACTTCCCCTATTCACTACAATGTATATGCTCGGACGCTGGGTTGCCAGCGCACAAAAGTTGCGTACAACATCCTAGTTGCGTTGCCTGCCGATATCTCCCTGTGTGACATCTCCTATGCGATCTTGGACAAGTGCGTAAAATTGCATGCGATATCGCAACAATATTGCGACGTGTAATGGTACCCTAAGATTCATAACAGTTTTCGCTCCTGGATAAAAAGACTCTCAAGTTGGGATTTCCTCTATAAGCAATCTGGTATGGGTCGTGTCGACACGTCAGCAGTGTTGCGGCATATCATACACATCGGCAAAGAGGCTGATCTCAGTGATTGGCTGCAGTGCTGTTGAGATTATGTTACTGCTATAACTAAACAATAGAGATTGAAGCAATTGTAGAGACACAGCACCAGAGCCAATAATTATAAATACAGCATTGATTGTTTTTTTGCACCTAAATGAACATGCAGCAAGAACATTGCTAAAATAGGAAAACCCTTCTAAGAATATACAATAGATGTTAACTAAGGTACATTTTATTTTTCAAGCTTTTTTTCTTAACAAACTAAAGTACTGTACTTTGTTTTTTGTATGAATGTATTGCCTTAAATCATAAACTATGAGTCAGCTGTAATTGTATAGGTTTGTTAGTCCTTATCTTACTTTTATGCCATTCCAAATTTAATAGTACTGAACCTAATAGCATAGCAAGGATTCAAAATTTTGCATAACTATGATATTTTGCACTTCACATAAATACAATGCTGGAATACCCAGGTTATGGTTGAATTTGATGCTAAAAATGGATACACAATGTATATAATAAAGCAATGGGGGATCAATTTTAGTCCTTATAGAGATCGCTCTGAGTAGCTGTGATACAAATGCATATTAAAATAGCATTGTTAGACCGCATTCAAGACTGAATTCATCAGAAAAGCACAATCATCATGTATAAACACATTGTTCAACTCTTACATTAAAAATCCCTTGTAGTCTAATATAAGCAATAGCAAACTTTTTCAAGCAGATGTTCCATGGAATTTCATAATGTTTAATCAACCCTTATTGTCCTTAGAGAAACAGTAGTGATTTTCATAGAATGCAAGTTTACAATGACTCGTAGGCTTGACTGAAAATCTGCTGGGATCAGAAAATAATATATGATTTGAAGCTTTATTCAATATAACTAATTCAAATTTGACATTTTTTTTTTACAATGTTAACAATGTTTAAAAAAATTGTAGAAAAAATGTAAGACAGCACAAGCAGATATACTAAAATAGAAAATGTGTAAGATGTCTGGTCAACAAGTCTGGATTTCCCTTACAAAGACACAACCGAGGTAGAATTTTTATGTGCTACTTATGTTTGATTATTGAAACCACAAACCACATCTTTGACTTTTCAGCATGTATTATTCATGTCAAGTATTTATCATGTAGTTATTGCGCACATATGCTTGTCCATGTTTGTTTTTGTTTGTCACATATTTAACTCCTTGACCAACAAGCCTGTTTAAAACTTGTTGATTAGGCCACATTTTACAATTCAGATAACTGTCACTTTATGAGATAATAACTGCTTCATGGACCCTAGTGATTCTGAGAATATTTTTTGTGATACATTGTACTTTTAGTGGTAAATTTAGGGCAATAGTATGCGTTTCTTTTTGAAAATATAAAACAAATTAAAACATTTAAGTTTAATCCCTTTAAACCAGATCAAATATGTAAAGATGAGTGTATGTGTGTTTGTGTAATTGTATGTCCACACATTGCCCTGCCTCCTTCATAGTTCTACCCCTCTAGATAGTCCTGCCCCTTCATAGCTCTGCTCCTCTCACATTGCCCTGCACATTTATAGCTCTGCCCCTCCACATAGTCCTTCCAAAGGGGCGGGGATAACCAGAGGGGACAGAACCATATGTATCCATGAAGATGCAGGGCTATGTGGAGGAGGTGGTGCTGTGGAAAGTGAGGAGCTATGAAGGGACAGGGCTATGTGTGGACATACTTACATAAATACACACATATATAGGGAGGCTGCATTATATTATATAGCTGTACAGCCCAGCATTGCCCGGATATAGTAACTAACTGTTCTTAGTTATTAAAAAATAGAATAGAATGATTATTTTGCACATAAAAATATTTCCTGGATGAGGTGAAACTGTATAAGGGGTAGAGCTATAAAGGGGGGGGCTATGTGTGGACATACATTTGCACACACATACATACATATACTCAATCCTATGCCTGAGCAACGCCTGGCTCTACAGGTAGATATTAATAATTAACAAAAAGAATGAAAATTTTACTTTTTCCAACAAAAATGTTGTTTTAGCACAGTACAAAATGGACTAAATAGCGCTGTGTAAATGCAGAAATATGCTATGTGTGAACGTAGCCTTAAAAGTGTGGTGAGCACGTTGAACCTATATGTGCTTCATATAATTTTATAAGTTTGAGTCAAAACAATAACAAAATGCATTTTTCCCACAAACATGTGGCTTCTGCCCCACATTTTTCATTTTCACAAGGGTAACAGTAGAAAATACACAATACAATTTGCTGTGCAATATTTTCTGAGTATGCAAATATCACATATGAGCAGGGACAGTGTGGTTGATTGGGGGCAGTTGGGGTAAGAGGAGTAAGCAGGGTGTGTGGGTGAGTGGGGGGGTAAGCAGAAGCAGTGTGGGTGAATGTGGGCATGTGGGGGAGGTGAGAGGGGTAAGCAGGTACTGAGTGGGGGCATGAGAAGGGGCAGTGTGGGGAGTGAGGGCGTGAGGGGGGTAAGAGAGGAGAGCAGGGCAGTGCGGGGGAGTTGGGCGGGGTAAGCAGGGGCAGTGTGGGTGAGTGGGTGCATGTGGGTGAGTAGGGGGGTAGGCAGAGGCATTGTGGGTGAGTTGGGTGGGCTATGCAGGGGCAGTGTGGGTGAGTGGGGGCAGTGTGGGTGAGTAGGGGGTAGTAAGCAGGGCAGTGTGGGTGATTGGGGGGTAAGCAGAGGAAAAGTGGGGAGTCAGTGAGGACATACGGGGGTAAGAGGAGTGAGCAGGGACAGTGTGGGTGAGTGGGGGGTAAGCAGGGGCAGTGTGGGTGATTGGGGGAGTAAGCAGGGGCAATGTGGGGAGTGAGTGAAGAGATACGGGGGGTAAGAGGAGTGAGTAGGGGCAGTGTGGGTGAGTGAGTTGTAAGCAGGGGCAGTGTGGGTGATTGGGGGCAGTTGGGGGGTGAGAGGGGTAAGCAGGGTGTATGGGTGAGTGGGGGGTAAGCAGGAGCAGTGCAGGTGAGGGGGGCATGTGGGGGAGGGAGAGGGGTAAGGAGGTACAGAGTGGGGGCATGAGCAGGGGCAGTGTGGGGAGTGAAGGCAGGTGGGGGGGGGTAAGAGGGGTGAGCAGGGGCAGTGCGGGTGAGTGGGGGTAAGCAGGGGCAGTGTGGGTGAGTGGGGGCAGTGTAGGTGAGTAGGGGGGTAAGCAGGGGCATTGTGGGTGAGTTGGGTGGGCTATGCAGGGGCAGTGTGGGTGAGTGGGGGCAGTGTGGGTGACTAAAGGGGTAAGCAGGGGCAGTGTGGGTGAGTGGGGTGGGCTATGCATGGGCAGTGTGGCTGAGTGGGGGCATAGGGGGGATAGAGGAGTGAGCAGGTGCAGTGTGGGTGAGTGGGGGGTAAGCAGGGGCAGTGTGGGTGAGTGGGGGCAGTGTGGGTGAATAGGGGGTAAGCAAGGGCAGTGTGGGTAAGTGGGGGCAGTGTGGGTGAGTAGGGGTAAGCAGGGGCAGTGTGGGGAGTGAGTGAGGACATACGGGGGTAAGAGGAGTGAGCAGGGGCAGTGTGGGTGAGTGGTGGGTAAGCAGGGGCTGTGTGGGTGATTGGGCGGGTAAGCAGGGGCAGTGTGGGGAGTGAGTGAGGTCATATGAGGGGTAAGAGGAGTGAGCAGGGGCAGTGTGGTTGACTGGGGGGTAAGCAGGGGCAGTGTGGGTGATTAGAGGGGTAAGCAGGGGCAGTGTGGGGAGTGAGGAGATTCGGGGGGTAAGAGGAGTGAGCAGGGGCAGAGTGGGTGAGTGGGGGCTAAGCAGGGGCAGTGTGGGTGAGTGGAGGGTAAGCAGGGGCAGTGTGGGTGATTGGGGGGTAAGCAGGGGTAGTGTGGGTGATTGGGGTGTAAGCAGGGGCAGTGTGGGTGCAGATCTCAGCCCTGCCGCCCCTGTAGTGTTAGTTGAGGAGCAGGGGGGGTGGTAGCAGACTGCAGCCCCGCCGGGCCTGCAGCCTACAATGATAGTGCGCTGCTGCCGCTGGCATCTTACCGGAGGACGCTGCGGCGGCCACCGTCTGTCATGAAGCCGGCCGCTGATGCTGGCGCCCCCCCCTTCTCTAATGCCGCTCCCCCTGGCTGCTGCCGCTTGGGACTCAGGGCTCATACTGTCCAATGGACGGTGTGGCCCTGGCGGCGGGGGAGCGGGAGCATGGGGCGAGGGAGAAGGGGAGCAGCAGGCGGTGCATGGAGCGGGCATTGGTGGGGGTATGTGGTGTCCGGTGGCAGCATTTGTGCGCTTCCGGCCAGTATCGGCGGCTCACGATGGCGCTTGGGCGCCATCGCTCGCAGCGCGTGATAGTGGCCCAGTGGCCGGATGGGATATCGGAGTCCCTGTGGTGACATGTAATATCCAAGATGGCGTCGAAATCTCGCGAGATTTTGGACGCCATCTTGGAAATTACATGTTACCGCAAGGACACCGCTACTGCAGCTGCATGGCGTCACCGAGGCCCTAGCAGTGATAGAGCCGCAAGGGGCAGCGGAAACTTCGCGGAGGCCGCGAGGCGGCTCGCGATGACGCTATTGCGTCATCACTCGCGGCAGGGCGGACGGGTGGGCAGTGGAGACGGCTCGCGATGACGCTATCTCGTCATTGCTCGCAGTGCCACAAAGGATTTTGGGATTCGGCTACAGTGGCCGAATCCCAAACTCCCGATTATATAAATAGATTAACATAAAATAAACCAAAGATATCTCATTACCATAATCATTCATAATTGAGGTTGTTTAGAAGCAATTCATTGGTCATAAAACTGCACTATATGAGTTTGAAGGAGGAGTCTCATTTAAAAAAGCACGCCAAGAAAGTCTATTGGCATTGCCTAGATTACTGCCACACTCTCACCATGGCATCATTATATCAGGGATTCCCATCAATGTCACCACTCTCAGGGCCAATTAGTTATGTAGTGATGCTATGTAGTGATGCTACATCACATGATCATCATAGTTACTTATAATAAGATTCAGGAGAAAAGTGACCGGGCACCTTCAGGATTGACAAGGTGTATGTAGCACTTGTACACCTTATATTCCCGCTATCAATCCCTGTTAATGGCGTTGCTGCGCCTTGTAATACAGTCCATATATATCGATAAGTGAAGAGAAAGGCGAGTTGGACTAGTCAAAGGAGCTAAGCCTCCGAAATGGCGTGCTGTCGTCCGCGCCTCCTGCACCCCCTCCCCACTGTGATGTAATACAGCACAAGATTCTACGAATGGTGAGTGCCGCCTTTCTCTTCACTTATCGATAGTTACTTATAATATGTAGATGTGATGATCACATGATTGTCTTATCATTAAGATCCTTTTCTGATGATATCACAGCTTTCCAAACACATTGGCAAGAGCTGCTGAGTGGCCGAGTAGGAAGCAGATGCGCCCCTACATGCACCGTGTGCTAATCAGAGTGGTTCATGACACTTTGTCATCAATTACTGGGCTGCGTCCAAAAGATAAAGGGAAAAAAATTATAACAAAGCAATTGTCCTAAAACATATAGCAGGAATCAAATAATCACAACTTTCAGTTTAAGGGTAAATTCACATGCGTATTTGCTGCATTTTTTTTACGCGCAAGCTCATCACAAACTAGGAGTGGGTGTCCAGAAGTGGAGCATTTGTTTCTATTATACTTTTTACTTTTACTTCTTACACATGTTTTCAACTCCTGCTTCTGCCACATCTACCTCACGGTCAATAAAAACAATGTTCCTTTAATTAATATTTCCCATTGGAGGCACTTGTGATGAGACCCTCCTTCCTTCATCAACCATAATACAGCCCCTTGTGTTACTTTTTGGAGACACTATGGCTAATCCTGGACATTGGGTAATGCAACTACTGTGTTAATAGTCCTAGCTTCATAATTGTTTGGCCCTTGAAGCCTGCGTCCTTCATCAACCATGGTACAGTTCCCTGGGCTAATTTTTGGAGACACTATGGCTATGCCTGCACATTGGGCACTGTAAAAACTATGCTAGGAGACTGTGTGGTTGTGGACGATTGGGTGCTGCTAGAAAATTTAGTGGAGGCCTTATCAGCCAGCCAAGACAGTATCTGCTCTTTCTCCTCTGGCTTCCAGACCCATTTACGTTCCAGACCTGGAAATTTAGCCAGGACCATAGAAGCATTAACCTCCTTCTGTCTCCCAGGCTCTGTGCCTTGTCGGACACCACTGACAACCCCACACCCACGTCGACATCCGTGTCCGTGTCCCTTACAACAGAATTTTTAGGAATTTTGTTTTTTTCTGACATAGCTGCAGATGTTCAGATGCAGATATTGGGGAACAAGGAGCAGGTACTGCTTTCTGGAAGGTAGCACTACAGTCTAGCACTGCTTTGTGTTTTACACACAGTACCGCAACGGCACCAAAAAATTGCCCTGAGGTTTAAGGTGATATATTACGAGCGCCAGTCATCACACAAGACAGCGGTGCTGGCTGTGTGTCTGTTGTGCAGAAGTTACCTCAGGGGAAATGGTGTATCAGTGTCCGCGCTGCTGAAATCCCAAGAAAACGATCCGAAACCATATGTAGGTTGCATCAATCATCCATTTATTCCTTTCCTACGCGTTTCAACACTGTCCTAGTGTCTTCCTCAGGGATATATCTGTTGTGCAGTACCGTGCTATTCGTTGTGAACACAGCACTACAATGACCCAAAAATTGCCCTGAGGTATGAGGCGATATATTACGCACGCCAGTCACCACACTAGACAGCTGGCTGCATGTCAGTTGTGCAGTACCGTGCATGCTATTTGGCGTGAACACAGCACCGCAATGGCACAAAAAATTGTCCTGAGGTTTAATGCGACTTATTACGCGCGTCAGTTACCACCCAAGACAGGGTGCGGCTGCGTGTCAGTTGTGCAGTACTGTGCGTGCTATTTGGTGTGAACACAGAAGTGCAATGGCACAAAAAAATTGCCCTGAGGTTTAAGGCGATATATTACATGCACCAGTCACCACACAAGACAGCAGTGCTGGCTGTGTGTCAGTTGTGCAGTAACGTGCATGTTATTTGGTTTCAACACAGCACTTCAACGGCAGAAAAAATTGTCCTGAGCTTTAAGGCAAAGGTCACATTTGAGACCTTGCATCTGTTTGGAAGGATGCAGGATCGTTTTTTTCCCCTTGCCATTTTATGGCATTTTTACCATTTTTAGCGCTATCGTTAACGCATGCATTAATGCATGGTACATATTTGTACCATGCGTTAACACAAGCGCTACCCACAGACCCATGTGAAAAAAAGCATGTGTTTTTGCAAATGCCCTTAAAAATGCTGCTTACCCGCATTTTTTTGCTTTTGCAAAACCCCATAGCGTCAAAGACATTGCACTTTGACAATGCGTTTTTTGCATTGGAGCCTATGGAAGCGTTAAAGATAGTGTTTTTGTTCATTTCAACATGAAAAAAGCGCTAGCTTTTAGTGCTTCTATGACACTAATGTGATCCTAGCCTAAGGCAATATATTACGCGAGCCAGTCACCACACAAGACAGCGGTGCTGGCTGCGTGTCAGTTATGCAGTACTATGCGTGCTATTCGGTGTGAACACAGCAACGCAACGGCAAAAAAATTGGCCAGCAGGGGTAGATGTGACCCCAAAAATTGGTGGGAAAACTGTCACTACTCACTGACCTTATACTTTCAGCTCTGAGTAGAGATGAAATATTGCTGACTGTACTATGTGGTACTGTAACTCTCCTGACTGTCTCATGCATTACAGTTACCTAGTACTATAATACTGTTAGCTCTCACAAGAGCTTTTGGGTTTTACAGAGGATTTCTGTATGATTTGCACAAGCACAACTCTCCCTAGCAGCTGCTCACACTCTCTCCACACTAGCTGTGCTCTGCATGCAAAGTGCAGAAAATGGTGGTGGCAGGGCTTATATAGAGTCTATGAGTCATAGGCTATGACTTTTGTATGACGCTGGGTGGCCAGCCAACCATAGTAGTGCCACAACCAAGGCTGTGGCATTACTGTGATTGGCTAATGCTCGGCGGGAGATCCGAATATTGCGAGGCGAGTAGTGAAATACTCACTATATTTCTAGTACCGCGAGTACCGCATTACTTGCCAAATACCGAATACTTGCGATTATACTCACTCATCCCTACTGGAAACCACAAGGACAGATAATAAGATAAACTGAAAAGTCATTATTGATGAAAAAAAATCATTGGTAGTCTCTAAAAAAAGTCATTTTTAGTTACCATATATTAATGCAAATGCAACATGACAAACATGCTAAGGTACCTT
The DNA here is from genome assembly GCA_033576535.1 of Allobates femoralis. Classification (NCBI taxonomy): domain Eukaryota; kingdom Metazoa; phylum Chordata; class Amphibia; order Anura; family Aromobatidae; genus Allobates; species Allobates femoralis. The sequence goes on along the minus strand of JARQOC010000003.1, from coordinate 205,179,857 downwards.
TCTTTGGTTAGTGTGTAAAATATTATGAGGCTATTGACACCTAAATTGGCCCTCATCAGCTCATATCGTAGGGATTAAACTAATTAAAATGCCAAACAAGGTAGAAGGAACAGAGGGGCACTCACCAGTCAGTTTCTTTGGCATGTTTATTGAACACACGGGTCCCGTAGAAGCACCTGTGTGTGCAAAACGGCGCTGTCGTCCTTTGTCTCCAGCTCCCCTCCTCGCCCGTGATGCACCTCTAAACAATTTCTGCATCGTGTTTTCAATAAACATGCCTGAAAAAAATGACCGGTGAGTGCCCCTCTGTTCCTTCTAACTTGTATGGTCCTACACTGCAATCTTCTGTGTGAAGGGGCACCGCTGTGTTTCCCAGCCCGGTGTGGCTGCTGCGCCCTGAGCAACGAACTGTATCAGCCGCTATTCCCTGCTGTGGAGCCCGGAACTTTTTCTGTTGTTTTTAATTAAAATGCCATAATTGGTGGTTGACTGAACTCCTCCTGTCCCAGATGAAAATCACTAACTATATGCTAGTATTTGCAAAGAGTCTGGACAAAATGCCGGATTTATTGACAATATGTTGAGATATATGGTAAATGCTTATGGGTCTATTTTTCTCACAGTGTCGGATTAAATGGGTATATTAGACGTGACCTGTATAAAACCTTTTTTAAGGTATACCCTCATTTTCAATTTATGGGTCATTTCACTCTCTCATGCTCCTGTTTTGGGGATCTGACACAATCCGCTCAATCCTCTTTAACTGACTATTTGGAAGAGATTTAACCATAGAGGTTGGATGGAAACTATCATACCATAAGAGAGAGTTGCTATCTGGACTTTTAGTAAAAAGATCCGTTGAAGTCGGTAACAGACACCAATGTGTTTAAAAGACTAAATTACACAGTCAAGTGAACCATTGTATATTTGAATGTCCTATGGCTATAGTTATTATATATGTGATGGAAAACTAATGTTTGGCACACGGCACAGCTTGGAAGGGAAGGAGCACCATTTTGGCTAAAATGCGACATGTTAAGAACCCTTGACATGTCAAAACGACAGCACAAACCAAATGTGATCCTATTTTGGAAACTACACCTCTTGAGGAATGAATCTAGGGGAGTAGAGAACATTTTTAACCCTTACAAGCATCACAGAATTCTTAAACATTGGGCTGAGTAAATGAAAAATTTAACTTTTTTCTTTTAAAATGTTGATTTGGCTTCAAGTTTTACATTTTCAAAAGAGAAAATATGAGAAAATGAATGGTACAATTTGTTATGAAATTTTTCCTGAGTATGTCAATACCCCGTATGTGGTCAAAAACTACTTTTGGGTGTTTGCAGGTGCCATATTACATTGGTAAAGGTGCCAGAAGAGCAGAACCCCTCAAAAGTGATGCTATTTTACAAAATACAGTTTTCATTAAATTCATTAAAGAGTTCAGTAATCATATTGACACCACAGGTGTATCATAGAATTTTATACCAGTAGATAATGACAAAAAAAAATTATTTCAATGTTTTTACTACAAAAATTGTTTTGACCCCAGATTTTATATTTTCAAATAAAATGGAATCAAAATTTGTCGCAAAAGTTCTGCTGAAAATGTCAGTATATTAAATTTGGCTGTTCAGTACAGTTTAGCCACACTCCAAGACTCTGGAGGGAAGAAGCACTATTTTACTCTGGGAGAATAAGTTTCATAGAACAGTTTTCAGACTCCATATACAGAGCCCCATGTGCCTGAAGCATGAAATTTCCCCTCAACTGACCCTATTTTTGAAATTGCATAATTGGGAGATTATCTACATGGTTATTTTCCAAATCCAAATATGCAGTGGAAGCTGCTGTGTGAATATGACAAATATGCCCAAATAATATAGTGCCTAAGATATTGTGCACAGTTCTTCTGGAGTCATTGATTCCATAAATTATGCATGCTCTTGTTGTCTTGTTGTCTAAGGCTCTTGATGCTACAGTGTTGACAAATATGTGGTCACTATGGGGCTCAAAAAGGAGGCTAAAAAGGAAAGGGGATATTTGGATTTGGGAACTGTAAATTCACTGGATTTCTGAAACGCATGTTTACGCTTCACCCATCGAGAATGCCAATGTACTCACCTTTCTGGTCGCCCAATGTCCTCTTCTTTGGTTCCCACCACATCTCTATGCCAAAAGCCCTGCACACACCATGTAAGTCTACTGGAAGCATGTCAAGGGCCAAAACATGTGCACCCAGTGCCACTTAAAGGGACAGTGTGCACACTCAGTAAGTTTCTGCAGCCAATGGCTGCACGACACTAGGTACATAAGCCACCCTCCCCTATTGGGAAAAGACTGTGAAATGTTTACATTCAGTCTAATGCAAGTTTTCTAGTTGTCAGGTAACCACTACCTGTGCTCATCCTGTGTACACTAACCTGTGTTTCCAGAAACCAGTACAAGCCCAGTATTGCCCAACCTGTGCTCCAATATCTGTACCTGTGAGATCTACCTGTGCATGCCAGTAGCTGCCATCCAGTCTGTTCCAGCTGTTTAGCCAGTACCTGCCATCTGGTCAGTACTTGCCATCCAGTGTGTACTAGCCATCTAGTCTATTCCAAATATCCTGCCTGTACCCAAGTCTGTATCTGCATTTCTTACCCCAGGAGTCAGCTGTCACAGTAATGGGGACAGCTTGCCACCTGCATATTGGTCTTACGCAGACATCTTTGAGAAGAAGTAAGCACAGACACTACCTTCACATAGACCATATGATTGTACTGTAGACCAACTTCCCGGTTCCACTTCTTTCTTAAAGCGAACCTGTCACCGTCCCCCAGACATCAAAAGCTAAACTCCCCACCTTCTGCAGCACTAAGGCTGCATTCAGAGAAGGTGTATATATCATTTTGTATGGCTATATTCACTAAAATATGCACTTAGATAACATTAGGCAGTTACCAAGACCGAAGACTGGGAGGCGGGGTTTCCAGCGTCTGTGTGCCGCCCCTGTCATGTCCATCATCCCTCTGTGTCGGGGATGGTGTTATGCCTCCACCCCCTCTGCGCTCTGTAGCCCGCACCTGCGCTTTCATTTAGGTTGGCGGGCATGCGCAGTGCGCGCTGCCCGACAACTTCCTGGTCCCTTGGCACCTGCGCAGTCCGCCTGCCCTGCAGTGGATTATTCATCATCCTCACTGCGGGTGGCAAATACGGCCACTGCGCATTTGCATCGCTCATAAGGTCCCACCTCTGACTGCCTCTCTCCTCCCCCCCCTATGTGCCTGGTGTAAAACTAAAGAATGAAATAATCATAACTTTACCCCTCCACACACACAATCCCTCTATCTATATCTGTCTATCCCTCTATATATCTATCTGTCCATCCATATACCTATCTGTCTGTCCATCTATCTATCTATCTATCTATCTATCTATCTATCTATCTATCTATCTATCTATCTATCTATCCATCTTTCCATATAATTAGATAGATAGATAGATAGATAGATAGATAGATAGATAGATAGATAGATAGATAGATAGATAGATAGATAAAAGATGGATGGATAGATAGATGGAAAGATGGATGGATAGATAGAGGGATAGAGGGATAGATGGAAAGATGGATGAATAGATAGATAGAGGGATAGATGGAGAGATAGATAGATAGATAGATAGATAGATAGATAGATAGATAGATAGATAGATAGATAGATAGATGGAAAGATGGCTGGATGGATGGATGGATAGAGGGATAGATGGGTGGATAGATAGATGGATGGATAAATGGAAAGATGGATAGATAGAGGAAAGATGGATAATAGATGGAAAGATGGATGGATAGATAGAGGGATAGAGGGATAGATGGATAGATAGATAGACAGACAGACAGACAGACAGACAGACAGATAGATAGATAGATAGATAGATAGATAGATAGATAGATAGAGATAGATAGATAGATAGATAGATAGATAGATAGATAGATAGATAGATAGATAGATAGATAGAAAGAGGGGCGGGTAGATAGATAGATAGATAGATAGATAGATAGATAGATAGATAGACAGATAGATAAACAGATAGATGGAAAGATGGCTGGATGGTGGATGGATGGATAGAGGGATAGATGGGTGGATAGATAGATGGATGGATAGATGGAAAGATGGATAGATAGAGGAAAGATGGATGATAGATAGATGGCTAGAGGGATAGATGGAAAGATGTATGAATAGATAGATAGATAGATAGATAGATAGATAGATAGATAGATAGATAGAGGGATAGATAGAGGGATAGATAGAGGGATAGATGGGTGGGTGGATAGATAGATAGATAGATAGATAGATAGATAGATAGATAGATAGATAGATAGATAGATGGGTGGGTGGATAGATAGATAGATAGACAGATAGATAGACGGATAGACAGATAGATAGATGGATAGACAGATAGATAGATGGATAGACAGAAAGATGGACGGATAGACAGATAGATAGATGGATAGACAGATAGATAGACGGATAGACAGATAGATAGACAGATAGACAGATAGACAGATAGATAGATAGATAGATAGATAGAGGGATAGATAGATGGATAGATAGATAGATGGAAAGATGGATGGATAGATAGAGGGATAGACAGATAGACAGACAGGCAGACAGGCAGACAGATAGATAGATAGATAGATAGATAGATAGATAGATAGATAGATGGATGGATGGATAGATAGATAGATTGAGGGTACCTTTACACGCCGCTACAGCATGGTGGAAACAACCGGGTGCTTCACGTGCACGAGCACGCAGCAATGGTTACAAACGGTACCCGCATCGCCTTTACACGCCGCTATAAGGTGCACTACAGAAGGTTGAATCAATCTCTGTATGCACCGCCGGGTGCCTGATCTTACCTTCTGCAGAGCACCTTACCCCATTTACACGCCACTACAACAAGGTAATATGGGCGGACCTGGTGCAGCAGGGACAACACATAGGCGTGCCAGAATTGTGGATTACGAGACGCCCGTACGGTTATTGGACAATGCAATAGCATCATGATTGGCCAGCCAGCGCAGGAGGCTGACTAATACATGACGCTCGAGCAATTGTGTAGTGTGACTGGTCAGCTCCTTAAATATGCCGCCCTATGCAGCGACAACCAATCGCAACGCAAGAGCTTCCACCAATGATCGCTGAAGGGGGGTGGTTTCCCAGAGGCTGTGTCACGCCCCAGGGAGTTAACTAGGTGTCGAAACAACCCTCCTGTTCCTTCTTTACACGCCGCTACACGCCGTAACCATCGGGTTGAAATCAACCTGTTTTAGAGCTCTGCTCTGAAACAGGTGCCGCAAGTGACGGGTGAAAACAACCGCCTTTACACGCCGCTACCTCGGGTTGATTTGGCGGTGCAAGATACATTTGTCTCATCTACCCGGTTGCTTCCACCATGTTGTAGCAGCGTGTAAAGGTACACTGAGGGATAGACAGATAGATAGATAGATAGATAGATAGATAGATAGAATGAAAAATAGAAAGAAATGAAATGATAGATAGATATATAGATAGATAGATAGATAGATAGATAGATAGATAGATAGATATAGATAGATAGATATAGATAGAGGGATTGTGTGTGTGGAGGGGTAAAGTTCGGTTTATTTAATTCTTTGGTTTTACACCAGGCACATAATTTGTGGCTCCGGTGCTGCCTCTCTCCTCCTCGGTGACGGGTCCTCAGTATCGTTTTCTATTTTGGGACCCGGCGATATGGAGGAGAGAGGCAGTCAGAGGTGGGACCTTATGAGTGATGCAAATGCGCAGGCGCCGTATTTGCCGCCCCGCAGTGAGGATGATGAATAATCCACTGCGAGGCCGGCGGACTGTGCATCTGCCAAGGGACCAGGAAGTTGTCAGGCACCGCGCACTGTGCATGCCCGGCAACCTAAATAAAAGCGCAGGCGCTGGGTACGGAGCGCGGAGGGGCTGGAGGCATCACATAATAGCCCTTACAGAGGGATGATGGACACGACAGGGGCGGCACACAGACTCTGGAAACCCCGCCTCCTGGTCTTCGGTCTTGGTAACTGCATAATGTTATCTAAGTGCATATTTCAGTGAATATAGCCGTACAAAATGCTTTATACACCATCTCTGAATGCAGCCTTAGTGCTGCCGAAGATGGGGATCTAAGCTTTTGATGTCTAGGGGGGGTGACAGGTTCGCTTTAATGTCGTATCTACCAACTGTCCAAGGTGGAGACCCAAACCAATTACATCAAAGAGAATCTGGCAAAGGGGATTTATCTAGAAATCCTCCTCCCTAGCTGGAGCCGATTTCTTCTTTGTTAAAAAAAAAAAAAGGATGGCTCTCTCTGTCTCTGTATTGACAGCAGAGGTCTCAATCGAATCAAGAATAATTATCCACTGTCTCTTTTTCTGGAATTGTTAGACCATCTCATAGGCTCCAGAATTTTCAGTAAGTTTAATCTCTGAGTACCTTATAACTTGATCTGCCTATGCCAGGGGGATGAATGGAAGACCACTTGTAACACCCAGAATGTTAATACGAGTAATGCCGTTTGGACTCAGTAATGTCCCATGCAGTCTTCCGAGAATTCATAAATAAGATCTTCCGTATTCTTCTTTACTCTTGTGTGGAGGTATACCTGGATGACATCCTGGCTCTCTCCCAATACACCCACTTAGCACATAGCTATAAATTTAATCTCAGACCTTTCTGCATCCCCCAGATGCCCTGTCATTTGGGTAGTAGTGGAACACTTCTCCTAAGTGACTCTCTTCGTTCTTCTGCCTGGTCTTTCCTCTGCTCCTGAACATAGAAGAGCTTCATGTTTCCATAACACAGCATTTCTGACAGGAGTGTTCAGTTCTGGAGGGTTATATGTAAACTTCTGGATGTGTCGTTGGATTTCTCTTTATCTTACCATCCTTAGTCCAATGGTCAGGTGGAGTGTGTCAATCAGATCCTGAAAACCTTCCTGTGGAATTTCATCACTATTGGGTCAAGCTGTTGACTTGGGTGAAATTCTCCTCAATAATTATGTCAGCAAGGCCACTGCAAAATCTCTATTTTTAATTATTTATGCTCAGCATAAATAATTTCTCTCCCAATGTAAACTACTTCAAACATTCTTGTGGCTAACGCTCTCTTCAAGGAATTCTCTAAACTCAGAGAGAACATTAAATCTGTTCTTGAGAGGCCATTTGAGTGGATGTTGAGACATGCAGACAAGAGGCATTGGATCCTCAGTTTTTAATCCGGGTTATAAAGTGTGGCCCTCCTCTAACTACATCCGCCTTAAGTTGCAATCCTGCAATTTGGGTCCTCAGTACATTGGACCCTTTAAAGTAATCAGTTGCATCGATGATGTCTCCTTCCTTGTTTCGTATTCTCAATTCCTCCCACATGCCTATCCGCAAACCTGGGTTTCTGAGCCGCTTCATTAAGGATCTTGGTACCTTGCCATTGGCAGTCTGCTCGGGTGACATCTTCAAGGTAAAAAACCTGCTGGTCATGAAGAAGGTTAGAAGTAGGACCTTATTTTTAAATTGATTGGAAGGATTTTGATCCTAATGAGATATTGGTTGGAGATCTTGGTGAATATTGATGCACCACTTATTCAGAAGAAATTCCTTTCAGGTCTGGAATGGAGGAAGTGTAAGGTGGTGGTATGGAAATGCTGCCGCGTCCTTTCACCACACCTGGCAGGGACACATAAGCACTCACTATCCAGGCTGGAATGTTGCTTTTGCTCTGGTCCTCCATATCCCTCTGCTCCCAGGTCATGCGCATGTCACTCAGGCCTCATGGGAGCATTATAAGGGCGTGAGCATGAGCACTTCCAGGGGCAGTGTGTGCAGTCTGTAAGTGTCTGCAGCCAATGGCTTAAGGACAATAGGTATTTAATGCACCTTTCCTTATTGGGAAATGTCTGAGCAATGTGTACATTAGAGTGACCGGATCTTATAGGGGGGGGGAATGTCGTTATCTTGTTAGTCTGGACCCGACAAAACGATTCCCCTTTCCAGATATTGAGATAGCCAAAATTTGAGCTCGATCAAACGACGTTAACCCGTGCCGCTCGTCGCTCAAAGTTTGAAAAAATCCAAATTTTTGGCCAAAAAGCTGACATATGGAGCCATAACTCCAGAACGGTAAATAATAAAAACACGCTTAATATCTCAAAAGAAAGCTAATGTTGTTCTTCAAATTTATATTTTATACATAATTGTTGTTATTTAAGTCAAACTGAGTTACAACAGCTTTTAGCCCCAAGAACGTGACCTGGTACCACTAGGAGCATACTTTGTATATTTTGTTATTAAGTGATAAATTTTGTGTTTTTTTGGTATGTTTTTGAGTTTAAAGAAGAAATATAATAAAAAAACAAGCAATTCTGAATTTGAGACCAAATTAACTGAGAGCCACCCCAGAGATGACTACAAGGAGCTGTTGCAGTTTGTTCTCGTATTTGTTGGATCACTAGACGGCAATGTTGTGGGTTTTAGAACTCCAGGAGCCATTCATCACGCTAGGTAGATGGCAAAGGCTATTTACTGCTTAAAAATGTGCATTTTTCATCGTCAATTTAAGATGTCTAAAGAAGAAGAAAGTTCTGTGCGTGCCATTTCTGTTTTCCTAGTTAAAATTTATTGTAAAGCTTGGTTCAATGCTCCAAAGCTCATCTTGCGCCAAAGCAAGATTTAGGTATTTTGCATAGTCTGTTAGACTATAAAGAATGTGACAACGACATTGCAGAAATAGCCCTGACCAAATTTTCGAACCATTTGTGGTATTTGAATGCAGAGTTGGTGGGATTATCATTGTTGATCCCACCATTACAGACGATGAAAAGTTGTTAATGGCTAATAAATTGCTCAGTAGCATAGATGAACCATCAGAGCACGCTAGGGTTGTAAATCCAAAAGTTAGGAAAGAAAAATTAAGAGGTAGTTGATGGAGGATTGGTAAATTTACTTACCAAAGAAACGTTTACATTCTTTGACCGATTTAATATAAAAACAGATTTCCTAAGACAAAATCCAAACACCTGGCCTCAAAATAATGACTTCCAAGAAGGATTGAAAATTGTCAAAACATTAAAAGTAGTTAATAATATGGCTGAGCGTGGTGTTAAATTAATAACTGACTTTAACGACCTTCTGACAAAAGATGAAGAACAAAAGCAACATGTCCTGCAAGTTGTAAGCAAATGCCGAGCATTATATTCTGACGTTTCAAAAACTACTTTAACAAAAACTCTAGAATAGATTAGATAACTATGTAAAATTATCAACTCATGTAGGTACTACGTCTGTATCTTTTCTGTGTCTGTTTTGTATGTATTATATACCTCATTTTTATATTTTAAAATAAATAATGTCATTAGACTTATCAGTATTACTTGTTTTTTTTATTATATTTCTACTTTAAACTCAAAAATATACAAAAAAAAAACTAAATTTATCACTTAATGACAAAATATACAAAGTATGCTCCTAGTGGTACCAGGTCACGTTCTTGGGGCTAAAAGTTGTTGTAACTCAGTTTGACTTAAAATAACAACAATTATGTATAAAATATAAATTTTGAAGACCAACATTAGCTTTCTTTTGAGATATTAAGCGTGTTTTTATTATTTACCGTTCTGGAGTTATGGCTCCATATGTCAGTTTTTTGGCCAAAAATTTTGATTTTTTCAAAATTTGAGCGACGAGCGGCACAGGTTAACGTTGTTTGATCGAGCTCAAATTTTGGTTATCTTAATATCTGGAAAGGGGAATCGTTTTGTGGGGTCCAGACGGACAAAATTCCGACATCGATTTTTTGTGGTCACCCTAGTGTACTTTCATTCTGATGCATGTTTGCTAGTTGTCAGGCCCATGACCACCTGTGCTTGTCCTAGCTTGTGTTCCAGAAACTAGTACCTGCCCAGACTTCCTGACCCCATGCTTCAGTAACTGTCCATTTTAACTGTGTGTGCAAGTACCGGTCATCCAGTCTGATCCAGATGTTCAGTGAGTACCAGCCATCCAGTCTGTACCAGCCATACTGCCAGTACCTGCTGTTCAGTCTGTACCAGCTATTCAGCCAGTACTTGGTGTCCAGTCTATACCAGCTTTTCTGCCAGTACCTAGCATCCAATATGTACCAGTCAACCTGCCAGTGTTTTTTAGCCACCCTACATGTACATAAGTTTGTATTTCCATACCTGACACAAAAGGTCAGCTGCAGCAGCATCAGGGACTGCCCTCGAGTGACACATTGAATCTACCTTCCAACATAAGCCTAACCACACCATCAGTAGATCTAGTGAAAATTAGGTAGCTGCTTAGTTACACCATTCCAAGGTAATCCTGACCTTGTGGCCCAGTGGGTCCACACCCACCAGCTTGACAATTTCTTTTTTTGAGGAAAGGAGCTATTTTGTTTTCCAGAGATTTTGGGTTACTAGTTACTGTACACAGAATCACCCTATATGTTCATTAACATGTGATGGAACTGAGTGGAGACTTGTTTTTTGTATGGATTGAGTTGAAGATTTTTTTGGGAACATTTTAAATAACATTTTGGACCACTTTTATCCTGTGCTCTATATTTAGCGCTTTCATCAGGAATGCCTTCCTAATCTTCAAATTATGTAAAAAGAAATGAAACTTCTGATGGATCTATTCCTATAATACTGAGCCCCGTTCTTACCCTCTTGTGATGAAATGGCTACCGTATCTGGCAGCTCCATAGCACCTCTTATTAAACTCAGTGAACTGCCTGAGGATAAGGACTGCAGATGCCCTGTCAGTGCTGGTTTATTAAGGCACCTCTCAGTGAGTGTGTTATATGCCCTCCAGTGCCAGGCCAAAGCATATATAGTAACCACCGCCCTGTCACTGACAGGGGCCTTGAATAACCCCAAGCACTAATTGCTGCATCCAGTTTCTCATTTCATATAAATCCGGTCTGTGATCAGGCTTATTTTCGGTCAGCAACTAACTCAGGTAGTGTTAAATGAACACACGTATGTGGAGATTCGTGATCAAGATGAAAGAACAACTCAAGATTACATTTTTATATTTAATCGCCCTATTTGCACCCTAGATATTATAAGTTATATGTACAGGTTTTATATGATATTACAACTGGTATAGTCAGTTATGCAAATAAAAGATAAATTGGGTACACACAGAATTACAGACAAATGTAGTCAGTTACCGGTTTGTTGATGCTTGGGGGGCCACAAAGAGGCAATGTGGAGCCACCGGGTTCTGTTGTGTATCCTCCGACTTGTGATGAAACAGTGCCTCCTCAGAAGAAATACAAAGATGAAGAAGAGGTGGGCTATTCTTATTCTGTACGAGGCCTACCTCTCTGCTGTCCATCACCCACACATCACCTGCCCCTGGGCTATCTCATCATTCCCACCCCCTGAGTTGTGGCATGAAATATTCAAAAGCTATTATGGGTCATAACTTTGCCTCAGAGCGTTGTAGGCAGAAGACAATGCTCTCATATTTTCAGTTATGATTTTAGCTTTGCAATGGTGGGTTATACCACCTCCTTCTCATAATCTCACTGGCCCATATCAAATTTAGGGTACTTACTATCATTGCACACTTACGTAAAAATATGTGGGATGACTGTCTAAATCTCTAAAAGCCATATTTGTGCTTGACATATTTATAGGAGTGAAGGGCCATAAAATATTAGGAGTTTATTCCTCAGCACCTCTCAGGCTGGGCAGTGATTGACTCTTTTATTGAATCTGTAGGTAGAATGAAACTGGGTTTGTCACTTCTCTGCAGCGTCACAGAAGGGGGTCTTCCTTTGTATAATGGCAGGGAGATTTTTTTGTCACCAAATCTTTTTGTAGGAAGCTCAATTGTGTGGCCATTTGGTGATTTCCTCAGGATAATTAACATACTCCTGGAAATGGAATACGCTTAGGCCAAAAAAGGTGGGGGACTCGCCATGGAGGGAGTTATGGTGGCATCTGAACAAAATGGCTGCTATTGGAATATTGCTTTATTCTTACATCTCCTTACAAGGTAACCCTTGAACATTCTATCCATTCTCTAATAATTGCCTAAAATATCTCTAATTGTAAACTCCAACAATTTCTTCCATAGCTGCCTTACCTCATCTGTAGTGACAGCTATGAATACTGCACTGTCATTACCATCCTTGGACCTTATAACTTATAGTGATAGTGTTACAGATTTACCTATATCTCTTTCTCACCTTATCCCTAAACACTCTACTCCATATGAGACTATCTTTTATCTTTTCTCACTTCATTGCTTTAGATTGAAAACAAGGGGTGGTGTGTGAAAAAATCTGGATGCTACAATCATAATGTATTCATCTTTATCTTGACATGTGACATGTTTCATTGGAATATATTGTATGCAATGTAATAATTGTATGTATAACTAATCATTGATTGTGTATATATTTCAATTTTTCTATTGTGACACTGTGACCAAAACCATGACGTGGTCGACACTTCAGCCTCACAAAAGTCATTCCTTCGACAATCACTTTTTATTGAATAAAATACTCACGTTGTGCAAAAAAAAAAGACAGTTGAGTGCAGTGATTTGCAACTTTTACTGAACTATAAATAATAATATAAAACTATTATATTCCTATAAGAAAGCAGCAGAATTACACTGAGCTCCACAAGGTCTCTGTTCAGTGGTGCAAAAAACTGTGGTCGACAGTGCTTTTATGCATGCTTAAAAAGATGGACGCTGCCAGTTTATAGGTCAGGGGTTACTTCCTTTCCCTCATTATAATGACTATTTCGTCAGGAGGCATGTCTCAATCACATATTTCAGAGATGTACATGGAAACCCCAGTGTAAACGCTCACCATAGAATGCAACATGATGGGAGACAAAACTTAATGCACTCTTTGGGAGGCACAAAATATCAACAGCAGTTCAAAAAAATTTGTTTAAAAAAACACAAGTTTAAATCACTCTTCTTTTGCCCCATTGAAAATAAAACATAAAATAAGCAACAACAAAAAAACACATATTTATTATTGCTGTGTTCTGAAATGCCTGGTCAATCCAAATATAAAAAAAATTAAAATTAAATAAAAAGTCAAACCACCACTGCTTTTTTTGGTCGCTTCAGCATTGCAATAAAATGGAATAACAGGCGATCAAAACATTGCATCTCAACCAAAATGCTATAATTAAAAATGTTCACTCTGGATGCAAAAAGTAAGTCCTCTAAGAACCTCAGATTCCGGAAAGTAAGAACGTTACAGGACAAATTTTGTGTGCAAATTTCAGATTTTTTTCCACCACTTAAATAAAACAAATATTTTTAAATAATACAAAAAATATACATGTCTGGTATCATCAAACTTGTACCGATTTGGGAAATCACACTGTCAAGTTAGTTTTACCAAATAATTGATATTATCATTATTTATTAATATAGTGCCATTTTTTCCTTGGCGCTTTACACGTGAAAAGAGGCAGACAATGGACATTTACAATAATTATTAATAATACAAGACACAAACAGGTACAGGAGGGGACAAAACCCTGCCCATGAGGGCTCGCAGTCTACAAGGGATGGGTAAGAATACAGTAGATGAAGAGAGAGGACCCTGCCCATGAGGGCTCACAGTCTACCAGGGTTGGTGAGGATACACTAGGAGAGGGTAGAGCTGGTCATGTGGCAGTGGACTGAAGCTCACTGCAGGTTGTAGGCTTGTCGGAAAAGGTGGGTCTTCAGGTTCCTTTTGAAGGATATGGTGAATAAAACAATATTGTGGAATTGCAGTAACAGATGAATTCTGTTTATTTTAGAAATATATATTTAGAGAGAATAAAATCAAATATATTTCAATAAAGGTTGCAGTAATATATTATAAAATATTTAAGACCCTACAGGGCTTAGATAGCAAAGGAATTCTTTATAAATATATTTCAAAGCATTCCATTTTTGTGGCAGCACCTGTTATTACAAACACCTCTTGCAAAAGTGTGTTTATTTCACATTGGTATCATTTGGGTATTCCTTCTCATTGTAAAAAACATCTGTTTCACATTTAATTTATGTGCTCAGATGTTTATCTATATTTTCCTACTGCATCATGTAGATCTATTTCATCTATTATTTAGAGTATGCATCTGCTAAAAAGAAAAAAAAGTTCTGAGGACATTGAAAATCTTTCCAAATATTGTATCAACAAACAGAATCTTAGAGATGATCTAAAGGCCGCTTCACACGCTAAGATCTTGTTAACGATGTTGTTGAAACGTCACGGATTTGTGTCGTTCTAATGATATCGTTAGTGCGTCCTTGCGTGTAAATGAACGATATAGGATGGAAAAATGGTTGGAGCATTCATCCAAAAAAAGAGATCCGGACCTAAAATCTATCGTTCATCGTCCAATTAACGCTGCTTGAAGAAGCCACATCGTTCAGTGTGACACCTTTTTGAACAATGTCATTAAAAAATCTCCTATTCCTGCCGCTTTAAAAGATCGTTCAGTCCTTGCTCTCCTATTTAACTGGTGCTTGCTAAATGGGATATAATCAATGATATCCTTGTGTGTGACAACGCACTAACGATCTCGGAATGATCACTGTCACGTGATCGTTCTAAGTCGTTCTAAGAATATTGTTAACAATATCCTAGCGTGTGAAGCGGCCTGTAGACTTGATTGAACCATTTAATATTCAAATTCACCTTTTTTGCCAAATTTTCCTCTGAAGTTTGATTTGTAGAACTTTTTTCAAATTACTGCATAGCATATAACAATATTTATTAATTGATATAGCACTATTAATTTCATAGCACTTTACACACATTTGCAACACTGTCCCCATTAAGGCTCACAATCTAAACATCCTATTGGTATCTCTTTGAGTGTGCGAGGAAATCAGAGTGCCTGAAGGAAACCAACGCAAACAGGAGGAGAACATACAAACTCCTTGCAGTTGTAGTTCTTGGTGGTATTTGACCCAGAGCTGGCAGGACCCTGAACTGCAAGCCTTCAGTGCTAACCACTGAACCACCATGCCACCGGTGCTGAAGGTTATTAAACTTTTCTCAAGTTCTTTAATACAAATATGCCTTAATAAAGTCCACCTGACCTCAATCTAACATGGACATTTAAAAACGTGCAACAGTATTGGGCTTGTAGAGCAATGTCAAAAGTTAAAGGGTACCTGACCTCGAAAAATGAGCCCCCAGCCTCTTTATTCCTGTCCCTGCACCATGCTAATACATTTCTAGCCATCCCTTTGTGTATGTAAAGCCATATTGTAAAGTTTATAAAAGTTGTTTTTATACCTTATGATCTGCGGCTTCTCATTATTTGAGAAGCCACTAAAGCCGCTATGACACGATCATTTACCGCCCCTTTGATGACGAGCACAGGCTCCCTGCTCTCTAGCACGCCCATCGGGGCATGAATAATTAACAATCAGGCGGCGGGAAGACGCAGAAAGGAGCACCTTTTGTGGCTTCTCAAATAATGGTAAGGTATAAAAACAACCTTTTATAAACTTTACAATATGGCTTTTCACACACAAAGGATGGCTAGAAATGTATTAGCATGGTGCAGGGACAGGTATAAAGAGGCTGGGGGCTCATTTTTCGAGGTCAGGTTACCTTTAAACAACTCCAAAAATTATCCTTTTTGGGGGCCACACTGGCTGCTTTCAGTTAAACTGCATAGTTTTTCATCAACAAGCTTTTAAAAAATTAGGCCTATTTTGTGAAATGTTTGTTGTCATTTGTAATCTTAAAACTGTACATTCCACACAGGAGTTCAGTTTTTCAACATAAAACCCAAGGCAGGCAGCAAGGAGATGTGTGTCTGTCATTGCGTACAGAGGTAGAATCGCATTAGAAACTTAGAATGAGACAAAGAGATGTTTGGCAGTGTGGAGCAATCAATGGGAGCCCCAGCAGCAGCAGTACAGCCTAGCAGTAGAACACAAACTGGGCAATCAGCATTACACGTACACTGTGTGCAGAATTATTAGGCAAATAAGTATTTTGATCACATGATACTTTCTATACATGTTGTCCTACTCCAAGCTGTATAGGCTTAAGAACCAACTACCAATTAAGTAAATCAGGTGATGTGCATCTCTGTAATGAGGAGGGTGTGGTGTAATGACATCAACATCCTATATAAGGTGTGCTTAATTATTAGGCAAATGCCTTTCCTTAGGCAAAATGGGTCAGAGGAGAGATTTGACGGGCTCTGAAAACTGCAAAATTGTGAGATGTCTTGCAGAGGGATGCAGCAGTCTTGAAATTGCCAAACTTTTGAAGCGTGATCACCGAGCAATCAAGCTTTACATGTCACTTAGCCAACAGAGTCGCAAGAAGAGTGTTGGGTAAAAATGGTGCAAAATAACTGCCCATGAATTGAGGAAAATCAAGCTTGAAGCTGTCAAAATGCCATTTGCCACCAGTTTTGCCATATTTCAGAGCTACAACATTACTAGAGTATCAAAAAGCACAAGGTGTGCGATACTCTTGGACATGGCGAAGGTAAGGAAGGTTGAAAAACGACCACCTTTGAACAAGCAACATAAGATAAAACGTCAAGACTGGTCCAAAAAATAGCTTAAGACTGATTTTTCAAAGGTTTTATGGACTGATGAAATGAGAGTGACTCTTGATGGGCCAGAGGCTGGATCAATAAAGGGAAGAGAACTCCACTCCGACTCAGACAGGCCCGCATTAACCATGAGCCAATATGAAGTGTTTGCTCAGGCGGCGGCATACAGGGGGCGGCAAGGTGGCAGGTTCCCTGCAGATAGTTACTGGCACGGGAGCCGCGGCCGCCGCCCCCGATATATACTAAAGCAGTGCAGCACGCCGGCCGCTGTCTGCTTTCATATCTCCCGCCCCCCTGCAGCTCTGCTCTGCACGGAGAGGGCGGTTACGTCATCAGTGAGTGTCCCGCAGGGCAGAGCGCGGGACACATGCTGGAGGAGGCCGGAGCTGCAAGGGGAGAGGAGGAGAGAGATCCCTGAAGGAGAGAGGGGATGCGAGAAGAAGGAGGTGAGAGGAAAGCGGAGGAGAGAGGAGCTGGCAGGAGAGAGAGGGTGCGATTAGAAGCTGCAAGGAGAGGAGGGGAGAGGGATGCAATTAGGGGGTCTGAGAAGAGAGGAGCTGGAAGGAAAGAGGAGGTGAGAGGGGGTGCCAGGAGAGAGAGGAGGTCAGAGGAGCTGTAAGGAGAAAGGAGAGAGAGGGGGTGAGAGGAGCTGCAAGGACAGAGGAGCTGGAAGGAGAGAGGGGGTGAGAGGAGCTGCACTGTACACATATGTGCCCAGGAGTGACCCTGCACTGTACACATATGTGCCCAGGAGTGACCCTGCACTGTACACATATGTGCCCAGGAGTGTCCCTGCACTGTACACATATGTGCCCAGGAGTGACCCTGCACTGTACACATATGTGCCCAGGAGTGTCCCTGCACTGTACACATATGTGCCCAGGAGTGTCCCTGCACTGTACACGTGTGCGCCCAGGAGTGACCCTGCACTGTACACGTGTGCGCCCAGGAGTGACCCTGCACTGTACACGTGTGCGCCCAGGAGTGACCCTGCACTGTACACGTGTGCGCCCAGGAGTGACCCTGCACTGTAGACGTGTGCGCCCAGGAGTGACCCTGCACTGTAGACGTGTGCGCCCAGGAGTGTCCCTACACTGTAGACATGTGTGCCCAGGAGTGACCCTGCACCGTACACATGTTTGCCCAGAGGTGTCCTTGCACTGTAAACATGTGCACCCAGGAGTAACCCTGCACTGTATGCATGTGCACCCAGGAGCAGAGGTGTATCTAGGTTTTCTGGCGCCCGGGGCAAGAGTTCAGCTTGGCGCGCCCCCCCCCTCCGTGGTCTGAGTAGACGTCATGTGACCAATCATCCATCTGCTTATTTTTTACACTTACAGGTACAGTGACTGTTGGAGTATGTTACACGTTGTTAGAAGTGGGCTAAGGTGTTTAATATTATAATTAAAGGGCCTGTCCAGGTTTCAGATGAAAGTCTAGGTGACTGCAGGCCTCTAAATTATCATGGCGCGTGCACTGCTCGTCCCCCTTTCCGCTCCCACATCCCTTCCTTAACCCACTTGTTCGGCACCTGCTATTAACTCTGAATAGCCCCATGTGCAGCACTTGTGATTGGCTAAGTATTCCGGGAGGAGGCATGGTCTGTTGGGAAATTTTACCAGTTTAGGGTGCCTTCACATTTGCGTTCCCCTCCGCAGCGTTCTGTGGAGGGGATCTGCAATGTGACCGCAGCGCCGCAAGCCCCTATCTTTATAATGGGAGCGCACGGTGCTGCGCTTGACTGCGTATGACTGTGCGCACCCATTCACTGCCACTGCAGTCAAGTACAGCACCGTGCGCTCCCATTATAAAGATAGGGGCTTGCGGTGCTGCGGTCACATTGTGGATCCCCTCCACAGAACGCTGCGGAGGGGAACGCAAATGTGAAGGTAGCCTTAGTGTGGTGGCGGCTTGTTGATGCTTAGACTGCAGATCGTTACCTGTGGTGTGTGGATGATGGGGCATGGTGGACATGTCTGACTAGTCGGTGCCAGGCAGCACCACATTGGAGCTGCCCAGAGTTTTGTAGGCATGTACCAGAGATAATAGATTGCAATCAGTGCTGCCTCCTGTGCTATAAGGATGCAGGACTGTGGCTAGGGTCACATTAGCGTTGTACCACTAGCCTGCCGGATTCCGGTTTCAACTTAGAAATTTTTCCATCACCGCATAGCGTTACCGCTATGCGGTGCTGGAAAACGCTGCCCTTAGTTACCCCGTGTTTACCTGCACGACCTGTCACACAGGCAGCGGCTCAGAGGGCGTTTTACAGCGCCGCACAGGAAACGTTGCAGACACGGTTTCCTGTGCGGCGCTGTAAAACGCCCTCCGAGCCGCTGCCTGTGTGACAGGTCGTGTAGGTAAACACCGGGTAACTAAGGGCAGCGTTTTCCAGCACCGCATAGCGGTAACGCTATGCGGTGATGGAAAAATTTCTAAGTTGAAACCGGAATCCGGCAGGCCAGGGTCCAACCGCAAATGTGACCCTGGCCTGTGTCAGCTACAGGAGCACCGCTCTGCCGCCATTATTGTGTGTCTGTAGGTTGTGCCAAGCCGCCATTGCCATTAATAACCCTTGTTCTGGATTCTTCTGTGGTTCCTCTATGTGTGTGTGATGGCGCTGACATCCTTGAGGTGAGGGGGGGGGGGGGCGCCGTTCTGTAGTTCGCCTCAGGCAGCAGAGAGGCTAGGTTCACCCCTGGACTCAGATGCCAGCAAGGTGGAGATGGGGTACTGGTATGGGCTGGTATCATCAAAGATGAACCTGTGGGACCTTTTCGGGTTGAGGATGGAATGAAGCTCAACTCTCGGACCTACTGCCAGTTTCTGGAAGACAACTTCTTCAAGCAGTGGTACAGGAAGAAGTCGGTATTGTTCAAGAAAAACATGATTTTCATGCAGGACAATGCTCCATCACATGCATCCAACTACTCCACAGCGTGGCTGGCTAGTAAAGGTCTAAAAGAAGAAAAAATAATGACATGGCCCCCTTGTTCACTTGATCTGAACCCCATAGAGAACCAATGGTTCCTCCTAAAATGTGAGATCAACAGGGAGGGAAACAGTACACCTCTCGGAACAGTGTCTGGGAGGCTGTGGTGGCTGCTGCACACAATGTTGATTGTAAACAGATCAAGCAACTGATAGAATCTATGGATGGAAGGCTGTTGAGTGTCATCATAAAGAAAGGTGTCTATATTGGTCACTCATTTATTTTGTGTTTTATTTTGCATGTCAGAAATTTTCTTTTCTAAATGTTGTGCAGTTATATTAGTTTACCTGGTGAAAATAAACAAGTGAGATGGGAATATGGTTTTTATTAAGTTGCCCAATAATTCTGCACAGTAATAGTTACCTGCACAAACAGATATCCTCCAAATAAAAAAAAAAACACTGCAACTTCCAAAAATATTAAGCTTTGATATTTATGAGTCTTTTGGGTTGATTGAGAACATAGTTGTTGATGAATAATAAAAATAATCCTCTAAAATACAACTTGCCTAATAATTCTGCACACAGTGTATAGTTGATGTAGTTGTTCTGTGCAGAAAAAGTTTTTAGAATGGTTTAGGCAAGAAGGCATCTTGCAGTGTAGGGACAGCAATTGCATACACTGCAGCAGCAACAAATTTTAGCGCTATAAGGCTAGGGTCACACTTGAATTGTTGTTGCATCCTCTTGACGGATACATTAAAAGATGCGTTTTTTTTGCTTGCATTTTTGTGCCTAAATATGTTGGCATAATTAACGGACGTGTTGATGCATGGTGCATGTATGTACCATGCATTAATGGATGTGTTAAAACACTGGCATGTGTTTTTGTGTTAAACACCATTTATGTGTGTGTGGTTTTGTCGGCCACACCCATCCTCCCTAAAAAGGGCTGAATTTTGGAGGGGTGTGGCCAGTAGCCATTTTTGATGCTGTGGGTGTGCCTGTGTGCAACATGCCTGAGACTTTGTTTTTGCGACTTCGTTTCCTGCTGGTTTTTTGTCGCCAGAGGAGACGTGCCAAACAAAGGCATGTCTGGGTGCATGAGGTCAATGAGCTGCATTATACAGTGCCTACAAGTAGTATTCAACCCCCTGCATATTTAGGTGGTTTGATAAGATGCAAATAAGTTAGAGCCTTCAAACTGCAAACCAGAGTAGGATTTATTAACAGAAGCATAAATCTTACAAACCAAAAAGTTATGTTGCTCAGTTGAATTTTAATAAATTTTAAACATAAAAGTGTGGGTCAATTATTATTCAACCCCTAGGTTTAATATTTTGTGGAATAACCCTTGTTTGCAATTACAGCTAATAATCGTCTTTTATAAGACCTGATCAGGCCGGCACAGGTCTCTGGAGTTATCTTGGCCCACTCCTCCATGCAGATCTTCTCCAAGTTATCTAGGTTCTTTGGGTGTCTCATGTGGACTTTAATCTTGAGCTCCTTCCACAAGTTTTCAATTGGGTTAAGGTCAGGAGACTGACTAGGCCACTCCATCACCTTGATTTTTTCCCTCTTGAACCAGGCCTTGGTTTTCTTGGCTGTGTGCTTTGGGTCGTTGTCTTGTTGGAAGATGAAATTACGACCCATCTTAAGATCCTTGATGGAGGAGCGGAGGTTCTTGGCCAAAATCTCCAGGTAGGCCGTGCTATCCATCTTCCCATGGATGCGGACCAGATGGCCAGGCCCCTTGGCTGAGAAACAGCCCCACAGCATGATGCTGCCACCACCATGCTTGACTTTAGGGATGGTATTCTTGGGGTCGTATGCAGTGCCATCCAGTCTCCAAACGTCACGTGTGTGGTTGGCACCAAAGATCTCGATCTTGGTCTCATCAGACCGTAGAACCTTGAATCAGTCTGTCTCAGAGTCCTCCAAGTGATCATGAGCAAACTGTAGACGAGCCTTGACATGACGCTTTGAAAGTAAAGGTACCTTACAGGCTCGTCTGGAACGGAGACCATTGCGGTGGAGTACGTTACTTATGGTATTGACTGAAACCAATGTCCCCACTGCCATGAGATCTTCCCGGAGCTCCTTCCTTGTTGTCCTTGGGTTAGCCTTGACTCTTCGGACAAGCCTGGCCTCGGCACGGAAGGAAACTTTCAAAGGCTGTCCAGGCCGTGGAAGGCTAACAGTAGTTCTATAAGCCTTCCACTTCCGGATGATGCTCCCAACAGTGGAGACAGGTAGGCCCAACTCCTTGCAAAGGGTTTTGTACCCCTTGCCAGCCTTGTGACCCTCCACGATCTTGTCTCTGATGGCCTTGGAATGCTCCTTTGTCTTTCCCATGTTGACCATGTATGAGTGCTGTTCACAAGTTTGGGAAGGGTCTTAAATAGTCAGAAAAGGCTGGCAAAAGAGATAATTAATCCACACATGTGAAGCTCATTGTTCTTTGTGCCTGAACTACTTCTTAATACTTTAGGGGGACCAAACAGAATGCTGGTGGTTTGAGGGGTTGAATAATAATTGACCCACACTTTTATGTTTAAAGTTTATTAAAATTCAACTGAGCAACATAACTTTTTGGTTTGTAAGATTTATGCTTCTGTTAATAAATCCTACTCTCGTTTGCAGTTTGAAGGCCTAACTTATTTGCATCTTATCAAACCACCTAAATCTGCAGGGGGTTGAATACTACTTGTAGGCACTGTATGTCCTGTACCACCAATTGTGCCATTTTCCAGTGAAGTTCCAGCATTATTTTCAGATGTCGGTGGCCACCTTTGACGATATCCTTTGAGGATATCAGATGTGGTGTTGCCGCCACCCACACCTGACATGTGGCTGGAAAATGCGGCAATGTTTTCACTGGTGGCAAATTTCTCCAACTGCATAGGAGCACTGGATGGAAAACATACCCGCATAAAGAAGCCACCCAATAGTGGTACAAATTTCTACAAATACAAAAAAATTTTCTCCATTGTGCTCATGGCCATTGCCGATGTGCAATGTAGATTTGTGGCTGTTGACATCGGTGCTTATGGCCGTACTAATGATTCCCAGGTGTTTAAAGACAGTAATATGGGTAAAGCACTGTATAACAGCCTGTTCAACATACCACCACCATGCCCATTACCAAGAACGACTGCGCCAAGCCTGCCTTATGTCATTGTTGTCGATGAGGCATTCCAACTGAGCATCAATTTAATGAAGCCATATGCTAGCCGCACATTAACCTCCAGCCGGCGAAACTTCAATACGCGTTTAAGTCATGCAAGACAATATGTGTAATGTGCATTTGGTATTTTGGCTTCCAAGTGGCGTGTTTTACTTACATGCATACAATTACACACCAAGAATGTTGATGGAGTAGTGAAAGCTTGTGTGTCTACATAATCTGGTGTGCTGACATGATCCTCTTGTTGTTGATTCCTTTGAATGGGATTCCACACTCATAAGTCTGCAGGATGCATCTGTGCCTGCTCCTCTAGCAGGACTGGTAGTACATGATCAATTTGCAGATTATTTTAGGAGTAAAGTAGGTCAGGTACCAATGGGTGCAGCTCATGTTTTATGTTTGAGGAAACTGGGTTGGTTTTTTAACCACATGTATCATTTCATGACCAAGGCTTGGGTGAGTATTTTGCCATTTCTATGTTATACCATTTTTGTAAATAAATTGTCAACCACATATTATTGTCATTTTTTGCATGTATTTTTGTGAATGTTAGTTGAGAATTTCTACACTATGTGGCAGACACTTGATGTAAGGTTTTTGTGAGAAACACAGATGTGCAATAAACCTTCAAAAGGTCCATGGAACCAACAAACATGGAGAAATATGCTTCTGGCCATGGTATTGATGGGTTGGCCTGTAGCTATGTAATAGGCAATATGTGTGTAGATGTCACATAATCATTATTATTGAAGATTTCCATATATTGTATGTGCTACTTTCTATTTCCTTGCCCTAACAAATTGGTCAGCAATGTGTAATGTTATCAACTTTTAGGAAGAAAGACGGCACTCACCGATGTAGTTTTCGTGCGTTTATTTCAGATCGCACATTACTTGGTGCAGGGAGGGGGACAGTGCTGAGAGGATGACGGCACCATTTCGCGCTACAATGCGCTTCTACGGGACCCGTAGAAGCGCATTGTAGCGCGAAACGGTGCCGTCGTCCTCTCAGCACTGTCCCCCTCCCTGCACCAAGTAATGTGCGATCTGAAATAAACGCACGAAAACTACACCGGTGAGTGCCGTCTTTCTTCCTAAAAGTTGAATTCCACGTTGTGCTATTAGGCTGGCACCGCCGTGTGTCTGGACTGTTATCTCCCTTGATTGCTGCTGCTCCCGGGAGCTAGTACGCTCCGGTGCCCTAAATCCTCCTGCTGCTAAAATGTGTAATGTTATCATTGATATTTGGTTGTTTCAAGGAACACATAAAACCATCACATGTCCTTAGTACACATGTTTGTGTTTGGGATGCACACATTAATACGTGATCGCTAGCAGCCACCTGATTGGCCAGATTTAAAGATCTTGACAGTACACCTAGGATCTTGCAATCTTGCCAATCAGGTGACCGCTAGCGATCACGTGGTTGTGACGTGGCACCATCTGATTGGCCAGATCACTACAGGCCATCTGATTGGCTGGTAGTCACAGATCCTTGTCCAGTGATCGGATGTCTTCTGAGACGGTCCCGGTGCAGGCGTCAGACAGGTGAGTATGTAAGTTTATTATTTTTAACAACTTTTACTCACTTTTAGGCTACTTTCGCAGTGTATCTATAGATACACTGTGAAAGTATTCATACTCGCTATACTTGCAATGAGTAGCGAGTACCGGTACCTATTTGTTGCGAGTATAGCGAGTACGAATATTATGGTACTTGCTTATCCTTATTTATTACATATATATTTCTGTAAATCCCAAATTTTATATTTATATACATAATAACTCCAATTTTTGGAACCCCACTTTTCTGGTTAGTGGAAGATGGGGATATTATTAATAAATCAATGAAAATCAATAAAAATACAGTAAATTGCTCCTATAATTAAATCCATGTGGAAAACAAGCATCCAATCTCAATATCCATAGTTTTTCTTTATCAAGGAGAATCTTTTCCCAGTCCCCCCCCCCCCCCCCCGCAATATGGGCGAGATATTCTCTCTATACCTCTGATTTTTAATGATCTTAGGGTGGCTTCACACTTGCTTTCACCGCCGCTGCGTATTGCGTCGGGCGAACGCAAGCCGAGCGCATACACTGCACGTCCCTATATTTAACATGGGGACACACGGTGTATGCGCTCGGATGCGCATGGCCGTGCGCACCCATTGCCCGCCATATGTGATTTGTATGCATGCGGAGGCTTGCGTACAAATCATACATTCTCGTCCGCACCATGAACGCAACATGTAGGGATGCGCAGTGTATGCGCTCGGCTTGCGTTCGCCTGTCGCAATGCGCAGCAGCGGCACACGCAAGTGTAAAGCCACCCTTAGATCACCAGCATGAATTTCTTTGAAATGTTTAGATAAACCAGATATACCCAATCTCATTGTTTTTGAATCTGGTTTTGCAGCTGCAATGTGCTCCACTATCCTGATTTTTAATGGACGCGTAGTACAGCCTATGTAATATTTAATTCATAGTTCACATGTAGCCATATAGACTACATGTGTGCTGTTGCAATTCATGCGGGTACCAATCTGGTAACGTTTGCCAGTGCGCAAATTGGGAAATTCCGATCCTGAAATCACATATCTGCACATACCGCTCTACTTACCCCGCATTTGTACATGCCTTTATATGATAGCCATATGGGGATTTTAGTACGGTAGTCCGAGAAAATACTTTGGGACAATAAACTTCTAATTTCCCTTGCTTTTCTAGGGACCACTCTCCATCCTGATTTTAGGATGGTGGATAGTTTTTCATCCTGATAAAGAATAGGAATATTTTTAGCCAATATGTCTTTAATGTCATTAAACTGATGACTATAGGGAGTGGAGAAGGTCGGCAAAACTTTTTTGTGATCAGTAATCAGATTTTTATCTGATGGAAGGGATGTTCTGCTTCTTTTACCCGCAATGTCCTT
The DNA here is from genome assembly GCA_033576535.1 of Allobates femoralis. NCBI lineage: Eukaryota > Metazoa > Chordata > Amphibia > Anura > Aromobatidae > Allobates > Allobates femoralis. The sequence continues at coordinate 205,154,191 of JARQOC010000003.1, read as the reverse complement.
GGCATGGTTTATCATCCAGTCAGAGTACTCCCTATGTTTTAATCTATTGGTCATGGTTTTCACCTCCTCCAAGTAATCCTTTTCCCTTGAACAATTTTGTTTTGCCCGAATTATTTCCCCTAAGGGTAAGTTTTTAATAATATATTTAGGATGGCAACTATCAGCTCTAAGAGCCAAGTTGCCACTGATCGATTTTCAGGAGAGTTTGAAATGAATCTTGCCAGTCTTTTCACATCCCATTAGATCAATGTCTAGAAAAGGGGTGTGTCTCCATGAATTTCCATGGTAAATTTTAAATTATAATTATTCTCATGGAAGTTTTCAAATAACATCCAGGGGCTTAGTATGGGAGATACATTTGACGGCACGGACCAAATAAGGACTATATCATCTATGTACCTCCGGTACCAGCAAATGTAGTTCTTAAAGGGGTCACCTGCATATATGAATTCCTCCCCCCATTTGTGCATATATAGGTTAGCCAACAATGGGGAGAATTTAGCCCCCATCCGACAACCACATAACTGCACAAAGAAGTTGTTGTTAAATACAAAATAATTACTTTTGAGGAGGTACTGTAAACTCATAATCAGAAACTCTTTCTCTGAGTCATCAAACACACATGTTTCTTTCAGTATTTGTTCTATGGCTCATATCGCTTTATTATGGGGAATTGCGGAATACAATTGTGCCATGTCACAAGTTATCCAGCTATAACCTTCTTTCCAGGAAATATGTTCCAGGGCTTTTAAAAGGTGCTTCGTGTCTTTAATCCAGCCTGGCATGCCCTCCACTAAGACCTGCAGCCTCCAATTCACCCACTCCGAGAGCCTCTCGTGCAAAGAACCAATTCCTGAAACAATTGGTATCAAGGGTGGGGGGGAGGTGACCTTATGAGTCTTAGGGAGGGCATGGAAAACAGGAATTATCAGTTTATCCACTGATAGATAATCCTTCATCTTAGCATCTATGCAAAGACCCTCTCCAATAGTTTGTTCAAATCCGACATAAAAATATTTGTAGGATTTTGAGACAGGGGGCCAAAGGTGGCAGTGTCTGATAAAATGTCCATAACTTGTCTCTTACATAATTCAGAATTCAAGACTACCACCAATCCCCCCTTATCTGATCATGGTATGAAAATGTTAGGATTTTTTTTAATTCTGTCAATGCTTGACGTTCATCTCTTAACAGATTGTCCCCCACATGGTTCACATTTTCCAAAAGATTTCTCAAATCCTGTTCCATTGTCCTCTGAATGGCTTCCATTGCTGGAACCCTAGAGGCAATGGGATAATAAGTAGGATTAGAAACAATAGATTTCATTTTTGTTTATTTTTCTATTTGTTTCTGATTGTTTCTGATTAGAAACAATAGATTTCATTTTTGTTTATTTTTCTATTTGTTTCTAATTCTTTACTTTTATTCATATCATATAACCCCTTGGTAGATATTACTTCACATAAATTTAGATGAAGAGAAAAACAATTATATTTAAAGGACTGTTCATTATCTCCTGTGTGCTTAATGGAGCTCATGTTCTGATCATCTTTGAAGAAATGTCTTTTTACAGTCAAGTTTCTAGTGAATTTATTCAGATCTTTAATGGTCTGGAATAAGTTTGCTTGATTACCAGGGACAAAGTTCAAACCCCTCTCCAGCACTTTTAATTACAGCTCAGACAATATATTGGCCGATATATTTATGACCGCATATTCCCCTATAGCAGTTACTTGTTGTTGTTTTTCTTGTTTGTTCCTCCTCGATCTCCTCCTTGGTTGTTTCCGCCTCCTTTGTTCCCATTTTTTGGAAAGGAAGCATTTCTCATGTTATAAGATCTGTTTGAACCGCTTGTACATTCATCCGGATCAGATTCAATAAATTTGTCTGAAACTTCAGATGGATGTAATGGTGAGGGATTTCGGTTATTTGTGTTTTTAGGTGGATTCCTTAGTATCAGCTTTGGTTGATGCGGTGTAACAGGCTTCTTCGGAGTGCGTGGAGTATATAGGGTCCATGTTTTTTTTGATGTGTCACGCTTCCAGATGTATACCGTATCATTCTCATGATCTTTAAGTCCCTCTTGTATTTAGATTTTTTCATTTCAGTGATGGTTTTCTCCAAGTCATCTATCTTCTTATGCATACGGTCATATAGAATCTCGTATGCATCCTGTGATATGAACTTATCAGCCTCGTCCTGTAACAATTTATTATTATCCTCCAAGGTCTGCAGTATTGATTCCTCCTCAGCTATAATCAGAACGATCAATTTCAATGAGCAATCCGTCAACACTTCATTTAGAGAAATCCTTGCTGAACTGTGTTGTGGCCACTTTCTTAATTCTTTGATCCCTAAGGATCATTTTCCATGTCATATATTTATTCAGGGTCGTGTGGTCCCACCATACAGCAAAGATGTTGTAAAAGTGATTGCTCCTACATGCTGAAGGCTTTCTCAATTTCTGGGGTGCATATGTCCAGAGCTCCTCCACCAGAAAACAGAGAATCAAGCTTCTTTTGTCGAACCTCTTGGCATAAACTTAGGTAGTCCCATGTGGAGACCATGGTCAGGTAATTCTGACCTAATGATGCAAATATTCACCGGGTGGGAGCATATGCCACATGTATACATTGAAGGAAGGGGTGGGAGCATATGCCACATGTATACATTGAAGGAAGGGGAAATTGGATTGCTCCACCACCCTGTTCTCACTCCCAGGCTGCTGTAAAAACGGTAGGCTTCCATTCATATAATGTGAACAAACTCTGGTGCCACTGTTGCGGTAATTCCTTTATTCAACGTGAAGATAAAAACGTCACAGATGTCCCCAAGGGAGAACGCTAGATGCGTTTCGGAGAGAATTTCTCCTTAATCATTAGCACATCTGAATATAAAAAACAAACAATATACATACATTTTAAAACCATATAGATTTAATGATAGGAACAATTTACTGCATTTTTATTGATTTTCATTGAGTTATTAATAATATCCTCATCTTCTACTAACCAGAACTGTGGGGTTCCAAAAGTTGGAGTTATCTATTATATAATTGCCGTAGCAACTTCCGTTGGAGCGGCGCTGCTTCCGGTGGCTTGGTTAGCGAGTCCAGGTTTCATCTCCTGGACTCTGTCCGTGGCCGCGTAGCGGCCACGGCGACTCCCGAAGCAATGCCCGCAAAGCGGGCATTGCGAGTCGTTGCAGCCTAGCGAAGCAATGCCCGCGAAGCGGGCATTGCGAGTCGCTACACACCGCTAACCAAGCCACCGAAGCCGAAGCCCATACTACTGTAGTGTACACCGCTATAGTATACTACACTCCCATGCCCATAAGCGCCATGGGACTGTAGTATACCATCACGCTGTACACTACAGCCATCGCGCTGTACACCGTCGCAGAACTCCCACTACCCTAAGCCCATACTACTGTAGTGTACACCGCTATAGTATACTACAGTCCCATGCCCATAAGCGCCATGGGACTGTAGTATACCATCGCGCTGTACACTACAGCCTACACCGTTGCCGAACTACCACTACCCTCTGCTACAAGCCCCCCTGCCGACCCCGCTGCAGCAGCCCCTACCCCTAAGCCACTACCCCGACCTCTGCCGCAAGCCCCTACCCCCTGCCGCCCTAACCACCAGCCCCTACCCCTAAGCCACTACCCCGACCTCTGCCGCAAGCCCCTACCCCCTGCCGCCCTAACCCACTACCCCTACCCCTAAGCCACTACCCCGACCTCTGCCGCAAGCCCCTACCCCCTGCCGCCCTAAACCACTACCCGCCGCGCAGCAGCCCTACCTCTAAGCCACTACCCCGCAAGCCCCTACCGACCCCGCCGCAGCAGACCCTACCCCTAAGCACTACCCACTGCCGCAGCAGCCCCTACCCCTAAGCACTACCCCCTGCCGCCCTAACCAGCAGCCCCTACCCCTAAGCCACTACCCCGACCCCCCAGCATCAGCCCCTACCCCTAAGCCACTACCCCGACCCCCAGCATCAGCCCCTACCCCTAAGCCACTACCCCGACCTCTGCCGCAAGCCCCTACCCCCTGCCGCCCTAACCCACTACCCCGCCGCAGCAGCCCCTACCTCTAAGCCAATACCCCGCAAGCCCCTACCCCCTGCCGACTCTAAGCCACTACCCCGCAAGCCCCTACCGACCCCGCCGCAGCAGCCCCTACCCCTAAGCACTACCCCCTGCCGCAGCAGCCCCTACCCCTAAGCACTACCCCCTGCCGCCCTAACCAGCAGCCCCTACCCCTAAGCCACTACCCCGACCCCCCAGCATCAGCCCCTACCCCTAAGCCACTACCCCGACCCCCCAGCATCAGCCCCTATCCCTAAGCCACTACCCCGACCTCTGCCGCAAGCCCCTACCCCCTGCCGCCCTAACCCACTACCCCGCCGCAGCAGCCCCTACCTCTAAGCCAATACCCCGCAAGCCCCTACCCCCTGCCGACCCCGCCGCTGCAGCCCCTACCCCTAAGCACTACCCCCTGCCGCCCTAACCAGCAGCCCCTACCCCTAAGCCACTACCCCGACCTCTGCCGCAAGCCACTACCCCCTGCCGCCCTAACCCACTACCCCCGCCGCCGACCCCGCCGCAGCAGCCCCTACCCCTAACCACTACCCCCTGCCGCCCTAACCAGCAGCCCCTACCCCTAAGCCACTACCCCGACCCCCCAGCATCAGCCCCTACCCCTAAGCCACTACCCCGACCCCCCAGCATCAGCCCCTACCCCTAAGCCACTACCCCGACCTCTGCCGCAAGCCCCTACCCCCTGCCGCCCTAACCCACTACCCCGCCGCAGCAGCCCCTACCTCTAAGCCAATACCCCGCAAGCCCCTACCCCCTGCCGACTCCGCCGCAGCAGCCCCTACCCCTAAGCACTACCCCCTGCCGCCCTAACCAGCAGCCCCTACCCCTAAGCCACTACCCCGACCTCTGCCGCAAGCCACTACCCCCTGCCGCCCTAACCCACTACCCCGCCGCCGACCCCGCCGCAGCAGCCCCTACCCCTAACCGCCCTAACCCCTAACCCACTACCCCGCCGCCGAAGCCCCTACCCCCTGCCGCCCTAAACCCTAACCCACTACCCCGCCGCCGAAGCCCCTACCCCCTGATGCCCTAATCCACTACCCCGCCGCAGCCACTACCCTCTGCCGCAAGTCCCTACCCCCTAAGCCGCACCTAACCCCCTACCCCCGATTACGCACCTAAACCCCTACCCCCCCCCTGCCCCCTAAGCCCCGCCGCGCCTAAGCCCCTATCCCCTAAGCCCCGCCGCCTCCTAAGCTCACACCGCTAACACCTAAAGCCCTACACCCCAAGCCCCCGCCGTCCCCTAACCTAACGCCGCTGTCACCTAAGGCCCTACACCCTAAGCGCCCGCCGTCCCCTAACCTAACGTCCCCGTCGATCACTTACATGCCTTCAAGTCATCTGATCGTCCGTCCGATCCACAAGTCCTCCGTCCGGCCAGGCGTCCTCTTCCTCCGGCCCCGGGGGTCTTCTCTCTTCTTTCCGCCATCTCCGCCTCTTCGTCCGGCCCCGGGGATCTTCTGTCTTCTTTTCGCAAACTTCCAGCTCCGACGTCCTCTTCCTTCTCATTAAGATAGAATGGACGAAAAATCCGCCATTCTACCTCAATGAGATCTGAGGCCCTCTTCTGATTGGTCGCTGGATACTGCCCTCAGCCAATCAGAAGAGCCCCTCAAAACTGAGACGCAGTTCTCATTCAGGTCCGCCTTTTTTTTTCCCCATTGACATACATTACCGGTGTGTCGGCGATTTTATGGCCGCCCACCTGGTTCTATTTGTCGGCCCTAAAATCGCGGACACACCGCTAATGCATCTCTATGGGCAGTCAGCCCGATTTCGGATTGAACGCCGACCAATCAGAATTCGAGCTGACTCCCCATAGACATGCATTAGCGGTGTCTCCGCGATTTTAGGGCCGACAAATAGAACCAGGTGTCCGGCCATAAAATCGCCGACACACCGCTAATGTATGTCAATGGGGAAAAAAAAAGGCGGACCTGAATGAGAACTGCGTCTCACTCTGACTTAAAAAAATAAATAAATTAAATAATAAAAAAAATAATTTAAAAAGAATTAAAAAATAATAAAAAAATAAATAAAAAATATTAAATAATTAAATAAAAATAATAATAAAAAAAAAAAAAACAATGCGGACCTGAATGAGAACTGTGTCTCACTCTCACTTAAAAAAATAAATAAATTAAATAATAAAAAAAATAATTTAAAAATAATTAAAAAATAATAAAAAAATAAATAAAAAATAATAAATAATTAAATAAAAATAATAATAATAAAAAAAAGGCGGACCTGAATGAGAACTGCGTCTCAGTCTGACTTAAAAAAATAAATAAATTAAATAATAAAAAAAATAATTAAAAAATAATTAAAAAATAATAAAAAAATAAATAAAAAATAATAAATAATTCAATAAAAATAATAATAAAAAAAATATATATATGCTAATTATATCAGCCCTTCCAGCGGACCTGAATGAGAACTGGGTCTCAGCCTAAATAATAAATTTAATAATAAAAAAAATAATTAAAAAATAATTAAAAAATAATAAAAAAAATAAATAAAAAATAATAAATAATTCAATAAAAATAATAATAATAAAAAAAAAATATATGCTAATTATATCAGCCCTTCCAGCAGACCTGAATGAGAACTGGGTCTCAGCCTAAATAATAAATTTAATAATAAAAAAAATAATTAAAAAATAATTAAAAAATAATAAAAAAAATAAATAAAAAATAATAAATAATTCAATAAAAATAATAATAAAAAAAATATATATATGCTAATTATATCAGCCCTTCCAGCGGACCTGAATGAGAACTGGGTCTCAGCCTAAATAATAATTTAATAATAAAAAAAATAATTAAAAAATAATTAAAAATAATAAAAAAAGAAATAAAAAATAATAATAATTCAATAAAAATAATAATAAAAAAAATAAATATATCTAATTATATTAGCCCTTCTAGCGGACCTGAATGAGAACTGGGTCTCATCCTAAATAATAAATTTAATAATAAAAAAAATAATAAAAATAATAAAAAAATAAATAAAAATAATAAATAATTAAATAAAAAATAATAATTAAAAAAAAAACATTCTAATAATAATGATATTACTGCTAATAATAATGCTATTAATGCTAATAATTATGCTATTAATGCTAATAATAATGTTATTAATGCTATTATTAATGCTAATAATGCTATTATTTAATGCTATTAATGCTAATAATATGTATTAATGCTATAATAATGTTATTAATGCTATTATTAATGCAATAATGCTATATTAATGCTATTAATGCTAATAAATAATGCTATTAATGCTATTAATAATGTTATTAATGCTATTATTAATGCTAATAATGCTATTATTAATGCTATTTATGCTAATAATAATGCTATTAATGCTATTAATAATGCTATTAATGCTATTAATGCTAATATTTATCCTATTAATGGTATTATTAATGCTATTAATAATGCTTATTAATGCTAATATTTATCCTATTAATGCTATTAATGCTATTAATAATGCTATTAATTATGCTATTAATTGCTATTAATGCTAATATTTATCCTATTAATGGTATTATTAATGCTATTAATGCTAATAATAATGCTATTAATGCTATTAATGCTAATAATAATGCTATTAATGCTATTAATAATGTTATTAATGCTATTATTAATGCTAATAATGCTATTATTAATGCTATTAATGCCAATAATATGCTATTAATAATGCTATTAATGCTATATAATGCTAATATTTATCCTATTAATGCTATTAATGCAATAATAATGCTATTAATAATGCTATTAATGCTATCAATGTAATATTTATCCTATTAATGGCATTATTAATGCTATTAATGCTAATAATAATGCTATTAATGCTATTAATGTTATTAATGCTATTATTAATGCTATTAATGCTATTATTAATGCTATTAATGCTAATAATAATGCTATTAATTGCTATTAATAATGCTATTAATGCTATTAATTATGCTATTAATGCTATTAATGCTAATATTTATCATATTAATGCTATTAATATTGCTATTAATGCTAATAATAATGCTATTAATGCTATTAAAAATGTTATTATGCTATTATTAATGCTAATAATGCTATTATTAATGCTATTAATGCTATTATTAATGCTATTTATGCTAATAATAATGCTATTAATGCTATTAATAATGCTATTAATGCTATTAATGCTAATATTTATCCTATTAATGTATTATTAATGCTATTAATAATGCTATTAATGCTAATATTTATCCTATTAATGCTATTAATGCTATTAATAATGCTATTATAATTATGCTATTATTGCTATTAATGCTAATATTTATCCTATTAATGGTATTATTAATGCTATTAATGCTAATAATAATGCTATTAATGCTATTAATGCTAATAATAATGCTATTAATGCTATTAATAATGTTATTAATGCTATTATTAATGCTAATTAATGCTATTATTAATGCTATTAATGCCAATAATAATGCTATTAATATGCTATTAATGCTATTAATGCTAATATTTATCCTATTAATGCTATTAATGCCAATAATAATGCTATTAATAATGCTATTAATGCTATCAATGCTAATATTTAATCCTATTAATGGCATTATTAATGCTATTAATGCTAATAATAATGCTATTAATGCTATTAATAATGTTATTAATGCTATTATTAATGCTATTAATGCTATTATTAATGCTATTAATGCTAATAATAATGCTATTAATGCTATTAATATGCTATTAATGCTATTAATTATGCTATTAATGCATTAATGCTAATATTTATCATATTAATGCTATTATATTGCTATTAATGCTAATAATAATGCTATTAATGCTATTAATAATGTTATTAATGCTATTATTAATGCTAATAATGCTATTATTAATGCTATTAATGCTAATAATAATGCTATTAATGCTATTAATAATGTTATTAATCCTATTATTAATGCTAATAATGCTATTATTAATGCTATTAATGCTAATAATAATAAATAATATTAATGCTATTAATAATGTTATTAATGCTATTATTAATGCTAATAATGTTATTATTAATGCTATTAATGCTAATAATAATGCTATTAATGCTATTAATAATGTTATTAATGCTATTATTAATGCTAATAATGCTATTATTAATGCTATTAATGCTAATAATAATGCTATTAATGCTATTAATAATGTTATTAATGCTATTATTAATGCTAATAATGCTATTAATAATGCTATTAATGCTAATAATAATGCTATTAATGCTATTAATACTGTTATTAATGCTCATAATACTGCTAATAATGCTATTAATACTGCTATTACTGCTAATAATAATGCTATGGCTTATATTATTGCTATTGATGATGCGATTATTATTTAAAAATGTTTAAAAAAACAATAAACATATTTTAGATACCCGATGCATTTGCATCAGGCTAACAGCTATAACTACTATAATCAAATTAATGCACGTTCTAGAATCCCGATGCATTTGCATCGGGCTCACAGCTAGTTATATATAAAAATATAAAATTTGGGATTTACAGAAATATATATGTGATAAATTAAAAATAGCTTAGTTTTGTCTCCACAGCAGTGAATCATGCTCCTACTGGACTGTGGACGTAGGAGTTAATGTTTCCTGATAATCAATTTGTAATTGTGCACAGATGTATGGTTTTAAAATGGATATATATTGTGTGTTCTTTATATTCAGATGCAAAAATGATTAAGGAGAAACTCTCTCCAAAACGTTTCTAGCGTTCTCACCTTGGGGGCATTTGTGATGTTTTTGGCATTGAAAAAATGGTAGGTTTCCATTCATATCATGTGAACAAACTCCAGTGCCATTGTTGCGGTAATTCCTTTATTCAAAATGAAGATAAAGGCATTGTCCACACACCTGCGTGCGTGTACGCAAGCAGCGTTTCCCTGTGCGCTCGCAATAAGCGGTGACTATGCAGGCTGCTGTCTGAACTGGTTACCACGATACACATCGGGTAACTAGGGACAGCAGCTGCTGGAAGCGGCAGCATACACGCACCTGTGCTTCTCTGCCAGAATCAAGCAAGAAGCGCTAAATACTGAAGCGCAGGTGTGTGGACAATGCCTTAGTTTAGTACAAAGAAATCCAAACACATAAAAAAACTCTGTTTTTGCAATGTTAGCGAATGATTGTATGTATGCAGAAATTACTGGAAAAAACACCATGGGTAGGGTCACATTGGCGTTTTTTGTTTAAAATCCTGATCCGGTTTTGAGCTTTAAAAAAGCTCAAAACCGGACCAGGAAAGGCTCCTGATGGAAGCCTATGCAAAACACCGGATGGCTTCACAAGCCATCCGGTGGCCGGATCCGGCACTGCTGCCTGCGTTTAAAATCATGCAGGCAGCAGTTTTCGCAGCGTTTCCAGGGACCGAACTGCGGTCACCGGATGGCTCAGGATGTGTAATCCTGAGCCATCCGGTAACCGCATAGCTTGCAGTTCCCGATCGGCAAAGTTAATAAAGATTTAATTTGAGTACCGAAATGACTGTTAGAGGTCTGTAGGGGGGCTTAGACCCCCCTACAGACCGGGCGGCCACTTCTATAGTGTGTTCTTCTACAATTTTACCTATGGCACGGGCTGATCTGAGCTCCGTGCATGTGATCCAAATATCCCCCCTCCCCCTATCACTATACAGGGGTGCATACACCCCTCTAGTACAGTACTGCTTTATTTAAGTTATAAACAGCAAGAATTGTCCCAATCGGAAGATAAGTATATATTTACATGTTCCGTAGGCAGAGTCCACTGATTTCCATGGGCGGGGCTGTGTGCAGTAGCCTCCGCCCACTCCTTCTTGATGCCCGCCCCCTCTGGCCGTAATCCAGTGTTGTGGGGGTGGCCGAGTCGTTAAAGGGGCGTGGCTAACCGCGGCTCATGGTTAGCCACGCCCCTTTAACGACTCGGCCACCCCCACAACACTGGATTACGGCCAGAGGGGGCGGGCATCAAGAAGGAGTGGGCGGAGGCTACTGCACACAGCCCCGCCCATGGAAATCAGTGGACTCTGCCTACGGAAAATGTAAATATATACTTATCTTCCGATTGGGACAATTCTTGCTGTTTATAACTTAAATAAAGCAGTACTGTACTAGAGGGGTGTATGCACCCCTGTATAGTGATAGGGGGAGGGGGGATATTTGGATCACATGCACGGAGCTCAGATCAGCCCGTGCCATAGGTAAAATTGTAGAAGAACACACTATAGAAGTGGCCGCCCGGTCTGTAGGGGGTCTAAGCCCCCCTACAGACCTCTAACAGTCATTTCGGTACTCAAATTAAATCTTTATTAACTTTGCCGATCGGGAACTGCAAGCTATGCGGTTACCGGATGGCTCAGGATTACACATCCTGAGCCATCCGGTGACCGCAGTGCGGTATTATGCACACATTTTTGAGAAAAAATGTGTGGGACCGGCATTGCATTCACCGCATCCGGATCCGGATGCGGTGAATGCAATTTAGATTTCCAATGTGACCCTACCCCATGTCCTTTTTCTTAGGACACAACAAAAATGTCCAGCCTTACGGCCAATAAGGAATGCATTGCCACAGGCAACAAAATGAGATCACAGTGTATTACCACACACACAACATTGGTCTGAGGCCTATAACAGACTAGACACTTTGGCTAGTGTGGCACCCTGCTAACACAGGTAACCACAGACTCACCTAAAGCATGGACGGGTTTCCACAGCGGGTAGGCCTTGTTCACATATCCAATGCATTTTTTTTAGCACTTAGAAAAACAGATGCGTTTTTCTAAGGGTACCAAATAGTGTCCACTGTGGATCTGAAAGTGTTTGAGAAGTTTTTGGACTTAGTCATTTTTTCACCAAAAACGCATGTAAAAACGCATGCGTTAACGCATGGTGCCTATATGTGCCATTTGAAAACACATGCGTTTCCCATAGGGCCCCATGTTAAAAAAAACGCATGCGTTTACAGCCTCCAAAAACACTGCATGCAGCATTTTTTGGAATGGGGTAAAAAAACGCATGTGTTGTTAAAAAACTCATGTACACTTAAGTGCACCCTGCGTTAACGCATGTGCGCTTTTTAACAGCAAAAAAACACAGAAAAAGCAAAAAAAACTGATATGTGTGAACAAGGCCATACACAGACACAAACAACACCTTCCACCCGGCACTTTAAGGGGACCTCAACTGGCAGCTTTTAGGTGAGATCCCCAATAAATACTGGTGCTGGGGGCGTAGTTAGTTAGCGTGTGCAGACGCTACAAGAGCTGTGAAGAGGTACTGGTGATCGGTGCTGCATTAGGCCCGAGCCAGTTACTCCAAACAGCCTCTCCAATAGTCCTTGAAAGCACAGGAGGGGGGCAGAAGGCAAGGAGAAGATAAAGAACGGAGGGGATCGAGGAGCCAGCGATAGGTTCACCCCCTGAGCAACACACCGGACACCTGAGTCCATATCAACTGGAGAGCACCTGGCCCAGTAGAAAACACCGGTTCACCGTGGAGACTCTAGTCTCCCTGGGCATCTGCGCAGTCACACAGCAGGGAGCCAGGCAACGCAGAGAGAGATACAGTGGTAGTCAAGAGAGGGTATCCCAACAACAGCACAGGTGGAGAAAGAAAGCAGAGGAGGCCAGCCAAGGTCTACACAGGCAGGGGCTTTAAACACAAGGGGAAAATGATACAGAGGTCTCATACTCACTCGCTGTGGAGACCCAGAATTTCACCCTGAACACCTGGCAGTGCTCTGGACAGTTTACCTGCAACAACTTCAGTAAAAGGTAAAAGAACGACCAGCGGTGTGTGTGTCAGCTCCTTCCCCGCACCCCATGCCATCCTCAGAGACTGTCCCGTTGTCCAATACCCTGGCCGAATCCCTGCTCCATCCTTCACCAGCACCTCCATCACCAATGGTGCATCACTGCCCCGGAGGGCTAGCTCTACCTGCAGGGAGATGTACCACCTTGGCCGCCATACCACCACCCTCCGGAGGTCTGAGGCGGCACTGGTGCTCAATCACCAGAAGCTGCGGGTGGCGTCACGACAAACTTTATAAACTTTTATTTCTCCCATTCAACTTCCCTTTTTTTAAGTCGACCACCAGGGCCACGGGTCTGGGTAGGCCACCAGTGACATCCCTACTGCAGCAGAGGGCCCAGACACCTGAGTCCCCATACCCTGGGGTGTGTCATAACTTTATGGCATCACGAACAGGATCCCGTGCCCAGTGCTACCGGGAACTGTGTACCGTGTTTGAACTGTGTTTTGTGACTGTTAAGTTAGGCCACCATAACTTGCCATGGAGCGGGAAGAAAGGGGGCGTGACGGCTTGCAGAGCGCGAAACCAAACCCCCCCCCCCCCCGCTCTGCCAGACACCTCCGAAGTGCAGCAGCCTAATCCAGAAACTCCCGAACTGTTTAACTGTTTAAATACTGGCCGTGATTTACTAGGGGGGGCCCTGAAAATGGCCACTACGTCCAGCGATGGTGAAGGCACCTTCAAAGACCCCGTGAATCACCCCCAAGCGACCATGGCTGCCACTAGTAGAGCCGCCGACTCACCGGGCCAGTGGCCCCGATCATGCAGATATCACAACCGTATGTCCCGGGTGCTAAGTGGTTGCCCCAGTATGATGGTCTCCTTGATACTTTGTCCTCTTTCAAAAGAAAAATCTGCAGCGTTCTGGACATGTACGCCTGACTGGTCAGCAGCGCGCAGCTATTGTGCTGGGACAGTTAACCGGTGCAGCAGAAAGAGAGGCTGAATCCTGTCCACTGCTGAACGGGGATCAGTAGCTGTAATCTTTGAAAAATTAAAGTTGCTTCTGAGGATTGTAATGAGGCTGACATAAGAATGCGCTTCTACCAGCTGTTATCAAAAGCCAGAGGATGACATCTGGACATATGCATGGCGCTTACAGGAGGCGCTGTGAGCCTTAAAGCAAGTCAACCTGCTAGTGTCCGTGACGAGAATAGACTATTGACTGAGCAGTTTACGCGGGGGCTCCGATCACCAAGGATTACAAAACTCTGCGCTGGTGGTCCTTAAATCACCCGGATGCCGACATTAACACTTTAAAAAACATGGCCATAAAAGGTTACAGCCAGTGGAGACTCCTGAAGCTGCCATCCAGCAGTGGTGCAGTGGCAAGGCTCCGGTTGCAACAACACCAGTACCTGTGCCTGCAGCTGAAAGCCATGTTTAGTCTAATAACTGTGACAGAATTGACTCTTTGTATGCCGAGGTGCACCAGCTTGGTAGGAACCTAGCCACTGTCATGGAAGCTCTACAGCTTCAGCAGCCCCAAAGCCAAAACCACTGCCTAACTACCAACCTCTAATCCATCTTGCCAACAGCCCAGAGGATGTCCAGTGGATGAGAGGGAAGAAGACCACGTCGCCTAGAGGGAGGACCACCGACCGTTACAGCTCACGTGAGAACCCATCTGCTGACGCTGCAGTAAGGACGGCCACATCACAAGATGCTGTGCTTTAAACGAGCAGACCCTGGGGGCTGAATCCCAGGAGTAACTCAACAGGGCCAAGCCAACTGGTATGATACCTACATCGGACAATGACCATTCCTGTCTATCATACTAGATAAAGCTTAAAGAACACTGCACACTCCAAAGTCTTTTCAAGGTGAAGATATGTGTTTATTTTTAGTGCATAAAGACAGTTTTGCGATAAGGCTGAGTTTCGACCACATCCCGTGATCTTTATCAAAGTATCGCTGTCTTTTTTAGAGTCTGCACCTAGGGGAACCACAGGTCCTGTACTGGCTAGTAAGGGATTTTGTTATCCTCTGGTAGTGGTTTCTTAGTATTGCATATACTATGTATGCTTCAGTGGGGAGGTCTTATTCAGGTCTGTGCCTCCAGGAATTTCCCCTTTTCAGGGTTAGCCCTATAGGTGGGTTATGTCCCTCCCGCTCCGGGCTCTGCCAGCGCTTCCTGGATTCCCAGCAAGGTTCGAGGTTTACCCTGACTACAACCTACCATTCCTGTTGTACACCGATGCCAGTAACGTGGGGCTAGGAGCTGTACTCTCCCAGAAGCAAGAAGGCAAAGAACGAGTGATTGCTTATGCTAGCAGTAAGTGTCGCCCTACAGACAGGAACCCTGACAACTACAGTTTGTTCAAGTTGGAGTTCCTAGCCTTGGTCTGGGCCATCACAGAAAGATTTAAGCATTATCTGGCATCGAACAAGTTTACTGCCTTTATGGATAATATTCCCTTGACTCACCTAGAAACTGCGAAGTTGGGAGCCATGGAACAGAGATAGATGGTGAGATTATTCAATTACCAGTTTACAATCAAGTACCAGGCTGGGCACAACAATGGCAATGCAGATGCCTTATCCAGGATGCCTCACCTTGCAGATATGAGAGTAGATGAGGATGAGCTGGAAGAGATAGAGCTACCCGCCTTCAAACAGTTGAGAGTATTCCAGTGTTAACAAATCTGTACTGAAGTTCCTGAGAGAGTAGTGAACCCGTTACCACACTTTGGTTGGAAGGAATCTCAAGACAGTAACCCGGCTATCAGCTTAGTCAAAGAACTAATAACACAGGAGTCACAAAGTTACGCTCAAATCCTCCGCCAGAAGCTAAACACCTGTGGAACGAAAAAGGCAAACTGTTAATTTACCAGGAGAAGCTCTGCCGAAGGTACATTAATCTAAGAACCCACAAAATGGTCTGGCAGATCATAGTACCCAGAACAGAAGTCCAAATGGTACTGAATCCCTACTACAACCAAACTGGACACTTTGGGTGGAAAAAGTTGGAAATGGTGCTCAACGACAGATTCTATTGGGTTGGCATACAAGAATCCATAGAAAGGTGGTGTAAAGACTTTGGACCATGTAACCTACGCAGAAAAGATCAGCAGAGTCAAAGAGCACCACTCCAATCCATCGTAAGAACTCAACCACTCCAAATTGTAGCCTTGGACCATGTGAAATTGAGTCCAAGCAGGACAGGCTACACCTATGCTTTGACAATGGTGGACCACTACTCCCAATTCCTGATGGTCGCACCTGTAAAGGACCTAACAGTCGTAACAGCCGCAAAAACCTTCCAGAATGTCTTCTGGAGACCACTAGGCTATCCAGAACAAGTGTTAATGGATAGAGGTTCAGCATTTGAAATCTTTCAAGAGTTTTGTCATCTTTATGGTTGTAAGAAAATAAGACTGACACCATATCATCTCCAATCCAATGGGTTATGTGAAAGGATTAACAACATTGTGATTGACATGCTCAAGATACTACCTCTTGAAGAAAGAAACCAGAAAAACTACTGATCTGGTAGATATGTATAATCACATTCCAGTGATCTCTACAAACTGTACACCCGCCTACCTTATGAGAGCCCGTACAGGAAGACTACTGTATACCTGGCACTAGGACATGTCGAACCCAAAGTAACTACTTCCAATTCGGACTGGAACACCAACTGTCTAGATCAGTATAGACCAATATAGACCAGTCCATGCTTGTGTTGAAGAAAATCTAGAGAAGTCCAGAAAAAGACAAGAGACCAACTTCAACAAAAGTGCATCAGGAAAAGAAGAAGACACAAACTTGATGACCAATGGGAAAGAGAACCTTACACCGTTTTGAAGTCCAACTTTGACAACACCAAGGCTTTCCTCATCAGCAAAAATGGAGGAAAAATAACCCAAACGGTTTCCCAGGATCATTTAAAGCAGAGGTCCTCAACTCCAGGCCTCAAGGGCCGCCAACAGTGCAGGTTTTCAGGATTTCCTTAGTATTGCACAGGTGTTAATGTGATCATCTGCACAGGTGATGATTCCAACTCTTGTGCAATAACAAGGAAATCCTAAAAACCTGCACTGTTGGCGGCCCTTAAGGCCTGGAGTTGGGGATCTGTGATTTAAAGAAATGTCCAGAAGAATGAAAAACCTCAGACTTCCAAGATTCTCAAGAAGAGGAAACAGAGTCATTCGGAACCCCAACTTCATACCCGAAGCCTAAAGAAAAAGTTATATCCACTATACTTGGAGACTTTCCTGAAGATTGGCCCCAACATGAAGGAGCAATCATCGTACCAGTCATCAACTTCAATCAACCACAAGAAGTTCAAAGGAATCAGGAAGAAACACACCCATTGCCAGAGAATCAGAGGATTCTGCAGTCGGTACATCTGATAGTCCTGTAGTGAGACTAAGGTCACGCAGACGCTTACCTGATACACCCACTTCACCTTCTCCAGACATCACACCTGAGATAGCCACACCCGCAGTGCATAGATCCAGTCATAGCACACGTGGGCAAGCCCCATCCAGGTATGGAGATTGGGCACAATAATGTAATATAGAACCAAAGAAATTAATATGTAAATAGCAACTCTTGTAAAAATGTAAATAAAAGTGTACAAAAAGGCCAAAACAGGTCACACCAGGTACACAACACCAAAGAGGGGTGAGTGGAGTTGGTGTAAGGAGCTGTCTACGGAGAGCAAAATGTTGGCCAATAGGTGACCCCAGGGCCAGGAGGCCTACAGCGCTAATGACTGGAAGAGATCCCTGTGGTACCTAGGACTCCTACGCTGAAGCACCCGTAGTAAATGTTGTTGTGTATTTTAAACTTAAGCCTACAGAGACTTTGCTTGTAAGGACTTATTGAACTTTGTTGACCTTTTGAAAAACTTTATCCATTTTCACCCGGAGCTTACAGAGACTACTGTAAAGACTCTTCAAAAGAACTTATTTTCCCTTATTTCCAATTTAAAAGGACCATTGTCACAGGACTGGTGTGACAATTAACTTCTTTTCCCAGCCTGCAGTGCATGAACTAACACCGTATAGACTGTACCTGTTTTGCCAATTTTCAGTGGTTTTTGTAAATTTTTAATTTTGAGACTTTGTAAATATGTTACCTGTCATTGTTAGATGAATGTTAATGTAAAATGTTTCAGTCCAGGAGTACTGACCTTACCTAGGGGTGAATGTGGCGCCCTGCTAACACAGATAACCACAGACTCACCTAAAGCATGGATGGGTTTCCACAGCGGGTACACAGACACAAACAACACCTTCCACCCCGACACAGTAGGAGAAGCTCAACTGTCTGCTTTTAGGCTAGATTCCCTATAAACACTGGTGCTCTGGGGCGGAGTTAGTTAGAGTGTGCAGATGCTACAAGAGCTGTGAAGACATTCTGGTGATCGGTGCTGCGTTAGGCCCAAGCCAGTTACTACGAACAGCCTCTCCAGCAGTTCCTGGAAAGCCCAAGAGTGGGGGCGGAAGGCAAGGAGAAGAGAAAGGACAGAGGGGACTGAGGAGCCAGCAATAGGTTCACCCACTGAGTAACACACCAGACACCGTAGTCCCGTCTACTCTTTTCTCCCCGGGCACTGCACAGTCACACAGCAGGGAGCCAGGCAACGCAGAGAGAGATACAGCGGTAGTCAAGAAAGGGTGTCCCGACAACACCACAGGTGGAGAAAGAGAGCAGAGAGGCCAGCCAAGTTCTATACAGGCGGGGGATTTAAACTCAAGGGGAAAACGATAAGGAGTCCTTATATCCCCTCACTGTGGAGACCCAGAAGTGCACACTGAACACCCGGCAGTGCTCTGGACGTTTACCTGCAACAACTTCAGTAAAAGGTAAAAGAAAGACCAGCGGTGTGTGTGTCAGTTCCTTCCCGCACCTCCTGCCATCCTCAGAAACTGCCCGTTATCCAAAACCCCAGTCGAATCCCTGCTCCATCCCTCACCAGCACCTCCATCACCAATGGTGCATTACTGCCCCGGAGGGCTAGCTCTACCTGCAGGGAGCTGTACTACTTTGGCGGCCATACCACCACCCTCCGGAGATCTGAGGCGGCACTGGTACTCAATCACCAGAAGCTGCGGGTGGCGTCACGACAAACTTTATAAACTTTTATTTCTCCCATTCAACTTCCCCTTTATTTTAGTCGAGCACCAGGGCCACGGGTCTGGGCAGGCCACCAGTGGCATCCCTACCGCAGCAGAGGGCCCAGACACCTGAGTCCCCATACCCTGGGGTGTGTCACTAGGACATATCATGTGAGGTCTCACAGGACCCAAATGGTGTGTGTCTGCTACTTTTAGTGGTATATTCACAAATGAGGGTGTTTAGCTTCTCTCTGAATTCAATTCTCCAGTCTGGATCAATGGTAGTAAATGGCACATACGATGACATGAGCAGTTGCCACTTATTACTACCATGAATGGAATCCTTGTTTTTAAGCTCAACATTCTGATGTTGCATCTCCCTTTTCTCCAGTTTCCAATTTTCCTCCAGGCGGTATAGGCCATCCAGTAAGAGGATATCAGCGGCATCCTTTGCTATGTTACGTCGTCTTGGACGGGGTTGTCGGGCTTAAGATGACATAGGGACATTGACTCTAGATGTTATGTTGGCTTGAGGTCTTGATGCGTGAGGGTCAAGATGGGTATCATCTACCTGCGACATTTGTAGTGGTGTTGCCATGTCACTTGGCTCTTCCCCACCACTCCTCAAGTGATCCTGAGGTGGTGCAGGTGTAAAACAGAATGTCTTAAAAAAATAGATACATGCCATGAGTACACATTTATATTACATAGATCAAAAACAACTCCTGCAAAGCTCAATCAGTTAGGGACACTTACATATGCCCCTCAATGGTCTTTTGTAAGAACATAGCTGATCATAATGTTTGTAGACCTTTGGGGGTTGGCAGCAGCACCACTTTGGTATTTCTCATGATCTTTGTAATCCCTTTGTAATTCCTGACGAAACGATCATGAATGGACCTCCATCGCACATGGACTGTCCTATCTGAATGGGGGATCATAACACAAATGTTATTAGGTACAAGAAAATTATATGGCACTGCTAATCTTAAAACCAGAGGATACATAACGAAACATGATGTGACCTGTAAGAACACATTACCGATTTCCTGCTGTCTTTCCAAAGAGAGGAATTTATAGTTGGAGATGAGATGTAGTATGATCGTAGCCCATATCTTTCAGTTTTTAACTACCGTATATACTCGTGTATAAGCCGACCCGTGTATAAGCCGACCCCCCTACTTTTGCCCCAAAAATCTGGAAAAACCTATTGACTCGTGTATAAGCTGAGGGTGGACCCCAGCACAGGTATAAAGCCCAGCAGTGTGGTATACAGGCCCCCCCAGTGGTATACAGGCCTCCCCAGGGTAGTATACAGCAGCCCAGTGGTATTATACAGCAGCCCCAGTGGTAGTATATAGCATCCCCAGCAGCACCAGTGGTAGTATACAGCAGCCCCAGTGGTAGTATATAGCATCCCCAGCAGCCCCAGTGGTAGTATACAGCAGTCCCAGTGGTAGTATACAGCAGCCCCAGTGGTAGTAAACAGCACCAGAAAATGTTGCAGAACTTGTTTTTTAGCGCTACTAGCAAAAACGCATTGCGTTAAACGCATAGCACTTTTGCAATGCGTTTTTTTGCATTGGAGTCTATGGGTGCGTTAACGCATGCGTTTTTACACATGTCAAAAATGGATCCAGTTAGCGGATGCATGACGCAAGTGTGACCCTGGCCTAATAGATAGAACAGACCACACACTGTAAAATGGACCCTATTTATTGGTATCTGCAATCTGAGGATACAGATTCCGGTGAAAAAATATACCAGGTGGGGAGAAAGCTGCATAGTGCCTCCGTTTCCAGCTCTATGGATTTTCTAGACTGTGCAGTCCTATGGTCTGCAGTAAAAAATAAACAAATGGTATCATATGTATGCAATATACTTTCAGATATATACCATCCATTGTCTCTCAACTTTATATAGAAGAAATTCATAATATATCTATATTTTTAATTTAATAAATATATGTGATATTATACTTTATTCTGTTGTGATTTATGTTTTTCCTTTTATTTATAATGGTATTGTTTGAGTAGGCTATGTTGATTTCTCCAACAGATTCTTCCTAGTTTCCCAAGTGCCATGCAGTATACATGAGTTGGCAGAGCATGTCTCCATTTGGAGAAATACAGGATAGACCTCAAGAGATCCAAGCCATCATCAAGCATCACATTATCGGCTGTGGTAGTTAATGTCTATGAGTAAGATGTTCTCTGGTGACTGTCTCTGATAAATGAAAGATTATCTCTGACTAGGGTGTGCGCTAAGCTAAAAAGATTTCTATTGAAGTGTAAGTTTCTGTGCAGTGTCAAAGACTATTTACAGTGCATCCAGAAAATAAGTAGTGTAGTATTAGCTTTCTATCAGAAGACATTTAATTTAAAGCACACCAATGAATATAATTAATTTGTGACAAAAATGTCTGAAAGCTTGATGGCTAGAAACAGTATCAGGGGCAGGCTGGCCCTGGGGGTAGGGGTATATGCTCCCAATGCCGTTCCAACAGAAACTGTGCTGCCAGTTTGTAAATCAGCTGAGCCAGAATTGCACCTATAATTGTGCATGTGTAGGCTTGGCTGCTTGGCTACTTCACAGTTAGCAGACATGGCCATGACTATGCGTGTTAAAGGAACATCAGACAACATGCCTTTCACTGTCACTTTTACCTGGAGGAATTTCAATGAAAAATGCTAAAATGTAGACAAGAAGGAAGGTAATCCCCCAATTTGTATGCACTGTGTGCAGAATTATTAGCCAAATGAGTATTTGATCACATGATACTTTTTATACATGTTCTCCTACTCCAAGCTGTATAGGTTTGAGAGCCAACTACCAATTAAGTAAATCAGGTGATGTGCATCTCTTAATGAGGAGGGGTGTGGTCTAATGACCAAGGTTAATATAGAGGTCAGAAGAGAGATTTGACGGGCTCTGAAAAGTCCAAAATTGTGAGATGTCTTGCAAAGGGAAAGCAGCAGTCTTTAAACCTAACTTTTAAGTGTGATCACTGAACAATCAAGCGTTTCATGGAAATAGCCAACAGGGTCGCAAGAAGGGTTTGGGCAAAAAAGGCACAAAACAACTGCCCATGAATTGAGGAAAATCAAGCGAGAAGCTCCCAAGATGCCATTTGCCACCAGTTATTGCAATATTTCAGAGCTGCAACGTTACTGGAGTATCAAAAAGCACAAGGTGTGCGATACTCAGGGACATGGCCAAGTAAGAAAGGCTGAAAAACGACCACCTTTGAACAAGAAACATAAGATAAAACGTCAAGACTGGGCCAAGAAACATCTTAAGACTGATTTTTCAAAGGTTTTATGGATTGATGAAATGAGAGTGACTCTTGATGGGCCAGAGGTGGGATGGATCAGTAAAGGGCAGATAGCTCCATCTGACTCAGATGCCAGCAAGTGGAGGTGGGGTATTGGTATGGGCTGGCATCATCAAAGATGAACTTGTGGACCTTTTCGGGTTGAGGATGGAGTGAAGCTCAACTCCCGACCTACTGCCAGTTTCTGGAAGACAACTTCTTCAAGCAGTGGTACAGGAAGAAGTCGTATCGTTCAAGAAAAACATGATTTTCATGACGGACAATACTCCATCACATGCATCCAACTACTCCACAGGTGGCTGCCCAGTAAAGGTATAAATGAAGAAAAAATAATGACATAGTCCCCTTGTTCACCTGATCTGAACCCCATAGAAACCTGTGGTCCCTCCTAAAATGTGAGATCTACAGTGAGGGAAAACAGTACACCTCTCGGAACAGTGTCTGGGAGGCTGTGGTGGCTCTGACGCAATGTTGATTGTAAACAGTTCAAGCAACTGACAATCTATGGATGGAAGGACTGTTGAGTGTCATCATAAAGAAAGGTGGCTATATTGGTCACTAATTTCTGGGGTTTTGTTTTTGCATGTCAGAAATGTTTTTTTCTAAATTTTGTGCAATTATATTTAGTTTACCTGGTGAAAATAAACAGTAGATGGGAATATATTTGTTTTTTATTAAGTTGTCTAATAATTCTGCACAGTAACAGTTACCTGCCCCAACAGATATACTCCTAAGATTTGCCAAATCTAACAAAAACCCCCTTCAACTTATTAAGCTTTGATATTTGAGTCTTTTGGGTTGATTGAGAACATAGGCCTTGTTCACACATATCAGCCTTTTTTGGGCTTCTCTGCGTTTTTGTAGCTGTTAAAAAAAACGCAGAAGAGTTAACGCAGGGTGCAATTGAGAGTAGCTGCGTTTTTTCACTACACTTGCGTTTTTTTCCCCCAGTCCAAAAAACGCTGCATGCAGCATTTTTTGGGTGCTGTTAAAAAATGCAGGGTTGTTTCCAAAAACGCATGCGTTTTTTAAACATGGGGCCCTATGGAAAACGCATGCGTTAACGCATGGCACATATAGGCACCTGCGTTAACGCATGCGTTTCCGCCTATGCGTTTTTAATGAAAAAATGTCAAAAACCAAAAACTTCAGAAAAACGTTCAGACCACAGGGGACACTTTTTGGCACACTTAGAAAAACGCATTTGGTTTTTTAAGTGCTAAAAAAATGCAAATTGTGTGTGAACAAGGCCATAGTTGTTGATCAATAATAAAAATAATCCTCTACAATACAACTTGCATAATAATTCTGCACACAGTGTATGGTCTTGTCCACACACCTGTCGCTGTCAGTATTTAGCTTTTCTGCGCTAAATACTTAGGTTCTGACAGAGAAACGCAGGTGCGTGTGTGCGGCCGCTTCTGCAGACGATGTCCCTGGTTACCCGATGTGTATCGTGGTAACCAGTTCATACAGCAGCCTGCATAGTGTGCGCTTATCCCGAGTGCTAGCAGTTTCCCTGTGAGCTCACAATAAGCGGTGACTAGGCAGGCTGCTGTATGAACTGGCTACCACGATACACATCGGTTAACCAGGGACAGTGTCTGCAGAAAGCGGCCGCACACACGCACCTGCGTTTCTCTGTCAGAACCTAAGTATTAGCGCAGAAGCGCTAAATACTGACAGCACAGGTGTGTGGACAAGGCCTAAGAAGAAAATCAACAGTCACTGCCTTATATTTCTGATGTATTCATTTACATCCAGACACTGAGTCGTGATGACAATAGAGCTGTGGAGGTTCTCTCTATACTATTATGTATCCTCTTGATTTTTTAATTAGCATGGTCAGACTGAGACTAACACATCCTATGGTACTAACAACTTATCCTCACTAATCACAGGTCTTTTACGTGGAACTGCATATTTCTGAAAAGTTGGAATAAACTAAATCCTTTGTGCATCAATCTAGTTATCTCTAGTGAAATTGATTCACAATCATCTATAATTCCTTATGGACAAAATAATATGACTTGACTGTGGTGCTTTAAAAGGTTGTCCAAGTTTAAAATGAAATTCTGCAGTTACTCTACTCACTTTTTCCAGCTCCTACTGGCCCCCTTCACACCACAGATTTTTCACTGATCAGGTTCGATCAGGTTTCTGTATCAAAACCAGGAGTGTCTCCAAAACTCAGAACAGGTGTCAATCTTTCAATGATAGTTTTTCTCTGCAAGTTTCTTTCCTGGTTCCTCTCCTGGTTTTGACACACAAACCTGATCGAACCTGATCAGGAAAAAAACGTGGTGTGAAGGGGGCCACTGTCAAGATTCTCCAGGGCCAGTAACAAGATCGATTAGTCTTGTGAGTGCAAGTATGCAATTTGCATAAATTTGTCCATCTTCCACTCAAATGTGCATGGCTTCTCTCACTGCAAGTAAATTGAGCGAAAATCAAGCATGTCTGGTTGTACCGCAGGTGTACAAATCACATACTGAGAATCCTGACAGTGTGCTGTGTGCACACTGTAAAAATGTAAAAGTCTGTAATTGCATACAGTGACTGCATACTTTAATTCCAAACCTGGACAGTCACTTTACTCTTACATTTCAGAGGAAATAAAAAAGGTAAACCATAATTTGGTCATTCATGTCTTTTTGCATCTTACAATTCTGAAGTATCTGTAAATGTTAAAAAATAACTTTTGTATCTTTTACTTACCGGTAATCATCTAACTTCACAGAGCTATACAGGTAGATATATAGTGATTAGTATGTTGTTAAGTAACAAGAAAGGTTACAATGAAGTTGTGAGATCGACAACATTTCCTGTTATAAGGATAAACACATCTACTCAAGCCATATTTATTTTGACTAAATATATCATTGCTTAAATGTCACACAGCATTCTCCTATTTTTCAAAACACCTTACTTTTCATTCCAGCATTTTGTGGTGGTTTAAAAGCATTTTTTAAATATCTAAAACTCATACATCTTTAAAGGCCTTCTGTTCTGTACATCTGTTTGAAAAGAGAGCATATGTTTTAGTTTCTATATTTTTTGTAGAATATTTTTTTCAGAAAATAGCATAAGGCATAAGGATGTCGCTTTAGGATCCTAATATTATTCATATTTCATTTCTTATTTGCTGATTCCGTTTCTCATTTTACCTGAAGGCTTTTAAAAGAGCAACAAATAAAGAAAAGGCCAATTTTAATATCAACTGTGCAAACACTTTTTTCTTATCAGTTTATAATAAAAAAAATCTTCAAATACACGAAGTACTTCTCAAATCAGCCCAAAGATAACATTTGTGAAGTGTTATAGTCTCTGCCTGTTAAAGGAGTAATCACTTTGCATATTCTACTACTCTTGGTAGAACACCTCTATTGAAAGAAGATAGTTTGTACCAATATAAGTGACACTGATCAAAGCACGATACTATATCGACAATACTTTATCATCAATATCACTGTGTTACAAAAATTAGACATTTTCTTTAATGAAGACTTTATTGATTATTAAAATTTATTATAACACAACATTTATATTAAAAATTCAAGATTCGTTCTTGTTGGAAACTTAGGTAAATGTAAAACAAATAATTAAAAAGATGGAAAAATGACCGCGGATCGTGGTCTGCGCATGCGCAATAGTTTACAAAACTAATACAATTTAATGATATTATTGGAAAATTCAAGAAATAATAATGACTGCACTCTATTAATGTCACACAAAAAATAATAAAAAATAAAAATTATTTACACAACATTTAGTAATATTACTTTATAGAAATATTTTTCTTCAAGGTGTCTCACTAGTTTAACTTGATCTACAGTGTCTGCTGCACAAGCATAACATGTATTAGCACAATGATCCATAAATATTGGTTTCTTCCACACATTCCTCACACTGTAGATCAATTTTCTTGTAATTTTTCCTTGAACAGTAGCTGCATTTTCTTTTTGACCAAGCAGGAATATTTTGTGCTGGTGGTAGTTCAGTGTTACACAGTTTCATTATCGTACTTTTCAATCTCCTTGAAAGCATAGGAATTGCAAGTCTTTCTTTAGTTTGAGTTTTCACTAACTCAAAAGCTACATCCTTCAGGAAGACTCGTTATGTGTTCCTACTATTTTCCTTTCATGATGGACTAGCACTAATCAGAAGAATCAATGCATTTAAACCACTCTAATCTAAGGGCGGCTTCACACTGCGGTCAGGTCCGGTCCGGGGCTGTCAGGTTCATCCCTGAACACAGAACCGGAGGGCCCCATAGACTCGAATGTTAGGGAGCGCCGGATTGCCCCGGATCCTCCCGGACAGATGGAAACCGGATGGCGGATAGCTGCCATCCAGCTCCATCCGGCCCCATAGGATACTATGGGGCCAAAATCCGGTCCGGGGCTGTCCTGTTTACACTGGACAGCCCCGGACCGGACCTGACGGCAGTGTGAAGCCGCCCTACCATCCCATGAAATGCTCTCATTGTGAAGGCCTGGTCTTTTCTGCTGTGTGAAAAGCTGGTCTAATGTGTCTACGCCTCCTTTTTTCATATTGTAAAATTCATTAAGTTCTGTCTTTTTTGTTTCTTTATCAATGACTACAGATTTGTGCATCATGGATAGGAGTACTCCACGTTTGTTCTTTATCGGGATGAATTAAATTAAGATCTGTGGACCATAAAATGCGTGTTGGCAAGATGGTATTTATTTGCTTTTAGAAGATACAAAGGATTTTGGTATCTCTTGCTTATTTGTCTTTAGGGAATTCACAATTGTCAGACTATAATCTGACAAGTGGAATAGTAGTGAATAGGGATGGGCGAATCTACTCGCTAGGACTCGTTACTCTGCGAGTAGTAAGGGACTTGCAGGACTCGGTACTCTGCGAGTTTCCCAACGTTTACTCTCACAGTATGCAAATCAATGGCAAACCTAGTTTTGTCAAAGACTCCTGACAAAACTAGGATTGCCATTGACTTGCATTGGACTCGCTACTGTGCCAGTGATAGCAGGGAAACTCGCAGAGTAAGAGCTCTGCCTATTTGTACCTGGCCGGACACAAGAATATATGGGAGCCCTTTTTTTTATTATTTCATGAAATAATAAAAAAAAAATGCGTGGGGCTCCGCGCAATTTCTATGTCTAGCCAGGTACAGCTAAGCAGCTGGGGGCTGGAATCCGCAGCGCAGGGAGGCCCAAGCTTTCTGGGCACCCCCCGCTGCAAATTGCAGCCCGCAGCCGCCCCAGAAGATGGTGCATTCATTGAAGCGCCATCCTCTGGCGCTGAACCCCGCTCTTCCAGCGGCCCTGGTGGCGGTGGCACGCTGGGTAATAAAGGGGTTAATACCAGCTTTGTTATACAAGCTGGTATTAAGCCCGGGATTCTTAATGTCAGGCCAGGTTTGACCCGGCCACTAAGAATCTCCAATAAAGGGTTAAAAAAAACACCACACAGAGAAATTTTTTTATTAGAAATAAAAAAAAAAAGCCATTAGGGACTCCATCTTTAATTAAAAAAAATCCTCTTCCATCCGACATAGTCCAAAACGCGATATCCTCTCTGCTACATCCCCTGTGCATAGATATAGATGTCTATGCACAGTGAATGAGCAGACTGAGAACAATCTCAGCTCTGTTACATCAGGCAGCAGGCGGGCTCTAGGACCCTGGAGCTGAACAGAGCAGACAGCTCTTACTCTGCGAGTTTCCCTGCTATCACTGGCACAGTAGCGAGTCCAATGCAAGTTGATTTGCATTGGGCTGGTTACTGTGGAGTAAACGCTGGGAAACTCGCAGAGTAACGAGTCCTAGCAGATAGAGCCTGAAGCTTCCGAGACACATCTGCAATTTGTAAATCGCACATTACTCACTATTACTCGCTTCCCCATTCATTAACATTGGACTCGCTAGACTCGCAACGAGTAGCGAGTCCCGGGCTCGGACTCGCTAGAGTCAAGCGATTCCGAGTAATTTAGGACTCGCCCATCACTAGTAGTGAACCAATTATCACATTTCTGTTGGTACCAGGAATTGGCCCAGTAGGAATTCTTATGTAGTATGCAGGTACACTTATATTAGCTGGTTTTTCAACAAGACCATGCATAGATGAGCATTTACCATACAATATGACCTGGCATCGCAAAGAATCATAATTTTATACCGTATTGGTTAGGCTTGTTGCTAATACAGTCATATGAAAAAGTTTGGGCACCCCTCTTAATCTTACTCATCTTTTTTTGTTTAAAATTGGGTTTTTGCAACAGCTATTTCAGTGTGATATATGTAATAACTGATGGACACAGTAATATTTCAGGATTGAAATTAAGTTTATTGTACTAACCAAAAATGTGAAATATGCATTGTTTCAAAATTTGACAGGTGCAAAAGTATGGGCACCTCAACAGAAAAGTGACATTAATATTTAGTAGATCCACCTTTTGCAAAAATAACAGCCTCTAGTCACTTCCTGTAGCTGTTAATGAGTTCCTGGATCCTGGATGAAGATATTTTTGACCATTCCTCTTTACAAAACAATTCCAGTTCAGTTAAGTTTGATGGTCACCGAGCATCGACAGCCCGCTTCAAAACATCCCACAGATGTTCAAAGATATTCAGGTCTGGGGACTGGGATGGCCATTCCAGAACATTGTAATTGTTCCTCTGCATGAATGCCTGAGTAGATTTGGAGCGGAGTTTTGGATCATTGTCTTGCTGAAAGATCCATCCCCGGCGTAACTTCAACTTTGACACTGATTCTTGAACATTATTCTCAAGAATCTGCTGATACTGAGTGGAATCCATGCGACCCTCAACTTTAACAAGATTCCCGGGGCCGTCATTGGCCACACAGCCTCAAAGCATGATGGACCCTCCCCCAAATTTGACAGTGGGTAGTAAGTGTTTTTCTTGGAATGCTGTGTTTTTGAGGCGCCATGTATGACGCATTGTTGTATGACTAAACAACTCAATCTTTGTTTCATCAGTCCACAGGACCTTCTTCCAAAATGAAACTGGCTTGTCCAAATGTGCTTTTGCATACCTCGGGAGACTCTGTTTGTGGCGTGCATGCAGAAACGGCTTCTTTCACATCACTCTCCCATACAGCTTCTCTTTGTGCAGTGTGCGGTGAATTGTTGACCGATGCACAGTGACACCATCTGCAGCAAGATGATGCTGCAGGTCTTTGGAGGTGGTCTGTGGATTGTTCTTAACTGTTCTCACCATTCTTCCTCTCTGCCTTTCTGATATTTTTGTTGGCCTGCCACTTCTGGCCTTTACAAGAACTGTCCCTGTGGTCTTCCATTTCCTTACTATGTTCCTCACAGTGGAAATTGACAGGTTAAATCTCTGAGACAACTTTTTGTATCCTTTCCCCCTGAACAATTATGTTGAACAACCCATTTTTTTAAGAACATTTGGAGCTGTTTTGAGGAGCCCATGATGCCACTCCTCAGAGAAGACCAATTTAGTGCTTCAGTAAGTCAGTAAAAAGTAGTTAGGAGTATTCAAATCATGAAAATCATAAGGGTGCCCATACTTTTGCATCTCTCAAATTTTGAAATAATGCATATTTCACATTTTTGGTTAGTGCAATAAACCTCATTTCAATCCTGAAATATTATTGTGTCCATCAGTTATTACATATATCACACTGAAATAACTGTTGCAAAAACCCAATTTTAAACCCCAAAAAAAGAGTAAGATTAAGAGGGGTGCCCAAACGTTTTTCATATGACTGTATATACTCTGTAGGGACAGCCGAAAACCAAGTTATTGTTCATCTGTCAGACAGTAAAGACTTGGTGTGAAATAACCCAGTAAAATCTTCATCTGTAAAATAATGTTTGTTGTGATTTAAAGTTATTGCAATTTAAGTGGAACTACAGAAGGTATACATTCAATTTATTTGAAATTTCTGTCAATGAGACACAGAACATCATAACAACAAAAAGGAATGGACTCGTTGATCATCATTTACTCCAGGCCAAATAACATAAGGTATTGGCTGCTTGTTCCCTGAAATAATAAAAAAATATAAACCAAGCAGGTCCAAGAGTGCAGTGAGCCATGACTAAATTTTGTAGGGTGAAAAGGGGTTAAATAGATTAGGTGAGGTGTAAGTTAATTAAGTTGAAAAGTTCAAGGGGAGGAAAAAGGAGGGCGGTTGGTAAATTTGCAGGGTTATATATAGTTGGGAAGAAGCGGTGGCTTGCTTAGTGGCAAATAGGTACCACAGTGACTGAGTCCATACTTACCTATCTCCTGCAGAAACCCGATCATAATGACATCAGTTGACAAAATCAAGGAGTAGCTGAGGTCTGAGCAATGGCATTGATGAATTCTGGGTAAAGTTGCAGCTGCAGGAGCTTCTGGGAGACCAGATGCTGTTAGTGAAGCTGTAACGTCTGTGACATGGCGCATGTGCTTGGCCAGACCATCAGATTCAATGCAGCTTCTCAACTTAGTCGGTGCTGCAAGAGTACCTGCAGAAATCTGATCATGATGGCAGTGGTTGAGGATATCAAGGATAGAAGGATAGTGCTAAGAGATATGGTAAAAGCAGTGGTTTACATTTGTTTTGAAGGTTCTCTCATAATCCATTTAAAAAAGGAGGTAAAGGACAACATTTGGAATGATGAATATGTGGAAATATATTTCCTACTTGCCTGGGAAAAATGTTACCTTGATAAGGGAAGAATGATGTGAGTATACAGGAGGAGAAAAAGCATAGGTGGTTACTTATTCCTCAGACCTTTGTCAATTGGTTAAATGCTTTCCCTGTTTCATATTTTTCCAAATGTTATAAGAAAAAAAGAGGGAAGCTAATTGAACTTATTTAGGGCAGGCTTAGTTGACTTACGGTATGTTGTCATGTGGCCTATATGCCCTATTTGGTCTCACGGGCCTTCATTTTCTTTTACATCAAAACACAAATCAGAAATTGAAATCTTTATATTTCTTAGAAAAAAACAATGTAAACATTGATGGCAGCAACAAATCTCAAAAGAGTTGAGACAGAACTGTATCTACCTTTATGTAGCATCACCTACTTTTGTCAGAAAAGATAGTAAATGACCCACCCCAGGGCCATTGGGTACTCGGTTCCGGGCGTTAATTTCACAGGGGATGTCACGGGTACCTGTGCCCGGTCCCGTAGCCCTGGTGGTCGCTCAAAAAGGGGTTAAAATAAAATAACATGAGTTTGTGAGCCACCTACAATTCCCAGTAATAGTACCGGCACTGCTTGCAGACCTCCGGGGTGATGGTGATGCAGAAAGATGTCTACGCTCCCGTAGGTGGTGTGGGATCCCAGAGGAAGTTGTGGTGAATAGGGATTCTTACACACAAAAGCAGATCATCAGGCAAGGCGCTGTCACCAGTCTGTGTTGAGGGAACAAGTGTGCAGATCCTCAGGCGCAGGCAAATGAGACACGTCACACAGTCTTAAACTCTGCATGGGTTTTACTAGCAACATCAGACAGCATTCAGTTCTCACAGTTCACGGGTACTGCAGGCCTGGGTAATCGCCAGGGGACTCGGACATCTCACTTGGGACCCTTGGTGGTGTGCCTGCCATTCCTTTCCTTGACCCTCACTGCGTTCTCCCTCACGTACACCCTTCAGCCGGTTCCCACGGATCCTTTCTGGAAGATTCCTTTCCTAGGCCTCCGGACCCAATATGGGACCTTTTAGGGGAGTACGCTGGGTGTCGGCCACGACTCCCCTAAGAAGCTGGTGGCTCTCCGGTTTGGTGGCTCGGGGATAAATGCCTGCACTGCTCTCGGAGGCGGTTCTCCGTTTCTGGACTGGGTCCACAACACCCTAGGATCCCCTTTCTTTCTCAACGGTTTCTCTGCCATTCAACTCCTCGCTCCCCACAGGAGCTCACCTCAGCTTCTTTCTGACTACCTTTTCCTCCCGCTCTCCACTACCCACCTAAGCTCTTCCCACTGGGACCGGTTCCCAAGTAACGGGTTAACCCATTGGTCCCCTGGTCTAAGGTGTGTGAATAGGTGTAATGAGAGTCCCTTATGTGACATCCCATCTCCCCTGGCCACAGGGATACCACACACTCTCTTGTGGATGCAGTACCCCTACGTGGCGTCCCAACCAGTGTGGCGCCACATAAATACATAAATATTTGGGAATTCAGAGCAATTGTTGCAATTTTGAGGAGTGAATGTTGTCCCATTAACTTCATATATGGGATTTTAGTTGCTCAACCATCCTGGGTCTTTTTTGAAGGATATTTAATTTTATTATGCAGCAAATGTTTTCAATTGGTGAAAAGTCTGGACTGCATACAGACCACTTCATCACCGAAACTCTTCTTCTGTGAAGCCATTATTCTATGTTGGATGCAGTTGGAGGTTTAAGCTATTCTTTGCTGAAATTTGCATGGCAACCTGGGAAATAAACATTCCCAAGATGGAAGCATACAGTATATCATTCTAAAACATCTTTATAATGTTCAGTATTGGTAATGCCTTATAAGATGTGTAAACTGCCCATACTACTGGCACTTATATATCCCTGTACTACCAGAGATGCAGGCTTTTAAACTGTGTGCTGATATCAAGTTTGCTGATATCAAGCCTTCTCCTCATGAGTCTGCAAGTTTCCATAATAATTTTAGAAGTTTGAATCATCTGACCACAGAAAAGTTTCCCATTTTGCCTTAGTTAATTTTAAACGCGGTTCGGCCCAGAAAAGAAGGCAACATTTCTGGATTGTGTTGACATATGGCTTCTTCTTTGTATGATAGAGCCTTAAATTGAATGTGTGGATTGTATGATATGGCAAAGTGTGTTCACAGACAATAATTTCTGAAAGAATTTTTG
Organism: Allobates femoralis; assembly: GCA_033576535.1. Lineage (NCBI taxonomy): Eukaryota > Metazoa > Chordata > Amphibia > Anura > Aromobatidae > Allobates > Allobates femoralis. The sequence goes on along the minus strand of JARQOC010000003.1, from coordinate 205,120,989 downwards.
CGCCTATGCAATGAATATAATGCCAATGCAGTTTTTAAAGGGAATGAATTAAAAGAATATAGGTCTAATAAAGTGAAGCCAGTGCCTTACAGACACTGGAATACTGAGTGCAATCATACCTTTACTTCAATGATTACATGTATGATAGCAGTTTATGCATTTTTTTTTAATCAAAATAATGACACCAAGTACTTTATTTATTTTCTTGCAATTTAGCATTTTACTTTTATTATTTTAGGGTATTTGCTCACTTGTTTCTCTTGTTGTTGTTTTTTCTATTATGAGGCTAGTGTGTGAATGTGCTCCACTGCATAGTTACACTTTAGTTCTAGCCCTGGTTTTATGTCATTATGTTTTGTTGCAGTCATGCAATCAGAGGTGTGGCTTGCCTTTGACCTGGACATTATATAATGTGTAGCTCCCCATTGTATGGTGTGCTCTGTTGGGACCCAGGTCCTGCTTGATCCAGTCCTTGTCATTTCATGTCACAGACAGGGTATTAGTACATGTTCTTAGGCAGAGACTGTCCTGGTGGGGTCACCTTTTTGCTGGTGGGACAGCTGACACATTTTTTTGATCAAAATAACGTCACCAAGAACCCTATTTATGTTATTGCACTTTAGCATTTTACTTTGAGTATTTTAGGGTACCGTATATACTCACGTATAAGCCGAGTTTTTCAGCCCAAAATTTGGGCTGAAAAGTCCCCCCTCGGCTTATAAGTGAGTATACAGCAGCAGCCCCAGAGGTATACAGGCCCCCATCAAGTTCCAGGGCCCCCCCCTTGCGCGGCAAACCTGTAAAGTAAAATCATACTTATCACTGTCCTGTCGCGCTGTCCCACCGCTGCCGACTTGACGATCCCGGGCTTCATTCAGCGTCTTCCCGCGGCTTCCTGTAGTCGCGGGCAATGACGTCATTGCCCGCGACCACAGGAAACCGCCGGAAGAAGCTGAATGAAGCCCGGGATCGTCATGTCGGCAGCGGCGGGACAGCGCGACAGGACAGTGATAAGTATGATTTTACTTTACAGGTTTGCCGCGCAAGGGGGGGGTCCTGGATCTTGATGGGGGCCCTGTATACCTCTGGGGCTGCTGCTGTATACACCCCTGGGGCTGCTGCTGTATACACCCCTGGGGCTGGTGCTGTATACACCCCTGGGGCTGCTGCTGTATACACCCCTGGGGCTACTGCTGTATACACCCCTGGGGCTGCTGCTGTATACACCCCTTTGGCTGCTGCTGTATACTACCTAAGGGCTGCTGTATATACCTCTGGGGCTGCTGTATACTACCTCTGGGGCTGCTGTATTCACCACTAGGGCTGCTGTATATACCTCTGGGGCTGCTGTATACTACCACTGGGGCTGCTGTATACACCACTGGGGCTGCTGTATACTACCTAAGGGCTGCTGTATATACCTCTGGGGCTGTATATACCTCCGGGGCTGCTGTATACTACCTCTGGGGCTGCTGTATACTACCTCTGGGGCTGCTGTATACTAACCACTGGGGCTGCTGCTGTATATACCACTGGGGCTGCTGTATATACCTCTGGGGCTGCTGTATACCACACTGCTGGGGGCTGTATACCTGTGCTGGGGTCCACCCTCGGCTTATACACGAGTCAATAGGTTTTTCCCAGGTTTTGGGGGCAAAAGTAGGGGGGTCGGCTTATACACGGGTCATCTTATACACGGGTATATACGGTATTTGCTAATTTTTCTCTTTTTTTTTCTCTAAGCATGTGTGTCTACCAGTATTTAACACACTTAAAGGAATCGAAAGAATTGTATGGTCTATCATAACAAATATGTAACAGAAACAACAAATAAAGAATCTATCACACTACCTTAATTAAAATCAGAGATAAGTACAAAGAAAAATACTGACTGTATAAGGGGATACAGAATGGGTGATATTCTTGAAAGCTGTGCACCAGATATTTTTAAATGGTGCACTAGATATATAGAATGGAAAGGTTATAAAAAAAAATCTTATGACAATATTAATGATTAAAAGTAGAAAATTAAAAACTATATATATATATATAGCTATATAAAGATTACAGCTAATATACTTGAGATGTAGGTAGTACTGGCATAAACTAGTTTTAAAAGGACCCTAGTATACAGATTTATACAAAATGCAACAATAAATAGATGAGCTGGGCACCACGCACCATCAGTTGCCCACACCAGCGATCAGTCAGCTCTGACTTCCCTGAACCAGCACCCCGCAGTGCTCCTCTCCACAAATGAGGCACGAAATCAGCAAAACAATATAATAGAAGAAACGGAGCAGTACTCACTGGTACTTCCAGCTTTTTATTCTGAGCATTCATGTCAAGGAGACAGACAAGGTGTTGCCAGTGCGGGAGGAGGGATGGTGTGCAGGAGGCACAGCACAACAGCGCCATTTCACACCCATTGGACCAGTTAAAGCAGCAGTCAGGTGTGAAATGGCATCATCGTCCTGTGCCTCCTGCTCACCATCCCTCCCCTAGCACTGAAGAGAACTTTCATGTCTTCTTGACTTGAAAGCTCAAAAATAAAAAGCTGAAAGTACCGGTGAGTGCTGCTCCATTTCTTCTGTTATATTGTTTTGCTGATTTCACACTTGACTGGTGCTTCAACTGGTCCAGTGGGTGTGAAATGGCACCGTCCCCTGTGCCTTCTGCACAGCATCCCCCCCCCGCACTACCAACATGTTGTCTATCTCCTTGACATAAAAGCTCAGAATTAAAAATCTGGAAGTACCAGTGTGTGCCACTCAGTTTCTTCTGTTACAAGATCTATACAAAGGATATAAAAAAATATGGAACTGTTATTTCTTCGATGAAAACTACTTAAAGAATAATGTGGTATAAAGGAGTGTGTCTCAGTGTTTGTAGAATAGACCCAGATAGTATGCTTTATAAATAAATTAGGAGATAGATGCATCCAAGAGACTCTTATATGTTCTGCAGGGGAGTCAGGTAAAAGATATAAGTGGTGCACAGTCCCTTAAAGCATAACTGCCATTTAAATTTTGATTTAATAATGTAGAGCAAGTGATTTTAATAAACTTTCAAATATACTTCATTAGAAAATTCTGGTTTAAAATCATTCATAAACTTTTCACAAGGTGTCCCCACTACACTGTGTGTGAAGCAGACATATATTTATTATCAGTCAGATCCATCTTCACTATGAACACAGGCATGTAACCATATAAGAGAGGGTGCGTGGCCTATACTCCTGACTGCAGCTGGTGAGGAAACAATGTATTAGATTAGCTCAGCATAAAGCACAGATGCTAAGCAATGTCAGAAAGTCAGGATCAGTGCAAACTCCTCAGAAGATTCTGGGAGGAAAGATCTGTCATCTGGCTCCATACAGCCCAGTCACAATCTCTGTTAACCCCTTGTCTGTTGGCTCCCCTCACTGCTCACTACCAACCTGCTCTCAAAAGCTGTGAAAATACACACACATCGCACTTCTCCCTATCAGCCTGCTCTCAGAAGCTGTGAAAATACACACACAGTTCTGGCAGACAGTGGCCATACCCACACAGCCATTAAATGCAGTTTTAAAAGAGCACAGAAAAATAAATCATATGGCACAAAAAAAGCATGATCTTAGCTGCTATGTGACCCATCATTAACCAATGCAGTATAGTTTTGTTTTGTTTTTTCAATGAAATGACATCTACCCTTTAAGGTTAGGTTATAGCAATATACAGCTAGGATAAAATTTGAATATGTGTATATATCATACACCTGATCGAAGTAAAGATTGATGGTGAAACTTATAAAATAGCTTTATTATATAAGTATTGATTGGGTTTATGCAGGCACAGCAACAGATGTAGATTAATAGTATATATAAAGATTAGACAGGATATCTAAAAGAGAATATCATATGAGATACACATACTGGGTATAGGACCAATAACCATTTTAGAAACAACTGTATCAATGTTAGCACAGTACCTGAATGAGTGTCTTCATATTTGAGACACGTTTTAGTATCTCGCTGTGTGAGGTACATATCAGGGGATTGTGGCAGTTTACTGACAGAGAAGAAAGCACTAGTGGTCATCAGTGATCAGCAGTGTACATAGATGGAGGTGCACAGCGAGGTCCAAGCTGATGCTGGCTCCGTAAGCATGTCCCAGACGGATTAGGTGCTGCAGTAGAAGAGCACCCTAAGGAGTGGCATGTGACATCACAAAGGGAGACTATGGAAGTCTGTAATGGACAAAACAGCATGTAGCAGAATTATCTAGACAAAGAAACATTTTTACTAATTCCAGTTGTTTTCTTGATTAAAAGTATTTGTTTTTCATTGACCACCCAATTATTTATCACAGTAAATTCCAATTTTATCCTTTTAAATTCAATGATTATTTTAGCAGATTCTCGTATAAATTTAAATGCGCTATATGGAGTCAAAATGTCCTGAATGCAGTCTTGTATTTGTTCTGATGCAAACTTCTAAAATCTGTTGCTGCTTAAAAGCTATGCTCAAGAGATTAATTATTCTAGGCAACTGAGTGGACTCCTGATGTGTGTATCTCATTTTGAATTGGAAGTACAGTGAAGTATTAAGAACCAACATAACAAGGTTGGAAAAGTGGATAGAAAAATGCACATTTGGTCCAATTTCAAGAGTGAAGACAAATGCCATGAGATTTGTCTTATCATTAACCTTGCTGTCCGCAGTGTCAGCAATCTCTATGGGGCCATCATGTCAACATGATCATTTCCTTGTAAAATGAATAAGACATAATTTCCTGTCAAAACAAATTATAAATAAAGTGCAGGGTTCTATTAGTCTTACAGAACAATAGATCTCCAGCAGAGAAGTAATTAACACACAAGAGGTTGTGTGTTAGTGCATAAAATAATAAAAATGAAATAAATGCTGCTAAAAATAAAATTATTAGGAAAACAGATATTATCCATATTACATTAAATAAAGGTAAAGTATGTAATAGATTCATGGTGATTATTATCCTTAACTAGATGGTGGCCCGATTCTAATGCATCAGGTATTCTAGAATATGTATGTAGTTTATTAATGAAGATTTAAGAATAATGCAATAAATGCACAGGATTTTCCAGGTAAAATACATACATTATCATTAAATGTTATTGCTTATAGAACTTAATACAATAGAACGAAATTATTAAACAGATTATCAAAATATATAAACCATTACATGAATGGGCGCGACCAATCAGCCACACAGAGAGACAGACAGACAGAATTAGACTATTATATAGTACATATCTATCTATCTATCTATCTATCATCTATCTATCTATCTATCTATCTATCTATCATCTACCTATGTGTCTATCATCTATGTATGCTATATTTATGTATCATCTTTCTATGCTTGTTGTATTACTATCTATCTATCTATCTATCTATGTGTGTAGACCACACCTTGAGATGCAGATGTGGTGAACAGCCGTCCCGCCCATCTCTTTAGCTGTTCACAAAAACCCAGTCCTGTTAAAGATAAATTAAGTTTCTCAGCACCTATGATACTAGAACATTACATCTGGGTTCATATCACCAAATTTAACAATTTGGATGATATATATCCCCCTCTTATACTTAACGTGTGATCACCTTACAATATGAAATATCTATAAAGTTATTACACCTATGTATTTATGTATACCTATGTCATATCTATCTGTTATCTAGCTATGTATTATCTATGTATTTTAGATCTATTTATTTATGCATCTGTCCATCTATGTATCTATGTCTTTATGTATTTTCTATGTATCTATCTATCTATATATTAAATATCTAACAGACTAATAATGCAATGAATACACAGGATTTTCTCGGTACTATATATACATTATCATTAAATTGCTTATAGAACTTAATACAACTGAACAAAATTATTAAACAGATCATCAAAATATAGAAACCTTTACATGAATATCTAACTGTACATACATAAATTATCAAACTAAAGAAGTACATTTACACTATAATATATTTGTTAACAATATCAACCTAAAATATTTTTGTACATCACATTTCTTGTGAAAATCTTTTGACTATCTGTAAGCGACTTTCCTTGTAAAGGAGTATCAAGAACTTGTACCTTGACATTGGAGCTCATTTTAACTCTTGAAAATGCAATGTAGAGTTGTCATTCCCAAAAACGGGCCCGGTAGATATATGCCAACACGATGTAGAGGTTGACCTTGTGACTTGTTTATGTCATGGCAACAGCTGGTTTTACTGGAAACTATCGATGCCGAAGCCTAAATGGAAGACCTGTGTCTGAAGGACATAAATCAATGCATGGAATAACTTCGTCTCCTTTTGCTGATCCACTGATGACTCTTGCTTGAATTAGGTAGGAATAGAGTCCAATAACAATAAAGCGAGTTCCATTACATAGAACATTTTTGTACAGTCATATGAAAAAGTTTGGGCACCCCTCTTAATCTTACTCTTTTTTAAAAAAAAAATTGTTTTTTTGCAACAGCTATTTCAGTGTGATATATGTAATAACTGATGGGCACAGTAATATTTCAGGATTGACATGAGGTTTATTGTACTAACCGAAAATGTGAAATATGCATTATTTAAAAAATTGACAGGTGCAAAAGTATGGGCACCTCAACAGAAAAGTGACATTAATATTTAGTAGATCCACCTTTTGCAAAAATAACAGCCTGTAGTCACTTCCTATAGCTGTTAATGAGTTCCTGGATCCTGGATGAAGGTATTTTTGACCATTCCTCTTTACAAAACAATTCCAGTTCAGTTAAGTTTGATGGTCGCCGAGCATGGACAGCCCGCTATAAAACATCCCACAAATGTTCAATGATATTCAGGTCTGGGGACTGCGATAGCCATTCCAGAACATTGTAATTGCTCCTCTGCATGAATGCCTGAGTAGATTTGGAGCGGTGTTTTGGATCATTGTCTTGCTGAAAGATCCATCCCCGGCGTAACTTCAACTTTGACACTGATTCTTGAACATTATTCTCAAGAATCTGCTGATACTGAGTGGAATCCATGCGACCCTCAACTTTAACAAGATTCCCGGTGCCGTCATTGGCCACACAGCCCAAAGCATGATGGACCCTCCCCCAAATTTGACAGTGGGTAGCAAGTGTTTTTCTTGGAATGCTGTGTTTTTGTGGCGCCATGCATAACGCCTTGTTGTTTGACCAAACAACTCCATCTTTGTTTCATCAGTCCACAGGACCTTCTTCAAAATGAAACTGGCTTGTCCAAATGTGCTTTTGCATACCTCAGGGACTCTGTTTGTGGCGTGCATGCAGAAGCGGCTTCTTTCGCATCATTCTCCCATACAGCTTCTCCTTGTGCAAGATGATGCTGCAGCAGGTCTTTGGAGGTGATCTGTGGATTGTTCTTGACTGTTCTCATTATTTTTCTTCTCTGCCTTTCTGATGTTTTTGTTGGCCTGCCACTTCTGGCCTTTACAAGAACTGTCCCTGTGGCCTTCCATTTCCTTACTATGTTCCTCACAGTAGAAACTGACAGGTTAAATCTCTGAGACAACTTTTTGTATCCTTCCCCTGAACAACTATGTTGAACAATCTTTTTTTTCAGATCATTTGAGAGCTGTTTTTAGGAGCCCATGATTCCACTCATCAGAGAAGATGAAACTAGCGAAACAACTTGCAAGTGGACACCTGAAATAGCTTTTCTCATGATTGGATACACCGGGCTATAAAGTACAAAGCTCAATGAGGTTACCAAACCAATTTAGTGCTTCAGTAAGTCAGTAAAAAGTAGTTAGGAGTATTCAAATCATGAAAATCAGAAGGGTGCCCATACTTTGGCACCTGTCAAATTTTGAAATAATACATATTTCACATTTTTGGTTAGTACAATAAACCTCATTTCAATCCTGAAATATTACTGTGTCCATCAGTTGTTACATATATCACACTGAAATAGCTGTTTCAAAAAAACAATTTTAAACAAAAAAAATAGAGTAAGATTAAGAGGGGTGCCCAAACTTTATCATATGACTGTATGTAGATTCCGCAGCAACATTACGATTGTTACAACTTAAGTTGTAGTCTGTGGGATGGCATTCCTAATTGCATAAGACTATTTAAAAATTCAACTAGATAATGCTCTCGTTCATTTTAATTTTCTACATCCACTGAAGCAACACTTTTGTACAACTTATACTCTCCAGGCATTCTATCCATCACACGGGAATTTAGCAGAGCCACGTCATCGTTCTTGGGACAGAGAATTGCATGGAAAGAGGCCCTCTCAACACTGGTTTGGTCATTCACATCAATTTCAACGCGTTGTCCAAAAACATCAGTCATGATGCAGTCAGTGCACAACATGTCTTCTGGTATTTCAATAATATCTTCTCCAAGGTTGTATACATTGCTAAGTTCACCGTTACCAAGTTTAAGAAGCCAATTGCTGTACTCTGAGTAAGAAGATTGCATGTTGATAATTAGTTGGAGTTTATTAAACTGTTTCCAAAGGTCAGCCATTTTTAAGCTGGACTCAATAACATCTGTTCTTGTTCCATTTGGTATGACTGGAAGGCATTGTCTAAAATCTCCGCCAATGACAAAAACTTTACCTCCAAATGGAATTTCATTTTTTTCAGCAACATTTGTAGTCATTACTTCACGCACAAGTGTGTCAATTAAGCTCAAAGCGTATTTGGGTGCCATGATGCACTCGTCAAGTATCAAATGATGTGCATTGTTTAGCTGTCTTCCTGCAAATGTGTCTTGTTTCGTTCTGGAAACAGAGATTTCATTGAGTGGAACTGGTATCCCAAAGAGTGAATGCATAGTGCGACCTCCTTGTAAAAAATTTGCTGCAATACCTGTTATAGCCAATGGCAATACGACTTTTCCCAACACTCTAACATGATGCATTAAAACTTCATATAGGTATGTTGTAACACTCCCTCCTGGACCGTCAACAAAGAAACATTTTGTCTTTGCATCTGCTTGGTTTTCTATAGCGCTCACAATAGTATCATATGCAATTCGTTGTTGTTCATTTAAGGAGTTTCTCTTCTCTGTTGGCAACAAAAATTTGTAAGCTTCATCATACTCTGGAAATTGTGGAACTTGAATTGTAGGCTATGGCAAGTTAAAGTCTGAAAATGTTTTTCCATGCAGTAGTAAGACATTTTGGACATCTTGCATGGCATAAGACAATTGACATAAGACATATTGACAATTTCCACTTTTGCTGTGAAGATGTAAGCAATAATCCTCGATTAGAAGTTCTTTGAAATTTGTCCAAAGTTCAGCAGGATTTGTAGGCGGTCCAAATACGCAGATGTAGGCAAACAATTTATGAATTTGCTTAGGCATATGTAAGGTAACTTCTAAAGTAAGTCTCCACACAGTATCACCCAATAGAAGTCCTAAAGCCAATGCTGCAGCTTTAAATGTATCATGCAATACTCCGTTAAGGCCATGTGCACACATTGAGTGTTTGATGAGTTTTTTATCTCAGGATTTGTAGACAAAACCAGGAGTGGAGCAATCAGAGTAAAAGTCTAATAGAAACACCTCCACCACTTCTGTATTTAATCATCCACTCCTGGTTTTGGCTACAATCCTGAGGTAAAAAACTCATCAAATACTCAACGTGTGCACGTGGCCTAACTGTTTTCAAATCGTCATAACTTGTAGCTCCTTTGACATGCAGTAATAACAATAGGCAATATCTTTCTTGATCCTTGACACTAACAGCATACATGCGTCCAATTATTCTGCTAAGTCCTCATTGCCTTGGATTCCAAGTTTTATTCCAAACGTAATGCTCTGGAATCTCTTTATACAAATACTGCCTTGCGTTTTCGTCATGTTAATTAAGCAAAAACCATTCTATTAATGTTGACGTGGTATTAAATTTTTTGCCACATCTTCGACTCGAGCATCTTCAAAGAAATAAAGCTGCTGATGATTCAGTAAATGAATAGCTAAACGTATAATGGCATGGGACTGTGAATGCATTGGAAATGCAAATATCCTCCAAGCAGCTTCTGGAGCACTGACATATCTTGAGTCAACAAAAGTTGAAGATTCATTGTGATTGACTGTTTTCTGTTGTATTTCGATCTTAGCTTTGTCATGCCCTTTGTAGATGTACTTGTAAGGATATTTTACACTTTTTGTTGACGCACAGATTTCTATGTTGATGTGACAGTTGTAGCGTTTTGATAAGCACGGGTTGTATGGGACTATCCATGAGTTATTTATATATATTTTTTGTGAACACTGTTATCAATGTGTTATCGCCGGTAGGATCGGTAGCCATCCAAGTCTTTAACAGTGTGCTGTTTTAATTGTTTGGAAACCCTTTTGTACACTTTCCATTTTCCATGCATGGACTTTTTGGATTTGCTTCACCGCACGGGCCATGAACCATATGGGAGATTACAATATTATACAGTTCAGGACACTTTTCTTGGTTAGGAATCTCAGCCCACACTATGTTGTCGATTTTTTCCTCCGTGTGAAACTTAGAATCTGCATCTAAGATAAGTATATGCATATGTGGGAGACCTCGTTTCTGAAAACTCAATGACGTTTACCATTGCTACAACTGTTCCAAAAAAACACATTTTTGATATCTTTCAAAAGGCTGGTGAGTTTCAGTCGAAATACACGTGCAACTAAGTCGGGTCTGTGTTCAACTTGTTGCCAGGGTTCTAGGTATTTGGTAATTCCCGGCCATTTAGGATTACAGGTCATTGTCACAAAAATGTCTGGTCTTCCATACTTTGTTACTATTGCCATTGCATGTTGCGGGGGCTACCTTCAAACGATGACTGCAGAATGACTGTTTTTCCAATTGGAATTGCCTTTTGAATGGATTGTTTTTGCAAATGTTCTTGAAGAACCCAGTAGTCTTCAACTTGAAGTTGTTTTTGGTTCATTTGTATGAAATTTAAGCGATTAGCTTCAATTTTAATGTATGCGTCGACTAAGTACTGTTGTGCCAGTTTCCCACGTTTAAAATAGGATTGAAATAATTTTGGACAGACAACAGAAAACTATAGTACTGCAGTTGTGTATTTCTTCTTAAAGTGTCTTGCTAGTGTAGGTTTTCATGCCACCCTTGATCACCTCTTGGAAAGAATAGCGGATACAGAAGAGCATCAAGGTATCAAGGTTGCTGTGCAAAATGCTAATTTGTTGTGTCTTAGGAAGCAAAGAGTTGTTTTGGTCTGGCTTAAGATGGACTAATATATCCCTTTGAAAAGGAGGCTCTCTATCATCGCTTTGAAAAATGACCGCAACCTCACTTATATGTGGTTTGTTGTAAAGTCGGGGATCTTGTTAAGTTCTTTTTTAATGGCCATGACAACAGAAGGCATTTCAGTTCCATTTTGCATAGCCCTATAGTTCTTCCTCAGCTTCAACGTCTTTTAGTATGCGATATGAGGCAGCAAATGGGCTGATTTGTTGTAAATGTACGGCAATTTGGTTCATGAGTTCAGCATTACACTTTTCGTTTTCTTTCAGGTTCAACATTTGTTCTGTAGCCTCATTTGTATCAAGGATATATAATTGTGCAAATTTTGGTGATTGTTCTACTTCTGGGTAAAGTGTTCCAGTGCGATGGTAGTTCTGGCTGTGAATTTTAAAACAATACGGTCCAAAATCCAGGGGCGGTGCAATGTTGGCACCAAATGAAGCAAACGCATGAGTGCTGTTGATGCTTCTGATATTTTCCATAAAATTTCGACTGTGTTGATGCGTTCCTTTCATCAATTGCTCAAACAGATCTGAGTAGTGAGGACTCGATAGCATAACTTTTCCTTTTTGGCAGCGTTAAGTAAACTGATTGAATTTCATTGATGAAAAACTATCTGACAGAGAGTTGCATTTAGAGCAAACTTCATTCATATTCCCACAGTAGTGTTCATAATTGTAGTTTCATTGTCTGTTACGTAACGTGCAAGTTGTTGAATATTCTGCTGGGCTTGCATTAGTTGGTGGAGCATTCATTTTTGATGAATTTGGTGATCATGTTGTTGTCTGTTTGCCCTGGATTGTGGAGATTCATTCACCCAACATTGTCTGTGATATTCGGCATCCTGGGCTTGTCTAGTGGCAGTTTTTTTGCGGTGTCTCCTGTTCCTGACAATGTCTGTGAGATTCCGCATCCTGGGCTTGTCTGGCGGCAGTGTCTTGTGGTATCTCCTGTTCCCGATGCTGTCTGTGAGATTCTGCATCCTGGGCTTCTCTGTCGGCAGTGTTTGTGGCATCTCCTGTTCCCGACAATGTCTGTGAAATTCCGCATCCTGGGCTTGTCTGGCGGCAGTGTCTTGTGGTATCTCCTGTTCCCAACGTTGTCTGTGAAATTCCGCATCGTGGGCTTGCCTGGCAGCAATGTATTGTGTTGTCTCCTGTTCCCAACGTTGTCTGTGATATTCTGCATCCTGGGCTTTTCTGGCGGCTGTTTGTTGAGGTGTCTCTTGGTCTCGACGTTGTCAATGCCTTGCTGCTGCTGCTTTTCTGTCATCCTCATTGGAGTATTTTCGCTTACGACCCATTGGAAGACAGGAAGTGTAAATCGTGATAGCATACAGTAAATAAGTATCTGGTCAGAGAGCGAGTGTGGCTAGCGCCACTGATATCCCGATGGTAGCGGTGGTGTGCGTGGTTAAAATTCCACGCCAATTCACGGCCAGACTGCTCCTGTCACTGATTGGTCACGGCCGGCTGGGCACGATCAATCAGCGACGCGGCCATCTGGGCGCGACCAATCAGCGACGCGGGATTTCTGTTACAGAGAGACAGACTGACAGAATTAGATGATTATATTATAGGACTAGATGGTGGCCCGATTCTAATGAATCGGGTATTCTAGAATATGTATGTAGTTGACATACTGTGACTGACAGAACTTGTTCAGTCAACATGAGTGAACTACACCGCTGCTCCTGTCACCGCTCCTCCGTCTTTCCTCCGTCTTTCCTCCTGTCACCACTCCTCCATCTCTCCTCCTGTCCCCACTCCTCCAGTTCCCGCTTCTCCGTCTCTCCTCCTGTCACCATTCTTCCTGTCCCCACTCTTCTGTTTCTCCTCCTGTCACCGCTCCTCTGTCTCTCCTCCTGTTACTGCTCCTCATGTCACCTCTCCTCCGTCTCTTCTCCTGTCCCGGCTTCTCCATCTCTCCTCTTGTCCCGGCCCCTCTGTCTCTCCTCCTGTCCCTGCTCCTCCTGTCACTGCTCTTGCTGTCACTGCTCCTCCGCCTCTCCTCCTGCCCCACTCTTCCCCTGCCCCGTGATCCTCCTCCCCCGCGTTCCTCCTGCCCCCCGCCCCTCTTGTCCTCACTCCTCAGACTCTCCTCCAGCCCTGCGCTCCTCCTGCCCCCCGCTCTTCCTGCCTCCTGCACCTCCTACCCCGCGTTCTTCCTCCCCGTGTTCCTCCTGTCCCCCGCTCCTCCTGTCCTCGCTCCTCCTTCTCTTCTACTGCCTCATGCTCCTCCTGCCCCACGTTCCTCCTGCCCGCCGCTCCTCCTGTCACCGCTCCTCTGTCTCTCCTCCTGTCAGTGCTCCTCCTGTTCCCGCTCCCCCGTCTCTCCTCCTGCCCCGTGCTCCTCCTACCCCCTCTAATCCTACCCCGCATTCCTCCTGCCTCTCGCTCCTCCTGTCAACGCTCCTCTGTCTCTCCTCTGTCAGTGCTCCTCCTGTCCCCGCTCCTCTGTCTCTCCTCCTTTCACTGCCCCACCTCCGTCCCTTCTTCTGCCCCCCCGTCCCTCCTGTCCCCGCTCCTCTGTCTCTCCTCCTTCCCCGCGCTCCTCCTGCCTCATGCTGGTCCTGCCCCCTCTGCTCCTCCTACCCCTCCTGCCCCCCTGCTCCTCCACAGTAACAGTAAAAATAAAAAAATCCTCAGTGAGGATACTCACCCGTCCACCGGCTTGCTCCACCTCCAATGCGTCTTGTAGCTCCCAGGGCAGGACCTGTCGTTGCCTGGGAAACCGATCAACTGATTGGTCACATGACCGCAGTTAGCGGTCATGTGACCGATCAGCTGATCAGTTTCCCAGGCAATGACAGGTCCTCAAGCCCTGTAGGAGCTAGAAGACGGAGGTGGAGCGAGCCGGCGGACGGGTGAGTATCCTCACTGAGGGGAGCGCAGGCAGGAGGAGCGGGGGGCGCAAGGAGCGCGGGCAGGAGCAGTGGAGAGCGTGGGCAAGAGGAGCGGGGGACTTAGAGGAGAGACGCGTGGCGCTCAAATTTTGAATTTGTGCGCCGCGCGGCTCTTTTGCATACTGACCACTTCCGTCTGCGGCGCACAATTTCGGCCTCAGACGGAAGTGGCCATTAAACAATTATATAGTAGATAATAAATAGTATGCTTAGTAGAGAAGTGTAGATCAGGAAACAATTGCATTTGCCTAATCGCATGGATTATTCGAGGGAATTTAATTTGAATAGAAGTAATGTGAATGTCCCATATTATACTCTGAGATCTTTTCACATGCCAGAGCATAATATACATAAAATATAAAAAAATCTGAAAAAAAACCAAACTTATACTCACCTCATTGCTCATCTTTCCAGTCTCTCCACTTTTCACTGTCACCAGTTAGGTCCTCATCGCACCCTCTTATCACCACCCACCACATATAAGATCGTGAAATCATGTCACCACAACATGCGCCATGACCTTACACACATGAGCAGAGCTGCGCAGGACCTCACTAGAGCTGTAAATTTCTGACATAGCTTGGAAAGGCCAAGTGATTCAGTGCTCACATTGTAAACATAGTTTTTAAGGTTGAAGGAAGACGTTAAGTCCATCTAGTTCAACCCATAGCCTAACATGTTGATCCAGAGGAAAACAAAAAAAAAACCATGTGGCAACCTAAGCTCCACATTGGGGAAAAAAATTCCTTCCTGACTCCAGATACGGCAATCAGACTATTTCCCTGGATCAACGCCCTATCAAAGAATCTACATATATATAACTGGTAATATTATAGTTTTCAAGAAAGGTATCTAGTCCCTTCTTAAATGTTAGTAGTGAATCACTCATTACTACATCATGTGGCGGAGAGTTCAATAGTCTCACTGCTCTTACAGTAAAGAATTCACGTCTGTGATTATAAATAAACATTTTTCCCTCCAGATGTAAAGGATGCCGCCTTGTCCCCGTCCAGGCCTAAGAGTAAAGAGATCATTAAAAAGTTCTCTGTACTGTCCCCTCAACCCTAAGCCTTCATTTTTCCAAGCTAAATAACCCAAGTTTAATAACCTGTCTTGGTATTGCAGACCCCTCAGTCTTCTAATGACTTTGGTCGCACTCCTCTGGACCCTCTCTAGTTCAGGTATGTCTTTCTTATGCACCGGAGACCAGAATTGTACACAGTATTCTAAGTGTGGTCACACTAGTGACTTGTATAGAGGTAACATTATGTTCTCCTCATGAGCATCTATGCCTCTTTTAATGCATCCCATTATTTTATTTGCCTTTGCAGCAGCTGCCTGACACTGGCCACTAAATGTGAGTTTGTCATCTACACCCAGGTCTTTTTCAGTGATAGTTTTGCCCAGTGTTTTACAGTTAAGCACATAATTATAATTTGTTTCCTCTGCCCAAGTGCATGACCTTACATTTATCCCCATTAAAGCTCATTTGCCATTTATCAGCCCAAGCTTCTAGTTTACATAAACCCTCCTGTAATATATAATTGTCCTCCTCTGTATTGATTACCCTACAGAGTTTAGTGTCTTCTGCAAAATTTGAGATTCTACTCTGTATGCCCCCTACAAGGTCATTAATAAATATATTATAAAGAAGCTGGCCCAATAATGACCCCAGTGGTACCCCACTGTTAACTGTGACCCATTCTGAGTGTGTTCCATTAATGACCACCCTTTGTTTTCCTATCACAAAGCCAGTTTTAACCCACTTACACATATTTTCCTGTATTCCCTATTGCTCTCATTTTATGTATCAACATCATTGATTTAAAGATGCAAACAGGTTATGGTTAGGCCAGGAAGTTGCGTGGTAAGGTGAGTATTTTTTTTTTTTTAATAACCTTTATATGGCTCTTAATGGTTCAGCAAATAGGCTGGCTGGGGAAGCAAAGTTCAAAGAGAATTGCCTTTTGATAAAATTGGAGCAGGACGCTACCTCCTCCTTGGACTCAACTGTTATTACACCCTTTTATCATCCGTAACATCACAGTAGGGCATCAGGAAGAGCCAGGAAAAGTGCCAGGTATTGGCGATTCTAATGAATGCTCAAATTTCTGAGGCAGCTGTGGGCCACTATTCTGTAACCTAGGGGGCCCAATAGCTATGTTACTCACCACGCTGAGAATACGATGCCCCAGTTGTCTGTATTTTACCTTAGTCGGCAATAAAAAATGGGGTAGAGCCTATGCTTTTATTCAATTATTTATTTATTAATTAAAAATATTGACTCACTGTATATGATTAACAGCCAAGGCAATCCAGCCCGTAGCTGTCCACTTTATGTGCACTGAGATCAAAAATACATTGAAGCCCTATGCAACCTTTTGTAAATTATTTACACATTTTTACACCCCCTATTAGTTCAGGTTCATTGCAAATGACAACCAATCACAGATACCAGCACAATAGGTGTGGGCGCAACAGCCAATTGCAGATGTTGTCACAGAAAGTTTGTGTCTGATTGGTTGTTGGAAGCAAAGTCCAGTGAATAAACTGGAGATTAATGAGCAGCCTGGGAGGACAAGCATAAGTATAATGCTGCTGTTTTAATCACTGTCTTGCTTTTCTTACAGCCGAACCCAAACAGTAACATGGACTTCGATGGGAAGTCCTTGTTCACTGTCCGTGCCTGAACAGTAGGGGTTTGGTATGGACTCTGACCTTTACAATTCAGGTTCTCTAATCACTACTCACAATCTCTATAGTTAAATTGTCAGCTGTGATATCCAGTTATTATCAAAATTTACCACGAAATGGCTGCTGCATTTCATGCTTCAACTTTTATAAGGCTATGACAATAAATTTAAATTGACTTTGATGAGATAGCAGCAAAGCATTATGGGTAACTCTGCCAAAGGTCATGTGATCCTAGTATTCTGCAATGTGTAAAATAGGTACAGCCATTTTAGGTGTCTTCAGACAAGGAAACATAACCATGATGACAGTATACCTTTAAGAATTATATTTTATTACAGTATAATAAAATATGGCTAAATCTAATGACTAATAACAAATAAAATTGGGTTTATTATTAGTCATTAACATTTCATTCTTTGATTATAACTGTTATGCGAAATTACATTTTATAGTAGATGTGCAGTAAGTAATTGAATTTCTATATGTTGTATTTTTAATAAAATACCGTGTCACTTTTTATTAACTGTTTTGATGACATGAAATATTATTAGAGCTTAGAGCTGCACCATTATTGAACAATAAAATAATTGTAAACTTCTCTCATTCATCTCTGAAGCTCACTCTTTCACATTTAATAAAATAGTTGCCATTCATTCTTCATTTGCTTTTATGAAACATTTAATTTCAAGCACAAGCGCACCTAGATGATTGAATCGTAAGATTTATTTTCATATATATAAAACATTTAAATAAAATCATTTGTGATCAAGGAAACTCAATTTAATAGAGCAGATATTTGTCAGAATGTAAAATTGTAAGCTCATTTTAAAACAATTTAACACAAATTAGTTTTATTTCAAAGCATAGACCTACCATATTTTAATGTTGAAAATATCTTAAAAATAATATAAACATCAATGAAGAGTTTCCTTTGGACTACAAATGAGATTATTTTTTGATGCTGAAATGAAAACTTTTTTTTCCAGTTTAGAATTACAAGTAGAGAAGTGAATATTGATGGAAATTTGAATTTCCCCTTCATTGAATTTCAATTTAATTCTATTCTACAAAACGTCTTGTTGGGCTTTTTGGACCCATTTCAAGTTCTTTATAGGGGAACTCTGGGAAGATACCATGTTTTGTACTTTCTCTGCTCTCCTACATGATGAAGCAGAGCTGGGCACTACAGTTCTAGGATCTATAGATCGCTTACAAACCAATAAAATCATATCTGCTCCTCAGCACTCACCCCTCCCTTCAGGGACAGAGAAATTCAGCCTCATGCTGCAGAAGACCTGTGGCCTCCAGGATCATCTTACATTTTTACCCACTCACACTTCTGTATCAAAAGGGGGTGTGGCAGGGGGCATGGCTGCCATCCCCATGGTCACATTACAATCCTGCCCCTAGTATACCATCCTGTGTAATGTAATAACTATGGTGTTCTCCCTTCAAATAGCAATCATGTAACAAGCAGATATAAATACTTGCTGTGATCCTCTGTTGTACAATAATATGATGGTGCATAATATGTACTGACATGTATGAGGCTAGGAGCAGAGGTAAAGAAATAGATTGATTGATTCAGCCCTGCCATGGTCTCCCCTCCCCATATCAACTTAATAGCTTCCTGTCCCCTGAAACTTTAGCACTATGCATGGCTGAATTTCTCTGTCCCCAAAGGGAGGGGTGAGAACTGAGGAGCAGATATGATTTTATTGATTTTTAAGTGATCTATAGATCCTAGATTTGTAGTGCCTAGCTAAGATTCATCATGTAGGAGGGCAGGGACAGTTTAAAAAAATGATCTCCCTGGAGTTTCCATTTAATGCAAACGGACCCTCAGCAATGTCTACATGACCTCATCCTTTCTGGATGTAAAAAAAAGATGGTAAGCCATGATAATTCAGGTGGTATATATAGATCCACTATGGGAATGCATGACAACAAGGAAGTGTGCAAAAAAAAACAAATATTGCTTCACATCACGTACAGTTTTAGAGGTATACAGTTATATTTTAATATCTGGATTGTAATTACCATATATACTCGTGTATAAGCCAACCCGTGTATAAGCCGACCCCCCTACTTTTGCCCCCAAAACCTGGGAAAATCTATTGACTCGTGTATAAGCCGAGGTTGGACCCCAGCACAGGTATACAGCCCCCAGCAGTGTGGTATACAGCAGCCCCAGAGGTATATACAGCAGCCCCAGTGGTAGTATACAGCAGCAGCCCCAGTGGTATATACAGCAGCAGCCCCAGTGGTATATACAGCCCCAGTGGTAGTATACACGCAGCCCCAGTAGTATATACAGCCCTAGTAGTATATACAGCCCCAGTGGTAGTATACACGTAGCCCCAGTAGAATATACAGCCCCAGTAGTATATACAGCCCCAGTGGTAGTATACAGGCAGCCCCAGTAGTATATACAGCCCCAGTGGTAGTATACAGGCAGCCCCAGTAGTATATACAGCCCCAGTGGTAGTATACAGGCAGCCCCAGTATTATATACAGCCCCAGTGGTAGTTTACAGGCAGCCCCAGTATTATATACAGCCCCAGTGGTAGTTTACAGGCAGCCCCAGTAGTATATACAGCCCCAGTGGTAGTATACAGGCAGCCCCAGTATTATATACAGCCCCAGTGGTAGTTTACAGGCAGCCCCAGTATTATATACAGCCCCAGTGGTAGTTTACAGGCAGCCCCAGTATTCTATACAGCCCCAGTGGTAGTTTACAGGCAGCCCCAGTATTATATACAGCCCAGTGGTAGTTTACAGGCAGCCCCAGAAGTATATACAGCCCCAGTGGTAGTATACAGGCAGCCCCAGTATTATATACAGCCCCAGTGGTAGTTTACAGGCAGCCCCAGTATTATATACAGCCCCAGTGGTAGTTTACAGGCAGCCCCAGTAGTATATACAGCCCCAGTGGTAGTATACAGGCAGCCCCAGTATTATATACAGCCCCAGTGGTAGTTTACAGGCAGCCCCAGTATTATATACAGCCCCAGTGGTAGTTTACAGGCAGCCCCAGTATTATATACAGCCCCAGTGGTAGTTTTCAGGCAGCCCCAGTAGTATATACAGCCCCAGTGGTAGTATACAGGCAGCCCCAGTAATGCAGGGCCCCCCCAGCCTGACTCCGGTCACCTGTAAAGCAAATTATACTTATCACTGTCCCGCTGTCCGCGCCCGCCGCTGCTGACATCCGCGATCCTCCATCTTCATGCGTCTTCTTCCTGTTTCCTGTGTTCGGTGTCGGTAATGACGTCATTGGCTGCGACGAACACAGGAAACAGGAAGAAGACGCATCAAGATGGAGGATCGCGATGTCGGCAGATGCGGGCGCGGACGGCAGCGGGACAATGATAAGTATAATTTGCTTTACAGGTGACCGGAGTCAGGCTGGGGGGGCCCTGCATTACTGGGGATGCTGGGGCTGCTGGGGCTGCTAGGGCTGCCGTCACTGACTTGCGTATAAGCCGAGGGGGGTACTTTTCAGCCCAATTTTTGGGCTGAAAAACTCGGCTTATACGCGAGTATATACGGTATCTTTTTTGTCTCAGAAAAATACACGACTTTCCTTTCTCACAATTCAGGAAGCTCAGTTTTTGTGACAACCAAGCTTTGGTTTCAGGATTTTCACTGAGCAGCAAAATTAGTGCATATATGCATTAAACTACCCTCCTACTTTGCAGCATGTGAATAATAATAATAGCAATAATAATAATAATAATAATAATCATAATATGCTGTAATTATGGTTCTGTTATTGCAATCTATCACAAATCTATCAATTCACAGATACACAGAGTGAATATTAGAGATGGACTGGGACTGAAATTCAGCACTGGCAAATGAAAGCACAGAGGTCAACCTATGCTGTTCTTTTCCCTTTACCCACATTGGGATCCTTACTAATATTACCATGCCTGGAAAAAAATTGAATTTATGATTAAATTTGCATTTACAAGAATGTCACTATATAAAATTTACTAATAATTAGAGATGAACAGACCCTTTGAAGTTCATTTCTGTGGGTTCAACCGGACTTTTTTAAAATTCTGTTCTGGACCCAAACTTGACCACAACCTCATTGAAAGTCACTGGGCAGTTCTGCCCACGTACAGCCAGTCATAAGCAAAAAACACTTCTGGGGGAGGGAGGGTTGGGTTTTGTAATTTTAATTATTTTTGGTACACAATATATCTGATATCGCTGATTTTACCCCGGTGAGAGATGTTCAAACACTGCAAGTGGCTCACACTGGGCTGAGCACCAAATGTTCCCGAGAACAGCAGGTCATATCCTACTCCACCTCCTTCAACACTATGTCCGCTATTTTGACACAGATAGCTGCACATACACTTACAAAGAAGAAAAATATCCCAAACATCAAAAAATGTGTTTTATTCTGCCACACAAACTAACAAAATTGTTGGGCAGCACATAGTCATATCCCTTTTTCTTTTAGGGCTAAAAAAATAGGAAAAAACTATTTTTATGAAAGCTGTACAATAAAAAATAACAAAGAAATCACAAGGCAAGATTATTTTCCTTAAAACTCTGACACATAACTGTATGGTTGCTAGTCATAGGGCTGACTGCCGCCCTGGCTATAGCATTGTGTCATATTGCATTGTGAGTATGATTGCTGGGCCTTGGGCTGGGTAGTCATTTTGGCCGCTGGTCTTTGAGGACCCATTTGTCCTTTTGCTACAAAGGTATGTGATGCCATGGGTATGCCAACTGGTTCACTGACCCATATTTTGGAGAAGCCCTGTACAATCTCCACCAAGAGCGGATTTGGCACTGATGCTTCAAAGTTTTCAAAAAGAGCACAAACTCCGCTCAGACATGTGGCTCTTTTTGAAGGAGGAAGTGCTGTCAGACGAGACCCAAAACAGGCCATAAATTTGACATTGTCATCCTCCTTGTATGTCTTATTTATCAGGCTTAGGGCCTCAGTTGCGAGCTCATCTGAGTCACAATCTCTGGCCCCATGCTGACCTCTGCCAGTTTTACGTGCTCTCTTTCTTGAGGCATTTGAGTCTCTGTTTGGTCCTGAACTAATGCTCGGTGCTGTTGGGTCTTCTACGTTGCCTGGCAGAGTTGCTGGTGTGCATTATCCGGTCCCAACAGCAGGCAAGGCAGTGCAGAGTCTGGCACAGCAGGTGCAGGGCCAAGCGAAGAAGGAC
This sequence comes from Allobates femoralis, assembly GCA_033576535.1. NCBI lineage: Eukaryota > Metazoa > Chordata > Amphibia > Anura > Aromobatidae > Allobates > Allobates femoralis. Next base: position 205,098,935 of record JARQOC010000003.1, on the reverse strand, counting down.
TCTTTTGCGTTTGGTGCAGTCTCTCCACCCACGTTTGACAAAGCACCACAGGCATCAGTAGCCTTCCCAGAGGTAGGAGCAACAAATAGGTCATTGTCACTGTCCTCCATATATCTGTCCATCTCCATTGCTGCCTCTGGATATTTCCTTCTATCTAGAGATGAGTGAGTAGTCAAATACTCCGACTCGCTATACTCGTGCCGAGTACATCATAATACTCAGGTATTCGGTGCGAATAACGAGCTCAATGTTAGTCAATGGGAAATGTGAGTAATTGTCTGCTGGACCCAAAAAAGCAGTCTGGGGGCTTAGGAAAAGGCTGAAATGGGTGCATGATTGCCATAAGAGTGAATTATGATGGAGGAGATCTTATGACAGCTCAGTGTGTAAGTGGTGTAAAGAGAGCAATCTGCCCTAGGGACTGTGTGATGGCTAATGCAGGAAAATGCCACCCATCATCATCATCACAAGGGCTTCACAATTATAAAGCGTGGACTACTGGCATTGTCTCCAAAAAGTAGCCCAAAGGGCTGCATCATGGTTGATTAAGGAAACAGGCCTCAAGAGCCAAACAATTTTGAAGCTAGGACTACTAGCACAGCAGTTGCAGTGCCCAATGTCCTGGCATAGCCATAATGTCTCCAAAAAGAAGCCCAAGGGGCTGTATCATGGTTGATGAAGGAAGCAGGTCACAGGGGCCAAACAATTATGAAGCTATGACTACTAGCACGGTAGTTGCAGTGCCCTATGTGTCCAAAAAGTAGTCCATGTATGGACAGAGAACACTGGGTCATCCTATTATCAGCCTGTTCCTAGTTCATCACCTCGTCAAGAGTCACAGAAAACATTTGACCCCAACCTTGGCCACTCCGAGGATCTGTTTGGTCCATATTCTTTTGTTGCTTGTGGCCTCAAACCGCGCGACATTGAAGAGGAACGTGAGGACGTATTGTCTGTTCATGCCTAAATATTTGAAAACCCATGGCCAGAAGAAATCCACGTGATTTCCGGGTGAAGATGTAGAGGCTGATGGTGATGACACACAGTTGCTATTTGGCCAGCCAACAATATCAACACAGAAGGAGGATGACATGGACGACAAGGTGGTCGATGATGAGACCACCGATCCGACCTGGACTGTTGGCACGTATAGCCAGCACAGCAGCAGAGAGGAAGAAGGTGGATATGTAGCACAATCAAAACACACCAAGGGCAACTGGTTTAGCAGAAGTGTGTCAACTGTTGCCAAGAGCAATCCTTCTGTGCACCAAGTCAAGGCAAGGGTGCGTTCAGCCGCTGTCTGGAAATGTTTTTCAGATAGTCCTTCTGAACCAAATGTTGTCATCTGTAGCATCTGCCATACAAAGCTGAGCAGAGGCCAGGGCAAAGGCAACCAAAGCACCACCGGTATGCAGAAACACATGGCAGCCAAGCACCCTAGTCGGTGGGCGGAACAGCAGGGTACCAAATCAGCGTCTGTGGGTCAAACCACTGCCATGTCGCCTGTGATCCGTCCTTCCCAATTTGCTGGGCAGGAAGCAGGTGATCATACCTCACAAGTACAAGCTGCAGTTGCACAGATGTAGGAGACAACAAGCTCTTTCACTTGTTTGTCCCAGCCAAGCGTCCAGTTGTCCGTGCCCCAGATCTATTAAAGGAGGCGTTAATACCAAGCACCCACTAGCACGAATACTGAACGTGCACATTGCCAAATTGCTAGCCATGGAGATGTTGCAGTTTAGGCTTGTGGGAACACAATCTTTCCATGATCTGTTGGTTGTGGCTGCCCCACTGATACTCGGTTCCCAGCCGGCACTATTTTTCCTGGTGTATCGTCCTTGCATTACACCAGCACGTCTTAAACAATCTAAAGCGTGCTCTCACCAACGCCGTAACTGGGAAGGTCCACATTACAACAGACACGTGGACAAGTACTTGTGGACAGGGAAGATACATCTCTGTCACGGCACACTTGTTCAACCTTGTGGAGGGTGGGACAAAGTCTCAAACTGGACCATCACATATCCTACCCATGCCACGGATAGCGGGCCCAACCTCAATCAGGGTTTCTGCCTCATCATATACATCCTGCCTCCCCTCTTCCTCCTCCTCGCCTCGTCATCCTATGCTGAATTACCCTCCACATTACTCCCAAGTTGGGAGCTGTGCAGCAGCGCATCGGCAAAGCGGCAAGATGCTCTGCTGATGCTCATCTGCTTAGGTGAAACACCACTCACTGCAGCAAAGCTGTGGCAAGGAATAAAACAACAGACCAATCAGTGGCTCTCCCCACTGCAACTTCAACCCGGGTCTGGTTGTCTGCGTTAATGGGCGTAACATGGTGGCGGCTTTAAAGCTGGGGAAGCTGGTACACTTGCCATGCATGGCTCACGTGCTGAACCTAGTGGTGCAGAAATTTATCAAAACATACCCTGACTTGCCGTACCTACTTGAGAAGGTGCGCCGTAATTGCGCCCATTTCTGCCATTCCTCAACCGCTGTTGCCGGTCTTGCAGCGCTTCAAAGCAATTTAATTTGCCAAACCACTGACTCATTTGCGACCTGCCAACAATAGGAATTCAACAAATCATATGTTGGCAAGGATAAATGAGCTGCATAGGGCACTTGCTGAATACCAGCTTGAACATGCCCATCAAACTGAGACTCAGCCAAGACACATAATAACTGTTGAGTGGGTGTGGATCGCTGACATGTATTATTATTATTATTATTTATTTATTTCTATAGCGCCATTAGGTTCCATAGCACTTTACATATGAAGAGGGGAGAACAAGGACAAATACAGTATATATGGACAATCAGGTCTTACAGATACAGGAGGGGAGGCATTTGGAAGGTGCTTGATAACTTTGAGTAGTGCAACAAACTTGTGAGCAGTGATCAGGCAATGATTAGCGTAACCATCCCTATGCTATATTTGCTTAAAGAATCGCTGCATAATCTAAAATTGGAACCTTTGAGTGCCCAGCAGCAGGGTATGAAGCAAAATTTCACAATGGGTGATCCTACCCAGCTCAGCCAATCTCATCAGGCAAGATTCGGGGATGAAGATGATGAGGAAGATGAGGAGGGAGAGGACTTATTTTTCAGTGGTACTGAGGGGACCCCTCATGCTACAGAGGGGACTCCAAATCCAGGCTTCATGTCTGTCCAGCATGGGTGGGCTGGAGAGGAAGAGTTGGAGGAGGAGAGTCAGTGTGAGGAGAGCATGGGTATTGTTTCTCCTTCTGTGGTCACAGAACATTTGCCTCTTTCCATCTTGGCACACATGGCATACTTCATATCTAACTGTCTATGCAAAGACCCTCGCGTGATCCACAATTTCATCAGCGACCTACACTGGTTGGCCACCTTTCTAGACCCACGATAATAGAACAAATTTCCTTCGCTACTGTTGCAGTCATCAAGGGGTTTTACAATTGAATCCTTCAAGAGGGCCATTGTCGATCATTTGATGGCAACATCACCTTCATACACCACTGCTAGCAGAGGTACCAGCTCTGTGCAACAGCATGTCCAAAGGGGTGGTGGTAAAATGTCCACAAACTGGGCCATCTTCAGTAAACATGCTCATCCGCAAGGGCTACCTGGACCGGTAACAATGTCAAGGAGGGAGAAGTTGCACAAGATGGTCAACGACTATCTAAGAGACCATACTTGCATCCATCCTGACGCTTCTGTTCCACTTAATTACTGGTGTGGTGCAGTGGTTGACTGCACCACAGGTGTCGTTGCTGGGACATGTGGTTCCACAGCTCTGGCAAGGCATTAGATGTGTTGGGGCTGCAGATTGACAGCCTGGGGAGTGGCTGTCTAACCTGAATCCTCCTGTGGGTGTGACAGATCACAGATAAGCAGACTTCCTCACAGTCACATGGGCTGTGAGGTCATGAAAGGTCCTTGACCACAGGAAAGGAAGGAGCCTGGGGAATAAGGGTGGTGTTTTCCCAGCATGCACAATAGCTGAGGAAGCCTTAGGGAGCCTGGATAACCCTGGACTCAGGACTCAGGAAACTTGTACCCGGTCTGAGACCGGACCGAATCAGTCTGCGATCCTGCAGAGAAGGCATTCCCCAGCTAAAGACTGTAGCCAGCGATCCCTTTGATGTACTAAAGGTCAGTAATTGCTGTTATGGACTAATCTGGTGTCTGTCCCGGTTAGTGGTGTTAGCCTGACATAGTGTGCCTGTCCTGTTCATGGATGCCCTGTATTCCATATGCGGTTTATGAGGAATGATAATAAACCATTGGACTTTGCTTTACTTTGAAACACGGTTGTTTGCATTGTTTTTCGCAGCCAAGCGGTCCCCTAGGTGTGCGTCGCCACATGTGGTGTAGAAAGTGGGCAACACGACCTGGTGGGGTCTTGAGGTTTAAGGCTAAATATTACGCAAAACCAGTCACCACAAAAGACATCGGTGCTGGCTGCATGTCACTTGTGCAGCACTGTGTGTGCTGTTCAGTGTAAACACAGCAATGCAACGGTACAAAAAAATTGCCCAGAGGTTTAAGGCTAAATATTTTGCAAAACCAGTCACCACACAAGATAACAGTGCTGGCTGAGTGTCACTTGTGCAGAGCCATGCATGCTATTCAGTGCGTACTATTCAGTGTGAACACAGCACTGCAACAGCACAAAAAATTGGTTTAAAGCTAAATATTGCGCAAAACCAGTCACCACACAAGACAGCAGTTCTGTCTGCGTGTCACTTGTGCAGTACCATGCATGCTGTTCAGTGTCAACACAGCACTGTAATGGCACAAAAAAATTGCCCTAAGGTTTAAGGCTAAATATTATAAAAAAACAGTCACCACTCAAGACAGTGGTGATAGCGGCATGTCACTTGTGCAGTACCATACGTGCTATTCGGTATGAACACTGCACTGTAACAGCACAAATAAATTGCCCTAAGGTTTAAGGCTAAATATCATGCAAAACCAGTCACCACACAAGACAGCGGTGCTGGCTGTGTGTCACTTGTGCAGCACTGTGCGTGTTATTCAGTGTGAACACAGCACTGCAATGGCACAAAAAAATTGCCCTGAGGTTAAAGGCTAAAACTTACGCAAAACTAGTCACCAAACAAGACAGTGGTACTGGCTGTGTGTCACTTGTGCAGTACCGTGCGTGCTATTCGGTGTGAACACTACACTGCAACAGCACAAAAAAATTGCCCTGAGCTTTAAGGCTAGGGTCACATTTAAATCGTGAAACCTAGCCTAGCACATCCACTTAATACTTAGAAATTTCCCCCGCAGCGCGGCCAGACAATGCAGCCCATAGTAGCCCGGTGTTTACCTTAGCAGCTGGCCACACACAAATCCTCAGGATGTGCGCTATACAACAGCGCACAGAAAATGCTGCAGAAAGGCGTTTCCTGTGCGCTCAGCTAAAGTGCACATCTTAGGGCTTTGTGTGTGGCAGATTGGCAAGGTACACATCAGGTTACTATGGGCTGCGTTGTCTGGCAGCACACAGCGTTAACGCTATGCGCTGTGGGTGAAATTTCTAAGGTTTTAGCACTTGCATCATGCTAGTGTCACAAGTCCAGTGTGACCCTAGCCTAAGGTTAAATATTATGCAAAACCAGTCACCACACAGGACAGCGGTGCTGGCTGTGTGTCACTTGTGCAGTACCGTGCATGTTATTTGGTGTGAATACAGCACTGCAATGGCACAAACAAATTGGCCTTCAGGGGTAAATATGACCGCAAATATAGCTGCGAGAACTGTCACTACTCCCTGACCTTATTCTTTAAGCTCTGAGAAGAGCTGAAATATTGCAGACTGTACTATGTGGTTACTGCAATGCTCCTGCCTGTCTCCCTGCACTACAGTCACCTAGTACTACAAAACTGGTAGCTCTCACAAGAGTTTTTGGGTTTTACAGAGGATTTCTGGATGATTTGCACAAGAACAGCACTCCCTATCAGCTGCTCACACTCCCTACACTAAGTGTGTTCTGCATGCAATATGCAGAAAATGGCAGCAGCAGGGCTTATAAAGAACCTATAAGTCATAGGTTATGACTCATGTATGACGCTGGGCGGCCAGTCATAGTAATGACACAACCAAGAAGGCTGTGGCATTACTGAGATTTGCTAATACTGGGCAGGAGATCCGAATATTGTGAGGCGAGTAGTGAAATACTCGCTTTGTTTCGAGTACCGCGAGTACCGCATTACTCGCCGAATACCGAATACTTGCAAATATACTCACTCATCCCTACTTCTATCCTGTCAAAAAAAATAAAAAAAGAAGCCTTACTTTTTTATTGAATTGTTGATGTGGAGTTATATTCATTGGAGTGATAGACCATATAAGTTTTTTTCCAGACAGATTTAGCCCTGTAACAACTAGATACACTTGTTGGGAGTAAAGTACTTGTATACAGTATTTTCTTCAAAATATTTTCACATTCCAGGAACATCTATTATGTAGTGGGTGTTTAAGCATTGTAGTAGCATTTCAACACATTAATGATTATCTGTCAACATTTGGTCTAAACACTAGATTGCTCTTGTGTCATATTCCAAAGGTTTATTGCCCTATTTTTGATTGCCAACCATGGTAGAAATAGGCGGCTGAGGGCTGGTATTCTCAGCGGAGTGAGGACCCATTGGTATAGTGCCGCTGCAAGCAAAAGAATAGCAGCCTGCAGCTGCCCCTGGAAATGGTGCATTCATCGTAGTGCCATTTCCATTCGCTTTACTTGGCTCTTCCAGTGACCCTAGTGGGATTTGACCTACTGAGTAATAAGACGTTGGTGCCAGCTTGGATTGTCAGCTGGCATGAAGCCCAAGATTCATAGTGTCATGTTAATGTTAGGTATGGACACTATGAATCTCAAATGAAACAAAAAAAACCACACTTTGCAAATATCACTTTGCCTTCTTTATTACACCCTCAGTAAACCATCCAAAGATAATCCCCAGGCCCCGGCACATCCATTCCACCCGACCACCAACCCTCTAAGGTGAGCAGTTTCATCTCAGCCTACTTGTCACCATTTTTTTTTATCAGGTAAGACTTTACTGCGCTTTCTAACCCACAGTTATTCAAACAAAACATTATGACCTTGTGTTTTATGGAAGTACCATATGGCAGCACATAGACAGCTTAAAGTACTACACTGTTTTTTTTTCACTGCTGGAGTGTTGATTTAAATGCAAGACCTCTGGTCTGACACTCATTCTTGGACATTTTAATTTTTTTAGTGTTGCTCTGGTCTCGCAGTTCCATCTTTTGCCCATAACTTTTGAATGACAGTAAATTAGAAGTCACATCACAAGCTCTCAATGCAAGAATATAAGAGCCAGAACAAGACCAGAAGAAGGCTCTCATTGACTTGTTGAATACTCGAGCAGGCGGTATGTCAAAAACTGCTCTAGACCAACCAAAGCAAAGCTGAACATCAATGAAGATGCCAGAGTGTAAGACAGTGGTGAGGGGAATTTGTTTTAATGCTACATTTCAGCGGTGAAAAAAAGGATCGGAATGGTGCTTTAAAGTTCTGCAGATCTGAGGATTAGAGCTCTGAGGTTCAGATAATCCAAATTTGCCATACATGCTTTGTACACACATGTTTAAAAATGAATAATGCCCTGATTGGATTACAATCCAGAACACTATGCTTCGGCATCTGATGTGTTTTATAACCTAACCATTGTCTCACTCCCTGATGAAGCTGCGGAAGCAGGGAACATTTTGGGGGGAGTTTTGAAGTGTGCGATAATATATTTAAATGATTCTAAAGTTTGGCTAGGTCCTAATAAATATTAATAGATCATAATATATTATTGTTATTTATCTAACTGATCTTTGTTGCAATTTTTAGAAGGTATACTTCTTAATAATTTATATAATGATTAAGAATATAATAATAATAATAATAATAATAATAATAATAATAATAATATTAATATTATGAAGGTTTTATCACAATAATGTTTTCTTTTTCAGGAGAATAGGACATGTGAAAAGTCATCTGACCATGTCCCCTTCTTCGATAAGCAGCTCATTGTTAACAGGCACGTTTACTCGTAACTCGTTTACATGGTACAGCTAAAGTCTTTGTGTTTCCACTGCTACACCCAGCAAACAAAGTGATTTATCATTGGCATCATAATCTCTTTTTCTACATTCCGCTGCTCTTAGATGATGTTGCAAAAACATGGTTACAGATTTATTTTAATTATCCTTTTAGTGTAAGGCATTTTGTTAGTTGGGATTTGTTGCTATGTAATTTATGATTTTGCAGATTTAAATGGAGATTAGGACTAAGTCAATTTGGGCTGAACTTAGTAGGATGAATCCCAAATTCTGTTTTCATCTTAAGTAGGAGACTTTGAATAAAATGGACCATGTTGCTATGACTGAAAGTAGTCTAGAGCCTAATAAAGCTATAGATCACATGTGTATATGCTGGATTAAGAAAGCTCTGGACGTTCAACCCTGTTCTGCTTGGGTCTACTATACACTTATAATGTTCCAGTCATTTTTTACCAGACATATTAAATAAAGTCTTGACTTTTAGCTAATTTAAAGGTGCTTTCACACTGTTGGTTTTGCCCGGATCCGGTCAAAAAAAACGCATCTTGTGGCAAGGCCTCATGCATTGTCTATGGGGCTTGAAGTAAGTGTGCAGCAGACACGGCAAATGCGGTTTTGGCACTTGCGGCAGATGGGGCCGCGAAAAAAACTGACGCTGACTGTGTTTTTTGACTGGATCTGCCACATTTTTTCAAAACCACCAGTGTGAAAGCACCCCAAGTGTTTTATTTGAATACCTGTTGCATTATTATACTTTATGTGAACATGGTTGTTCATAAAAAAATGAAAAATGAAATAAAAAACTTCAAACTTGGTCATTTTTGACCGAACAGAGCAAAAGGGTTATGGCCACTTTACACACACCAACTTATCTGTCCAACTTCTGAACAACTTACTGGTTGCAGTGAAATCATGGACACATTGTTCCATCTGTACACAGCCACAAAATGGAGCAATGTGTCCATGATTTCACTGCAACCAGTAAGTTGGTCAGAAGTTGGACAGATAAGTTGGTGTGTGTAAAGTGGCCCTTAAACAATCTGCATGAATGCATGCATGCAAAATGTTTTTTATTTTCTAAATAAGCTTACAAAGTAAAAAAAAATTCTTCAAAAAACATTAAAGACAAAGATGTCATTTTTTCAGGAATACAAATAAGTCCTGCAAATGTTAAATTAAAAAAAATGAAATTGAATGCCACACAATTATGAGATAGTGGACTTTTATTAATAGAGTCATATGCTTAAGATGAAGAAATTACATTTTCTAGATGAGGTCAACATAAGAATCAAGTGATTCTTTTTGATTTATGCAAAGTCATGTATTATCGAATTGAGAATTAATAGCGCAATTCTCTTAAGGTATAACATGTTACCAGAAGAACAATTGCCTGCATTAGTAAAGTAACTTTTTCTCCTTTAAAAGATGGATCTTCTTAAGCATTTTTCAACATCAACCTTTCTTAACAGAACGTGACTTTATAGTTATTAGAAAACACTAAATTGAAGGACCATATAATTTCAATAAATTGCATAATTTGCATATAAATATGAAGTTTATTTAATGGCATTCGGTCAGCATACATAATAATATGTAATATAGTCTTAAATATTTCATACATTTTTCATACATTTTTAATTGTTATTTGTACATAAAATTGATTAAAAATAAAAGCATGAGTGGAACTGATTAAAAAAAATCATATTTTTATCTAGCAAGAAGATAATTATAAAAACGACCAGGGATCATTGTGTTTGTTGTTATTTTTGCTAATCTTTATATTAGAATCTATTGTAATTTCCCCACTTTTTATTTACAGATTTAAACATTAATTATAAAAATATTCACTGTTTCTTTTGTTCAAATGACTTAACTAGTTCAGATTACAAAATAATTAATTGAAAATTCTGTTAAATGTTTAACAGCTTTATGCAATTTTTGGCATTTTGACCATTCAATTTAAGCAAAGTTTGCTTTTAAGAACATTACATTTTTATTATGTTTTGGCTTTAGCTTTGATTATATGACGTGTTGCTCACTAAATATTTTAAAATAAAATATGTCCAAAATTTATGGTATTTTAAACATTTAACAGCATATCCCTTTGCAAATAATATTGTTATGGATAAAGCCTTTATTAGTACAGTATGTTACTTATTTACAGTTGTGGCCAAAATTATTGACACCCCTGCAATTCTGTCAGATAATACTCAGTTTCTTCCTGAAAATGATTGCAATAACAAATTCTTTGATATTATTATATTCATTTAATTTGTCTTCAATGAAAAAACACAAAGGAGAATTGTCCTAAAGCCAAATTGGATATAATTCCACACCAAACATAAAAAAGGGGGTGGACAAAAGTATTGGCACTGTTAGAAAAATCATGTGATGCTTCTCTAATTTGTGTCATTAACAGCACCTGTAACTTACCTGTGGCACCTAAGAGGTGTTGGCAATAACTAAATCACACTTGCAGCCAGTTGACATGGATTAAAGTTGACTCAACCTCCGTCCTGTTTCCTTGTGTGTACCACATTGAGCATGGAGAAAAGAAAGAAGACCAAAGAACTGTCTGAGGACTTGAGAAACCAAATTGTGAGGAAGCATGAGCAATCTCAAGGCTACAAGTCCATCTCCAAAGACCTGAATGTTCCTGTGTCTACCGTGCACAGTGTCATCAAGAAGTTTAAAGCCCATGGCATTGTGGCTAACCTCCCTAGATGTGGACGGAAAAGAAAAATTGATGAGAGATTTCAACGCAAGATTGTGCGGATGGTGGATAAAGAACCTCAACTAACATCCAAACAAGTTCAAGCTGCCCTGCAGTCCAAGGGTACAACAGTGTCAACCCGTACTATCCGTCGGCGTCTGAATGAAAAGGGACTGTATGGTAGGATATCCAGGAAGACCCCACTTCTTACCCCGAGACATAAAAAACCCAGGCTGGATTTTGCCAAAACTTATCTGAGAAAGCCTACAATGTTTTAGAAGAATGTTCTCTGGTCAGATAAGACAAAAGTAGAGCTTTTTGGGCAAAAGCATCAACATAGAGTTTACAGGAGAAAAAAAGAGGCATTCAAAGAAAAGAACACGATCCCTACAGTCAAGCATAGTGGAGGCTCCCTGATGTTTTGGGGTTGCTTTGCTGCCTCTGGCACTGGGCTGCTTGACCGTGTGCATGGCATTATGAAGTCTGAAGACTACCAACAAATTTTGCAGCATAATGTAGGGCCCAGTGTGAGAAAGCTGGGTCTCCCACAGAGGTCACGAGTCTTCCAGCAGGACAATGACCCAAAACACACTTCAAAAAGCACTAGAAAATGGTTTGAGAGAAAGAACTGGAGACTTCTAAGGTGACCAGCAATGAGTCCAGACCTGAATCCCATAGAACACCTGTGGAGAGATCTAAAAATGGCAGTTTGGTGAAGGCACCCTTCAAATATCAGGGACCTGGAGCAGTTTGCCAAAGAAGAAGGGTCTAAAATTCCAGCAGAGCATTGTAAGAAACTCATTGATGGTTACCGGAAGCGGTTGATCGCAGTTATTTTGGCTAAAGGTTGTGCAACCAAGCATTAGGCTGAGAGTGCCAATACTTTTGTCTGGCCAATTTTTGGAGTTTTGTGTGAAATGATCAATGTTTTGCTTTTTGCTTAATTCTCTTTTGTGTTTTTTGTGGAGCACTGACTAGCACAGATGAATGAATCAGTTTGAAGTCGGTGTTCAGGTGTTTAGGCATATCTAAAGCTCTTCAGTGAGCATCACTGTGCTCATGTACACTTGCTGCTTGGTCCAGTGCGAACCACTTGCAGTGTTTGATCGTCTCACACTGGGGGTAAAGAGATTTTCAGACTTAGTGCATTTGTGAAGCTAAAAAAAGACAAATCCCTGCCCTCTTGCCCCTTGAAGTGCTTTGCTTATGGCTGTCTGTATGTGGGCAGAGATCTTGTCTGCCAATCAGTGTCTTCAAATGAGGCTCGGGTTCACTCATCTCTACTTTCTAGGCCTTGGTTGCTGCATGTAGTTTCATTGTGATCTGCAGAAACATTATCTTCAAAGGCCTAATCAGTGCTGGAGGTCCCTGTGAAGAGTCAAGAAGGTCAAAGAAGATGTCTTGCAATGAAAGAAGCTGTAGAAAAGAATCCAAATGGGGGGCTGTGATGGTGAGACATGTAAGGGACACATTTTTATTTTTGCATTGCAAATGAAATACTCCTGCACGTTTATTTATTACTAGTAGTAGAGCCCCGGTGTTGCCCTGGCATAGTAACTAACTGTGCTTAGTTATAACAAAATAGAATGATTATTTTGCACATAAAAACATTTCACATCTTTTATTCAACGCTAAAGATTTGCAACACAAATTAATTAAATGATTACCCGAGTAATGTATAGTATTTTTTGCAACTCAATCAAGAGCCTTTTGATAAATTACAATCTTGGTTTTCCCTTCTGGTGCAAATATGAACAGATTTTTGGCAGTTCCAACTCTTGAACAGGCCATGTGGAGAGGGCAGAGCTATACATACACATACATTCATGAAGGGGGCTGGGCTATGATGGAGGCAGAGCTATGCAGGGGGTGAGGCTATGTGGCTATAAAGGAGGAAGAGCTATGAGGTGATGGGGCTATGTGGAGGGAGCGGAACTATGAAGGGGGTGGTTACTATGTGAAGGGACAGAGCTATGAGAAGGTGGAGTTATGTAGAGTGAGTGGAGCTATGAAGGGCATGGCTACATGGAGGGGCTGAGATATATATACAAACACTCAGCTTTATATATTTGTTAAGTTCAGGTATTCTAATGAATTCTTCTTTATTTCTCTACACCAGTCATCTAATTTTAATATTACTAATAAGCACTGCTGGATTTAAGGGATAACTTCAGGAATTCCTTCTGATGCGTAGATATTATGTTATTCAGCATAATTTGTGAAAAATGCTTAGGAAAATGTGTTTGTGTTTGTACAGTGACCTGTAGAGATTTGTTTAGAGCATCATATCCCACCCCTATTGGAATATTTTCATTAGAATACCAAAATTTACAATTGACAAGGAAGAAAATTACAAATACTAAAGAAGAGAGAACCACTTTTAATGATTTATCAACAGCACATATAGTTTGTGAATAGGTCACTTATACTCATATGCTATTCCGAAAAGGTAGACAGCCTATTTACTTTGTATTTAGTCACAACAATCATGTGATTAATGGTCTACTGGAGATTCCAATGTGAAAAAAAAACTGTGTGATTTATTTTAGAAAGATATATATTAGAATCTGAGAGTCCTCAGTGGTTGATATGTTTTAAAGAGGACCTGTTACCTCCCTGGTGTTATGTTAACTGAATGCAGCGTGTCTGCTGCATTAAGGGAAGGTGTCCCCCATGTCTCTAGCCCCCCTGTAATTTGTAAAAAAATACTTTATAAAGTTTATGGATAAGGAGTCCAGAGGGACTTATCCAGTAATGAGTCATCGCTGTTGTATGGTGTTCTCCCTGCTTCCAGGCCTCTCTGTGCCACCTCTTTTTCAGCCTCCTTTATGTGTCTGCCCTCCTCCCCGCTCATGCGCCTCATCACCTTTATTGACGCAGGCACAGAGCAAGTAATGGGTGGGAGCGGTCACGGCAGCTTAAACACCTCCTGCCAGTGATGTCAGTGCCAGATACCACCCCGCTCCAGATTATGTATGTACAGCAGGGCGGGCTCCGGCGTTGACAGACCAGTCCTGCTGGTGACTACAGCCCCGGAGCCTGCCCTGGCAGACTCAGCTACAACCATCTACTATTTGGAAAGTGTATGGTTAATGTTTTCTTCATGGAAGAACTGTGCCCAAAAAGCAAAATTTTTGACATGGAAACAAGACTCATCAAGTCAACTACCGTAAATACTCGTGTATAAGCCAAGTTTTTCAGCACATTTTTTGTGCTGAAAAGTCCCCCCCTCGGCTTATACACGAGTAACTCGGTATGCTGTGGGGGGGGCTGTGACCGGGGGCTGGAGGAGGCAGGAGGGGGCCGCAGTGACCGCAGGAGGTCACGTGGGGCCGCCTCATTAGTGTAATGAATATGCACGGCATCCCCCAGTCCATCAGCGGCGGAGGGAGCGGTGCATATTGCACTACACTGGCCCCCATCAGAGTTATTCAGCCCCCCTTCCTTAGTATGTGTCCCCCAGGCTGCAGCACATATTAAAATAACAAACATTTCATACATCACCTATCCGGCTCCGCTTCCGGCTTCTTCCTGCTTGTGCCGGTGTCATGTGACCGGGCGCAGCCGATGACGTCATCTGCTGCGTCGGCCACAGGAATAGAAGCCCGCACAAGCAGGAAGAAGCCTGGAAACGGAGGAGCAGCGCCGAATAGGTGATGTATGAAATGTTTGTTATTTTAATCTGTGCCGCAGCCTGGGGGACACATATTAAGGAGGGGGGCTGGATAACTCTGATGGGGGCCAGAATACCGCTGCTGGGGCCCTTATACCACAGCTGGGGCCCTGTATACCACTGCTGGGGCCCTGTATACCACTGCTGGGGCCCTATATACCACAGCTGGGGCCCTGTATTCCACTGCTGAGGCCCTATATACCACTGCTGGGGCCCTATATACCACTGCTGGGGGCCTGTATATTACTGCTGGGGCCCTATATACCACTGCTGGGGACCAGTATACCACTGCTGAGGCCCTATATACCACTGCTGGGGCCCTGTATACCACTGCTGGGGCCCTATATACCACTGCTGGGGCCCTGTATACCACTGCTGGGGCCCTATATACCACTGCTGGGGCTCTATATACCACTGCTGGGGGCCTGTATATTACTGCTGAGGCCCTATATACCACTGCTGGGGCCCTGTATACCACTGCTGGGGCCCTATATACCACTGCTGAGGGGGCCTGTATACCACTGGGGCCTGTATACCACTGCTGTATACCACTGGGGCTGCTGTATATACTGCTGGGGCCTGCATTTACCACTGGGGAGGCTGTTGTAATACTGATGGGGCCTGTATATACCACTGGGGAGGCTGTTGTATACCACTGGGGATGCTGTATATACAGCTGGTGCCTGTATATACCACTGGGGAGGCTGCTGTAATACTGCTGGGGCCTGTATATACCACTGGGGAGGCTGCTGTATACCACTGGGGCTGCTGTATACTGCTGAGGCCTGTATATACCACTGGGGAGGCTGCTGTATACTACCACATGGGAGGCTGCTGTATACTACCACTAGGGAGGCTGCTGTATACTACCACTGGGAGGCTGCTGTATACTACCACTAGGAGGCTGCTGTATACTACCACTGGGGAGGCCTGTATACCACACTGCTGGGGGCTGTATACCTGTGCTGGGGTCCACCCTCGGCTTATACACGAGTCAATAGGTTTTACCAGGTTTTGGGGGCAAAAGTAGGGGGGTCGGTTTATACACGGGTCGGCTTATACACGAGTATATACGGTATATACAAAAACATCAACTCGGTGCAGATAAATGGAAGCAGGTGCTTTAAATATATGTCTGTTACATAAGGCAGTTTTTTATCACCACAAAACTGAGTTGCACAATGATGAGTGTAAAAAGGCAATAAAATAAGCATAATTCTAAGTTTGGGGTTGCATTTAAGCAAATAGAGTTGGAGGTTTACTCAGAAATAATGGTGTCCTTAAAGGGAATATGTCAACAGGTTTCTTCTATGTAATCGGAATACAGCACGCTGGTGGGTTTAACGCACAGATTTCAGTAATTGATCTCTTATCACATAGTGTCTTCCTTAAATGTTTGTTTTAGCTTCAGGAAATTATTATTGCCAGACTAGGTCAACTAGAGTTCAGCTTCATCCCCTGCTGTGATTAGCAGCTCACTGGCTATAGAGATTGTACAAAGAGAGCCTCATGTGGATAGGGGAACCTTTCTCAGCTCTTCTGTATTGCTACATCTGGAAAACACTGAAAAAGTAACAAATGTTGCACCCAATAAACTAAGTGATGCATCGTTGGAATCTGAGTCTATTTGCCTAGATCATGCAGCTATCAAATAAAGTAGCAAATACCTGATGACAGATTCCATTGCTTTGAAATGGAAAAGAAAAACAAGAAATTGTTGCGCCACACTGTGCAAATTAGCCGAAGCAAGGGGTTATATTGATATGTCACTCACCTTTTCTAGTTGCGCCCCCTGCACAACTATGTTGATGATTTGAGGTGAGATTTAACCACAGGCATAAATCCGTTGCTACGTGTAGAGAAGCCTTTCCTTATGGAACTTCAACGTCTCTCCCAGAGATCAAGAGCCCAGGGAAGGGCAGCTCCTCTGTGTTGACCAAATCCTGTCCCAGAGCTGCTCTCAAACCACACTCCCCAAAGAGAGGATTTGAGCACGATATGAAGTAAAATGGTCTGATAAAATGAGCGCTAGGGACAGAAACAGGCACTGGGCTCTTATCGATTATTACCTTTCAAATTTATTGTGAACAGTAGATGTTATAGGTCTCCTCGCCACAACATGTTTCGACACTAAAGGTGTCTTTCTCAAGTGCATCATTCAATACCATCAGGGAAGCATCTAAATAGCAGCAATTCCAAATTTATTCAGCTACAGGTAAACAACATCAAACACAAATCAAATGTCTTTAAAAATTATTTCTTGGGGCAATATAATCCAAGACTTCCTGGAAGCAATGATATGACTCCCAGAGTCACCTGGCTTGAACATCATTTAGTCTGTCTGAAATTACAGCACGGTGGCTCAAGTGGTTAGCACTGCAATTTGCAGCATTGGGGTCCAGAGGTCCTGGATTTAATTCCCACCAAGGACACTAAGGACAACATCTGCAAGGAGTTTGTATGTTCTCCCCGTGTTTGCGTGGGTTTCCTCGGGGCACTCCGGTTTCTTCCCACATTGTAAAGACATACTGATAGGATATTTAGATTGTGAGCTCCAAGAGAGACAGCATTACTCATTTATGTAAAGTGCAATAGAATTAATCTAATATATAAAGCTGAATGTGTGTTTGTGTGTATGTGTGTGTATGTATGTATATCCGGGATTGGCATCTACACCGTCACAACTACACTCACAAAATTTTCCACAGTCACACATCTGGACCCCGAGAGCGTCATAGGCTATGATGTGAGGTGAAATTTTAACCCTGCGCATTCCAGTTCACCAAACAATTTTGCCCCTATCTACATAATGGGGAAAAAGTGAATGGAAAAGTGTTGGAGGAAAATCGACAGCTGTCAGCTATAGCCACAAAATTTTGCACAGTCACACGTCTGGACCCCTGGAGCGTCATAGGCTATGTTGTGAGGCGAAATTTTAACCCCGCGCATTCCAATTCACCAAACAATTTTGCCCCTATCTACATAATGGATAAAAAGTTACCAGTTGACAGTTGTGAATGAGAGGGGCTTAATGATAGCGCCAAAGACTAACAGCACATACCAGCATATAGTCACTAAGGTGGGGCCCCAACATGAGATATTCACCACGCACGGGGACATGTATACACACCACACACACACAAAGAGTAACAGAAAGTGTATAGTCGCTAAGGTGCAGCCCCAACATTGGATACTCACCACGCACCCGAACAAACACACACACACCACAAAGAAACACACACACCCAAGGGGACACACACACACCCTATAGCGACACATGCACTCACCCCACAGGGACACACACACACCACAAAGAGACACACACAACACAGACACACACACCCCACAGACCCCCCCACAAGGACACACACACATAGCCACCCTATAGGGACACATGCACTCACCCCACAGGGACACACACACACACACCGCAAAGAGAAACACACACACCACACAGACCCCCCCACCGGGACACACACACATACACATCCTATAGGGACACATGCACTCACCGCACAGGGACACACACACACACACACACACACCACAAAGAGACACACACAACACAGAGACGCACAGACCCCACTGACACCCCCCCTACAGGGACACACACACATACTCACCCTATAGGGACACATGCACTCACCCCATAGGGACACACACACACCACAAAGAGACACACACAACAAAGACACACACCACACAGACATCCCCCCACAGGGACACACACACATACACACCCAATAGGGACACATGCACTCACCCCACAGGGACACACACATACACACACCCTAGGGACACACACACCACACAGACAGACACAGATGTGCACAAATCACCTCACTCAACTCGCATCATACGTGTGCTATCTTTAATTTCCAAACATAAACATCTGATTAAAAACAGTCAATGTGCAACACATGTGCCATATAGGGAATTAAGGCAGATGTCAGTCACATGAGCTGTCTATTATGTGTATGTGTTAGGTAACATATACTGCTCGGCCAGGGGGAGGGTTTACTGTTGGCTGGAGATTTATTAGGCTGCCTATAGCAATCAATCACAGCTCAGCTTCTGTTTTCTTACAGGTCATTAATATGACAGATTCAAATTCTATTTTATTATAGCTAACATCAGTTATTTATTAAGCCGGGCGTAGCCGGGTACTACAGCTAGTAGCACTATATAAATAAATATTATTATTATTACATAGAGAACTTCAAGAGTTTGTGTAAGCTTACATCCACAGAAGATCTGTGGATATTTATTCTAAATGTCTAAACGTCTTTTCTCATTTCCCTTAAAATCTGAGCAAATATACTTAGAAGAATTGATACTGTTTTTAAATCACATGGTGGTCACAACAAATATTGATTTGGTCTCAATTTTTTTTCATTTATTTACCTTGCATTTTGTTTTTAAAAGCATTCTTACTTTGCAGCTTTTTTTGGTTTTAAAGGGATATCTGGAATCTATCTAAAAAAAATTGTGCCTAAGCACTAACAGCTGGTAGTTGGCAACTACCTGCCTATTGTGTTCAGCACTGTTCACTGCCAACACTGATCCGTCTGAGACCGCCCCTGTCAGGGATTTTGCTGCTTCTGCTGATGTCACATCTACAGAGGCCCTGCTTTTCCCATCTATAGACAAGCGCATAGCCGACATCACGCTGATTGACAGCCAGCTCCCCCAATTAGGTAACAAGGAGCTGGCTGTAAACCAGCATAACGCTGACCATGCGCTACTTCTGCAGGACAGAGAGTAAAAGCTATCTCAGCTCTATTTACCCTACCATGATATCCCTGGCAGGAACGTCAGTTACCGCTCTGTGTAGAGGTGAACGGAGGTGACTGGAGTGAGGTCACAACAGGCGGTAGGTGGCAGCTTAGGACACTTTTTTATTTTTTATAAATATCCAGGATGAACACCTTAACCCCTTAGTGACGAAGAAATTTGTCATTTTTCATTTTCGTTTTTTCGCTCCTCGGCTTCCAAGAGCCATAACGTTTTTATTTTTCTGTCGACACAGACATATGATGGCTTGTTTTTTGTGGGACGAGTTGTACTTTCAGATGCAATAATTTGTTTTACCATATAGTGTACAGGGAAATTGCAAAAAATTCTAAATGCAGTGAAATTGCAAAAAAAGTACAATAAGACGTTTGTTTTTTGGGTTTTGTAGTTGCCGTGTTCACTATATGGTAAAACCGACGTGACCGTGTGATGCCTCGGGTCAGTACAAGTTTGTAGATACCAAACATGTATACCTTTATTGGTATCTAGGTGGTGGAAAAAAATTCAAAAGCATGAAAAAAAAAACATTGCACTTTTTGCGCCATGTTCTGCGACCCGTAGCGCTGTTTTGATGCCCGTTATTGCATTTTTTTAGCATTGTTGCAGTGATCAAAAAAACTTAATTTTGGCGTTTGAACCATTTTTTGCGCTACGCAGATACGGATCTCATTATTTGATTATTTATATTGATAGATCGGGCGATTCTGAACGCGGCAATACCAAATATGTGTATTTTTTTTTTTTTTTATACTTTTATTGTGGATGGGAGAAAAGGGGGGTGATTTGAACTTTTATGTTTTTTTTTCAACTTTGTAAAAACTTTATTTGCTTATTGATTCTTACTTTTACACAGCCCCTTTGAGAGGCATGCAGCTGCACAGTCCGATCGCTTCTGACACATACAGAGGAGCTGCAGCTCCTCTGTATGTGTCAGAATGCGGACCTGTTGTGGTTGGCAGCCCCTGCTAACCACAACCCGGAAATGCTCCATGACAGGTTCCAGGGTCAAGCCAGGACCCTGGCCTGTGACATCAGCACGGGAGATCCCGCAATACTATCGCAAGATCTCCCCTGGAGCCCGGTAAGCCTGCCTCCGGCTCCCTTAGATCCCGCTCTCAGAGATTGAGGGCGGGATCTAAGGGGTTAACAGCACGATCGGATGGGGGGACCAATTGGTGCTGTTACTCCCACATCTCAGCTAGTGAGATCAGCTGAGATGTGGGAGGTTTGAAGTGAGCTCCACGCCGGAGCTCACTTCAAACACCGAGTAATGACAGCCGACGTCTAGAGACGTACGGCTGTCGTTAAGAGGTTAAATGTTGGCACAAGACTGAATGTTTACAGTTGATGTAATGCAATTTTTGTTTTAGTCTTATAATGATTTCTTGAAAGAATCTTATGATTGCTAGAAATTGTATAATCATTCAATTTCAAAGCAATTGTTATAATGGCTTCATAAAAAATAGGACCATGGACTGGAAGCTCAGTAGAACATCCTGTGGAAACACCGGTGCATATCATCATCTTTGCCAAATCCTTTTATTAAGTGCAAAAAATTAAAATATCATAGCGCTATGATGTTTTTAATTTTTTGTACTTAATAAAAGGATTTGATGCAGATGATGATATGCACGGTGTTTTCCACAACTTTTTCTTCATTATGATAGGCGGTTGCCAAGCCTCACACCGGAGCAGGAGTCCTAGGGTAATTGGCGGTTAGAGCGCCATCCCAACTTTCCTGTTCCTTATTCTCAATACAGTAGAACATCTGCCAATTATGAACAAATTCTAAGATTTAATGAACAAGCATAACATAGTCTATCCGATTTGCCATTAAATACCCAAAGTTTTACCAAAAAAGTGCACTGCGAAGAATAATTTCAAGCAGCAATATTGTAAATAGCATTAAATAGAATGAAATGGTTTCATTGTAAACATACTTTTCACTAATGTATATATCAAATTTATATCTAAAAATGAATGATAAACACTCATTACCATGTATGATTATTTGGCTATTGGTTTTGAAAATGTATTTCATTCTATTTATAAAAAGATCTGTAATATTCTGTGTACATATTTCTTATTTTTCTGCTGACTTAATTGAGACTCCTAATGTTGTTTTAATGGTGTTGCTGTTTCTTGAGGAAAACATAAACTTTGTGCAGAAAAATGTGAACAATGCTCGTTTATCTTCTGTTGTTTCTGCTTCCACAAAGAAAACAAAAATGTTTTCATTTATTATAGACGTTTGGAAGTATTTATTTTAATTGAAACTGTTTCGTTTTAATATGGCACATTGAAACATATTTGCATTTTAGTTGACAATTTTGTTTTTTTTTTAAAACAAAGTTTCTATACATTCTTTTCTAAAGAGATTGTAGACAAAGAAATGTATGTAATAAGCTGTGGAAAAAGCTTATTTTTCTGCAGTATTTTTTTTTAAATATTGAGTGAATGAGTTGACCTGCTATACTGTAATTGCCATCTAAACAATAATTTACTGTTATTTTGTTCAAAAACTAATCTCTAATTATATGTCCTACACTACCATTCAATAGGGTTATACCAAACAAATCTTTGGTAAACTCCCTTAGACATGTCAGTATATTTTATGAATAGGTTTAGGGCCACTTTTAGATATTTTGTAGTGCAATAGTTAAGGTTTGAACAATAGTCGGACAGCTCTATTACATAGGACTGCAATCAGAGATTTAAATGTAACTGTGACCTCGGACCCCTATTCTTCCCCATCTACACCTTTGTAGCAGGATAAAAGATTTCATGGAGAGCTCCCAGAGGCCAGTAAGAGTATCCAAACATGGATAGTGTACAGGAGATAAAAGATATATTAAAAAAGATTGATACAACACATTTAGGCTTGACCGAACCTTCATCAAGCAGAAAAATATAGATAAAAGTATTATAATTACAATACATATAGGGGAACAAACTACCTCCTACAGGCCCCAGAGTTAAATAGATTAAGGATTAGCAAGGGAGGGTAGAATAGGTGGTTGGAGATAGCTAAACAATGTACACACCCAAAAGAAGACCATAAAAATCATAAATAGTAGAAATGAATAAAACAAAATCAGTCCCATATTCTGAAATGAAAAATGGTTTAAATATAAATATTCTTTCAATATTCAAAATATTACATTGATATTATACTTCTAGTAAATAGAAAGAATGAAAAAATAATAAGGATTAATACAAATTATGAAGATCAATAATAAACTATTGTTCTATTAAAGAGGACCTGTCACCCCCCTGGTTCAGCATTCAGTGCTGCATTCAGTTAGCATAGCACCAGGGGGGTGACAGGTTCTCTTTAAAGAAAATATCGGCCTTGTTCAACCATATCATTAAGACCCTCGGAATGCAGAGACTGATCTGTAGATCCATAAAGACTCATTATAATTTAGTATGCTGATATAATTTTGAACATCAGGAGGAATTTGCTCCACTGGCGTAACCTGTATACAAAAATCTTTATTATGTTTGGTAGTCAAATTTCTTGACAATCTATATTTTATATTTTATAAATATTTTATAAACCAATTTTTCACCTAAAGTCAATGACCATTCCTTCTAGAACGGAGGGTCTGTATAGTACGACCCACATACTGCAGACTACACTTCTCTTTCAGGGATTCCCTCTATTTGATGCTTTGCATTTTACTTCTTGTAATGTTGTCTTCCTTTGCTCTGTAATGGGAAATGCAGTTTGACTTGTGAATGTGCATGCAATCTGTGGCTAGAGCAAGCTATGATCTATACCCATATGGGAGCTGGGTGAGATGGTATGATGTTAAGTTGATCCCCAGCACTCTTAATATAATACATTCGATTATGAGAGCATAGGGTTGGTGATAACAGAGCCTACAGTGAAACCTGCACTTTTTTAATGCACTTTATTTCCCATTTTTATGGATTTGTACTATGTAACTATGGCTGTACAACATTGCTAATATGGAATTGTCACATAGAGGAATATCCTCATTTTCTACTGTCAGAATCACATGTCTTTGTCTTTTATGTATGGCTAATAAATTTATTTGCATGAGACACTCGAAGTGTTCTCCAGTTTTAAATAGTTGTTTGAGTATGTTAACATACCCGAGAAGGTTGATATTTCTCAACTGGGGTGTAGTACTATTATGAGTTACTAGCTGTTAGCCCGATTCTAAAGAATCGGGAGTCTAGAATCTGTATATAATTTTTTTAAGAGTTTTAAATAATAGACTTAAACACCAGATATATGAGTAAGTAGGTGATGTAGGCAAAACTGTGAGGGTAGCAATATAGTGGAGGTGTAGAAAGAGTTAATGTCCGACTAACAGGACTATAACAGAGTAGGAACTTATAATGATATTAAAAATGTTATTGAAGGAGTTAATGTCCCACAGGCACTCCCACAACAGACTCGCTGTAAATTATATCCAAAATGGTGTTCAAGGGGTTAATGTAGCAGTGGCAGTAGTTATAAACACTACCAAATATGCAGTTAATGCTGAACTGGTATATAATGGGTTAATTTCGCAGTTTCATTACAACTATACACTGTGTAATAGAAATAACAACAATAATGGAATATAAGGGGTTAATGTTCCTACTGGCAGTAGTAATAGAGACTACAAAGTATGGAGTTAAGGCAGAAATGGTATATAAGGGGTTAACTTCGCAGTGGCAGTACAACTACACACTGTGTAATAGAAATTAGAGATAAAACGGAATGTAAGGGGTTAATGTTGCTACTGTCATGAGTACAATGAGAGAAGCGCTTCACTTTGCATTGAGATACATGGAGGAGTTTCAAATTTAGCGGTGTAAGTGAAGTGCGAAGCTCATTGGTCGGTGTGTGCTGGCGCCGACCAATGAGCTTTGCGCCTCACTTACAGGAGAGAGAGAGATTTACTAATAGGGGAGTGCGGTGAAATGAATTGTGTGTATAGAGGTGGCTCAGTGGTTAGCACTGCGCAGTGGGTCAGTGGTTAGCACTGCGCGGTGGCTCAGTGGTTAGCACTGCGCGGTGGCTCAGTGGTTAGCACTGCGCGGTGGCTCAGTAGTTAGCACTGCGCGGTGGCTCAGTGGTTAGCAGTGAGTGCGGTGGCTCAGTGGTTAGCAGTGACTGCGGTGGCTGAGTGGTTAGCAGTGAGTGCGGTGGCTCAGTGGTTAGCAGTGAGTGTGGTGAGATTGGTCAGCGCAGCGTCGTGGGCAGAGTGGTCAGTGCAGCGCCGTGGGCAGAGTGGTCAGTGCAGCGCCGTGGGCAGAGTGGTCAGCGCAGCGCCGTGGGCAGAGTGGTCAGTGCAGCGCCGTGGGCAGAGAGGTCAGCACACACATACACACACACATACACACACTTCGCTATACTTACCACCGGCCCTGCGTCTTCCCCGCCATCTGGACGACTGGATCCAATATGGCGTCTGGGAAGTCTGGCGAGACTTCCTGGACGGCATCTTGGACAAAGTATGTTGGCGGCCCGGGACGACTGGATCCAATATGTCGGGGAAGTTTGGCGAGACTTCTTGGACGCTATATTGGATCCAGTAGTTGGGGGGCGGCGACATGTCGACTGAGGATCCAGGCGGCGGACGCAGGGCCAGTGGTAAGTATAGCGGAGTGTGTGTGTGTGTGTATGTGTGTGTACAAAGTGACGGAAGTGCGGACAAAGTGACGGAAGTGCGGACAAAGTGGCGGAAGTGCCTACATACACACACATTTATACACATACTGTACATTGCATATGGAGGGGTGAGGAAAGCGGAGGCTGGAGGGGTGAGGGAGCGGAGGCTGGAGGGCAGAGGACAGGGGAGGGTGGAGGGCAGAGGAGAGCGGAGGCTGGAGGGCAGAGGAGAGGGGAGGCTGGAGGGCAGAGGACAGGGGAGGCTGGAGGGCAGAGGAGAGCGGAGGCTGGAGGGCAGAGGAGAGGGGAGGCTGGAGGGCAGAGGACAGGGGAAGCTGGAGGGCAGAGGACAGGGGAGGCTGGAGGGGCGACATCACGCCACCTCTCCTCCTCCTACAGGCTGCATACCTCTCTCCCTCGGTGTAGGCTGCACAGCAGCGGTGTCCGTATCCCCGGGGCCACTTGGCCTCCTGCCATGCGGCAGAGGATTGAGCCCCGGAGGCTGGTGGCAGTGCAGGAGCGGAGGGTGATCCATGCGGCCGCCATTGCGCAGCCCCGGGCGCCGGAAGTGAGGTGGAGGAGCCAGGACTTGTGAAAGCAGCCGCAGGTAATGGCGGTCGTCTCCCGAAGTGGTGTGTGGCGGACGGGAGACGACCGGCTAACGCCGGTCGTCTCTCGCCCGTGATGTGTGGGTGTTTTGGGCAGTGTTGGGGCGGCCGTAAGCGTGGCGGGGCTGGCTGAGTGCCGCTCTGCTTACGGCTGCCATCTTGGTCCACTCTGAGCGGGTGTAGTGCCCAAGCCACTTCCGTCCGGTGACGTAATTTTTGTCACTTGAAGACGGAAGTGGCTTCGGCTTTTATATATGGCGGCCCGATTCTAAAGAATCGGGTAGTGTAGAATATGTATGTAGTTGACATACTGTGACTAACAGAACTTGTTAAGTCAACATGAGTGAAGTACATTATATATATATATAGCAGCACTATGGTATATGGTGGTAATTAGAGCACATGTATAGCAGCACTATAGTATATGGCGGTACATTAGAGTACATGTATAGCAGTGCTATGGTATATGGCGGTACATTACAGTACATGTATAGCAGCACTATGGTATATGGCAGTACATTATAGGACATTATAGCAGCACTATGGTATATGGCAATACTCTGGTCACCGCGGTCCCCACTCCTCCTGGCCCCGGTTGTCACAGTAAAGTAAAAAAATTCTCAGTGAGGATACTCACCTGTCCGCCGGCTCGCTCCACCTCCGCCTTCTAGGTCCTACAGGCCTTTAGGACCTGTCGTTGCCTGGGAAACCGATCAGCTGAGGAGGGGAGGGGGTGCAGGATTGTGTCGGGGGGGGCAGAATGGAGCGAGTGGGGCAGGATGGAGCGGGAAGGGGGGGCAGGATGGAGCCGGAGGGGGCAGGATGGAGCCGGGGGAAACAGGATGGAGTAGGGGGAAACAGGATGGAGCCGGGGGAGGGGGGCAGGATGGAGCGAGCGGGGCAGGATGGAGCCAGGGGAGCAAGAACAGCGGGGGGCAGGATGGATCAAGCAGGGCAGGATGGATCGAGCGGGGCAGGATGGAGCCGGGGAAGCAGGATGAAGCCGAAGGGGCAGGATTGAGCAGGATGGAGCCGGAGGAGCAGGATGGAGCCAGATGAGCAGAATGGAGCAAGCGGGGCAGGATGGAGCAAGTGGGAGGGCAGGATGGAGCCGGGGGAGCAAGAACAGCGGGGGGCAGGATGGAGCGAGCAGGGCAGGATGCAGCGAGTAGGGCAGGATGGAGTAAGCGGGGCAGGATGGAGCAAGTGGGGCAGGATGGAGCGAGTGGGGCAGGATGGAGCAAGCGGGGCAGGATGGTGGGGGGTGGAGCAGGATGGGGGGGCAGGGCAGGATGGAGGCGGCGAGGCAGGATGGAGCCTGAGGTGAGGATGGAGCCGGAGGGGCAGGATGGAGCCGGAGGGGCAGGATGGAGACGGAGGGGCAGGATGGAGGTGAGTGGCGCAGGATGGACCGAACGAGGCAGGATGGAGAAGGCGGGGCAGGATGTAGACGGCAGGGCAGGATGGTGGCGGGGGGGAAGATGGAGCCGGCGGGGCAAAATGTTGGCGGGGGGGCAGGATGGTTGTGGGGGTGCGGGAAGAGTCGGGGGGGCAGGATGGAGTCGGGGGGGCAGGATGGTGTGGGGTGGGCAGGATGGATACGGGGGGCAGGATGGAGGCGCTCCTCCTGACCCCTCCGCTCCCCGCGGCCCCCATCCCTCTGGCCCTGCACCCCCCCCGCTCCTTCATGGTGATAATAAAAAAAAAAAAACCTCAGTGAGGATACTTACCCTCCGCCGGCTCGCTCCACCTGTGTTGTAGCTCCCAGGACAGGAGCTGTCGTTGGCTGGGAAACCGATCAGATGGGGGTCAGTGGGCAAAGCGGGGGTCAGTGGGCAGAGTGGGGGATCAGTGAGCAGAGCAGGGTTTAGTGGGCACAGTCATTGGGCAGAGCAGGGGTCAGTGGGCATAATCAGTAGGCAGAGCAGGGTCAGTAGGCAGAGCTGGGGTCTGTGGGCAGAGCTGGGGTCAGTGGGCATGGTCAGTAGCCAGAGGGGGGTCTGTGGGCAGAGCAGGGTCAGTGGGCAGAGCGGGGGTCAGTGGCCGAGCGGGGGGTCAATGGGCAGAGCAGGGTCAGTGAGCAGGATTGGGGGGTCAGTGGGCAGAGCAGGGTTAGAGCGGGGGTCAGTGGGCAGAGCAGGGGTTAGTGGGCAGAGTGATTGGGCAGAGCAGGCATCAGTGGGCACAGTCAGTAGGCACAGCAGGGGTTAGTGGGAAAAATCAGTGGGCAGAGCAGGGGTGAGTGGGCAGAGCAGGGGTGAGTGGGCACAGTCAGTGAGCAGAGCAGGGGTCAGCGGGCAGAGCGGGGGTGACTGGGCAGAGCAGGGTTTAGTGGGCATAGCAAGGGTTATTGGGCACAGTCAGTGGGCAGAGCAGGGGTTAGTGGGCAGAGCGGCGGTCAGTGGGCAGAGTCAGTGGGCAGAGAAGGGTCAGTGGGTAGAGCATGGGTCAGTGGGGACGGTCAGTTGGCAGAGCAGGGGTCAGTGGGCATGGTAGAAAGGGCAGAGCGGGGGGTGAGTGAACAGAGGGTGGTCAGTGGGCAGAGCAGGGTCAGTGGGCAAAGCAGGGGTCAGTGGGCAGAGCGGGAGTAAATGAGCAGAGCAGGGTCAGTAGGCAGTGTGAGGGGTCAGTGGGCAGAGCATGGTCAGTGGGCAGTGTGAGGGGTCAGTGGGCAGAGCATGTTCAGTGGGCAGTGTGAGTGGTCAGTGGGCAGTGTGAGGCGTCAGTGGGCAGTGTGCGGGGTCAGTGGGCAGTGTGAGGGGTCAGTGGGCAGAGCAGGGTCAGTGGGCAGGGCAGGGTCAGTGTGAGGGGTGAGTGGGCAGAGCAGGGTCAGTGGGCCGTGTGAGGGGTCAGTGTGCAGAGCAGGGTGAGTGGGCAGTGAGTGGTCAGTGGGCAGAGCATGGTCAGTGAGCAGAGCAGGGTCAGTGGGCAGTGTGAGGGGTCAGTGGGCCGAGCAGGGTCAGTGGGCAGAGCAGGGTCAGTGGGCAGTGAGGGGTCAGTGGGCAGAGCATGGTCAGTGGGCAGAGCAGGGTGAGTGGGCATGTGTGAGGGGTCAGTGGGCAGTAAGGGGTCAGTGGGCAGAGCAGGGTCAGTGGGCAGAGCAGGGTCAGTGGGCAGTGTGAGGGGTCAGTGGGCGAGCAGGGTCAGTGGGCAGAGCATGGTCAGTGGGCAGAGTGGGGGTCAGTGGGCAGAGAGGGGGTCAGTGAGCAGGGAGGGGGTCAGTGGGCAGAGAGTGGGGGTCAGTGGGCAGAGCAGGATCAGTGGGCAGAGCAGGGTCAGTGGGCAGAGTGGAGGTGAGAGGGCAGAGAATGGGTCAGGGGGCAGAGTTGGGGGGTCAGTGGGCAGAGTGGGGGTCAGTAGGCAGAGCAGGGTCATGGCCAGAGTGGGGGTGAGTGGGCAGAGCGGGGGGTGAGGGAGCAGAGCGTGGGTCAGTGGGCAGCGCAGGGGGATGAGTAGGCAGAGGAGGTTAGATCGGGACAGGACCTTTGATGACGTCACGGTCATGTGATCTGTGACTCCACCCATCATCGTGACGTCATCAGAGCTCCTGAAGCACCATAAAAGAGATCGTGCAGCGGCGGCTGGCTGGAGGGAGCTGTGGTAACAGGCGGAGGGGGGTGACCGGACAGTGGAGGGGGGCTGTGGTGACAGGCGGGGGGTGACCGGACAGTGGAGGGGGGCGATCGGGCAGTGGAGGGGCTGTGGTGATAGGCTGGGGGTGACCGGGCAGTGGAGGGGGGCTATGGTGACAGGCAGGGGGGTGATCGGGCAGCGGGGGGGGAACTGTGGTAACAGGCGGGGGGTGACCGGCCAGGGAGCGCGGGCTGGAGGAGCTTCACTTGCAGTGAAAGCTTCACTTGTAATGTCCGGGATATATCTAATATATAATCAATCACCCTAACGCACTTATTCTGTGAAGACTCGCAAAGCCATTGCGAGTTAGGCTTTGCGAGGCAGCCACGGACACGACGACGGAAACAGTGCCGAAACTTACGGAAGTGCGTTAGGGTGATTATATATTAGATATATGGGTTTGGTACTAATTTTATGTTTTGCTGTGTTTCTTACAGTGTACCCATTGACCATGGAGTTCCGGTCACGTGACAGTGCTTGGCATGATCTGGTGGAAAACGAGTTCAAAAACAGTGATCCTCTCTCAGTGGGGGCAGATGAGGACCAATCTCTTGCAACAGTGACATCTGAGTATAAAAACCTCTTACGTAAGAGAGTACGGACCTGGTGGAATCGTGCCTTTTTGTCAAAATATGTTGATGGTGATCTCATTCCCCGGGGACTACCCATCCAAGTGTTTCCATCCTTTGAAGTGGAGGATGTGGATTTTAAAACTAAGTGGGAGGAAGTAGCGGATATATGGTCTAGAGGTTTCATGGGTCTCTTAATTGAAGTTAACACCTCCACATTAACAGATCTGGAAAATAAATTGGAAACACTGGAGGCCATAATTAAGGAAAAAGCCTCTGCAGAGTATCTCACTAGGTTCAATGAAGAGGTCTCTAGGGATCTCACAAAATGGAAGAAGGAAGTGAGGGAGTTTAAAATTAAGAAATTTAAGAGGGACTTCCAGGATAGAGAGGATGAAAAGGTGTATAAGGGTCATTCCATGTCAAGTGAACCAATGATTATTACCTCTATATTTTTAATTCCTTTGAGATTTTGTTATTTGATAATAGCATGTCAGACAATGCAAAATGTGAAGAGAAAAATTTTTTAAAAAATTTATTTTTTTTTTAAATGATTTTCAAAGTTCGGAAAAAGTGTGAATTTCGCTGTTGCCTGCCTTTACGTTTCTCCTCATAACTAAGGCTAGGAATAAGATAGAGAGACAAAATAAACACCATTCTACTCAGAACTATACAAGCTTTCACCAGATATGTCACAAGAGGATCTTTGTTAATATTTTACCCATGTGATCGCAAGCGCAAAACTTTAAAACGTATTTCCGAAAAATCGGCGCGCTTTAAATATTTCAAAAACTGCCCATGTGTCTGCTTTGCTCTTAGCCACATCTGTACCAAATTTCAAGTTGGGATCGCAATGGGATCATATTTTAACATATTTTACTATTAATAGCGTCAATGGGTCATTCCATATCAAGTGATCTAAATATGAATATTTTTTTTTACCTGACGTCTTTAGATTTTTTTTTTTTTTTCCTTTATGAAGTACTACTTTAGTTAATTACAAATTAAAAGTTTGGAATTTTTTTCTTCATCAGTTAATTTTTTACAGATTTTTAAAGTTTAAAAAAAGGGTGAATTTTGGCCTGGTACGACTTTAAATTTTTTTATCTCGGGCTAGAAATAAGATAGAGAAACAAAATAAACACCATTCTACTCAGAACTGTCCAGGCTTTCACCAGATATGTCACAAGAGTATATTTGTTAATTTTAATTTTTTACCTATGCGAATGCAAACGCAACATTTTGAAACGCATTTCCGAAAAAAACATTTTAATAAAAATTTTCCAAAACTGCCCATGTGTCTTTTATGCTCTTACCCACATCTGTACCAAATTTCAAGTTGGGATCGTGATGGGATCATATTTTAAAATATTTAACTATGGTTAATCTCATTTTTATTAAATTTTGAAAAAACATATGAAAGACATACATTCAATCTTTTAACAAAATCTTGAGACATATAAAATATACAAAAAGAGAATTCACAAAGTTATTAGTAACTTTAAGATAAGCTGCAAATTTACTTTTGCGCTTATCTCTGGTGCAATATATACTACAATCTAAATATAATTCCAAACACTCAAGTATACAACCTTTCTCAGGGTTTTGAGATGTTCTGATGTCAAGGGGACAAGCAGCCCCAGCAGAATGATTTTTATTACTTGGCCCCTTCTAACAGGTTGACCACGCAAGTGGGTCATTACCCGTTGAGGCCTAGTTGGAATAGTCTAGCGACTGGTGTACCGGAAAGGAAGGCCGAAATATTAATGATCTACTCACAGCTCAGAGTTTTCGATACCTGTCTAATGTTCACTAGAATTCTGAAGGTATAGGCGTAGAAAGGAAATACCTAGACTGAATGTATCAGATGGGAAGAAAAGAGAGATAGAAAAGAAGAGAGAGAGAGAAGAGAAACAAAAACCATTAGAAAAAGTTATACTGGGAAAGAAAAGCCACGTAAGAAAAAAAGAAAAAAAGGAGGGGGGGGGGGACGGGTGAGGTATGGGAAGGAGAAAGGGTACTCATCCCACTGGCTCCCCATCAGCCAGAGGTCGAGCCATATTATCTGTGCTGGAAAAGATACTCCTAAATTCTGCAGAGTCGTGAAAAAGAATCCATTCAACCCAAATCCCTAAGAATTTGTTCCGAGATCCCGACGCATCAGCTGCGAGCTCCTCCATTCGATATATGTCCATCAATTCTTTGAACCAATCAAGTAGAGATGGAGCCTGGCTTGATTTCCAGAACCTCGGGATCACAGCACGAGCAGCCGAGATGCAAAAGCGGAGAATATCCCTCTTCTGTAGCCCAATAGGACCTGGAAAAATGGATAACATTGCCGATTCTGGGCAGCATTCGGCTTGTTTACCTGTTATCCGGGCGTATGCATTGAAAACCTCAGACCAGAACCGCCGGATTTCCCCACAACTCCACCAAATGTGTATCATTGTACCCTTCTCTTCCTCACAGCGCCAGCAGGTATCAGGGGTTCCAGGGAACATGTTCCGGAGTGTCGTCGGGCACAAGTACCATCTAGTGAGCAGCTTATAGCTTCTTTCTTGTGCAGAACAAGCGCTAGCTAGTGAGTGAGTAAATATAAAGCATTTCTGCCAATTAGCTTCTGAAATGCTACACCCCAATTCCCTCTCCCAAGCACGTTGGAAGTAAAGGGTGCCCTGCTCTCTCATGGACCCTAAGGCCTGGTATAGAAATGATATTTTGCGCCTCGGTGGAGCCTCCAGTTGGAATAACCTCTCCAATACGTTGGGCGTCAATCTTACCCTGCAAGAGTCAGCTGAATATAATTATGCTCTGTATTGGAGAAATTCGAATCACTTAAGAGGTCTCGTAGGTTCTTTGAGTTGTAGCTCTGCCATCGGGGGCAAACCACCACTGGACAGAGTCTGTCCTACTCGGGTGTCATCCACAATCCGCCAACATAAAAATCTCTGCCTGTCAAATCTGGGTGGGAAAGATGGGTTGGAAAAAAGGGGAGTCAAAGGGCTAAGTCTTTCGTTTAAGCGGAGGGTTTTCGTCACTAGGTGCCATACCTTCAAGGTGTTTCTGGTCATGTCTGTCAAAGGTACTAGGTCTGTGGAGTCTTTAGGGGAAATCCAAAGCAGGTGTTTCAGCGGAATCCCCAAACCCTCTTGCTCCACCCCTACCCATTTCTTGGAGGACGCATGATAATGCCAATCTAGAGCTCTAACAAGAGAGGAAGCCTCAAAGTACGCTCGTATGTTGGGTAGTCCAACCCCTCCTCTGGTCTCGGGCAAGGATAGGATATTCATTCGCAATCTGGACCTGTTGCCCCCCCAGACAAATCTAAGGATCATAGATTGCATTTTGGAGAGGAAACCTCTATCCAATAGAACAGGAACTGTCTGAAAAGTATATAAGAGTCGGGGCAAGACATCCATCTTGACTACGTTTATTCTCCCGAACCAGGATAGCTTTAATTGTCTATAGGAGGTAAATGCCGATTCCGCGTTAGTCAAAAGGGGTTGATAATTTAAATTGAATATTTGTTTAAGATCTTTTGGTATAAGGACTCCCAAGTACTTAATGGCTTCTACTTTTAATTTGTAATTAACTAAAGTAGTACTTCATAAAGGAAAAAAAAAAAAAAACCTAAAGACGTCAGGTAAAAAAAAATATTTCATATTTAGATCACTTGATATGGAATGACCCATTGACGCTCTTACTAGTAAAATATGTTAAAATATGATCCCATTGCGATCCCAACTTGAAATTTGGTACAGATGTGGCTAAGAGCACAGCAGACACATGGGCAGTTTTTGAAATATTTAAAGCGCGCCGATTTTTCGGAAATGCGTTTTAAAGTTTTGCGCTTGCGATCACATGGGTAAAATATTAACAAATATCCTCTTGTGACATATCTGATGAAAGCCTGGACAGTTCTGAGTAGATTGGTGTTTATTTTGTTTCTCTATATTATTTCTAGCCCGAGATATGATAGAAAATGTAAAGCCATACCAGGCCAAAATTCGCACTTTTTTAAAACTTTAAAAATCTGTAAAAAATTAACAGATAAAGAAAAAAATTCAAAACTTTTTTTTTGTAATTAGATAAAGTTGTTCTTCAGATAGAAAAATTTTTTTAAAAATCTGAGGACGTCAGGGAAAAAAAATATTCATTTTTGGATCACTTGACATGGAATGACCCATAAGTGGAAAAATGCACAGAGACGGAGGAGATCTGGGTCTAGATGCAGATCTGAATTAAGGTCTTCTTCCAGACAATGAACCAATCAGGGCAACAATAACCTGACACTGAGGAGAAGGCCACTGGAAGCGGAGGTAACCCGGGGCCTGTAGGCCAAAGCCGTCAACAGCCACCAAGAGTGAGTAAGAATAGTTGTAACAAACTACAGGTGATTAATTTATCTCCTCACCCACTCTTGGAGGCTCAGAGGGAGGTCTTGTCCCTGGGGTTGACCTTCGTACCACCTAGCCTGTTTAATTGCTTTACCGCAGTGAAAGACGTTAATTTGTTTGCCCGTCGTCTGGTTCTAAATAAGCTGCATTTTAAGAAAACACAGTCAGACCCCCTGACACCTACTGAAATTGAAGCCCTCTCTGTCTTGGAAGATCTGTCAGCAGAGATACTAAGTAGGAAAGGTATGTTCCCTAAGACCTCTTACCCAGATCAAAGAAGTTTCCCCCCTTGTCCGTCTGCCCGGCAGTAGACATATTTACGTGTCTAGTGATGGAGGACCTCAGGGCCGTCTCATGCTGACGGAGGTTTGATAACCTAACAGCCAGACAGCGGGATGCCCTGAGGGAGTTAGAACAATTAAAGGATATCGTCATAAAACCAGCGGACAACGGGGGAAATGTCTGGCCATCTGTAAAATATGAAAGAGAGGAGTTTGTACAGCTGAGAGACAAATCTACCTACAGGAGACTTTCTAAGAATCCGCTTCCTAAATTCATACTTGAGCTTGTGGAGATTCTGGATAGGGCTATGGAGAATGGGACCATTACCAAACATATGTCAAACGGCCTGTGGGTGCCCTGCCCTCGGGTGCCCACCTTTTACCTGTTACCCAAGGTCCACAAAGCTGCCCTTGACCCTCCGGGGCGTCCAATCGTGTCAGGTATTGGGGGTTTCAACGAGCCAATTTGCAAGTTCATTGATTACCATCTAAAGCCACTTGTCAAGATGTCAAGATGTACCCCTATACCTTAAGGACACGACGGGCATCCTGAATTGGGTTGATGGTGTTTTTGTGGAGCTTGATACGATGCTGGTCACCGCCAACGTTGAATAGCTTTTTACGTGCATGAGTCATCAACATGGCTTAGATGCGGCTCCTTCTTGGAGGCTGTGGGTGTGGATAAGGAGGTGAGTGCACTGGTCCTGGAGCTGCTCCACTTTGCCCTGACCCACAATTTTTCATCTTTAAGGATGCCATCTATTTTCAGGAATGGGGCACTGCAATGGGCGTGACCGGTGCACCCGCGTACGCCAATCTCTTCCTAGGGTTTTGGGAGAGGGACGCAGGTGTAGAGGGCTGAGCCCAGGTGCAATGCTGTATACGTTATATAGACGATCTCCAGTTTCTGTGGAGGGGCACGGTGGAGCAGCTGGATGGATTCATGAGTGATGTAAACCGGAACCAGTACAACATTAAGCTAACTTATAAGTGCAGTTCACGGAGGATTGACTTCCTGGAGGTCATTATGGAGGTGAACCCTTCAGGTTGCCTCCAGACTGACGTTTACAGGAAGTCGACCTCTGTGAATGCACTTTTGCACGTGAACTCTGGCCATGATATGGCCACTATCCGCGCTATTCCTATTGGCCACTTTCTAAGAATGAGGCGAATCTGCTCCACGGATGAGGGATTTGAGTGTCAGGCGGTGGACCTACAGCAGCGTTTTCAGGAGAGAGGATACTCTAACAGAGTGATTAAGCAGGGGAATCAGAGGGCATGGGCTACCTCTAGGAATCATCTCCTGGGGCTAGCTCCGAAGAAAAAAACGGAAACGAAGCCCGTGACTAGATTTGTGTGCAAATATAATCATGAATGGGGCACTATGCTCTCCATTCTCTAAAAACACTAGTCCGTACTCCAAACGGACCCTGTGTTACACGGGTGTATTCCAGACAGACCTATGATGACACCAAGGAGGGCGAGGAACCTGAGGGACATCCTGGTGGACATCCACTACATGCCACACATCATGCCCCCATTTGGCTCCAGTGGATCGAGGCCAGGTTGCTTCCCGTGTGGTCACTGCCTCTCCTGTAGGAAAGTTGAGCGAGCCTCCCACTTTCATTCCTCAGATGGGGCCCGCAGTTTTGTGATCAGGCACAGAATTACATGTGGTACTACCCATGTGGTTTATTTTGTGCTCTGTGCCTGTTCCAAGATTTATGTGGGCCTTACGTCGAGGGAACTGAGGGTGAACGTAAGAAAGCATGTTTGTGACATCATTGCTGTGGAGGAGGTTGAGGACAACAGGGAACTTAAAACTATACCCAAACATTTTAAAAAACATTATGGGTGCAACTTGGCATCACTGAAAGTCAGGGGGATTGATGTGGTTCATGGTGGGTCCAGGGGAGGGGACCTCAGGAAAACACTGGCCCAAGTGGATCATTGTCTTGGATAAGCTCGCTCCACTGGGTCTGAATGAGGGGTTTTCTTATGCACCTTTTCTGTAAGCGATTTTGTGTCCCATCTGTCCCCATATTGCTTTTAATCTTTCTTTTTTTCTCTTCTTTCTTTCTTCTTTTGGGCTCTTACTATGTGTGTAGGATTCCTGAATGTTTTGGCTATTCGCCCTGAGTTGCACCATCCGATCGCGCCATGCTACCGCGATGCCTGAGGACCACTGGTCAATTGGAAAAAACCATTATAATGCACCCGATGCACCCAACAATATGATTTGGATTGTTAATTCCTTACTGTGGACTATAAGACATGAATTGTATGGCTTGGGTATGGGGATGATAAAGGGTTGACTTGTTTTCTATTGTGGTGACTAGCAATTGAGCGCCCAGGCCGCCTCCTCCACTGTGCTGTCTGTCTGCGCATACTGTGAACAGAGCGATCTGCCTCCCTAGACACCACTATTCCTTCGACCCCCGAGGAAGCAGGTGTGCGAAACACGTGTTGGGGTAATATGTAAGGATCCACTTCTCTTCCAGGGATTTCCCCTATTTGATGCTTTGCATTTTACTTTTTGTAATGTTGTCTTCCTTTGCTCTATAATGGGAAATACAATTTGACTTGTGAATGTGCGGGCAATCTGCTGCTAGAGCGAGCTATGATCTATACCCATATGGGAGCTGGGTGAGATGGTATGATGTTAAGTTGATCCCCCAGCACTCTTAATATAATACATTCGATTATGAGAGCATAGGGTTGGTGATAACAGAGCCTACAGTGAAACCTGCACTTTTTTAATGCACTTTATTTCCCATTTTTATGGATTTGTACTAAGGTTTTATGTAACTATGGCTGTACAACATTGCTAATATGGAATTGTAACATAGTGGAACATCCTCATTTTCTACTGTCAGAATCACGTCTTTGTCTTTTATGTATGACTAATAAATTCGTTTGCATGAGATAAACGAAGTGTTCTCCAGTTTTAAATTGTTGTTTGACTATGCTAACATACCCCAGAAGGTTGATATTTCTCAACTGGGGTGTAGTACTATTGTGAGTTATATATGGGTTTGGTGCTAATTAGTGATGAGCGAGTACCAAAATGCCCGGGTGCTCGATGCTTGGGCCGAGCATCCCAAGATACTCGTGTACTTGGCCCGAGCACCGAGCCCAATGTTATCCTATGGGAGACCCGAGTATTTTTATTAAATACTGCCAGCAGCATGTAGAAACCCTAAAAATGTCACAAAAGTCTCAGAAGAGTGCTCAAATGACATGGCAACACCATGGGGAAGACCCCTGTAAGCATTTCTCACTCAAAAGTAACAGCTGTGAACAATGTTGTACGAGTTTCTCGCCAATTTTACGGAGTCACCAGAAAACCTTCCAAAACGACACCAAAATGAATATTCAGGTGGAAATGTTAAGGGCACATACCCAATAGTGAGATACAGCTGGTGTATGTTACTTTTTGTGATTACATGAAAGATTTTACGTGAAAACATTGTGCGGCACTCCGATGTCCCTGAGAAGAGACGTACATGAAGCCTGTCTTGACATAATGTGCCCATTTTGAGGAAGTGGGTGTATTGTAGTATTTTCCTTTACCAGGGCAGTCCAAAATTTTGAGGTTCACCAATGACCCATGCATACAGACATGCATGAGGGCCTGTAAACCTGAAGTGGGTGTATTGTAGTATAGCCCTTTGGCAGGGCAGCCAAAAATTGGGAGGTTCAACAATGCCCCTGGATACAGACGTGCAGGAGGGCCTATAAACCTGAAGTGGGTGTATTGTAGTATAGCCCTTTGGCAGGGCAGCCAAAAATTGGAAGGTTCACCAATGACCCATACATACAGACATGCATGAGGGCCTGTAAACCTGAAGTGGGTGTATTGTAGTATAGCCCTTTGGCAGGGCAGCCAAAAATTGGGAGGTTCAACAATGACCCATGCATACAGACATGCATGAGGGCCTGTGAACCTGAACTAGGTGTATTGTAGTACAGCCCTTTGGCAGGGCAGCCAAAAATTGGGAGGCTCCACATTGTCCCTGGGTAGAGACGTGCATGAGGGCCTCAAAACATTTTTCCCATTGAAAAGGAGCGGGTCTCCTGTCGTTGTAATGCCCATTCTAAAAGAATGGGTGAAAAAGTTTACCACTGGGGGGTATACCTGAAACAACAGCCTAACTATTGTAACGGTCATCATGGTGGCACATGAGGAGAAGGAGGAGCAGTCCAGCGATTAGCCAAAGTCCAGAAGTGTGTACCCATGGGTGAGTGGAGGTACGTGGCAAATTCCCATAACAAAATTTAAATTCCGCTGTCATTTGTTGGTGGTGTGGTGAAGTCTGGCCCAATCTAACCCTTGTTCATCTTGATCAGAGTCAGCCTGTCAGTATTTTCAGTTGACAGGCGGGTGCGTTTATCAGTAATGATTCCACCTGCGGCACTAAAAACACGCTCTGACAAAACGCTAGCGGCAGGGCAGGCCAGGACTTCCGAGGCATAGAGTGCCAATTCATGCCACGTGTCCAGCTTGGAGACCCAATAATTGTAAGGCACAGAGGAATCTCGCAGTACAGTTGTTCGATCTGCAAGGTACTCCTTCAGCATCTGGCCAAACTTAGCATTTCTTGTGGCACTACCCGCACCTCAGGGGCTGAGAAAACTGTGAGGGGCTGAGAAAACTGTCCCACATCGTAAAGACTGTTCCCCTACCTCTGGCGGATTGGGCTTGTGCCCCTCTCGGCCGTACGCCTTTGTTGTCCACCGATTCCTGACCTATGCCGCTAGCGTTTTGTGAGGGGAATGCTTTGCCTACTTCCGTGACTATGGCCTTCTGGAACTGCTGCATTTTGGCTGACCTCTCCGCCTCAGGAATAAGAGACATAAAGTTCTCCTTGTAG
The DNA here is from genome assembly GCA_033576535.1 of Allobates femoralis. Classification (NCBI taxonomy): domain Eukaryota; kingdom Metazoa; phylum Chordata; class Amphibia; order Anura; family Aromobatidae; genus Allobates; species Allobates femoralis. The sequence continues at coordinate 205,059,687 of JARQOC010000003.1, read as the reverse complement.
CGTGGGTCTAAGAGTGTTGCCAACCAGTAGTGATTGTCGGCCAAGATGTTCTTAACGCGAGGGTCACGAGCCAGGCAGCTTACCATAAGGTCAGCCATGTGCGCCAGACTCTCAACAGCCATCACTTCAGTATCCTGACCAACACGATGACTGAACATGCTTTCCTCTTCCTCCTCCTCCTCATCTCCCCTGTCCTCTGGCCAGCCACGCTGAAGCGAGGGTATGACTTGTGTGCATGTCATATCCTCAATTTGGCTAGAGAGTTGCTCCATGTCTTCATCCTCCTCCTACTCCTCCTCGTCATAGTCCTCCACTGCACATTGTGATGAGATGAGGCTGGGCTGTGTGTTATCACCCACACCCACTACTGTTTCTTGCTCCAACTCATCACGCTCCGCCTGCAATGCATCATCTTTGTTTTTGAGCAGAGACCGTTTTAAAAGGCAGAGTAGCGGTATGGTGACGCTAATAATGGCATCATCGCCGCTCACCATCTTGGTGGAGTCCTCAAAGTTTTGGAGGACGGTACATAGGTCGGACATCCATCTCCACTCCTCAGGTGTTATGTGTGGAGTTTGACCCATTTCCCGATGGCTTAGGTGATGCAGGTAGTCAACAACTGCCCTCTTCTGCTCACATATCCTGACCAACATGTGCAGAGTTGAATTCCAATGCGTGGGGACATCACACACCAGTCTGAGGGCCGGAAGACGCAAACGGCGCTGAAAACCGGCAAGGACGGCTGAAGCAGCAGATGACTTGCGAAAATGTGAAGACAGGCGGCGAACGTTTACCAGCAGATCAGACAGCTCTGGGTATGACTTTATAAAGCGCTGAACCACCAGGTTGAGCACATGGGCCACGCATGGAACATGCGTCAGCTGGTCTCACCTCAAAGTTGCCACCAGGTTCCGGCCATTGTCACACACGACCTTTCCTGGCTTTAGGTTCAGAGGTGTGAGCCAGTGACCTGCCTGCTGTTTCAGAGCTGTCCACACCTCTTCTGCATTGTGGGGTTTGTCACCTATGCATATTAGCTTCAGCACAGCCTGAAGCAGTGCTGCAGTGCTTCCAGCTTGGGACTGGTGTGGAGGGTAAAGTGGATGAGGATGCGCAGAAGGAGTAGGAGGAGGCGGAGGAGCATGACATTCCGGAGCTGTAGAGTGTGGGTGAAACCCTGACTGAGGTAGGGCCTGCAATCCTTGGTGTGGGAAGGACGTGTTCTGTCTCTCGCTCAGACTGGGTCCCAGCTTCCACAATATTAACCCAGTGTGCCGTCAAGGAGATGTAGCGGCCTTGCCCACAAGCACTTGTCCACGTGTCTGTGGTTAGGTGTACTTTGGCTGAAACAGCGTTGTTCAGGGCACGTGTGATGCTTTGTGACACGTGGTTATGCAATGCGGGGACGGCACACCTGGAGAAATAGTGGCGGCTAGGGACCGAGTAACGTGGGACAGCAGCCGCCATCAGGTCGTGGAATGCTTCCGTCTCCACCAGCCGGAAAGGTAACATTTCTAGCACAAGCAGTCGCGAAATGTGAGCATTTAGAACTGTGGCATGTGGGGCGTTGGCAGCGTATTTGCGCCTGCGTTCAAAGGTTTGCTGAATGGATTACTGCACGCTGCACTCGGACAAGGACGTGCTTGATGGTGGTGTTATTTGTGCGTGGGCAACTTCAGGGGCAGGGCCGGAGGCTTGTTCGCGGGCAGCATGGACAGGGGTTTGGCTCGCATGCACAACACGCGAAGACGTAGCAGTGACATCAGCAAGCACCGCTCCTCGACTCTGTTGTACTTCCCACAAAGTCGGGTGCTTGGCTGACATGTGCCTGATCATGCTGGTGGTGGTCAGGCTGCTAGTTTTCGTACCCCTGCTGATGCTGGCATGGCAGGTGTTGCAAATGGCCTTTTTAGAGTCATCTGGAGCCAACTTAAAAAACTGCCAGACTCGGGAAGACCTAACATTTGCACAGGCACCTTGTGTTGTGTTGTTGTTCCGGGGAACGGTTGCCTGCCTTCTGCCTGCGGATACCACCCTGCTTCTTACTGCCTGTTGGGATGCTACGCCTCCCTCCCCCTGTGCACTGCTGGCCTCGCTCTGCATATCTTCCTGCCAGGTTGGGTCAGCTACTGGATCATCCACCACGTCGTCTTCCTCTTCCGCACCCTGATCCTCCTCCTGACTTCCTGGCAATTGTGTCTCATCATCATCCACCCCTTGTTGAGACACATTGCCAACGTTCCCTTCATGAGAACGTGGCTGCTCAAATATTTGGGCATCTGTCCATAAGCTCTCCTCATGACCCACTTCAACAGGAGCTGGCGAGAGGCCAGATTGTGCGAATGGATACGTGAACAGCTCTTCCGAGTGTCCAAGTGTGGGATCAGTAATGTCCGTGGACGTGTACTCGGCCTGGTGGTAGGAAGGAGGATCAGGTTGGGAAATGTGCGGTGTAGTATCACGGCTACTGACACTTGACCGTGTGGAAGACAGGGTGTTTGTGGAGGTGCCAATCTGACTGGAAGCATTATCCGCTATCCAATAACAACCTGTTGACACTGGTCTTGGTTCAAGAGCGGTGTACTGCTGCGGGCCCCAAGAATTTGGGACAGGACGTGCGAGCGAGTAGATGTGGCACTTTGTTGTTGCGAAATTAGTGCTTGCACATGACCTCGGCCTCTGCCTGCACCACCATCACGTCCACTTCCTTGTTCCTTGCCAACGCCCTTGCGCATTTTGCCAGTATACAGCTACAACAGTCTCCTGACTGTTCTGGTCACAGGAAAGCTGGATATGGATATTACACCCTGCCTGTATAGAGCTAGTCAACTACAACAGTCTCCTGACTGTTCTGGTCACAGGAAAGCTGGATATGGATAGCCTGCCTGTATAGAGCTAGTCAGCTACAACAGTCTCCAGACTGTTCTGGTCACAGGAAAGCTGGATATATATATTACACCCTGCCTGTATACAGCTAGTCAGCTCCAACAGTCTCCTGACTGTTCTGGTCAAAGGAAAGCTGGATATGGATATTAGACCCTGCCTGTATAGAGCTAGTCAGCTACAACAGTCTCCTGACTGTTCTGGTCACAGGAAAGCTGGATATGGATATTACAACCTGCCTCTATAGAGCTAGTCAGCTACAACAGTCTCCTGACTGTTCCGGTCACAGGACAGCTGGATATGAGTATTAGACCCTGCCTGTATAGAGCTTGTCAGCTACAACAGTCTCCTGACTGTTCTGGTCACAGGAAAGCTGGATATGGATATTACACCCTGCCTGTATACAGCTAGTCAGCTACAACAGTCTCCTGACTGTTCTGGTCACTGGAAAGCTGGATATGGATATTAGACCCTGCCTGTATACAGCTAGTCAGCTACAACAGTCTCCTGACTGTTCTGTTCACAGGAAAGCTGGATATGGATATTAGACCCTGCCTGTATAGAGCTAGTCAGCTACAACAGTCTCTTGACTGTTCTGGTCACAGGAAAGCTGGATATGGATAGCATGCCTGTATAGAGCTAGTCAGCTACAACAGTCTCCTGACTGTTCTAGTCACAGGAAAGCTGGATATGGATATTACACCCTGCATGTATACAGCTAGTCAGCTCCAACAGTCACCTGAGGACTATTCTGGTCACTGGAAAGCTTGGACTCCGATCTGGATCACCCTGCCTATATCCTCCTAGATTAGTCCTGAGAAGGACTGTTCTGGTCAGCAGCAGTTTGCAGCCCTGCTCCGGATCTACCTATGAGGGCCGCAAATCTGTCCCTTAAGCAGCAGCAGACACTCTCCCTACACTGACTGTCTGAATGGCTGTGTGCAGAGCACATCGTGGCCAGGTCTTATAAAGGCTCGGTCATGCCACAACTAACAGGGCTGTGGCATTGCAGTGACTGCCAGCCAATCCCTGCATGTGGGCTGGCTTTCTAAAGAGCGCCAACATGCAGGGATGAGGACCCCGAGTACAGCACGAGTATCGCGAGATTACTCGGTACTCGCCGAGTAGCCCGAGTACAGTGATACTCGGGCGAGTACCGAGTAGTCACAAGCGTACTCGCTCATCACTAGTGCTAATTGATAACATAATACAGAAACTGGTATTGCATGTAAGTTTTTATCTAATTGTTATAACCTCTCCTATCCTTTTTGATTTTATTGTGGCAGCACAATGGTCAATATTACTACAATGGCAACAGTTCTTAATCTTATACCTTATTTTTATTTTATTATATATATATATATATATATAATATATATATATATATATATGCATACATATATATATATATATATATATATACAGTATATATATATATATATATATATATAAATTCCGTTTTATTAGTTTTGTTGTCACTTCTTCGTTTGCTGTGAGAAAATATATTTTTAATTAGTTTTCCTCTACAGGAGGTTATAGAGGAAAGCACCCCTGAATGCAGCGTGACTACTGTGATTACGGTACAATCGGTAACACATAGTAACGAGTATGTTAACTCAACCCTAGGGCTACCTAGATGCTTCTCTAAATTAAGTGAATTAATCCAGTCAGCAATTGACTTTACAATAAAAACATTGGAAATGTCATTATGTGCATGGCACAATATCACAATCATAAGGTTTAAATAGAAACTTTAGTCCCAAGACAGGACAACACCTTTAATGAACACATTACTGCTGTTACATAATAAACTGAGTTTGAAATTGCAAGATTAACACCAGAGTTAACTATACCTGTTGTCTAAGTATGCTTGTCACCAGTCCAGTTTCTCATTAAAAAGCATAGCAAAGAAAAGTTTTAATTTCTTGTGCCTTTCATTGAGCTCCAATTATTAGGAATTCCTTTAAAGTAGCAAAGCTGTACAGTCACTATACTAAAGATTCCCGGCTCACATCAGGACTACAATATCCCAGGTAACTTCAGCTGCACCACAAGCAATGTGGTGTATTTAACCCTGCTGTTCTGTTTGGATCCATTTCACCCGAAATGAAATTTCAGACCCTGTAGATTATTTATTATGCGGATCTTAAACTAGTGATTAATTGACTTTTCCTCTTTTGTGGAGTTCTTACTATGAGTGTTGTTTTTTTTTTCTTTAGTTTTTGCTACACGCTAATTGTTACACTTGTACTGTTCGGGTCAATATAGCCCAATAACATTTTATACTGTTCAACCGGTCACTACTTATTTCCGCCTGCAAAATTTATTTGTTTTCCTGTGTACTTCATCTCATTATTCAAAAGGCTGGAGTTTTCACTGTTCTTATCAGTGAGTACTCATCCACTCATTTCTCTTTCAATTCTGTGAGAGAGGACACAAGTAGTTTCACTTTCAATCCTGAGAGTGAAGACACTGAATTCTATGAGATAGGACACTAAGCTGTGAATACACTTCTTTACAGATATGTGGCATATGAGCTATGCTTTTCTTCTCAAATTAGGCTGTGGTCACACATAGAAATCCGCTTTTGGAAGTGATTTTCATCACCAATCCGTTTTTTTCTGGGTGCTTTTTGAGCCTCCTGCACTCCTGAACGTTTTTGGACTTTTCATTAAAAAAACGCATGCGCGAACGCATGCGCAAACGCAAGTGCGCATATGCCATGCGTTCGCGCATGCGTTTCCCATAGGGCCCCATGTTAAAAAAAACGCATGAAAATGCATGCGTTTTTTAACTGATGCCAAAAACGTTGCATGCAACGTTTTTGACTCAAAAACGGACAGGGCAATGTTTGGAGCTCCAGAGAAAAACGGACAAGGTGTTTATTACATCCAATCCGTTTTCTGTCAGTTTTTGGACTTAGAAAAAAAAAATGAGAAAACTGAAGCCAAAAACGGACTGAGGGCTTATGTGGAACCCCAGCCTCATTCAATTCTGTTCTTTAGATTGCTTATTGTAGAACCATTTTTTTATTACTGTGTCATGAAGTAAGCTAAAATGTGCCTGTCTAAAGGTACCCTTAAGGCCCCGTCACACAGGACGACATCGCCGCCAATTACATAGGCAATGTAGGGTGTTGCCTATGGGCGGCGACATCGCCCCTGCGTCGCCTCATGTAAAGGGGCGATGTCGGGGCCGCCGGGAGGTCGCCTGGTTTCAGGGCAGTCCTCTGAAACCAGGCAACCGATCTGGGGCGATGTGCACAAATCGCCCCATGTAACCGGCTGCCGGCGACCTGTCAGGCGATGGGAGCCGTAAGCTTCCATTGTCCTGCATCACCACTGGGGTTTTCAGACACCTCGGCGGTGATGCTGCCTTTCAGCTCGCCGGCGCGGCTCTGGAGATGTCGCCCCATGTAAGTGGGGGACGGCGACACTGGCGGGGTGCCGAAAACTTGCGCGCACCCGCCAGTCGCCGCCGACATCTCCAGCCCTGTTGCCAGGTGTGACAGGGCCTTTAGGCTTGTGTAGACTGAATGTTTATCTAGGAGGGTGTGTTATCTCACTGATGTGATATATTGATTTCATGGATGACCAATGAGTACAGATTTGAACAGGGTTCTTTTTTGGACTCCATCACACACACGCATAGATGCACCATGTCTCAAACGCGAGGCTCCAGTATTGCAAGCATAGCGGTCACACTGCACTTTCTTCATCGCTGGGAGAGTGATGGGGCCCTTACTATAGCATATACGCTCAATTTGTTGTGAAACTGGTTATAGATTTTCTCTCTTATTGTTATTTGTTTATATTGTTCGTTTTTTTTATTTCAGAGTGTTGACTCTACCCTTTGCAAGTTTGGACTGTGCATAATTTCCAAATTTGGATAAAAATGTTTCAAAAACGCCTATTACCTGAAGTTGAATTGGTAGAGCTTGTCAACACCTCTGATTCAGAAGATGATATCCCACAGGAAAATGTGTCTGAAGGGGAAGACCCATGAGTCATGGGGAAAGCAATGCTGAAAATTCTGTTTCTGAAGAGGAATATGAAGAGCAACATGATACCCAGAAAACTAGTCGGATGCAAGCAATCCTTTCCAAAAACATGGATATAATTTGGAACTTGCAGCCTAGCATTTTGGTAGATGGTCCTCTGAAAATATCATAAAGCTACACCTGGTCCTACTAGGTACGCTATATAAACAATATCTGATATAGGATCAGCATTGTTCCTTAATATGACTATCCTAAATATTATAATACAAATGGCAAACATTGAGGGACAATGAGTTTATGGTGATAAATGGAACAAATTATATTTGACAGCTCTAAATGTTTATGCTGGTTTACTTCTTTTAGCAGGAGTATACAAATCTTATGGTGAATCAACTAACAATTTGTGGAATTTCGAAACTGATCGCCACATATTTAGAGCTACAATGTCTCTTGAAAGGTTTCATGAGATTTCTACAGTACTGAGATTTGATAATAAAACAGATCAAAATGAAAGAAGAGCTAAAGATAAACTAGCCTTTATTAGAAATGTTTGGAATAAATGAGTAGAGATTCTACCAAAATTATATAATATTTGTGAAGCTGTAACTGTCAATGAACAACTGGTATTTTCTATAGAGCAGACAAGGGTGCAATAGGTTCTTACCTCCTTTAAGATGCTGCCAATATTCAGTGCAATATTGCTCACCTTGTCTGGTTGTGTGACCCATAACCGGTATTATTGCCTTATACAGCTGCTGCTCGATCCACCATTCAACGTGGATAGTCAGGGAAATGCCAAGGATCACAAAGACAGAAGATGAATTTGATCCATGCTGCTGTATAAAAGTGAAGATGGACCAGATTCTTGGTGAAAGCGGTGTTTATTTCAATGCGTTTCAAGGCTGTCCTGGCCTCTTCTTCAGGAATACACCATAATACAGCTATAATAACTGTATTATGGCTTAAGAAGTGGCTTGGACAGCCTTGAAACGTGTTGAAATAAACACTGCTTCCACCAAGAATCTGGTCCATCTTCACTTTTATACAGCAGCGCAGATCATTTTCCTCTTCTGTGTTTGTGATCCTTAATAAACATTTTGTGGCATTCCGAGGTAGGTGCCCGTTCAGACAATACATACCAAGTAATCCAGTAAAGTATGGCTTCAAGATATGGACACTTTGTGACAGCAAAAGTTCATATGTTGTAAATGCTGAAGTGTGTACAAGAAGAAACCCTGGAGAAAGACCTGAAAAAAATCAGGGTATGCTAGTTGTTCTCAATTTGACTCATGGACTAAAAGGACAAAATGTCACAGGTAGCTACTTTTTCACATCCTACCAACTGGGCCAGAAGACAACTTAACATGCTGGGTACTATAACGAAAAATAAGCCACAACTGACGCAATGTATCCTTAGTAAGAGAGATGTGTACAGTTCTACTTTTTACTTTACTAGAGATACAACTGTTGTGTATTACATTCCCCCAAAAATAAACATGTAATTCTAACGAGCACAATGCACCATGACAATGCAATCAGTAATCGAGAAGACAGAAAGCCAGACATGATATTAAATTATAATGCCACAAAAGGGACAATTGATACACTAGATCAAGCAATATCAACATACACATGCAAACGCAAAAACTAATCGTTGGCCAATGATAATATTTTACAGCATTCTTGATGTTTCGGCATACAACACATTTGTCTTATGGAGATAAATCAATCCCAATTGGAATGGAAATAAGCTTTCAAAAAATGTTTTCATTATTTTTCATTTGCTGTTTTATAAAATATGTTAACACAAAGTTATTATTAGCAAGATTTTCTGAAAAAAATAAATAAAAATTAAGTTTTAATTTAATTTTTCATTTGTTTATGATCAACCATGTTCACATACAGTTTAATAATGAAATAGGTATTCAAATAAAACACAGTAGCTAAAATCAACATTTTTATAGGTCTGGCATTATTGACCCAAAACAGTTCAGGTGTATAGTAAATCTGATCAGAACACCAGGGTTAATTATATGTACTAAATGTGTCAGTGAGAATCTGCATGCAGGTGAGACAGGGCAACAATTCAGAACTAGGATGAACTTTCTTCGCCACACAATAAAATAAAGAAGGACAGATTGGCCTGCACCTAAACACTTCTGCAGCTCTGATCAGATCATAATGGACATGAAAATACTAGTTTTGAAAGGTAACCTCAAAATCTAAAAGAATCAGAAAAGTCTGGGAAAATAAACTAATGTTGACCTTTAACACATTCATATCAGGAATGAATGTCTTACATGGATGTATGTCTTTTTACATTACTTTAGGAAATTTCAAATCTTGGAAAACTAGTCAAAGGCTAAACTCTGGTATGTATTACCCAGATGCTTTTAATGCAGGTTTACATGTAGCGACATCATTAGTGATGTTGCTGCAACTTGTGACGTTGCAACGACCTCATAGCAATGTCGCTGTGTGTGACATACTGCAATGATCCGCGATCAGTGAGCCAGGCCAGGGCCATCTTTCGATCATTGGTCTCCTGCTGGGCGGCCAGCATCGCTGTGTGTGATAGTGGGAGACCAACGATCATCAACATTCCAACGCCGCATAGCAAGCGCTGGGAGCTGGTATCCAAGGTAAACATCGGGTATCTAAGCAATCAGCGGCAAGCGAGAATGCTGATATCCAGGGTAAACATTGGGTAACTAGATGCAGTGCTGCACTTAGTTACCCTGTTTACTCTGGTTACCAGCTCCCAGAACCGCACAGCAAGCGCTGGGAGCTGTTAACGAGTGTAAATATCGGGTAACTAATGCAGCGCTGTGCTTAGTTTCCCAATGTTAACCCTGGATACCTGCGTTCTCGCTGGTCGCTGATTGCTGATGAGTCTGCCTGTTTGACAGCTCCCCAGCGATCAGATAACGATGTCCCAGTGATCCCCATGACTGGTGGGGTTTCTGGGACATCGTTATGTGTAAACTGGCCCTTACTGTAGCCCCTCCCATCAAAGACCACTCTTCAAATCTTGGATCAACAATTAATCAAGGGACATGAAACTGTCTGCTTCTTATCTATGGACGATGATGCCGCAGATGCTGTCTCCCAACTCCCATCTTTGACCATTATATGTCATCCTATTACACACCTATTTGTTTACTGCATATCCAACCTCCTATTTGTGTGTTTATATGTGTGTACATTCAGAATTTATGTCATTACTAGCCTGATGAAGAAACCTTAGTGTCTCGAAAGCTTGCTTTGCTTTTCTTACCTTCTTACCTTCTTTTCAGTTAGCCATTAAAAGGTATCAAACACTGAGGACTCTCAGATTCTAATATTTTTCTATCTACTGGCTAACAAAGTACAATTTTTTTTTAAATTTTATACTAACGTTCATAATGCATCACTTATTTAGAAGTTTATCATGTTTTATAAAATATTAGAAGAATTAGTGTATGCTCACAACATTGATTTTTTTGCTGATTTTTTCTGCAGGCAAAACCTGATCTCTTGGCAGTGAAAAAGCTCCAGCCAAAATACAGGTTTTTCAGCTTTTATGTTGCAACTCTTGCAGCGTTCTTTCTGTGGTTTTCATGATCTCAAAGTCCAACTTTTCTTCCACTTTGCAAGCATGAACAATAAAAGGTGTTGGGTTCCAATGCAATACATATGTGAAATCATACAAAAATTGTTAGAAAAAGGTCACCCAAATATTTTAGGATAACAAGTTTTGTGTCTAAAAAAATAGTGACTATATTGAACAAAAAGATTGGATTCATGTTTCAAAAGAAGACGGGACAGAAGATTGCTTGAGTTCATGAAGATACACAATTGCACAATTGGAGTTGAAATGGTAGGGCATTGTTTTCTTTACACATTGGTAGAGTATTGAATTGGAAGGGCATTGCTTACTTTACACATTGGTAGGGTATTGAATTGGAATGGCATTGCTTACTTTACACATTGGTAGGGCATTGAATTGGAATGGCATTGCTTACTTTACACATTGGTAGGGCATTGAATTGGAAGGGCATTGTTTACTTTACACATTGGTAGGGCATTGAATTGGAAGGGCATTGTTTACTTTACACATTGGTAGGGCATTGAATTGGAAGGGCATTGTTTACTTTACACATTGATAGGGCATTGAATTGGAAGGGCATTGTTTACTTTACACAATGGTAGGACATTGGATTGGAGGGGCATTGTTAATTTAACACATATTTCTAATTTAATTATCTCTAATTTAATACATTATATTTGGAGTAAGGAGAAAAAAGGATTGCTTTAAAAAATATAAAAGAAATTGTAAATTATATTACAATTAAAAATACTAACATCCATGCTTATGGGAAAATAGCAACACCTTTTGGTTATAGTTGAGAAGATCTAAAAGTAAATGAGTTTTGTTTTGTGCTGTACCTGTGTTTTTTTCAGCAAAAATGCTGCAAAAACTGACAGCAACATTTTTGCTACATTTTTTCATCTACTCATTGCTTCTGTTGGTGAAAAATTGTCGCGAAAATGCTGAAAGAATTGAGATGCTGCAGTTTATTGAGATGCCATTTGTTTTCAAAACCTACAGCAGAGAAAAAAAATAAGCTTGTGCAATAGATTTCTGAAATGAAGGATGCAGTACAAATGCAATGTGTGAACATAGCTTTACAAATCATTCTGTACTAAGTGACTAGGTAGCCTTTGGGAAAATTCCGGTAATCATCATATGTGCTTTCTATATATTTTGATTGCTAAAATTAAAATACCATATCTGTACAGGAGTTTCTTTCAAAACATTATTTTCTTTTTTGCATATGAAAAGCAATTTAGCAGCAGCCAAGCACTTTACAGCGCCGGCCATTCTATTTACAGAAATCCTTCATAAATCAAGTGCTGCTTTCAATTTATAATGATCGTCTAAATTATACATTTTGCTGAATTTTTTATGTTATTGTTTGCTGCATATGAAAGCACATAAATAGATAGCTAGTATTTCTACCAACATGTTTGTACTTTTGTTTGTATGAATAATTTTTTTTACATTTTCTGTTTTTGTATTGAAGAATACGATTTATATGATTTATGATTTGTTGTGGTTTGTTCTAATTGTGTGGATTGTTTCAGTATGAAATAATACTTACTTTTACTCATAAGCAAGAAAGTTTGGCTAACTGTATCTTTTGTTTCAGGAATTGCTATGGTCTCAGCCACCAACCTCGCCCCAATTTAAAGTTCAGAATAATTTTATGACTATGCAACCAGTTACTTTTTAAAATATTAGTTTGTTGCATCTCAAATTTAATGAAAAACTCAAAAAAAGCTGGAAAATAAGAAATAAGTGTTTAATAGTTTCTCATTTTTCAATAACCAATAGGGTTTTCTATTTACAAAACTAATAATAATTCTATAATTTTCCTTAACATTCAGGCATAAACTGTCACTAAGGCCGGCCTCACACCACGATTTTCATATGTCAGGTTCTGTCCGGTGTTTTGCAAGATCCACCAGACAGAACCTGACAGCACAGGAAGTACACTGAGCTGTAGGCTGATTTTCTGCAAAGGGAAAAAAAAAAAAAAAGACTCTTTATATCTGATTTTCTAGCGAGTGTGACGAGCTACGTGTGACAGAGCGCAAGTGCGACAGAAGTAAGTGTGTGACTTGTGATTCAGTGACTTTGGATTAAGGGAGTTTGGAAGGGAGGACTTACTGAATTGCTGGTTGTATTTTATTAATACTTTGCATTTCTTTTTACTTATCATTTCTGTCTGGTGCAATCCCCATTAGGAAATGAGCTCCATGATTGGCAATGCCATCCAGTGTACATCTTGCCACATGTATGCATTCTTTGACCAGCCGGTCGAGGGTGCATACTGCTGTGTGAGATGTGAGTACATTGTGCATTTGGAAGCCCAGATACTGGATCTAAATGAACAACTGACAACGCTGAGATCCATAGACAATATGGAAAGGAGTCTGCTGCTCACTGAACAGCTGCTCAATGGGATAGATGTGGGGGAGGATGGTAGTATGGAGCTGCAGGACCATGAGGTAGCTAGCTGGGTGACAGTTAGAAGGCGGGGTAGAGGGAAGGGTGCCAGGGAGGCTAGCCCTGATCTGGCACACCCCAATAAATTTGCTATGTTGGCAGATGAGGGGGGTGTGAGTTCAGGTACAGCACTGCTGCAGCAGGGCATGACCTCTGAAAGCCAGAGGAGTGGCTGCTCCAGTAAGGGGGAAAACAGGAGAGAAGGACAGGCCAGACAGGTGCTGGTAGTGGGGGACTCAATTATTAGGGGAATAGATAGGGCAATCTGTCACAAAGACAGGGATCGTCGAACAGTGTGCTGCCTACCTGGCGCTCGAGTCCGGCACATCGCTGATCGGGTTGACAGATTACTGGGAGGGGCTGGTGAGGACCCAGTGGTCATGGTGCACATTGGCACAAATGACAAAGTTAGAGGTAGGTGGAAGGTCCTTAAAGATGATTTCAGGGAATTAGGCTGCAAGCTTAAGGCAAGGACCTCCAAGGTAGTATTCTCTGAAATACTGCCTGTACCACGTGCCACACCAGAGAGGCAAAGGGAGATTAGGGAGATAAATAAGTGGCTCAGGAATTGGTGTAGGAAGGAGGGGTTTGGGTTCCTGGAGAACTGGGCCGACTTCTCTGTTGGCTACAGGTTCTATGCTAGGGACAGGCTGCACCTCAATGGGGAGGGTGCAGCTGTGCTGGGGGAGAAAATGGCTAGAAGGTTGGAGGAGTGTTTTAACTAGGGATTTGGGGGGAGGGTATTCATTGTATAGGAGGGGAAGATAGTGTAAATAGTAACCTGGGCACAAGTAATAAAATTGGGGGTGGCATGGGGGTGGGGTTAGAACAGTCAATCTAGTAGGAAGGAATAGAGGTAAAGAGAGATGCATAAAGTGCATGTACACTAATGCCAGAAGCCTGACCAACAAAATGGAGGAATTAGAATTGATTTTGTTAGAAAATAATTATGACATGGTGGGGATTTCGGAGACTTGGCTGGACGAGAGCCATGACTGGGCTGTTAATTTACAGGGCTATTGTCTGTTCAGAAATGACCGTACAAATAGGCGAGGAGGAGGTATATGTTTATACGTAAAATCATCCTTAAAACCCATCCTGCGTGATAATATAGGTGAATCTAATGGACATGTAGAGTCCCTGTGGGTGGAGATAAGGGGAGGGGGAAAAAATAATAAATTACTGATAGGGGTTTGTTATAAGTCCCCAACAATAATGGAAGTGGAGGAGAATATCCTCATAAAGCAAATAGATGAAGCAGCGACTCAGGGAGAAGTCATTATTATGGGGGACTTCAACTACCCTGAAATACATTGGGGATCAGAAACCTGCAGTTCCAGCAAAGGTAATAAGTTTTTGAAAACTATGAGAGACAATTACCTTTCACAACTGGTTCAGGACCCAACAAGAAGGGGGGCACTGCTGGACCTAATATTAACCAACAGGCCGGACCGCATATCAAATATACGGGTTGGAGGTCACTTGGGTAATAGTGATCATAACTTAATAAGCTTCCAAGTATCCTTTACTAAGACGTGTAGTAGAGGGGACACAAGGACACTAAACTTCAGGAAGGCAAATTTCCAACGGTTGAGAGATGATCTTAGTGCAATAAATTGGGATGATGTCCTGAGACATAAAAGTACACAACACAAATGGGAGATGTTTATTAGCATCCTGAATAGGACCTGTGCACAATATATACACTATGGGAATAAGCATGCTAGAAATAGGAGGAAACCACTATGGCTAAATAAAGCGGTAAGAAGTGCAATATGTGACAAAAAGAAAGCATTTAAGGAATTAAAGCAAGTAGGTAGTGATGAAGCATTATTAAATAAATACAGAAAATTAAATAACATTTGTAAAAAGCAAATCAAGGCAGCAAAGATTGAGACAGAGAGACTCATTGCCAGAGAAAGTAAAGAGAATCCCAAAATATTTTTTAACTACATAAATAGTAAGAAACTAAAAAATGATGGTGTTGGCCCTTTAAAAATAGTCTGGGTGAAATGGTGGATGAGGATGAGGAAAAAGCCAATATGCTAAATGACTTTTTTTCAACAGTATTTACACAAGAAAACCCCATGACAGACAATATGATCAGTGATAACAAAAAGTCTCAATTAAATGTCACCTGCTTAACCCAAGAGGAAGTACGGCATCGTCTAAAAATCACTAAAATTGACAAATCCCCGGGCCCGGATGGGATACACCCCAGAGTGCTGCAGGAATTAAGTACTGTCATAGATAGACCATTATTTTTAATATTTAAAGATTCCATAATAACAGGGTCTGTACCACAGGACTGGCGTATAGCAAATGTGGTGCCAATATTCAAAAAGGGGACAAAAACTGAACTTGGAAATTATAGGCCAGTAAGCTTAACCTCTACTGTGGTAAAATCCTAGAGGGTTTTCTAAGAGATGCTATACTGGAGTATCTGAAGAAAAATAACCTCATGACCCATTATCAACATGGTTTTACGAGGGACCGTTCCTGTCAAACTAATCTGATAAGCTTCTATGAAGAAGTAAGTTCTGGACTGGACCAAGGAAATGCAGTGGATGTGGTGTATATGGACTTTTCAAAAGCTTTTGATACGGTGCCACACAAAAGGTTGATACATAAAATGAGGGCAATGGGGATAGGGGAAAATATGTGTAAGTGGGTTAAGAACTGGCTTAGTGATAGGAAACAAAGGGTGGTTATTAATGGAACACACTCAGAATGGGTCACAGTTAACAGTGGGTACCACAGGGGTCAGTGTTGGGCCCGCTTCTATTTAATATATTTATTAATGACCTTGTAGGGGGCATACGGAGTAGAATCTCAATATTTGCAGATGACACTAAACTCTGCAGGGTAATCAATACAGAGGAGGACAATTTTATATTACAGGAGGATTTATGTAAACTAGAAGCTTGGGCTGCTAAATGGCAAATGCGCTTTAATGGGGATAAATGTAAAGTCATGCACTTGGCAGAGGAAACAAAAGGTATAATTATGTGCTTAATTGTAAAACACTGGGCAAAACTGTCACTGAAAAAGACCTGGGTGTATGGGTAGATGACAAACTCACAAAGTGGCCAGTGTCAGGCAGCTGCTGCAAAGGCAAATAAAACAATGGGATGCATTAAAAGAGGCAAAGATGCTCATGAGGAGAACATAATTTTACCTCTATACAAGTCACTAGTGCGACCACACTTAGAGTACTGTGTACAATTCTGGTCTCCGGTGTATAAGAAAGACATAGCTGAACTAGAGCGGGTCCAGAGAAGAGCGACAAAAGTCATTAGAGGACTAAGGGGTCTGCAATACCAAGACAGGTTATTAAACTTGGGTTATTTAGCTTGGAAAAACGAAGGCTTAGGGGTGATCTTATAATAATGTATAAATATATGAGGGGACAGTACAGAGACCTTTCTAATGATCTCTTTACTCTTAGGCCTGAGACTGGGACAAGGGGGCATCCTCTACGTCTGGAGGAAAAAAGGTTTAATCATAATCACAGACGCGGATTCTTTACTGTAAGAGCAGTGAGACTATGGAACTCTCTACCACATGATGTTGTAATGAGTGAGTCACTACTACCATTTAAGAAGGGCCTGGATGCCTTTCTTGAAAACTATAATATTATCAGTTATACATACTAGATTCTTTGATAGGGCGTTGATCCAGGGAATTAGTCTGATTGCCGTATCTGGAGTCAGGAAGGAATTTTTTCCCCCAATGTGGAGCTTAGTGCTGCCACATGGGTTTTTTGCCTTCCTCTGGATCAACATGTTAGGGTATGGGTTGAACTAGATGGACTTAAAGTCTTCCTTCAACCTTAAAAACTATGTTACTATGTTACTAAGTGTGGGCAAATACGCCCTCCGATCCTGTTTTTGTAGGATTCGGTTTCTGCTGCTCTCCATGGTGCTGAACATTTAGCCCATGTGAGCAGTGCTGCTCTCCATGGTGCTGAATGTTCATCCGTGTCTCTGAAATGCTGCTGTCCATGGTGCTGAATGTGTGCCGCAGCATTTCAGAGACTGAGCTGTGATGTTCATTGGATTCGGGAAACAATTTCATTTTTTTATGGATCCGGTGTCCATAGACTCCCATGTTATAGGTGCCGGATCGCCCCAGATCCAGGATGATCCAATTTTGCCCAATTTTTCCACTGGAGCCAAAAAGTGATGCTGACTCCGATTTTGTGCTAGGTGAAAAAACAGACAAAATCGGATAAGGGACAAAAAACTCAAAACTGGAGGGCCAAATAGAGCCAATCCAGCACCATAGGGCACAGGGGAGCAAAACCGGATCAGGTTGTGTCCGGTTCAAACCGGAAACAACCTGACGGCTGAAAATCGTGGTGTGAAGCCAGCCTTAGTTAAGCAAATTTAGGAGTGAGTCCTCCTATTTAAGGCTAGGGTCACACATGCATATTTCACTTGCTTTTTTTGAGACCTGCGTTTTCTAAAAACTCATGTAAAAACGCATCCATAGGTCCCATGTAAAAAACGCATGCCCCAATAGCAAAAACGCATGCCCCAATAGCAAAAACGCATGCCTAAAATGCCATGTGTTTTTGGCATGCGTTTTTGGACTTAAGTGAGGAGCTGCCTTCAAAAACGCATGCAAAAACGCATGGTACCATTTAGTACCATGCAAAAACGCATGCGTTTCCCATAGGGGCCCATGTTAAAAAAACGCATGCGTTTTTAAAAACACACCAAAAAGCAGCTTGCAGTATTTTTTGGTGGTGATTCAAAAATGCAAAAACGCAGGGTGTCAAAAAACACTTTAAAAAACACATGCAGAAATGTTTAAGAGCATTGAAAAATGCATGGCATGTGTGACCCTAGCCTTAGTAGTGCTTTGTACATTTCAACTAATGCAAAATATAAAGAGAAAAGAAACAACTTATGATTTATTTAATGTCAACCAGTTTATTATTATACAGTCACCACCAAACTGGCTGGATAAAATTGTTGCCACCATTACAAAATTGTGGGTAAACAACTTTTTTTTCAAGCATGTAATGCTTGTTGAAAACCATTTGTGGCAAGCAACAGATGTGAACATTATAAAAATAACACCTGAAACAGATAAAAAGGGTAGAAGTTTCTTAATCTTTGCATTACATGTCTGTATGTGCCCCACTAAGAATGGAGAACAGAAAGAGAAAAAGAGAACTGTGTGAGAGCTTGAGAAACAAAGTTGTTTAAAAATATCAATATTAACATGTTACGCTATGGGTTGAACTAGATGGACTTAAAGTCTACCTTCAACCTTAAAAACTATGAATCTATGAAACAATCTTAAGGACACAAGTCCATCTCAAGAGATTTTGATGTTCCTTTGTCCATGGAGTGCAGCATAATCAAGGCGTTTACCACACACAGCACTGTAGCTAATCTCTCTGGATGTGAATAGCAGAGAGCCTAGGGTCACACTGGGCTATGGGCCTCCGTTTCCAGCCAGCGCTGAAACCGGATAGCGTTAATGGGGAAAAGCTGGCTGGAAACGGAGGCCCATAGCAACCCATTGCTTATCTTAGTAGCAGCCGCACACAGAGCTGCTGGGTGGCCGCTTTTTCTCCGTGCACAGGAATCGCTGCCTGCAGCGTTTTTCTATGCACTAAAGAAAAGCGGTCGTCATGCAGCTCTGTGTGCGGCTGCCACTAAGGTAAGCAATGGATTGCTATGGACCCACGTTTCCAGGCAGCACTTGCCATTAACGTTGTCCGGTATTGGCGCTGGCCTGGAAACGTGGGTCCTTAACCCAGTGTGACCCAAGACAGAGAAATTGATTAGGAGTTGCAACACTGGATAGTCCAGATGGTAAATAAGCAGCCCCAATCAAGATTTAGGCTACATTCACACTCTGCGTATTTGCAGAGTTTTTCGCATTTGCGCGGCACTTTTTTACGAGCAAGTAAATGCAGTGAAATACAATTATGGAAACGCAGTCCAGCAAAACCTATGGGTTTTGCTTAATTGCATTCACATGTTGCGCTTCTGTGTGTTTTTTACGCACATGCTTTCACTGCAAAAGTGCGTGCGTAAAAAGAATAGACATGTGAATTCTTTTTGCGCTTTTCTGCCCGCTTTTACCATTGCCCAAATGTTAAAATGGGCTCAGGAAAAGCATGCAGAAAAAAGCGCACAAAAGCGCAATGTGTGAAAACAGTTGCGCTTTTTCTCGCATGACCGCATAAAAAAGTGCAACTGCAAAGAAAAGAACAAAATGCCCAATGTGTGAACGTAGCCTTAAAGAAATTTAAGCTGTCCTGTAGGCTCAGGGTGCGTGAATATCAGAACAAACTATCTGTCAACATTTGAAGTAAATGCAACGCTATGGCAGGACTGCACTGCTGACACAGAGAAATAAAAAAAAACTGGACTACAGCTTGCCAAAATAAACCTTGAAAGGCCACAATCCTTTTAGGAAAGAGTCTTGTGGACAGATGAGACCAAAATAGAGATTTTTGGTAAAGCACACCATTCTACAGTTTATCGAAAACATAATGAGGTTTACAATGGAAAGAGCACAGTACTTACAGTCAAATATGGTAGCCACTCAAACATATTTTAGGGTTCTCCTTCTTACTCTGTCACTGGATGCCTTGACTGAGTGCAGGCATCATGAAATTTGAAGTTTGCGAAAAGATTTTGAGTCGCAATTAGGTGCACAGTGTCAGGAAGCTTGGTTTGCATCCTAGATCTTAGGTCTTCTAGCAGGACAATAATCTAAAATATACTTTAATCAGCACCCAGAAAGGGATTAAAAATAGCACTGAAGAGTTCAAAAGTGGCCAGCAATGGCTATGGATCTAAATTTCATTCAACGTCTGGAGAGATATTAAAGTTTCAGTCAACTCCCATGGCAAATTAGGTTTGTTAGTAAAATTTTCAAAATGTCTGCTGTTTGCATTAAACCAATCAAAAAAGAACAATTTAAATGCTCCAACAAATTTAATATAATTGGTTTCTCCAAATTCAACACAAAATTCTTTCGTTTGATTACTTCAGCCTCAGAATTATTCAGCCACTCCATGAATTATTTAACATTCTTACATCTTTAGCACTTAGTAGAGCACCCTTTAGCTTTGATGACCTGCTACAAAAGTGAATTGACTTGTCTATGATTCTAATATAAATTCAAATATCACCTCAAGAACACTCATTATCGGCTTTGTGTTAAAGCATTTAAAATGTTCTTGTTAGATTGGTTTGTTGCAAACAGCTGAATATTAATAAAATAAATTTACAAATTTCTCATCAAATCAGATCTCTGCCTCATCAAATCATTTTGCATCTTTTAACTGTTCCTTAAAGGAAATCTGTCACTCTGTGTTTTTTCAGTTATTAATATGGACATTTAGGTAGCATAGAGCTGAAATTAGCCATAGATGGCTCCTGGATTATGGTTCATTTTGCAAAAATAATATTTTTATATCTATATTCCAGGCTATGGGGCAAGAACTGGGTGGAAGATAAGACTGCCAACTATCTTTTATACAGCATTCCACCTCACCCTTCTCTTTCCTTGTTTCTCTGTCACATCAGGTGCCAACTCTGGAGACACTGTAGTCAGTGGGTTCTGTAATCCACTTGTCTGGCTGCCTTTAGAAATACCGCATGGACCAGGGCTCATTTCAACTGAATGCCCAAACTCCTCACTCATGGGTGGAACATTACTCAGACAACAAAGGATGAGGGAGCCAAACTATGGTAAGACTTTATTGGATCATCAACAGTCAAAGACATTTAACACATACTCAGCAAGAACACACAATGTAACAGGCAAAAGAGATTTACCCTTCCGCTGGCTCAACAGGGCGTAGATATTTGTGTCTTCAGGCTTCCAGTGCCAACTACCCCAATTCAGCAGCACCCCACTTTTCGGGGGCACCAACTGAGAAAGCTCCTAAGCTTGCTGCTATTCCTAACAGAACATAACAGAATCTGTAGCCAGGTGATCGAATTGTCCCAACATGGGTTCCATAAGTAGTCCCTCATCTTCCAGCCAAATCCTAGAATCCTACACTGAATCCCTGGAAAATATTAACCAGTTTTGGTGCTCCTATAAATGAAACCAAAGCTCCTAGACTAAGGCCATGCTGATTTTGAAGACGCGATGTGATCCTGGCAGCCATAAATGAAATTCCTAGGTTGAAGTCAGGAAGATGCAATGTGATTCTCTAGCTGGGAGTGAAGTCCCTAGACTGAGTCCATGAAGCACACGAGCAATTGGTGACTGAGGCAGTCCTTTCTATATCCCAAGCCTACACCTCAGGTTATATTGTGCTCTTACAGGATTGGTGGGATAAGGCTGTTCTTTTATTGGTTGACATTTCAATCCAACTGCATAATTCTCCAAATGAAATAGACTGGGGGTGAGGGAATTTACATTTAGATAACAACCCACATACTGAGACAATGGGGCTTTGAGCAGTCTGGCAAGAAACAATAACTTAACAAACAAAATACCAATACATCTGGCCAATTACGAACATTAACCCATGATACACATTGAAAAAGGATGTGTTGTCACACCTATCATCTCACCTCCTGCATCATTCTGCCCTTCTATGGGAAGAAGCTTTAATTTTGATATGTGCAAGCACCGGGTAGTCACTTCTACTTCACAGTGCAGAGAAGAGACAATAGTCAGAATGCTAAGGCAAGGAATTTCCAGCTATGCACCTGACTCTCATGAACACTAAAGACAAGGAAGGAAAAATCCTGTATAATGAAGACTGGAGTCAGTCTTATCTTCCAGACAACCCATGCCCCTTAGCCCGGAAGATAGAAGATATAAAGATGATTTTTGCTAATCGACCCATCAGCCAAGAGGCATACAGGCATTGTTAATTTCAGTTCTAGCTGTATGCCAATATCTATAACTAAAAAATCTAAAAACGGTAACAGATTCCCCGTAAAGGCGTTGTCAGGGCTTTTGCTATAAATCATATGTGTATCTAGGCTGCAAAATATTGATAATTTGCAGCATACTTGCTGTCAACATTTTGCAAGGTTTCCTAGATAACACATATTTGCGGCTGGCAGGGAACGTCTAGGGGCGTGTTTGTGCATGTAAATGGAAACTGGTCATTTCCACCTATTCTACTACAAACATGCCCCCCTCTCCTATTCCCAGTAAGGCCAGCCACCTCCAGGGCTCCTACAGCCCGCCCCCTCTCCCAATCACACTATTCTTAGCCACCCCCAGAACTCCTTCTGTCTGCCCCAGCCCCTAATGTCACCCCCCACCTCCTCTGCACACAGCAGTCCCCAGTGCATTGATACAAGGTGCTGAATTCGCTGCTGTGAAAGCGATTTGGCATACTGTCAGTGCAGCAGGGACCCGCTGCATGTGTGTGCTACTCACCCTATGTGCATTGGACCCTTTGGTCCTTCACCCCGATCCCTATTCTGTGAAGTCGGGTCCGCAGCTGAGTAAAGTGGCGCCCGATGTCTCCAGACCTCCAGTACAATAGTGCACAGAGCTGGTGGAGTGGTCCTTTCCACTGGCTCTATTGTGCTGGAGGTCTGGAGAGATCGGGCACCTAGGAAACCCTGCAAAATGTTGACAGCAAGTAAATTGCAAATTGTCAACATTTTGCAGCCTAGATACACGTGATTTATAGCAAAAGCCCGGACAACCCCTTTAAGGTCCTGATGCTGCCTGTGGACTGCTTTTGGGCAACTATATTTCCTGGCTCACAAAACATGTAGTCCATAGCAAAGAACAGGCATCATTTGGAAAAAATGTGTGTCCCTTCTTTTTCTTGGTAATTATAAATAAATATTTTTTTTTTAACAAAAAGATTTTAAAGTACATTACAAAAATGTACTCAAGTTCCTAACTGGAGTATGGTATATTCTTTTGTGGTAGCAAAGCAGCTGAATGTGACAAATTAATTTGTTTTTTGTACATCTCTCAATAGTCCGCTGATCATCAAGACTGGTGCACAAACATACAGTATGATTAAACCTTTAGTGAGAAACACAGTTTTGATGTTTATGACTCAGTCCCATTTTTCAAATTGCACATGTGTAACTTAAAAACTTTGTTTGAGGAGGATATGTAGTTTATTCACAACATGTTTCAAAGTAGATCTGGCTTCCTCATCAGCTAAAGCACAAAATATTCAAACCGTGACAGAGTCTCCATTTAAGGCCACGTTTACACATTCCGTGTTTGGTAAGTTTTTTATTTCCGTATTTGCAAACCAAAATCCAAAAAGAGAGCGCAAAATATGCAGAAGTTGTGCATGTGTTTCTGTTATACTTTTCCTCTGATTGTTTTACTCCTGGTTTTGGCTTCCAAATACTGATGTAAAGTAAAATATTGAACTTGTGAATTAAGCCTAAATAGAACAGAAACGACAAATCTGGGGCCAAAGCAGAAAAAGACGCCTAATTGGGGGATGAAATGTGTTTTTGCTCATACTAATTAAGCGGAACAAAAAATGTTTATAAAAATTTGTAATTGAAAAAAGATTTATTTAAAAATGTATTTAAAATATATTATATACGACAATATGGATATATATTGTAAGCACGAATTTGGTTTGGTTCGCCGAATTTGCAATGTTCGTCGAACAAGTTAAACAAACAGTTCACCTAACATCTTAAATCAATGGGAAGCAAAATTGAGGACCTAGAAAACACCCTAATGGTACATTTACACGCGACCACAGGAAGGTATGAACAGGCAGGCATTGGACACAAATTGTGCCTGTTGCCTTGAAAAGACCACGATGTGGCTGCGTGTAATTCAGGACTTTCCTTCAGGGAAGACACAGGAAGGAAAGTCCTGAATTACACGCAGCCACATCGTGGTCTTTTCAAGGCAACAGGCACAATTTGTGTCCGATGCATGCCTGTTCCTACCTTCCTGTGGCCGCGTGTAAATGTACGATAAAAGGTGCACAAAAGCTGCCAAGGGCCTTGTTCACACTCAATTTGCGTTTTTTTTAGCAGGAAAAAAACCACCTGCGTTTTTCTAAAAGTGCCAAAATGTGTCCCTTGTGTGTCTGAAAGGATTTGACACTTTTTTGGACTTAGTCATTTTTTGCCCAAAAAAGCAGGCAAAAACGCTAGCGTTAACGCAGGGTGCCTAAATGTGGCATTTAAAAACGCATGCGTTTTCCCATAGGGCCCCATGTTATAGAAACGCATGCTTTTTTTAACATGGGGCCCTATGGGAAACGCATGCGTTAATGCAGGTGCCTATATGCACCCTGCGTTAACGCATGTGTTTCCCATAGGACTCCATGTTAAAAAAAACGCATGCGTTTTTGGAAACAACCCCTGCGTTTTTTTCCAGCACCCAAAAAACGCTGCATGCGGTGTTTTTTGGACTGGGGGAAAAAACGCAAGTGGAGCTGAAAAACGCATGTACACTTAAATGTACCCTGCGTTAACGCACCTGCGTTTTTGAAAAACTGCAGAAAAACGCAGAGAGTGCCAAAAACGCAGGTGAGTGTGAACAAGGCCAAGCACAGCTCAAATTAGAGAAAGACACCAGAAAAAGTGCCACCTATTTCCCAGAGTTAAAATTTTCATCAGTGTGCATTATGGATAAATGGGACAAGACCTGTCCCAGTATATCAGATTCAGGTGTAGGCATGCTCTCGTTGAGCTGCTAAACTCAGGCAACAGACAAAGGCCAGGTTCACACATATCAATCCATTTTGTTAGCCCTTCTAAGGGTGCCAATAGTGTCCCCTGAGGTCCTGGACATTTTTGGGAAATTTTTGGACTTAGTCATTTTTCTTAAAAACGCATATGCATTAACGCATGCGTTAACACATAGTGCTTATATGTACCATGTGTCAACGCATGCGTTTCCCATAGGGTCCCATGTTAAAAAACCACATGCGTTTTTTTACAGCACCCAAAAATGCTGCATGCAACGTTTTTTGGGATGCTGAACAAAAACGCATGTGCTGTTAAAAAATGCAATGACACTTAAGTGCACCATGTGTTAACGCATATGCGTTTTTGTACTTAGAAAAAAACAAGCCTAAAATGATCCCAAAAACGGAGTTAAGCCAAAAAACGGATTTTATGTGTGAACCTGGCCAAAGAAACCCCAAAAAGAATTTCCACATTTCAAAAAAACTAGGGCTATATACCACCAAAGTGACATCAATTGATTCACAATAAAAAGTGTAGAATGGTGCAGCCTTCATGTGTGGCACAGGGTCTGGAACAGGGCCCGGCCTAGCATTTCAAGGTTAAACATTCATTAGTAACAGGGGTGAGTAGGCATCATACTTAGAATAGCAAAAAAAAAACAATAAAAAAGCTTCAAAAAGTCAAAAAAGCTTAATAAAAGTCTGATATCCATTGCAGTCAGCAGGTGTAGGGAAAGTATGATATGTTCCCATTATTTTAAGATGTTTGGAAAGTCGGCTAAGACTGACATAAGTCTTTCCGTCAGTACGGGTTTCTGTAGATCAGATTTCCTATCCCTCTCTCTCCCCCCTCCCCTATCCAGTATTTACGATCAGCAGAGCCATAAATACCTTAAGGCCCAGTTAAACACAGAGATAATTGTACAGAGATTGTTCGCAGATCTCTGGTTACAGTGAAATCATGGACACATTGTTTCATTTGTACATGGCCACAAAGTGGAAGAATGTGTCCATGATTTCACTGCAACCAGAGATCTGTGAACAATCTCTGCACAATTATCTGTGTGTATAACTTGGCCTTTAAGCAGAGCTAAAGTTGCTCTTTCCCTCCAAAAGTCCTTTGTCTTAAAAGATAGTTTTGTTCATGTCAAATTTAATAAGACCTGTTCATACCACAAATATATAATTCATATTTTTGAAGTATTTATATTGTTGCCGATCTATTGATACCTCTTATGGTACATTTACACGTGGCCACAGGAAGGTAGGAACAGGCAGGCATCGGACACAAATTGTGCCTGATGCCTTGAAAAGACCACGATGTGGCTGCGTGTAATTCAGGACTTTCTTTCCTGTGTCTTCCCTGAAGGAAGGAAAGTCCTGAATTACACGCAGCCACATCGTGGTCTTTTCAAGGCATTAGGCACAATTTGTGTCCGATGCCTGCCTGTTCCTACCTTCCTGTGGCCGCGTGTAAATGTACCATTAGAGATCCATAAAACCATCAGAAACCTAGGAAATGAGTTCTAGCTTTCTGAACAGCATAAATATGCCAAAATTGATATCAATATTCTCAGAATTAAATGAACGTAAACATGAGGTGCTTATCTTGGATGTGGGCCCACCACATACCCAGATATGAAAAATGAAGGTTTATTAAGTCTGGTGGAGCTAAGAAGATCTGCCAAAACCAGCCCCTGGGTGAGGTAAGCAATGTTTGGGTGTCTTAACTGGCTGCCTCATTTTCTGGGTCTTGGGTGCAAGCACTCCTTGTGGCATGGAGGAATCAATACTACTCTTCTGGGGAGCTGACCCCCCACCGGATCTAAGGTCGTCACCACGAGACGTAGGTCTGGCAATTTCTTACTTTATTCCTTTTATTTTAATAACTCTTTGTGCATATATGTAACTTGTCTCTTTTGTAATATCCTGTATATCTTTTGTAAACACTGCCAACTTTTGGGAGTAAAATATTATAATTTACTAGTTTCGTTCTTCATGTTCTATGATCGAGCTCACCACGTCCTCACTGTTCGTTTTACCCGATGATATGGTTAACCGATTCACCTGTAAGAGATTGATGGTGGCAGCATAAAGTTTTTGCATTGAGGTGATGTTGTGGGCCCCAGGGTGACCGCAAAGCGGTTGGATTGTAGAACATTAGTTATCTGGTTTGAGCAATCATTCCTCTCACTAAAATCTTGCACAGTTCTTACGAGAACTCTGCATAAATGTTTTGAAGATCGAACTCAGTGTTTATTAGATCTGAGACAATACTGTATGTGTAGCAGTTACCCCTACCTCTCTTTCGTTTTTCTATCCTATTCTTTTTGTTTGAAAATTATGGCCACAGTAGGGGAAGTCTTTTACAAACAGCAGAATAAGGAGGCTCTAGCCTGCCTATGCACGTTCAGACATATTGACTCCGTCGTCAAATCCAAGAAGCAGATGATGCAGGCACTGTTTCAATTGGATGTATAGCAAGCCCAGCACCTCAGCCCAGAGAATAGAGAGTCCAGCCAAAGCTTTGTCAGTGCTGCTGTACAGTTCCTGGCTACAGAGGTCAGTCAAAGCTTTGATGGTGCTGCTGCTGAGGCCCCACCTGTGGATGCAAGCCAAGTCCTAGAAGGTGCTCCTGCAGAGGTCCCACCTGTAGGTGCATGCCGCGTCAGCAACCAGGGCAGCGTGGACCCCTATCTGCAAATTGCCTTACAGCACTGCCCGCCAAGGATTACCAAGGACGCACAAGGCTCATTCAGCAATACCAGGAGGCTGCGGAGCAACAAGCAGAGGCCGAGAGAGCAGAGCGACATACTCAATCTCAAAGAAACTATGATCTGAGGATGGCCCAATTTGGGTATTACCAGCCACCACACAGAATGGTAAGCTCAACCATGCATCATGCTTAAACCCCGTCCAGAGCATTTTCCTTTGCTGGAAGACATCGAGACCTGGACACCTTTCTGAGGAGTTTTGAAAAGACTTGTTAACAGTACGAGCTGCCGCATGACCAGTAAGCCCGGTATTTAATCGCCGGGCTGAGAGACAAAGCTATAGTTGCATTTGTGGCTCTTCCTCGAGAGCAAGATGGGGACTATGATGCCATTAAGAAGGCCCTAATACAGAGGTTCCAGCTAACTCCTGAGGTGTACCGTAGAAAGTTACGGAACCTCCAGCGTGGACCACATGACAGCTACAGTGATGAGGTGCACGGGCTGAGAACCACTTTTGAGCAGTGGATCCAAGGACTGTCCATGACCACCTTTGAGCAGATAAAGGACCTGATGGTGAAAGACCAGTTCCTGCATCTTTGTCCAGCTGAAGTGCAACAGTTTGTGTATGGATCAGAAGCCACCAGATGTGAATAAAGCAGCGCAGATCGCAGACACCTACGAGGCCAACCGGAGACCAGAGGGGCGGAAGCTGGTTGTCACCAGCTGGAAAGGGGGTAAGCCATCAGCCACCATCCCTGCCCCTGCCAGCCGACCTTTTGGAGGTCTTGTCCCCTCTGCCAAAGCCGGGCTGGCATCCTATCCCCGCAAGTGTTACTTCTGCAACCAGACCGGTCATCTCAGCACCACTTGCCCAGAGAAGCAGAGGAAGAACCCCCCATTCATGGCCCCAGGGCAGAAGGCCTCAGTTTTTTTTTGTGGGTGGGCCGACTGGGAGGGCCTGTGAAAATTTGCAGTCTGTCACCATGGGGGACACTGTCACTTTAGGCCTGAAAGACACTGGGGCCAAACGAACCCTCATCCAACCCGAACTGTTGTCTGCTGAAGGGTTGAACCCGGGAAAAACCTTGACTGTCACCAGGATTGGGGGCGTCCGCTGTCCCTTGCTAATGGCATGGGTTTTTATTGATTGGGGTGCGGGGAGTGGGGTGAAGGAAGTGGGGGTGTCCAAAAACCTACCCACAAATGTTTTGCTGGGAACTAATTTGGAGAAAATGTTTGCTTGTTATGTCCCTGACCCCCCTCCCCGATCTGATCCTGTTGGTAAGGTTAATGCTAATGATGGGAATGTCAATGCTTTACCTGATGATGTTGATAATGATGTATCTGGAGGTACAGGAGAACTCAGCCATGTCATGCTGAAGGGTGATATTGCTGAGGATCCCCAAACAGGAGCAAGTGTCAGTGCTAAGGTTGATGGGGAGCATCACGGGGACCATGAAGCAGGTGGAGCCATGCAGCTGATCAGTGTCACCACAGACAGTGACCTGGCTAATGGTAGCTGCCCCATGATTAGCACTGCTGCTGAGGTAACAGATGAGGATGGGGAAGTAGTACCCACAGCCAGGCAGTCTGATGGGACGGTGTTATTCCCCGGGGAGACGGCCTACATAGCCGCCGTCATCCACAGTCAGAGTGCCCAGAATGCCAGTAACACCTTGGCTTCTGGACCCTCCTCAGCCAGAGGAATAATTGAAACAGTTAGGGACCCAGAGCAGGTCCCAGAGGGTCTCGAAGAGGATGTGGTTTCCAGCCAGGAGTTTCAGGTGGCTCTGCATGCAGATGCTAAACTAGAGACATTAAGGATCCTCGCCAAAAAGCCCCCCTCCGAGACTGATAAGGAGAGGGTACTCTGGACCAAGGGAGGTTTTACCAAGAGACGGTGCCCTGTACACCCCAACAGGAGTGGCTTGGGGAATGACAGCTGGTCATACCCTACCAATTTAGGGATGAGTTGTTGCAGATTGCCCATGAGATTCCACTCGCTGGACACTTGGTGTTCAACAAAACCAAGGCACGGCTGTCTCACCACTTCTATTGGCCCAAAATGAGGACAGATGTGGCAAACTAATGCCACTCCTGTATCAAAGAGTGGGAAAGTCAGGGCTGGCTCCCAAATCTCCTCTTATCTCTT
Organism: Allobates femoralis; assembly: GCA_033576535.1. NCBI lineage: Eukaryota > Metazoa > Chordata > Amphibia > Anura > Aromobatidae > Allobates > Allobates femoralis. The sequence continues at coordinate 205,030,245 of JARQOC010000003.1, read as the reverse complement.
TGCCAGTGATAGAGGAGCCTTTCCAGTGGATTGCTGGACCCAGGAGATGCTTACCGACCAGGGGACCCAGTTCATGTCTTGCCTAATGGAGGCTCTTTGTAAGAAAATGCATGTGCAGCATCTGGTATCGTGTGCGTATCATCCACAAACCAATGGTTTGTGTGAGCGATTCAACGGTACCCTCAAACAGATGTTAAAACGCTGGTTTAGATCCAGGGACGTGACTAGGAACATTACCTCCCACACCTGCTATTTTCATACCGAGAGGTTCCCCAGGCCTCGATGCGGTTCTCCGCCTTTGAGCTCCTGTATGGCAGGCGAGTCCGAGGACTCCTTGGGATGGTAAGAGAATCCTGGGAAGAAGAGCCAAGCACCACAGGAGTGTCCATTGTGAAGTATGTCATGCGCTTCCGTGACAAGATGCAGACCTTGACACAGTTAGTGCATGACAACATGGCGCAAGCCCAAGCTGACCAGAAGCTTTGGGACGACCAGAATGCCCGAGAGCGGACTTACCGGGTGGGTCAAATGGTGTGGGTGCTGGTCCCCATACCAAAGGACAAGCTTCAGGCAGCCTGGGAGGGCTTTTATGTCATTCACCAACACAACAGCTCAACCCAGTCACCTACGTGGTCACCCTCAACCACAAGTGAGGTAGGCTGAAGGCTTTCCACGTTAACATAATGAAGACTCATCAAGAACCGATCTGCAACCTGCCCGAGGATGGGAAGGAAGATCCCGTCCTGGACATGCTGGCCCAAGCAAAGGCCAGCGGGTCCATAGAGGATGTAGAGATAAGCACCTTGCTATCCACATGCCAGCGGTCTCAGATGCGAGCAGTACTGGAATCCTTCCAAGACATTTCAACCAATATGCCTGGCAGGACGGAGGTGGCAGTCCATGAAGTGAACACCGGTAATCATGCCCCACTCCTATGGACAGCCTATTGAATCTCGGACGAGGTGCAGCACATCATGCGCTAGGAGATCGATGAGATGCTGGAGTTAGAGGTGATTAAGCAGTGGATTACAGGGGGCTCAACGCTATCACGGCCACCAATGCACAACCAATGCCACGCACTGAGGAGATGCTGGTGTGGTTAGCTAGCACAAGCTATCTCTCCATTATGGATCTGAGTCGGGGGTATTGGCAGATTCCCCTGAACCCTGAGGCCCAGGAGAAGTCTGTCTGTATCACCCCCTTTGGATTGTCGAATCCACGGTCATGCTGTTTGGCATGAAAAATGCCCCTGCTACTTTCCAGTGGATGACACTGCCATCTTCAGTTCCACCTGGGAGGATCACCTCAAGCATCTGCGGCAGGTGCTCGGGCGCATTCACAAGGCAGGCTTGACCATCAAGCTGGAAAGTGCCAGATAGGCATGAACGAGGTCCACTACCTGGGGTACTGGGTAGGCGGGGCTGCACTGAAACCAGAGCCTGGGAAGGTGGGTGTTATTGTGTCCTGGCCCACCCCCAGGACCAAGAAGCAGGTGTCGTCCTTCTTGGGCACCGCAGGGTACTATAGGCACTTTGTGCCAACCTACAGTAGCCTTGCGAAGCCCTTGACGGATGTCACCAAGAGGAACCTACCTCATGCAGTCAATTGGACTGAGGACTGTGAGGTGGCCTTCCAGCGTTTGAAGACTGCCCTGAGCAGCTTCCCTGTGTTAAGGGCGGTCGACGGCCATTCCTAGTACAGACCGATGCCAGTGAGTTTGGCCTTGGTGCTGTGCTCAGCCAGGTGGACTAGGGTAACAAAGAACACCCCGTGTTGTACCTTAGCCGGAAGCTCCTGCCGAGGGAAGTGGCCTATTCCACAATAGAGAAGGAATGTCTGGCCATTGTATGGGCCCTGCAACGCTCACAGCCCTACATGTATGGGCGCCCCTTCACTGTCATGACCGACCACAACCGCCTGAGTTGGCTGAACTCAGTGTCCGGTACCAACAGAACGTTGCTACGCTGGAGCCTCATCCTCCAATGTTATGACTTCAACACCAAAAAGGCAGCGAGCATGGCAATGCCGATGGTTTATCCCAGCAAGGAGAGCCCACAGAGATACGCCTGGAGGAGTACCGAAAGGTCCTCCCTCAGTAGCACAGTCTAAAAGGGGGAGATGTCAGGAAAGTATGATATGTTCTCATTATTTTTAAAATGTTTGGAAAGTCGGCTTAGACTGACATAAGTCTTTCCCTCAGTACGGGATTCTGTAGATCAGATTTCCTATCCCTTTCTCTTCCCCCTCCCGTATCCAGTATTTACGATCGGCAGAGCCATAAATACCTTAAGCAGAGCTAAGGTTTCTCTTATGTCAGTCTTAGCCGACTTTCCAAAACACCTTAAAATAATGAGAAGATATCATATTTTCCTGACAGCAGGGCACAGTAGGCCAGTGATAAGGCAACACAAGTGCATAATACCAGTGCAGGATTGGTGGGATAAGGCTGTTCTTTTATTGGTTGACATTTCAATCCAACTGCATAATTCTCCAAATGAAATAGACTGGGGGTGAGGGAATTTACATTTAGATAACAACCCACATACTGAGACAATGGGGCTTTGAGCAGTCTGGCAAGAAACAATAACTTAACAAACAAAATACCAATACATCTGGCCAATTACGAACATTAACCCATGATACACATTGAAAAAGGATGTGTTGTCACACCTATCATCTCACCTCCTGCATCATTCTGCCCTTCTATGGGAAGAAGCTTTAATTTTGATATGTGCAAGCACCGGGTAGTCACTTCTACTTCACAGTGCAGAGAAGAGACAATAGTCAGAATGCTAAGGCAAGGAATTTCCAGCTATGCACCTGACTCTCATGAACACTAAAGACAAGGAAGGAAAAATCCTGTATAATGAAGACTGGAGTCAGTCTTATCTTCCAGACAACCCATGCCCCTTAGCCCGGAAGATAGAAGATATAAAGATGATTTTTGCTAATCGACCCATCAGCCAAGAGGCATACAGGCATTGTTAATTTCAGTTCTAGCTGTATGCCAATATCTATAACTAAAAAATCTAAAAACGGTAACAGATTCCCCGTAAAGGCGTTGTCAGGGCTTTTGCTATAAATCATATGTGTATCTAGGCTGCAAAATATTGATAATTTGCAGCATACTTGCTGTCAACATTTTGCAAGGTTTCCTAGATAACACATATTTGCGGCTGGCAGGGAACGTCTAGGGGCGTGTTTGTGCATGTAAATGGAAACTGGTCATTTCCACCTATTCTACTACAAACATGCCCCCCTCTCCTATTCCCAGTAAGGCCAGCCACCTCCAGGGCTCCTACAGCCCGCCCCCTCTCCCAATCACACTATTCTTAGCCACCCCCAGAACTCCTTCTGTCTGCCCCAGCCCCTAATGTCACCCCCCACCTCCTCTGCACACAGCAGTCCCCAGTGCATTGATACAAGGTGCTGAATTCGCTGCTGTGAAAGCGATTTGGCATACTGTCAGTGCAGCAGGGACCCGCTGCATGTGTGTGCTACTCACCCTATGTGCATTGGACCCTTTGGTCCTTCACCCCGATCCCTATTCTGTGAAGTCGGGTCCGCAGCTGAGTAAAGTGGCGCCCGATGTCTCCAGACCTCCAGTACAATAGTGCACAGAGCTGGTGGAGTGGTCCTTTCCACTGGCTCTATTGTGCTGGAGGTCTGGAGAGATCGGGCACCTAGGAAACCCTGCAAAATGTTGACAGCAAGTAAATTGCAAATTGTCAACATTTTGCAGCCTAGATACACGTGATTTATAGCAAAAGCCCGGACAACCCCTTTAAGGTCCTGATGCTGCCTGTGGACTGCTTTTGGGCAACTATATTTCCTGGCTCACAAAACATGTAGTCCATAGCAAAGAACAGGCATCATTTGGAAAAAATGTGTGTCCCTTCTTTTTCTTGGTAATTATAAATAAATATTTTTTTTTTAACAAAAAGATTTTAAAGTACATTACAAAAATGTACTCAAGTTCCTAACTGGAGTATGGTATATTCTTTTGTGGTAGCAAAGCAGCTGAATGTGACAAATTAATTTGTTTTTTGTACATCTCTCAATAGTCCGCTGATCATCAAGACTGGTGCACAAACATACAGTATGATTAAACCTTTAGTGAGAAACACAGTTTTGATGTTTATGACTCAGTCCCATTTTTCAAATTGCACATGTGTAACTTAAAAACTTTGTTTGAGGAGGATATGTAGTTTATTCACAACATGTTTCAAAGTAGATCTGGCTTCCTCATCAGCTAAAGCACAAAATATTCAAACCGTGACAGAGTCTCCATTTAAGGCCACGTTTACACATTCCGTGTTTGGTAAGTTTTTTATTTCCGTATTTGCAAACCAAAATCCAAAAAGAGAGCGCAAAATATGCAGAAGTTGTGCATGTGTTTCTGTTATACTTTTCCTCTGATTGTTTTACTCCTGGTTTTGGCTTCCAAATACTGATGTAAAGTAAAATATTGAACTTGTGAATTAAGCCTAAATAGAACAGAAACGACAAATCTGGGGCCAAAGCAGAAAAAGACGCCTAATTGGGGGATGAAATGTGTTTTTGCTCATACTAATTAAGCGGAACAAAAAATGTTTATAAAAATTTGTAATTGAAAAAAGATTTATTTAAAAATGTATTTAAAATATATTATATACGACAATATGGATATATATTGTAAGCACGAATTTGGTTTGGTTCGCCGAATTTGCAATGTTCGTCGAACAAGTTAAACAAACAGTTCACCTAACATCTTAAATCAATGGGAAGCAAAATTGAGGACCTAGAAAACACCCTAATGGTACATTTACACGCGACCACAGGAAGGTATGAACAGGCAGGCATTGGACACAAATTGTGCCTGTTGCCTTGAAAAGACCACGATGTGGCTGCGTGTAATTCAGGACTTTCCTTCAGGGAAGACACAGGAAGGAAAGTCCTGAATTACACGCAGCCACATCGTGGTCTTTTCAAGGCAACAGGCACAATTTGTGTCCGATGCATGCCTGTTCCTACCTTCCTGTGGCCGCGTGTAAATGTACGATAAAAGGTGCACAAAAGCTGCCAAGGGCCTTGTTCACACTCAATTTGCGTTTTTTTTAGCAGGAAAAAAACCACCTGCGTTTTTCTAAAAGTGCCAAAATGTGTCCCTTGTGTGTCTGAAAGGATTTGACACTTTTTTGGACTTAGTCATTTTTTGCCCAAAAAAGCAGGCAAAAACGCTAGCGTTAACGCAGGGTGCCTAAATGTGGCATTTAAAAACGCATGCGTTTCCCATAGGGCCCCATGTTATAGAAACGCATGCTTTTTTTAACATGGGGCCCTATGGGAAACGCATGCGTTAATGCAGGTGCCTATATGCACCCTGCGTTAACGCATGTGTTTCCCATAGGACTCCATGTTAAAAAAAACGCATGCGTTTTTGGAAACAACCCCTGCGTTTTTTCCAGCACCCAAAAAACGCTGCATGCGGTGTTTTTTGGACTGGGGGAAAAAACGCAAGTGGAGCTGAAAAACGCATGTACACTTAAATGTACCCTGCGTTAACGCACCTGCGTTTTTGAAAAACTGCAGAAAAACGCAGAGAGTGCCAAAAACGCAGGTGAGTGTGAACAAGGCCAAGCACAGCTCAAATTAGAGAAAGACACCAGAAAAAGTGCCACCTATTTCCCAGAGTTAAAATTTTCATCAGTGTGCATTATGGATAAATGGGACAAGACCTGTCCCAGTATATCAGATTCAGGTGTAGGCATGCTCTCGTTGAGCTGCTAAACTCAGGCAACAGACAAAGGCCAGGTTCACACATATCAATCCATTTTGTTAGCCCTTCTAAGGGTGCCAATAGTGTCCCCTGAGGTCCTGGACATTTTTGGGAAATTTTTGGACTTAGTCATTTTTCTTAAAAACGCATATGCATTAACGCATGCGTTAACACATAGTGCTTATATGTACCATGTGTCAACGCATGCGTTTCCCATAGGGTCCCATGTTAAAAAACCACATGCGTTTTTTTACAGCACCCAAAAATGCTGCATGCAACGTTTTTTGGGATGCTGAACAAAAACGCATGTGCTGTTAAAAAATGCAATGACACTTAAGTGCACCATGTGTTAACGCATATGCGTTTTTGTACTTAGAAAAAAACAAGCCTAAAATGATCCCAAAAACGGAGTTAAGCCAAAAAACGGATTTTATGTGTGAACCTGGCCAAAGAAACCCCAAAAAGAATTTCCACATTTCAAAAAAACTAGGGCTATATACCACCAAAGTGACATCAATTGATTCACAATAAAAAGTGTAGAATGGTGCAGCCTTCATGTGTGGCACAGGGTCTGGAACAGGGCCCGGCCTAGCATTTCAAGGTTAAACATTCATTAGTAACAGGGGTGAGTAGGCATCATACTTAGAATAGAAAAAAAAAATCAATAAAAAAGCTTCAAAAAGTCAAAAAAGCTTAATAAAAGTCTGATATCCATTGCAGTCAGCAGGTGTAGGGAAAGTATGATATGTTCCCATTATTTTAAGATGTTTGGAAAGTCGGCTAAGACTGACATAAGTCTTTCCGTCAGTACGGGTTTCTGTAGATCAGATTTCCTATCCCTCTCTCCCCCCCTCCCCTATCCAGTATTTACGATCAGCAGAGCCATAAATACCTTAAGGCCCAGTTAAACACAGAGATAATTGTACAGAGATTGTTCGCAGATCTCTGGTTACAGTGAAATCATGGACACATTGTTTCATTTGTACATGGCCACAAAGTGGAAGAATGTGTCCATGATTTCACTGCAACCAGAGATCTGTGAACAATCTCTGCACAATTATCTGTGTGTATAACTTGGCCTTTAAGCAGAGCTAAAGTTGCTCTTTCCCTCCAAAAGTCCTTTGTCTTAAAAGATAGTTTTGTTCATGTCAAATTTAATAAGACCTGTTCATACCACAAATATATAATTCATATTTTTGAAGTATTTATATTGTTGCCGATCTATTGATACCTCTTATGGTACATTTACACGTGGCCACAGGAAGGTAGGAACAGGCAGGCATCGGACACAAATTGTGCCTGATGCCTTGAAAAGACCACGATGTGGCTGCGTGTAATTCAGGACTTTCTTTCCTGTGTCTTCCTGAAGGAAGGAAAGTCCTGAATTACACGCAGCCACATCGTGGTCTTTTCAAGGCATTAGGCACAATTTGTGTCCGATGCCTGCCTGTTCCTACCTTCCTGTGGCCGCGTGTAAATGTACCATTAGAGATCCATAAAACCATCAGAAACCTAGGAAATGAGTTCTAGCTTTCTGAACAGCATAAATATGCCAAAATTGATATCAATATTCTCAGAATTAAATGAACGTAAACATGAGGTGCTTATCTTGGATGTGGGCCCACCACATACCCAGATATGAAAAATGAAGGTTTATTAAGTCTGGTGGAGCTAAGAAGATCTGCCAAAACCAGCCCCTGGGTGAGGTAAGCAATGTTTGGGTGTCTTAACTGGCTGCCTCATTTTCTGGGTCTTGGGTGCAAGCACTCCTTGTGGCATGGAGGAATCAATACTACTCTTCTGGGGAGCTGACCCCCCACCGGATCTAAGGTCGTCACCACGAGACGTAGGTCTGGCAATTTCTTACTTTATTCCTTTTATTTTAATAACTCTTTGTGCATATATGTAACTTGTCTCTTTTGTAATATCCTGTATATCTTTTGTAAACACTGCCAACTTTTGGGAGTAAAATATTATAATTTACTAGTTTCGTTCTTCATGTTCTATGATCGAGCTCACCACGTCCTCACTGTTCGTTTTACCCGATGATATGGTTAACCGATTCACCTGTAAGAGATTGATGGTGGCAGCATAAAGTTTTTGCATTGAGGTGATGTTGTGGGCCGAGGGTGACCGCAAAGCGGTTGGATTGTAGAACATTAGTTATCTGGTTTGAGCAATCATTCCTCTCACTAAAATCTTGCACAGTTCTTACGAGAACTCTGCATAAATGTTTTGAAGATCGAACTCAGTGTTTATTAGATCTGAGACAATACTGTATGTGTAGCAGTTACCCCTACCTCTCTTTCGTTTTTCTATCCTATTCTTTTTGTTTGAAAATTATGGCCACAGTAGGGGAAGTCTTTTACAAACAGCAGAATAAGGAGGCTCTAGCCTGCCTATGCACGTTCAGACATATTGACTCCGTCGTCAAATCCAAGAAGCAGATGATGCAGGCACTGTTTCAATTGGATGTATAGCAAGCCCAGCACCTCAGCCCAGAGAATAGAGAGTCCAGCCAAAGCTTTGTCAGTGCTGCTGTACAGTTCCTGGCTACAGAGGTCAGTCAAAGCTTTGATGGTGCTGCTGCTGAGGCCCCACCTGTGGATGCAAGCCAAGTCCTAGAAGGTGCTCCTGCAGAGGTCCCACCTGTAGGTGCATGCCGCGTCAGCAACCAGGGCAGCGTGGACCCCTATCTGCAAATTGCCTTACAGCACTGCCCCGCCAAGGATTACCAAGGACGCACAAGGCTCATTCAGCAATACCAGGAGGCTGCGGAGCAACAAGCAGAGGCCGAGAGAGCAGAGCGACATACTCAATCTCAAAGAAACTATGATCTGAGGATGGCCCAATTTGGGTATTACCAGCCACCACACAGAATGGTAAGCTCAACCATGCATCATGCTTAAACCCCGTCCAGAGCATTTTCCTTTGCTGGAAGACATCGAGACCTGGACACCTTTCTGAGGAGTTTTGAAAAGACTTGTTAACAGTACGAGCTGCCGCATGACCAGTAAGCCCGGTATTTAATCGCCGGGCTGAGAGACAAAGCTATAGTTGCATTTGTGGCTCTTCCTCGAGAGCAAGATGGGGACTATGATGCCATTAAGAAGGCCCTAATACAGAGGTTCCAGCTAACTCCTGAGGTGTACCGTAGAAAGTTACGGAACCTCCAGCGTGGACCACATGACAGCTACAGTGATGAGGTGCACGGGCTGAGAACCACTTTTGAGCAGTGGATCCAAGGACTGTCCATGACCACCTTTGAGCAGATAAAGGACCTGATGGTGAAAGACCAGTTCCTGCATCTTTGTCCAGCTGAAGTGCAACAGTTTGTGATGGATCAGAAGCCACCAGATGTGAATAAAGCAGCGCAGATCGCAGACACCTACGAGGCCAACCGGAGACCAGAGGGGCGGAAGCTGGTTGTCACCAGCTGGAAAGGGGGTAAGCCATCAGCCACCATCCCTGCCCCTGCCAGCCGACCTTTTGGAGGTCTTGTCCCCTCTGCCAAAGCCGGGCTGGCATCCTATCCCCGCAAGTGTTACTTCTGCAACCAGACCGGTCATCTCAGCACCACTTGCCCAGAGAAGCAGAGGAAGAACCCCCCATTCATGGCCCCAGGGCAGAAGGCCTCAGTTTTTTTTTGTGGGTGGGCCGACTGGGAGGGCCTGTGAAAATTTGCAGTCTGTCACCATGGGGGACACTGTCACTTTAGGCCTGAAAGACACTGGGGCCAAACGAACCCTCATCCAACCCGAACTGTTGTCTGCTGAAGGGTTGAACCCGGGAAAAACCTTGACTGTCACCAGGATTGGGGGCGTCCGCTGTCCCTTGCTAATGGCATGGGTTTTTATTGATTGGGGTGCGGGGAGTGGGGTGAAGGAAGTGGGGGTGTCCAAAAACCTACCCACAAATGTTTTGCTGGGAACTAATTTGGAGAAAATGTTTGCTTGTTATGTCCCTGACCCCCCTCCCCGATCTGATCCTGTTGGTAAGGTTAATGCTAATGATGGGAATGTCAATGCTTTACCTGATGATGTTGATAATGATGTATCTGGAGGTACAGGAGAACTCAGCCATGTCATGCTGAAGGGTGATATTGCTGAGGATCCCCAAACAGGAGCAAGTGTCAGTGCTAAGGTTGATGGGGAGCATCACGGGGACCATGAAGCAGGTGGAGCCATGCAGCTGATCAGTGTCACCACAGACAGTGACCTGGCTAATGGTAGCTGCCCCATGATTAGCACTGCTGCTGAGGTAACAGATGAGGATGGGGAAGTAGTACCCACAGCCAGGCAGTCTGATGGGACGGTGTTATTCCCCGGGGAGACGGCCTACATAGCCGCCGTCATCCACAGTCAGAGTGCCCAGAATGCCAGTAACACCTTGGCTTCTGGACCCTCCTCAGCCAGAGGAATAATTGAAACAGTTAGGGACCCAGAGCAGGTCCCAGAGGGTCTCGAAGAGGATGTGGTTTCCAGCCAGGAGTTTCAGGTGGCTCTGCATGCAGATGCTAAACTAGAGACATTAAGGATCCTCGCCAAAAAGCCCCCCTCCGAGACTGATAAGGAGAGGGTACTCTGGACCAAGGGAGGTTTTACCAAGAGACGGTGCCCTGTACACCCCAACAGGAGTGGCTTGGGGAATGACAGCTGGTCATACCCTACCAATTTAGGGATGAGTTGTTGCAGATTGCCCATGAGATTCCACTCGCTGGACACTTGGTGTTCAACAAAACCAAGGCACGGCTGTCTCACCACTTCTATTGGCCCAAAATGAGGACAGATGTGGCAAACTAATGCCACTCCTGTATCAAAGAGTGGGAAAGTCAGGGCTGGCTCCCAAATCTCCTCTTATCTCTTTGCCAGTGATAGAGGAGCCTTTCCAGTGGATTGCTGGACCCAGGAGATGCTTACCGACCAGGGGACCCAGTTCATGTCTTGCCTAATGGAGGCTCTTTGTAAGAAAATGCATGTGCAGCATCTGGTATCGTGTGCGTATCATCCACAAACCAATGGTTTGTGTGAGCGATTCAACGGTACCCTCAAACAGATGTTAAAACGCTGGTTTAGATCCAGGGACGTGACTAGGAACATTACCTCCCACACCTGCTATTTTCATACCGAGAGGTTCCCCAGGCCTCGATGCGGTTCTCCGCCTTTGAGCTCCTGTATGGCAGGCGAGTCCGAGGACTCCTTGGGATGGTAAGAGAATCCTGGGAAGAAGAGCCAAGCACCACAGGAGTGTCCATTGTGAAGTATGTCATGCGCTTCCGTGACAAGATGCAGACCTTGACACAGTTAGTGCATGACAACATGGCGCAAGCCCAAGCTGACCAGAAGCTTTGGGACGACCAGAATGCCCGAGAGCGGACTTACCGGGTGGGTCAAATGGTGTGGGTGCTGGTCCCCATACCAAAGGACAAGCTTCAGGCAGCCTGGGAGGGCTTTTATGTCATTCACCAACACAACAGCTCAACCCAGTCACCTACGTGGTCACCCTCAACCACAAGTGAGGTAGGCTGAAGGCTTTCCACGTTAACATAATGAAGACTCATCAAGAACCGATCTGCAACCTGCCCGAGGATGGGAAGGAAGATCCCGTCCTGGACATGCTGGCCCAAGCAAAGGCCAGCGGGTCCATAGAGGATGTAGAGATAAGCACCTTGCTATCCACATGCCAGCGGTCTCAGATGCGAGCAGTACTGGAATCCTTCCAAGACATTTCAACCAATATGCCTGGCAGGACGGAGGTGGCAGTCCATGAAGTGAACACCGGTAATCATGCCCCACTCCTATGGACAGCCTATTGAATCTCGGACGAGGTGCAGCACATCATGCGCTAGGAGATCGATGAGATGCTGGAGTTAGAGGTGATTAAGCAGTGGATTACAGGGGGCTCAACGCTATCACGGCCACCAATGCACAACCAATGCCACGCACTGAGGAGATGCTGGTGTGGTTAGCTAGCACAAGCTATCTCTCCATTATGGATCTGAGTCGGGGGTATTGGCAGATTCCCCTGAACCCTGAGGCCCAGGAGAAGTCTGTCTGTATCACCCCCTTTGGATTGTCGAATCCACGGTCATGCTGTTTGGCATGAAAAATGCCCCTGCTACTTTCCAGTGGATGACACTGCCATCTTCAGTTCCACCTGGGAGGATCACCTCAAGCATCTGCGGCAGGTGCTCGGGCGCATTCACAAGGCAGGCTTGACCATCAAGCTGGAAAGTGCCAGATAGGCATGAACGAGGTCCACTACCTGGGGTACTGGGTAGGCGGGGCTGCACTGAAACCAGAGCCTGGGAAGGTGGGTGTTATTGTGTCCTGGCCCACCCCCAGGACCAAGAAGCAGGTGTCGTCCTTCTTGGGCACCGCAGGGTACTATAGGCACTTTGTGCCAACCTACAGTAGCCTTGCGAAGCCCTTGACGGATGTCACCAAGAGGAACCTACCTCATGCAGTCAATTGGACTGAGGACTGTGAGGTGGCCTTCCAGGTTTGAAGACTGCCCTGAGCAGCTTCCCTGTGTTAAGGGCGGTCGACGGCCATTCCTAGTACAGACCGATGCCAGTGAGTTTGGCCTTGGTGCTGTGCTCAGCCAGGTGGACTAGGGTAACAAAGAACACCCCGTGTTGTACCTTAGCCGGAAGCTCCTGCCGAGGGAAGTGGCCTATTCCACAATAGAGAAGGAATGTCTGGCCATTGTATGGGCCCTGCAACGCTCACAGCCCTACATGTATGGGCGCCCCTTCACTGTCATGACCGACCACAACCGCCTGAGTTGGCTGAACTCAGTGTCCGGTACCAACAGAACGTTGCTACGCTGGAGCCTCATCCTCCAATGTTATGACTTCAACACCAAAAAGGCAGCGAGCATGGCAATGCCGATGGTTTATCCCAGCAAGGAGAGCCCACAGAGATACGCCTGGAGGAGTACCGAAAGGTCCTCCCTCAGTAGCACAGTCTAAAAGGGGGAGATGTCAGGAAAGTATGATATGTTCTCATTATTTTTAAAATGTTTGGAAAGTCGGCTTAGACTGACATAAGTCTTTCCCTCAGTACGGGATTCTGTAGATCAGATTTCCTATCCCTTTCTCTTCCCCCTCCCGTATCCAGTATTTACGATCGGCAGAGCCATAAATACCTTAAGCAGAGCTAAGGTTTCTCTTATGTCAGTCTTAGCCGACTTTCCAAAACACCTTAAAATAATGAGAAGATATCATATTTTCCTGACAGCAGGGCACAGTAGGCCAGTGATAAGGCAACACAAGTGCATAATACCAGTGCAGCAATCATTCTAAAGCTGCCACAAGATGGGGGAAGTGTTTGGTGGTACTTTTATATGCACACAGATGAGGTTTCCACAGAGTGTCACAAATGAAAGTATAATGCGGAGTGTTTGTATGCAACCTTTTGGTCAAGCTAAAGGAGTAGGCATGGTGCTCAGAGTGCCCTCCTTAATTCAGGAAACAGACAAGGAGACCCCAAAATGATTCTCCACATTTAAAAAAAATTAGGGCCAGATAACACCAAAGTGGCATCAATTGACCCACAATAAAAATTACAAGAAAAATAAGTGAGCAAATACCCTAAAATAATAAAAGTAAAAGTGAAGAAAAAAAATAAATAGGGTACTTGCTGACATTATTTTGATCAAAAGTAAGCGGCAAGGTGACCCCATTGGGATAGTCCTACCTAAAAACAAATAGTAATATCTTGTCATCTATCTGTGACGTGGAATGACAAGGATTGCATGAAGCCGGACCTGGGTCCCAACAGAGCACACCATGTGATGGGGAGCTACATATTAAATAATGTCCAGGTAAAAGACAAGCCGCACCTCAGATTGCATGACTGCAACAAAATGAAATAAAACCAGGCTGAAACAGAAGTTTAACTGCAGTAGTGCACGTTCACACTAGCCTCATAATGGAAAAAACAACAAGAAAAACAAGTAAGCAAATACCCTAAAATAATAAAAGTAGACCATCGTATGGTGTGCTCTCTTGGGACTCAGGTCCTGCTTGGCTTGATCCAGTCCTTATCATTCCACATCACAGACAGAGGACAAGGTATTAGTACCGTACTTGTTTTTAGGTAGGACTGTCCTGATTGGGTCTCCTTGTCTCATATGGGACAGCTTACATATTTTTTTATCAAAATAATGTCACCAAGTACCCTCTTTATTTTTTCTGCACTTTAGAATTTAACTTTTTTTATTTTAGGGTACTTGCTCACTTGTATTTCTTGTTGTTGTTTTTCCATTTTCATCCTCAGACCTCGCCTACACTGTAGTGTACAACTTTAAACTATATATTTTCATTGTGGAAAACTTGAAGTGGTTTATAACTGGTGGAAACTGTAGTGCACATAGAACAGAATTTTTTTTTTAATTTCACGACTAAAGATAATGCTACTTGGCCTTGTTCTTTTATATTTTAACATTGAACATAAAAGAACTCAATTAAAAGACTTATGGGTCTGAGGAGGATATCAGGCCAGTTTGAACATGCACCACTGCATAGTTACACTTTAGTTCCAGGATTGGTTTTATTACATTATGTTTTGTTGCAGTCATGCAATCTGAGGTGTGGCTTGCCTTTGATCTGAATATTATTTAATGTGTAGCTTCCTATCGTATGGTGTACTCTGTTGGGATCCAGGTCCTGCTTGATCCAGTCCTTGTGATTCCATGAAAAAGACCAGAGAGAGATTGTGATTTAGTGATCCGCGCTGCCATCCCACCATACCCGAACAAATGCCAGGGAAGCCAAGAGTATGCAAGCTGCTTCTTTATTCCATCAGTATTTCCATCCAACGCGTTTCGGTACATACCTCATATGAGCATATCCCTGAGGAAGGTTCAAGGTCTGTACCGAAATGTGTTGGATGGAAATACTGATGGAATAAAGAAGCAGATTGCATACTCTTGGCTTCCCTGGCATTTGTTTGGGTACGGTGGGACGGCAGCACGGATCACTAAAGCACGATCTCTATCTGGTCTTTTTTTTTGGATACATCACCACTATTGCGTGGGAGTGCGGATCCAGCAGCAGCTGTTTGAGCTAATTAACCAGTTGTGGGGAAACATAAATGGATCAGGTGAGCACATACACCTATGACGGTACTACCTTATCCATAAAACAATAAGACCCATTTGCGCCTCTTTGTCTCTCCTTTTTTCTTTGTATAGTTTGTCATTCCATGTCACAGACAGCTGACAAGATATTAATTCTTGTTTTTAGGTAGGACTGTCCCGATGGGGTCAGCTTGCCGCTGGAGGGACAGCTTACGCATTTTCTTGATCAAACTAATGTTACCAAGTACTCTCTTTATTTTTTTTTTGCACTTTAGCATTTTACTTTTATTATTTAAGGGTATTTGCGCATTTGTTTTCCTTGTTGTTTTTTCCATTATAAGGCATGTGTGAATGTGCACCACTGCATAGTTACACTTTAGTTCTAGCCCTGGTTTTATGTCATTATGCTTTGTTGCAGTCATGCAATCTGAGGTGTGGCCTGCCTTTGACCTGGACATTATTTAAGGTATAGCTTCCGGTCGTATGGTGTGCTCTGTTGGGACTCAGGTCCTGCTTGATCTATTCCTTGTTATTCCACATCACAGACAGATGACAAGGTATTAGAACTTGTTTTTAGGTAGGACTGTCCCGATGGGGTCACCTTGTCACTGGTGGGACAGCTTATGCATTTTTTTGATCAAAATAATGTCACTAAGTATCCTTTTTATTTTTTTTTTGCTCTTTAGCATTTTAATTGTATTATTTTAGGGTATTTGCTCACGTTTTTTTTGTTGTTTTTTACATTATGAGGCCAGTGTGAAAGTGCACCACGGCACATTTACACTTTAGTTCAAGCCCTGGCTTTATTCCAAAAAAAAAATTGTAGAATGGCGCAGCTTGCATACATGGCACAGGGTCTGGAACAGGGCCTGGCCTATCATTTTAAGGTTAAACATTCATTAGTAAAAGGGAGTGAGTGAGACGTGCGGGCATCATGTTCACGTAGCCCTGCTAAATTCAGGAAACAGACAAGGAGACCCCAAAATGAGTCTCCACATTTAAATAATTTAGGGCCTCCCTCTTATTGAACACTCCCCTCTCCAATCTATCCTGAATTTAGCTGCTGCTGGGTTCATATTTCTGTTCAGAAGTTACACTAATTAGTGATGGCTGAACACAAACTGTAAAGTTTGGGGTCAGTACCGAACACCTACTGTATGGGCACGGACCCTGAACATGGATTTCCCTGAGGAGTCGGTGTTACTGTTTGGGTTCAGCTGGGTGGCTGTAAAGATAAGCAAAACAATATATTCAATATTTTACTTATCGAGGACCGACCATGTGCTTGTACTTATGAGCCACTCATTAACTCAGTGATTATTCATCGCAGTCTGCATCCAACAGCCAATCACAGATGCCTACTCTCTGTTACAGCATCTGTGATTGGCTGTTGCTCCCCCACCCATTATGCCAACGTCTGTGATTGGTTGCCATTGACAACTAATCTACCATGATAGGAGTGTAACAATAAATATATAATTTAAAAAAATTAATGTAGGACTTCGCCATTTTGTTGATTTTCAGCGCAAATAAAGTGTACAGCTAGTTGCCTGGCTTTAACTTGGCTGGCAATCAAAAATACAGGGGAGCCCATTATTTTTTAGTTATTTAAATAAACAATAATAAATAATAAAAAAAAAAATATATGGGCTTCTCCCTATTTTTGATTGTCAATCAGTATGATTTCAGAGACTGCAGCGATAGGATGCTTGTTCCATTGTTGATGTTTCTGCATGTAGCTGAGCCAGGATTGTGTGCTAGGTTGGACATCATTGTGGATTACCGTCGGAGGGTATGTTTGGATTACCGTCGAAGGGGATGTTTGGGGTCACTAAATGGGAAAATGAGAGGTTTTTGTGTGTTTTTTTTAAAATAAAGGATTTCTCTTTGTCTTTTTTTATCTATTTACACACATGATTGATACTAGGCGGGTCTCATAGAAGCCTGATCACTATCAATCAATCGTTAATGATATCTGTCAATACTCAGCTCTCAATAATCCCTTTCATCACCCCAATGCCACTGCATTAGGTCATTCGAAAGAGCTGGGTAAAGCATAAGGAATAGTAGCTGCTAATGAATGTGCAATTTTTAGGGTGGCTGTGAGCTGTTATTATGTAGCCTGCAGGGCCCAATACCTAACGCCCTCACCAAACTGAGAATACCAACCCCACTGCCTGGTTGTCACCTTGGCTGGCAATCAAAAATAAGGCAAACAAACACATTTTTTAAATTATTTACTTAAATAATATAAAAAAAATAATGGGCTCCCCTGTATTTTGATTGTCAGTTAAGGTAAGGCAAGGTAGCTGGGGATGGCAGCCCATAGTTGTCTGCTTTATCTCCACTGAGAATTAAATAAAGGTGAAGCCCTATGTCAATTTTTAAAAACTATTTATTGTTACACCACTATGACAGCAAGTTCATTGACGATGGCAACCAATCACAGACGCCAACACAATGGGTGAGGGATGCAACAGTCAATCACAGACGCAGTCAGAAAGAGTCGGCATCTGTGATTGGCTTTTGGAGGCAGAGTGTGGTGAATAATCAGGATGCTAATGAGTGGCCTGGAAGTAAAATGCATGTTCGGTCCTCAGTAAGTATGTGCCGCTGATTTAATCACTGTTTTCCTTTTACAGCTCTTCCATTTACCATTTTATAATGTTAAAGCCTGGATTTGAATTCTAGTTTGGGTCAAGTCCCGTCCTGAACCCAGACTTTTAAAATATCCAGCCGGATCCACCAAAACCAAATATTGGTAGGTTGGAACATCTCTAACACTGATGTCTAAACCTTTTACCTCTCAATGAACTGGTTTCCCATCTGCAGCAGAGTACTATGTAAACTTGTCACTCTCGTGCTCCATCACAGAGTCTGAACATCCAGAGACACTAACATCCCCAGCATGCTCTATCACACAGTCTGCAGGTCCAGAGATACTACAATTCCCAGCGTGCTCCATCACACAGTGTGCACATCCAGAGACACTACAACCCTCAGCATGCTCCATCACACAGTGTGCACATCCAGAGACATTACAACCCCAGCATGCTCTATTACACAGTCTCCACATCCAGAGACACTACAACCCCAGCATGCTCTATGACTCAGTCTGCCCATCCAGAGACACTACAACTCCCAGCATGCTTCATCACACACTCTTCACATCCAGAGACAGTACAACTACCAGCATGCTCCATCACACAGTCTGCACTTCCAGAGACACTACAACCCCAGCATGCTCTATGACTCAGTCTGCCCATCCAGAGACACTACAACTCCCAGCATGCTTCATCACACACTCTTCACATCCAGAGACAGTACAACTACCAGCATGCTCCATCACACAGTCTGCACTTCCAGAGACACTAGAACCCCAGCATGCTCTATGACTCAGTCTGCCCATCCAGAGACACTACAACTCCCAGCATGCTCCATAGACAGATCCCCCATCTGTGATCCATCATCTGTCATCTGTGCTGACAATAGCACGGATCTGTCCAAACTTTGTGAGAGGAGACAAATCAGGATGTGTAGAGACTGGAGGGAGCTTCTCCTGCTTGTGAAGATCACAAACCGGGAGATGGAGGGAGGGCGAGAGGAAAGTGGGAGGGTTTGTCTTAGAGAACAGGGCAGTAATTCAAAGAAACCCAGCCCCTTTTATGCTAATTGCTGCACACTTCGTCCCCCCGCTGAACACTTTCTAAGGACTTCTATAACATTTATGTCAGCAATCATACATATTGTAAAGGTATGATTGCACTCAGTATCAAAGAGTCTGTAAGGTAGTGGCTTCACTTTATAGACCTAAAATCTGCTAGTTGATCCTCTTTAAAAATTGAGAATTTTGTTTAAGAAAATCATCTTCATGGAATACTATAAATTTTTGTTTGCTAACTGACAACATTTTTTCCATTGTGCCTTGCTTTGTTAAGGGCAAAATCATGGGAATGGGCCTACTGGACAAATTCACTACAGTTGTTATCAAATAACAAAATGAGGAAAAAGCTGAGACAATAGAAATTTGGGAATAGGGGAAGCCTAAAAAATATTTTTATAACAGCTTTTGCCCATTTGTACCCATCCCTACACAAGGACCAAGTCCTACACATGGTCCTACTGCAGAATTCACTACAGTTGGTGACTGCCAAAAAAGATATTTCATAAAACATTATAAAGGAGCTGAGACTGAAAGAATACTTGACATTTATAGAAAGCTTTGCTATCCACCATTTTCATTTTCAGAATTCTAAGCAGCTGCTTAGAAGAACCCATTGAGGCTGATTTTTGGCACAAGATTACAGGTGGCTGAATTTTCTTAAACCTGTGAAATTCACATCATCAGGCCTTTCCTAAAGATGATAGTGAAAAAGCCATAACCCCATAAGGCCCTAATGTCTGAAACCTTGGCCAAAGTTATCTGAGCACACAAATCTCGAAGGGTGCTAAAACTATTGCATCAACCAATTTTCCTTTTGTAATTATTATTATATTTTAAAAATGAAATACAAATTAAATGTGTCATCTTTAATTCTATGCTTTTTAGAGATCATTTAATCTTTAACTTGCTTAACTGTTTACAATAATAGTAATTTTGAACAGGGGTGCCCAAACGTTTGCATACCACTGTAGATCACTTTGCCATTAAGGCCCTCACTTGTAGAATTACCATTCTCACCATGGGGACACCATGTGAGGAACTATCTACCCTCTCAGGACACCAACGCTTACCACACATGCAGAAATCAAAGTGCTTTCAAAATGTAGCAGCTTATGAAAAATCAACAGTCATGTTTGGCCCCAATCTCCTCCTTTTCCAGACTTTAATTTTTCACATTATAATAAGACATTGTAAAGTGCCCTGGATAAAGCAGCATCTGCAATGCGCATAGCGAGGAGTGAACCTAGCCTCTTTGCTGCCTGAGGCGAACTGCAAAATGGCGACCCCCACTTAGTAAATTTTTTTAATCGGTAAAAATAAATCTGGTTCATACAGATTTATATTTATCCTGTAAATATGAGCAAAATAGTGGACATTTTTGTTTACAGGAACAGAAAAAAAGATGTCCACACAAGGATATCAGCGCCATCACACGCACATACAAAAACCACACAGAAGAATCCAGAACAAGCATCATTAATGGCGGCTTGGAACAAGCATATGGACACATAATGACGACTGGCAGAGCTGTGGTCCTGTAGGCAGACACAGTCCTGAATCCTTATAGCACAGGAGGCAGCACTGATTACCAACCAATGGCACACGCCTAAAAAACTCTGGACAGCTGCCGGGCACTAACTATTCACACAAGTCACTATGCAGCACCATTCACACACCACAGGTAACGACCTGCAGGGTGAGCATTAAGAAGCCACCACTGCACTAAGCTGGTAAAATGGCGCTTCTCCTCCAACAGACCATGCTTACTCCTGAATTGATTAGCCAATTTCAAGCATCGCACACGGGTCTGTCTGGAAATAATAACAGGGTCCTTCCCATTGGGTTGAGCAAAGGATATGGAAGCGGGAAAGGGTAATAGCACTACCGACCAACTGCTGCTCAGTAGAAACATGGCTGGATACCTGTATGTACCGAGGGGCAGCACTGGACCTGGTGTGTAAGTTATGGCCAATCAGTCCTGCAGCAGTGGGACAATGCATCCTGCATCATAGAAATCATGAAGCCCCAGAGCAGAAGTTCTAATTGGGCACCCCCCCCAAAAAAAGAATATTTGGCTGGGTCACATAGGTACATCTCTCACAACATTTCAGCCTTTACAAAGTAATTTTTCTCCTACTGAAGCCCTTAAATTCCCCTTTCATTGCCCCTATAAAGTGTGATGTCAACAAAAGTGCCCCACAAACACTGTATGATCCCCCACAGTGCATTCCTTCACATACACAGTATGATCACCCTACTGTACCTCCTTCAACTACCCTAGTACAGTATGATCCCTCCCCAAATATGACCCTCACCCAGCCCTCCATGTAGTGTAATGGACCTATGTACAGTATAATGGCCCCCAACACAGCCACCAAATAGCTCTTCATGAAGTATAAAAGCTCCCTTGTTGCCCTCCAAGTGTTATCATGCCTCCCACAGAGCCCTCCAAATATTATAATGGCTTCCATGTAGTATATTTGGATCCATATAATATAATTCACGTCCAATAGTTTTCCACGTAGTATATTGCACTCCCAAATTCCTCCATATATTATGCACCCCCATAGTCCTCCATATAATATAATGCACCCCCACAGTCCTCCATATAGAATAATGCACCCCCACAGTCCTCCATATAGTATATTGCATTCCATATTCCCCCAAATTGCACTGTTGGCACAGTTGACCGCCGTCTCCTACTCCGTATGCACACAGCTCTGCATGCCCTGTACACACATGGCTCCACTCCATTCACAGTCAGCTCCGCTCTGTACACCTCGTACATATGGCTCTGCTCCATACACCTCGTACAGTCTCAGCTCTACTCTATACACCTTGTACACATGTGCCTCTGCTCCATACACCTCGTACACATGCAGCTCCACTCCGTATGCCCCGTACACACTCGGCTCCACTCTGTATACCTTATACACACTCTGCTCTTCTTCATAGACCTCATGCACACTCTGCTCTGCTTTGTACACCTTGTACACATGCGGCTCCACTCAGTACACCTTGTACACACTGGGTTCTGCTTTACACAACCCATAAACATTGGCTCTGCTCCGTACACCCCGCACACACTCAGCTCTGCCCCATACACCTAGTACACTCTCAGCTCTGCTCAGTACACCTCATACACTCTCGGCTCTGCTCTGTACACCTAGTACACTCTAAGCTCTGCTCCGTAGACCTTGTACACACAGTGCCGGGGGGGCACAACATGTGGCTGGCAGGGAGAGACCATGGGTGCTGCAGCAGAAGGCCCAGAGGCTCACCCCTGCCTGCTGCTCCCAGGGTTGTGCCGGAAAGATACCCAGTTGTAGCAGCGGTGACCAGGACTATAGGAGCGGAGCGGCATCTTCGGGGGGCCACGCTACCACCAGGTGCCCCTGCGGATGCCGCCCCTGTCTACTAGCAGGGGTTACTGCCAGAGGCAGACACTTCATGTTGCCTCATGGATGGTGCACCCCTGCACATAGCAACTTGACACAGATGATGGCAAACCTGGCATTTGTTGCAAACACATTTTTTTTCCTGAGGTGCTCCTTGTGTATTGGGCATCAGTGAATAAAATCACTATCAACAGAAGACTTCATTCACAAGTGTATGCTCAATATGTATAACTCTGTACTCCAAATTGTTAAGCCTATATTAGCATCCTGATCCTATCAATATCTGACAATACAAAATTACTTCTTGAGGAATCTTGAGTAATTCCATTAATCCTAGAGTCTTAAAGTGCAGGCAACTACCACCAACCTCGAAACAATATGGCCACTTGTTTCCAAGAAATAAATTAACCATATTCATCAAACCTCTTTCACCCAATCCACTTAACGCTTAGAACTGCTTCCATCCTTCACCTTAAGTTTTCCTTTCACCTTTAATAGAAGTTAGCAGACTCCTTGCTCCTTCATGCTATATAAACTACTCTCTTGATTCTATTTCCTCCCATCTCCTATAGTTCTTTTTGCTAGCTGTCATTGTCTACCTAACTAAAATGTTTAACCTCTCTCTTTTTCTTCTGATATCTTTCCATCCTCTTTTAAACATTTTGTCATAACCCTTTTACTAAAAAATACATTCCTCAACCAGACCTTTGCTGTAAACTACAGACCTAATCTTCCATTTAGCTCTAAACTACTGGAACAGTTTGTGCACTCTTGTCTAATCAGCAATATCTTGTATAATCCTCTTCTTGTCCCTTTACATTTGGCTGGTCTATTTGAAAACATCTATTTATAATGACGGCAGGACCATATTCTACAAGCACTGTTTATCTGTTGTGTCCTCCCTATCTCTTTTTAACTGTAAGTTTAAAAGAAGGGCTCTCACTCTTCCTGTATTTTGTAAGCCCTGGCCATTCCAGAAGCCACGCCCAATCCACGGCTGTGTCATAGCCCGTCCACTTCATGTAGCCATACCCACTCCACAGCTGTGTTATGGCCCCACCCACTCCATATAGCCATGCCCACTTAACATAGCCATGCCTCTTCAAAGCTCCACCACCTTCATGGCCCCACCCCTTCACAATGTATGCATGTCCACTAAAGCAATTTGCACCTTCAATCACAAAGTTTTGCACAGACACCCCATTTGACTCTATCTGCGGGGGGGTGCAGATATGGCAGGGCAGGTTTGTAGGTTGGTGGATGCAGAAGGGGAGGGGATTTGCTGTGGGTTTAGGGGGGCTGGGGCTGGTATAGTAAGGTGTTATTTTTGGTAGGGAGAGGGGATTTTTTTGGGCAGGGGTGCAGGTTTCTCATTTTTGCATGAGGGAGTGCAGGCTTTGGGGGCAGGCTTTACTTTTTTTGGGGGCGGGTTTACATGGGTGCAAATTAAGGAGGATGAGGGCCAGCATTTTTTGGGGAGTGAGAGTTGGCAGGTTTGGAGGTAGAGGACGTTTTGGGGTGTGGGGTGAGGAATAGGTTTGGGTAGAGTAGGTGTGGGTGGGTGGGGGGGCCAGGTGGTTGGTGTGGGGGCAAGTTTGACACGTATAAGGGGCATACATACATACACACAGACATACACTTAGCATATAACTAAAAGCAGTTAGTTACTATGCCTGGGCAACGCTGGGCTCTACAGCTAGTTTAGTATTTAAATGTCTCTGCTTAATTGTAAAGTGCTGAAGAATATGTTGGCACTTCATGCAAAAAATTATTATTAAAAGGGGACAATATAAAATCCATATTTACAGACCCCCCATTAATTTATTTTAAGCAGCTCCCTAGTTTGAGAAAAATCTTTATTAGAAACTAACTGTCCTCTCTCTCCAACAGGGGGAGTATTTTCCAGCAACCTGAAAAAAAGTGGAAACCTTGGTCACATATAATAACAAGATAAGATAAAGATTCACAAAATACATTAGGATAACTAAGCTCCAGGTACCCTCAACTGCATCACACCTAATATAATCTACTTAGTTGTATGTATCAAGTGCTCTGCTATGGAGTATATCCAGTGAAAATGGGGAAACATTAAAATGAGAAGTTTCTTCACCACACAACTAAAGAAATAAAAGAACAAAATTTTATTTTAGGACTTTACTTTTTTCTCCATTTCCCATCTGATGCTTCAGTTTCATATCACTATTGTGTATGATTGGATTATTCCTATGTCCTATTTTGTATAAATGTTACTTTTCAGATATTGTGCTAAACAGTGCATGAAGAGGAGACCTGAGTAGTGTTGTAATCTTGATATTTGTCTCTACTTTTTCAGTTAAAGATGAAAAGGTTACAAAAACTGAGGACATTTTATTATTATTTTTCATACCTACTGACCAACTTGGCATAGAATTATTTGTCCAGGTCCATTATCTTCACATTTCAATATAAAAAATATTTTATTATCAAGCCATATAAACAGCTAATAATCCAAAGCAGCCTACTTCAAATGAATAAGTTGCAAATAATAGTGTAAAGATCTAAGTAACAACCAAAGAAACTCATACATATTATAATAAAAAATATTATTTTATTGGTAACAGCATAATTATAAAAGCACATTAAAAACATTTATAGAGGGCCATGATAAGAAAAGTACAATAAATACGGCACCTCAATGTATAAAAAACTTTCTGATGATGCTGTCTGCGAAACGCACATCAAGGTGCCCAAGCTGACACCTCTTTGCATGGTTGGTACTTGGTGCTGATATGTATTAACTTTCTTGATGCAATTTGTGAGTAATGGGATCATATATGTGAACATGCATATACACTGCCTGATTGATTAAAGGGAACCTATTAGGTCATTTATGTCGCCCCAGCTATCACTGCACCTGCAGCTTCATAGACCTATTATAATCATTCCTGTCTGAGCTAATAGTGTAATTTTAAAAGGAAAAACATTTATACACTTACATTTTCTTATGTAACTAAGGCAGTCAGAATACACCTTGGAGGAGGTAGTCACTCTGTCTGGTCAATATTTAACATTTCTGTTGAATGTCAGAAGATGATGCGAGACCTCTGAGATGTCACAATCATGTTACTATAATAGGCGGAGCTAAGTCTCCATAGTCCTTAATGATTTTGCTGCTTAGCACTGCCCACTATGGTCACATGATTGCTATATCACACGGGTCCTTTAATCAGAGTTTTCAGTGAGTTAACTATTAACCTGCCAGAGTGACTACGTCCTCCAAGGTGTAGTCACTGTCTCATTCACATAAGAAAATGTAAGTGTATAAATGTTTTTTTTCACCTTTAACATTACACTTTTGGCTCAGACAGGGATGATTGAAATTGTACTATGAAGCTGTAGGGACAGACAGTGATAGCTGGGGGGGTGGGTGCATAAACTATCTGACAGGTTCTATTTAACCCACTACTTTCCCTAAATTGCTTTTCCATTAATATATTTTTAACACTCAGCAGCTCTATCCTTATTTCTTGTACATCTTTGGAAGAAATATATTATATTTACCGTATATACTCGTGTATAAGCCGAGTTTTTCAGCACAAAAAACGTGCTGAAAAGTCCCCCCCTTGGCTTATACACGAGTCATATACAGGCACCCTCCCCATTGGTATATAGGCGCCCCCCCCATCAGTGGTATACAGGGCCACCCCTTGCTGCCGCACACCTGTAAAGTAATAGATCATTATACTTATCCCTGTCGCTGTCGCCGCTCTGACACCGCGCTCCTCCGGGTCTTCATGCTTCTTCCTGCTTGTGACCGGCGGGCGCAGGCAATGACGTCATTGCCTGTGCGCCGGAGGAGGAAGCATGAAGACCCAGAGGAGTGCGGTGTCAGAGCGGCGACAGCAACAGGGATAAATATAATGATCTATTACTTTACAGGTGTGCGGCAGCAAGGGGGGGCCCTGTATACCACTGATGTGGTTGGGCGCCTGTATACCACTGGGGCTGCTGTATATACTGCTGGGGCCTGTGTATACCACTGGGGAGGCTGCTGTAATACTGCTGGGGCCTGTATATACCACTAAGGAGACTGCTTTATACCACTGGGGCTGCTGTATATACTGCTGGGGCCTGTATATACCACTGGGGAGGCTGCTGTATACTACCACTGGGGAGGCTGCTGTATACTACCACTGGGGAGGCCTGTATACCACTGGGGGGGCCTGTATACCACACTGCTGGGGGATGTATACCTGTGCTGGGGTCCACCCTCGGCTTATACACGAGTCAATAGGTTTTCCCAGGTTTTGGGGACAAAAGTAGGGGGGTCGGCTTATACACGGGTCGGCTTATACACAAGTATATACGGTATGTCTGGCTATATATTGAATAAGTTCAGTTTTATTAATTCATATTTTTTGGTACATTTATTTGTATCTTTTACCCAGTGTACTGTTGTATATAAAGATAGTTATTTTTCACCTTTTTTAACCCCTTCAACATGCAGCCTGTTTTGACCTTATTGACCTGGCCATTTTTTGGAATTTTGACCAGTGTCCCTTTGTGAGGTACGGTAATAATTCTGGAACACTTTAACGGATCCTAGTAATTCTGAGAATGTTTTTTCGTGATATATTGGGCTTCACGTTAGTGATAAATTTAGGTCGATAATTTATGTGTTTACTTCTGAAAAAACTGAAATTTGGCAAAAATTTTGAAAATTTAGCAATTTTCAAATTTTTTATTTTTATTCTGCTAAACCAGAGATAGTTATGTGACACAAAAATAGTTAATAAAGTTAATAAATAACATTTTCAACATGTCTACTTTACATCAGCAAAATTTTGGAAACAATTTTTTTTTTTAGGAAGTTTGGAGGGTTCAAAGTTCATTAGCAATTTCTCATTTTTCCAGCAACATTTACAAAACAATTTTTTTAGGGATGACATCACAATTGAAGTGACTTTGAAGGGCATACATGACAGAAAATACCCAAAAGTGACACCAATCCAAAAACTGCACCCCTTAAGCTACTCAATATTTCATTCAAGAAGATCATTAAGGTGCTTCACAGGAACAAAAGCTATGTGGAAGGAAAATATTAACATTTTTATTTTTCCAACAAAAATGTTATTTCAGCCTCAAATGTTGCATTTTCACAAAGGTAAAAGCAAAAAAATTACCCTAAATTTGTTGTACAATTTCTTCAGAATGCACCGATTCCCCATATGTGGTCAAAAACCTCTGTTTGGGTGCATGGCAGGGCTTGGAAGGCAAGGAGCACTATTTGACTTTTTGAATAGAAAATTAGCTGCAATTGTCAGCGGACACCATGTCATGTTTGGAAAGCCCCTGATGTGCTTAAACAGTGTAAACCCTCTCAAAAGTGACCCCATTTTGGAAATTAGACCCCCTAGATGCATAGTGACCATTTTGAGCCCCCAGGTGCATCATACATTGAGCTGTGAAAATTAAAAAGCACTTTTATTTTCCACAAAAACGTTCTATTAGCCTCAATTTTTTTTTTATTTTCACCTGTGCAACATGATAAAATTGATCCTAAAATTTGCTGAGAAATTTATCTTGAGTACAACAATACCTCATATTTGGCAGAAAACCACTGTTTGGGTCGACCGCAGGGCTGAGAAGGGAAGTAGCAACATTTGATGTTTCAAGTGGAAAATTACCTGCAATCGTTAGCGGACACCATGTGGAGTATGGAGAGCCCCTGTGTGCCTAAACGGTGGAGTTTCCCTCCAAGTGACCCCATTTTGGAAATTAGACGCCCCAAGTAACATATCTATATGCATAGTGAACACTTTGAACCTCCAGGTGCTTCATACATTGAGCCACGAAAATGAAAAACTACTTTTTTTCCACCAAAATGTTCTTTTAGCCTCAATGTTTTCATTTTCACATGGGTCACAGGATAAAATGGGTCCAACTTGTTGGGCAATTTCTCCTGAGTACACTGATACCTCACTGTTTGGGTGCACAGCAGGGCTCTGAAGGGAGGGGGTGACATTTTAGAACACAAATTTCGATGCCATGGTCTTTTGGTGTAA
The DNA here is from genome assembly GCA_033576535.1 of Allobates femoralis. NCBI lineage: Eukaryota > Metazoa > Chordata > Amphibia > Anura > Aromobatidae > Allobates > Allobates femoralis. The sequence goes on along the minus strand of JARQOC010000003.1, from coordinate 205,002,297 downwards.
TATCCTGTTTGCATAGCCCCTGATGTGCCTAACAGTGGAAAGCTCCCACAAGTGACAACATTTTGAGTTCATTGAGACCCCTGGTGATTCAACTGCTGATATCACCATTCCCCTGTGGCAGTCTCCGATTGCCACAGGTGACGTCACTCACTGAGTCCCTGTGGTCAGTGTGATTGCAAACTCTGCAGGGAGAGGACGCTTGTCCTCTCCCTGCAGACTCTGGATGAAGGATCGTGGAGGGTTATTTGAGAGTGATAAAGATGGAGTTGAGATGTTTTTTTTTTTTCCAATAAAATTATTTTTATCTGAGTGTTGTGTATTATTTACTATTTACTAGAGATTCCTAATGGCGAGGCCAAACATTGGCCCCACATTATGAATCTTGGGCTTAGTGACAGCTGCCAATAAAAAGCTGGAATTAACCCCTTTATTACCCAGTTTGCCACTGGCACCAGGTCAACTGGAAGAGTCTGGGTACAGCACTGCAAATTGGTGCATCTAATGAATGTGACATTTTCTGGGGTGGCTGTGGGCTGCAATTCACAGTGCTAAGGATTTCAGCGCCCAGCTGCAAAGTTGTACCTGGCTGGCAAACAAAAATATGGTGAAGCTCCACATCATTTGTTTTTACTTATAAAAACGATGTTGGGCTGTGCCATATTTTTAGTTGCCAGCCAGGTACAACTTGGCCAGCTATGGACTGCCACCCACCCCCAGCTGCCTCATTGTACCTGGCTGTCAACCAAAAATACAGCAAAGCCCCACTCCTTTTCTATCTGTAGAAATTGTTTGGAAAAAAAATGACGTGGAGCTTTGCCCTATTTTTGGTCTAGCCAGGTACAACTAGGCAGCTGGGGGTTGGAATCCTCAGCATGGAGAGGCCCAAGTGTTCTGGGCCCCCCATGCTGCAAATTGCAGCCTACAGCCACCCCAGAAAATGGTGCATTCATTGAAGCACAATTTTCTGGTGCTGTACCAAACTCTTCCAGTTGCGCTGCTGCCGGGGTCAAACTGGGTAATAAAGAGGTTAATGAAAGTTTTTTTATTGGCAGCTGGCACTAAGCCCGAGATTCATAATGTCAGACTGTTATTAAACCCGGCCATTAGGAATCTCTAATAAATAGTGAAAAAAATACACTACACAGAGATAAATCTTTCTATTAGAAAAAAATACACAAACCAAATTCAGACTGCATCTTTATTACTCCATACCCTCCAATGTAGTCCAAAATAATGGTCCCATGATGCTCGGTCGCCTCTGCTACATCCAGTGACTGCAGCAAGGGATAAAGTGTTCACTTGTTGTAGTCTCTGGGGTTATAGTGATGGTGCACTGTATGGCAATAATTTGCCATACAGTGCACAATCAGTGTGACCCCAGTGACTACAGCAAGGGATCAAGTGTCAACTTATTGTAGCCTCTGGGGTCACAGTGATGGCATTGAATTGCCGTACAGTGCACCATCACTGTGACCCCAGAGACTACAACAAGAGGACACTTGATCCCTTGTTGTAGTCCCTGAGGTTATACTGAGTGTACACTGTATGCCAGATCATTTCCATACGGTGATCCATAAGTGTTGGCAACGTCTGGTTGCCATGGTGATTGGAGGAGCAGCGAGCACAGGTGAGCGGGTCGGCACAGGAAGAGGGAAGAAGACTGAGGAGGAGGGAGCGGAAGGAGGAAAATAGGTGGCATGCTGGCAAGGACCAGAGGGACAGTGAGCTGACACATGAGGGCAGAGGATAGAGGAGGAGGGGAGTGGGCACAAGAGGGGAGGGAGCGGGATTAGGAGGGGAGCTGATGGAGGACTGAGTGGGTGGGCTGGCGCAGGCTGTATAGTGGTGGCTCCGCCACCATGCTTGCACTGATGGGATTGATCAATCCCATCAGATCACTCCCATCAGCACTGGAGGGGCCGATACCTATCCCCTCCAACGCTTCATCCTTTGGAAGGGGCTATGACAGTTCCTTCCATCGCTGAAGAGTGCCAATTGCTGTGATTAGCTGTTGAGATGTTCACTCGCCAATCACAGCGATCCCAGGCATGGGGTGGCAAAGCAAAGGTCGAGCAGGGGTCCCCTCCTACCTGTAGCTCCTGTGACATTTTGCCGACCCCAGTCACTGGGACTACAGGACTACAGCTCTGGAGCCGGCTGGAGGAGGCTGGCGCAGGTTGCAGAGGCAGTGGGAGGTCACGTGCCCTTGCTCATTAGGCTCATTCTCCCTGACCATCTCTCAGCACTGAAGCCATTGTTGAGAGGTGGTCGAGGGAGTGGCGCATATTACAGTTCACTAAGTTTACTGTCCCCTATCAATGTATATAGACCCCATGCTCCACACACACAAAAATTATAAACGATAACTTACCTGTCTGTCGCTCCCCTTTGTCTCTCCCTCTGAAGTATCAATGTCTTCCTGTGTGTGTCGGCCCGGCATCCGAGCATGTGACTGGCACAGCACAGTGATGTCATTGTTATGCGCCCCAGTACATGATCAGATGCCAGCATGCACAGACAGGAAGACATTGATGCTGCAGACGCAGAGACGGGGGGTGCAACTGACAGGAAAGTTACATCATTTATATTTTTGTGTGTATGGAAGCATGGGGGCCATATCCAGGAAGGGTGGTGCAATATACAAGGATGGGGGCAATATCTAAGATGGGGGTATAATATTTATGATGGGGGTGCTATATCCATGATAGGGGCTATATCCAGGATGGGGGTGCCATATCCAGAATGGGCGGTGCTATATCCAGGATGTGGTGCTATATCCAGGATGGGACAAGAAATTTACCAGAATAGGGGATATATTCCAGGATGAGGGTGCTATATCAATGCACCAGGATGGAGTTCTGTATCCAAGTTGAGGATTATATCAGAATGGGAGGTGCTATATCCGGATGGGGTGAAATATCCATAATGGGGGCTATATCCAGGATGAGGGGGTGCTATATCCAGGATGGGGGGTCATATCCAGTCATAAGGGAACATATCCTGTATGGGGGGGTGCTATATCCAGGATGAAGGGTGCTTTATACCAGGATGGCGGTGCTATATAGCAGGATGGGGAATCATATCAAGGATGGGGGACTATATTAAGGATGTGGGTCTATATCCAGGATGGGGGCAATATCCAGTATGGGGTGCTATATCCAGGATGGGGGCTATATCCAGGATAGGGCTATATCCAGGATGGGGGATATATCCAGGATGGGGTGGTATATCCAGGATGGGGGCTATATCCAGAATAGCGACCATATCAGGATGGGCGCTATATGCAGGATGGGGTGCTATATCCAGGATGGGGGCTATATTCAGGATGGGGCCATATCCAGGATGGGGGCCATATCCAAAATGGGGATTAGAAACCAGGATATAGGGCTATATCCAGGATGGGAGCATATCAAGGATGGGGGGACTATATACCAGTTTGGGGTCAATATCCAGGATGGGGCTTTTAAACCAGGATGGGGCCCTATCCAAGATGGGGAACATATATTACCTTAATGGAGCCCAGAATTGGGACATTACCCCCATAAGTGTAAGCAGCAGAATCCCCCCACACATAACAGTAGATAAGGGTACTTTCACATCAGCGGTTTTTGCGTTCGCGGCAGATGCGGTGAAAAAAACGCATCTGCCGTGATTATCGCATAACTGCTGCACTTGCGGCACAGTTGCGGCAAGCCTCATGCAATGTCTATGGGGCTTGCGGTAAGTGTGCGGCAGGTGTGGCAAGTGCGGTTTCGGCACTTGCGGCAGGTGCGGCCACGAAAAAAAGCGTGGTCAGCCGCGGTTTTTTTGCAGCCGCACCTGCCGCAAGTGCCGATAACGCACTTGCCGCACCTGCCGCAAGCCCGCATAGACATTCTATGGGGCTTGCCGCAACTGTGCCGCAAGTGGAGCGGTTATGTGGTAATGGCGGCAGATGCGGTTCTTTCACCGCATCTGCTGCGAACGGCAAAAAACGCTGATGTGAAAGTACCCTAATAAACCACATTTTTTGCTTAATTCTTTCCCCTATTTTCCTCCTCTAAAATCTGGATGTGTCATATGGTCTGGTGCGTTTTATAGAAAAAAAAATACAGTATGTTGTTACCAATATAAAAATAATTTTTATGATATGTATAATTGGTGTAAATAGCTAGTATGCAGAAGCATTATTACTTTTAGAAATAATGATAATAAAGCAGTCAATATAAAACTATTACAGTTATTAATATCCTAGATATTGTGCTAAATATGAGACACCAATACAGGAATTGATTGCAGATGGAGTTATCAGACCACACAGATTAGGGGGTCCGTCCATAGCTGCAGTTTATATGTATTCAAGTGTTACTGCATCTAAGAATAGTCATCAATTTACATTTTACCTTACTGTTTCATTACTAACTTAATATTTAATTACACATGATACCCAAGATAAAGATCTAAAAAAACTGAAATACAACATGTTAATATTTTTACATTTTAGTATTAAATGAAGAGACCATGTTTTGGGAGGCAGAAACATTGTTACTGAAGAAATAAATATAAATGTCATATACGGCAGTTACTTTTTCTTTTTTTAGTAAACTTTAAAGTTGTGTTTTTGGGCTGTGTGCCCAGTCTTGTGTGAAATAGAGCATGGATTAACAAAGTCATACATAATAGCAATGTAGGTGTTATGGCTGTGGTGCCAAGTGTGAATTTGTCAGAATCCCACAGTGCAAGTGTTTTTGTCATTTAAGCCATGGGGTCTTATTGACTAAAAGTTCTGAAAAGTGCAGTTTGTAATATCTAATTTTCTTCCCTATCAATGTTTCATGACACACACAAGCATTGACAGCACTATTGGGAAAAAAAAACATTCAATTTGCCTACATGAATGCAAAAATTTCCACAATGCAGTCAGTGCTGTACTCTGTGATAATGGAAGCAACTACTATACGTTTTCTTGCAGACAGCATAACAGAAATAAGGAGTCAATAATAACGAGTTATATCAGTGCCAAAAATAAATGTTAACAGGTGGCATTTTCTATCAACCTATAATTATTTAAGGTTGAAAATGTAATATTGTATTTTTAAGTATAGGCAATTAGCACCTGTCTTTAGTACTGCTCATGTTATGTTTACTTTATTTCAAAGCAATTTGTTAATGGATTAACCCCTCAATGTCTACTAATTCGCATTAAAACAGTGGTCTTTAAAGGGAAGCAACCACCTAAAAATCACTATCCAACCTCTAAATATCTGCCCCTGGAGTCTAAAATTACTATTCTAACCATCCCTGACTGACTAAATCTAACTAACTAGAGGCACACTAAATCACTTTTTATACTTACCAAATTCTTGTCGGCTGGCCGTTCTTCCAGGCTCTTTGACAGCGAGGCGGGTCTCCTCGCTGCTGTCCATCTCCTTCTATGATTCAAATTACCTACTCATCGCGTCCTCGCAATTAGCAGGTCACGTGCTGCAGGCCTCGAGTCACTTCCGCCCGCCGTGTCACTGGTACACCCAGGCCGGCTTCTGAGCATGCGCAGATGGCATGCTGAAACCGGCCTGGGCGCGTCATTGACCCAGCGACCCGGTGGGCGGAAGTGACGCGGGGCCTGCAGCACGTGACCTGCTAATTGCGAGAACGCGATGGGTGGGTAATTTGAATCATAGAAGATGGACAGCAGCGAGGAGACCCGCCTCGCTGACCAAGAGCCTGGAGGAACGCCCAGCCGACAAGAATTTGGTAAGTATAAAAAGTGATTTAGTGTACCTCTAGTTAGTTAGATTTAGTCAGTCAGGGATGGTTAGAATAGTAATTTTAGACTCCAGGGACAGATATTTATAGCTTAGATAGTGATTTTTAGGTGGTTGCTTCCCTTTAAAAGGACTAATTTCCTCAACTTCATTTTAATAAGTTACTAGCGCCCCCATGTGGGCAAAAATCCTGTGGGTGACAGCTTTATATGACAATTGGCACCTCGTGGCATTGGCCCTGACCAGTTTTAGACCTGATTGGAGCCCTTTAATCTTTTAAATACTGCTTTTAATCATAACCTAAAAAGGGGGATACAAGACCCCTTTAATACCTTTGACCTCCCCCGTCAATAATGCCAATGGTTTCCATGAAGGTAAAAAATGTGTGTACCGTGTTAGCCAGTAGATAGAAAAATATATTGGAATCTGAGAGTCCTCAGTAGTTGATGCCTTTTAATGGCTAACTGAAAAGATGGTAAACATAGCAAGCTTTCGGGACACTGTGGTCCCTCCGTCAGGCAAATAATGACACATAACTGGACCAATTGAATACGCAAAATGGGGCGCCCAGCGTTCACCCTGCAATACCTCCCCTCCCTGCACTAATGTAACCCTCCATTCCAGAGACTTTGGTTAAATATGTTCCACAGCAACAACTGCTTCGGTGAGTGCCACCCGTTATTCTTATGTGTTTAAATTGTAAAAAAAGAAAAGCACCCAAAAAAGAAGGCAAAAATCATAAAAACGCATTTTGTGACTAAAAACACTGCATTTGCGTTAATACAAAAATAAACAAAATAAAACACACATATCTGGTATTGCCGCATACGGAATAATTTATTTATAAAACTGTCGCCATTCATTCCATATGGTGTACACCATGAAAAATTCAATAAAAATACACCTTAAAAAATACCAAAAATGTTGATTTTTCATCATACTGACACACAAAAATTTATATGAAAAGAGATCAAAAAGTCAAAGGGCAATCAAAAAGTCATATGTAAAAAATGGTATATATGCAAATGCCAAATGGTCACACATGAAACAAGCCCTAATAAAGCTCTCGAAAAAAACTATAAAAAGTCCAGTACTTACAAAGGCCATGTCCACACACCTGCGCTCTAAGTATTTAGCGGTTCTGCGCTAAATACTTAGGTTTGTGAGAGAAGCGCAGGTGCGTGTGTGCCGGTGCTTCCTTGAAACGCAGCCCCTCTTTACCCAATGTGTATTGTGGTAACCACTTCACACTGCAGGCTGCATAGTGTCCGCTTATCCCTAGCAAGCAGCTTTTGTCCCGCAAGCGGTATGGAGAACTGATTACCACGATACACATCAGGTAACCAGGGGCTGCGTTTCAAGGAAGCGCCGGCACACACGCACCTGCGCTTCTCTCACAAAACCTAAGTATTTAGTGCAGAACCGCTAAATACTTAGAGCGTAGGTGTGTGGACATGGCCAAAGTCAATAACTGGGCACCACGGGACATGAATTGAACATCTCAGACCGATCTGCTGCTGCCTCTGTGAACCCAGGTACACCTGGAAATTGTGAAATTGTGTGGAACGCCAATATGAGGGAAAGCCACGTTGCTTGACAGGTAATGAAAAAGAAAGGCAGCACTCACCAATTGGATGAAACTCTGTTTATTCGATCTGTCCTGCAGAATCATTGCGAGATGATTAGTGCGGGGAGACGGAATGAGGAGTTGGAGGACGACCCTCACTCCCTCTCCCCACACTGATCATCCTGCAATGATTTCTGCAGGACAGATCGAATAAATGAAGTTTCATCCATTTGGTGAGTGGTTCTGCCTTATTTTTTCACTACCTGCTAAAAAACATTAAAAAGAGTACAGCTCTCAAAATATGGTGCGGAAAAATGCTAATTAATGTTTTCAAAATATTGTTTTTAGTGTGTTAAAGTAGCAAATGATAATAACAATATAAATCTGCTATAATCATACTGACAGGAGAATAAATTGGTCTTATCACTTTTACCACATGGTGAACTGTGCAAAGAAAAACCCAATAACCCTAGAATGCATAAGGCTAGGATCACACATGCAAATCCATATTTTAGAGGGCTTGGAAAACTAAATCCGTTAAATTTAGGGTGCCAATAGTGTCTCCTGAGCTCCTGGCCATTTTTTGGACTTAGTAATTTTTGCCCAAAAAAATGCTAGGAAAAACGGATCCGTTAACGGATGGTGCCAATATGTGCCATTTGTTAACGGATTCGTTTCCCATAGTGCCCCATGTTAAAAAAACGGCATCCATTTTTTTGCTGCACCCAAAAACGTTTCCTGCAATGTTTTTTTGAGCCTGGAAAGAGTCTTTGAAAAATGCAGTGACACTTAATGTGCACGATCCATTAATGGATCCATCTTTGGACTTAGAAAAAAAAAGACAAAAATTTTCCCAAAAAGGCTGCCATGTGTGACCCTGGCCTAACCCAGGCCTTTTAGGCCAAGTAGCTTACTTAGTTCCTTGTTCTGCAAAATCACTTCAGTTAGAATTTTAGAACTATAGGTAACATAGTAACATAGTTTTTAAGGTTGAAGGAAGACTTTAAGTTCATCTAGTTCAACCCATAGCCTAACATGTTGATCCAGAGGAAAGGCAAAAAAAAAACCATGTGGCAACACTAAACTCCACATTGGGGAAAAAAATTCCTTCCTGCCATACGGCAATCAGACTAGTTCCCTGGATCAACGTCCTATTAAAATCTAGTATATATAACCGGTAATAGTATAGTTTTCAAGAAACAAGGCATCCATAGGCGCCTCGTTCTTAAAACGATGTTCGTAGTAAGGACTCACTCATATACAACATCATGTGGCAGAGAGTTCCAAGTCTCACTGCTCTTACAGTAAAAAATCTGCGTCTGTGATTATGATTGAAACCTTCTTTCCTCCAGACGTAGAGGATGCCCCCTTGTCCCAGTCTCAGGCCTAAGAGTAAAAAGATCATTAAAAAGGTCTATGTACCCTCATTATATTTATACATTATTATAAGATCACCCTAAGGCTAGGGTCACACTTGGAGGGATGTTTTTGGGAAGCCTGTGTTATTGCTTGCCATTTTGAGGGAAAATGAATGCTAGAATTAATGCATGCGTTAACGCATGGTACATATATGTATGATGTGTTAACGCACGAGTTTCCCTTAGGAGCCCATGTTAAAAAAAATGCACATGTTTTTGCAAAAGCAACAAAAAGCGCTGCAAGCAGCGCTTTTTGTTGCTATTGCAAAAATGAATAGCGTTAAACACATTTCACTTTTGCAATGCTTTTTTAACATAGGATCCTATGGAGGCGTTAATGCTAGCGTTTTTCACAATTTGCACTTGTAAAAAATGTTAGGTTTTAGCGCTAATGTGACCCTAGCCAAAGCCTTCTTTTTCCAAACTAAATAACCACAAGTTTAATAACCTGTCTTGGTATTGCAGACCCCTCAGTTCACTAATGACTTTTGTCGCTCTTCTCTGGACCCACTCTAGTTCAGCTATGTCTTTCTTATACACCGGAGACCAGAATTGTACACAGTATTCTTAGTGTGGTCACACTAGTGACTTGTATAGAGGTAAAATTATGTTCTCCTCATGAGCATCTATGCCTCTTTTAATGCATCCCATTATTTTATTTGCCTTTTCAGCATCTGCCTGACACTGGCCACTATGTGAGCTTGTCATCTACCCATACACCCAGGTCTTTTTCAGTGATAGTGTTTTACAATTAAGCACATAATTATACCTTTTATTTCCTCTGCCCAAGTGCATGACCATACATTTACCCCATTAAAGCTCATTTTCCATTTATCAGCCCAAGCTTCTAGTTTACATCACTTTAAATCCTCCTGTAATATATAATTGTCCTCCTCTGTATTGATTACCCTGGCAGAGTTTAGTGTCATCTGCAAATATTGAGATTCTACTCTGTATGCCCCCTACAAGGTCATTAATAAATATGTTAAAAAGAAGCAGGCCCAACACTGACACCTGTGGTACCCCACTGTTAACTGTGACCCATTCTGAGTGTGTTCCATTAATGACCACCCTTTATTTCCTATCACTAAGCCAGTTCTTAACCCACTTACACATATTTTCCCCTATCCCCATTGCGCTCATTTTATGTATCAACCTTTTGTGTGGCACCGTATCAAAAGGTTTTGAAAAGTCCATATACACCATGTCCACTGCATTTCTTTGGTCCAGTCCAGAACTTACCTCTTCATAGAAGCTTATCAGATTAGTTTGACAAGAACGGTTCTTCATAAACCCATGTTGATATTGGGTCAAGATGTTATTTTTTCTTCAGTATAGCATCTCTTAGAAAGCCCTCTACGATCTTACCCACAGTAGAGGTTAAGCTTACTGGCTATAATTTCTCAGTTCAGTTTTTGTCCCCTTTTTGAATATTGGCACCACATTTGCTATATGCCAGTCCTGTGGTACAGACCCTGTTATTATGGAATCTTTATAGATTAAAAATAATTGTCTATCTATGACAGTACTTAATTCCTGCAGTACTCTGGTCTGTATCTCATCAGCACCCGGGGATTTTCAGCTCTAGTGATTTTTAGACAGCGCCGTACTTCTTGCTGGGTTAAGCAGGGACATTTGATGGAGAGTTTACATTATCACTGATCATGTTGTCTGTCATGGGATTTTTTTGTGTAAATACTGTTGAAAAAAAGTCATTTAGCATATTGACTTTTTCCTCATCCTCAACCACCATTTCGCCCAGACTATTTTTAAGGGGCCAACACAATCATTTTTTAGTTTCTTATTATTTATGTAGTTAATGAATATTTTGGATTTTTTTTTTTACTTTCTCTGACAATGAGTCTCTCTGTCCAATCTTTGCTGCTTGATTTGCTTTTTACAGATGTTATTTAATTTTCTGTATTTATTCAATGCCTCATCACTTCCTACTTGCTTTAATTCCTTAAATGCTTTCTTTTGTCACTTATTGCTCCCCTTACAGCCTTATTTAGCCAAAATGGTTTCCTCCTATTTCTAGCATGCTTATTCCCATAGGGTATATTTTGTGCACAAGTCCTATTCAGGATGCTAATAAACATCAGCCTTTTGCTTTGTGTACTTTTATGTCTCAGGACATCTTTCCAGTTTATTGTACTAAGATCATCTCTCAACCATTGGAAATTTGCGTTCAAGAACTTATTGTCCTTGTAGCTCCACTATTACACATGTTATTAAAGGATATATGAAAACTTATTATTTTGTAATCACTATTACCCAAGTGACCTCCAACCCGTATATTTGATATGCAGTCCGGCCTGTTGGTTAATATTAGGTCCAGCAGTGCCCCCTTCTTGTTGGATCCTGAACCAGTTGTGAAACGTAATTGTCTCTCATATTGTCAAAAACCTATTACCTTCGCTGGAACTGCAGGTTTATGCTTCCCGATGTATTTCAGGGTATTTGAAGTCCCCCATAATAATTATAATGCCTTCTCCCTGAGTCGCTGCTTCATCTATTTGCTTTATGAGGATATTCTCCTTCACTTCCATTATTGTTGGAGACTTGTAACAAACCCCTATCAGTAATTTATTATTTTTTCCCCTCCTCTTATCTCCACCCACAGGGACTCTACATTTTTATTAGATTCACATATATTGTCACGCAGGATGGGTTTTAAGGATTAATTTACATATAACACACACCTCACCTCACTTATTTCTGAACAGACTATAGCCCTTTAAATTAACAGCCCAGTCATGGCTCTAGTCCAACCATGTCTCCGATATCCCCACCATGTCAAATTATTTTCCAACAAAATTAATTCTAATTCCTCTATTTTGTTGGTTAGGCTTCTGCATTAGTGTACATGCACTTTATGCAACTCTCTTTACCTCTATTCTTTCTTACATATTGACTGTTCTAACCCGACCCCCCATGCCACCACCAATTTCATTATTTGTGCCCAGGTTACTATCTTCCCCTTGTGTACAATGAATATCCCCCCAATACCTAGTTTAAACACTCCTTCAACCTCTAGCCATTTTCTCCCCCAACACAGCTGCACCCTCCCCATTGAGGTGCAGCCCATCCCTAGCATAGAACCTGTAGCCAACAGAGAAGTAAGCCCAGTTCTCCAGGAACCCAAACCCCTCCTTCCAACACCAATTCCTGAGCCACTTATTTATCTCCCTAATCCCCTGTTGCCTCTCTGTGTGGCTGTGGTACAGGCAGTATTTCAGAGACTACTGCCTTGGAAGTCCTTGCCTTAAGCTTACAGCCCAATTCCCTGAAATCATCTTTCAGGACCTTCCACCTACCCTTAACTTTGTCATTTGTGCCAATGAGCACCATGACCGCTGGGTCCTCACCAGCCCCTCCCTGTAATCTGCATTTGTCAAGTATGCCGTTTTTGGTAATATCCAGTTGTTCATATAATTGTATGTGATAGGCATGCTTGTTTGGGGAAACCCTGTATTTACAGAACCCTTTCTTTTTTTTATTCCTTAATGGAATAAACAATTGAACTTGCATCCAGAATTTCGTTTATATCTTCGGACAGTACATAATATATATATTACCATTTTTATATAATAATAGTTTTGTTGAAAACTTAAAAAAAAGAAATAAGCAGAATACTAAAAAAGCTAATACATAGAAATTGAAGCATAAGAATGTTCAATTACTATTGTATTCTCTGAAAATGCTATTTTCCTTTATTCTGTGTTGATTTAAACATGAGTTGGAAGTAAAAACAAACTTGATTGATGGTGCTGACATTGTTAAATTCAATTAAAGTTCCATGGGAATTTGAACTTAGAGTCCAAATGAGAAACAGTCATCATATCAATTGTATTTCAATGGCATCAGTGTGAAATTAGAATAAAATGCATACAGAGTTCAAAATAAAATAAAATACAAAAATACAAAATCAATGCCATCCCAGATATTTTATTCATGAGATGCACAATTGGCAGATCTAACATTATTTCAGTTCAGAGCAACCAAATATAGTCAAAGCTTCTGGGAGTAGTAATGTTTTGCATAACACTATAAAGAAAACATCAATGATACAGAACATGGAACACATATTCCTTTCTTAAAAATTCACAGATCTGTTTAAGGCTTGAGCTGACAGTGCTGTCTATTTGCTTCTATAAAGCTTGCGTCAGCATCATCAATCTACTTAGATATGATTACCACAACTTCCAATCTGAAATCTGAAAAAAATATAATACATTGTTTTTGAGATTCAGAATACAGTATTTCTAGAAAGATGTACAGATGTGTTCTTCCATACCTTTGCTCTTGGCTAAACATACTTTGTGATGTGTTGCCAAAATTGGGTAGTTTTTAAAAATAACATGACTTTACAATACTATGTCAAGAGATATAAGGCTATATGCTATAAATGTATGGCTAGATGACAAGCAAATGTGGTTCAAGGAAGGATATCTAGTGAACTGGGGCTGTATATTGCTAAAGCATTATTATTGGACTCTCTGAGAAAATCAGTTACTAAGCTAAAAGAAACTTTAAAGTATAAAAAAAAAATTATGTATGAAAAATAAGGGTGCCTTCACATTTGCGTTTGGAACGCAGCGCAACAAACGCAGCAAAACACTTGCACACATGCGTTCCTATGTTTAACATGGGAACGCATGTACCTGCGTATGGCTGCGTATGGCTGCATTTGCGTTCGGATGCGCACAATTTGTGCACCCTCCAAGCGCCCTCCGAATGCATCATGTTGCATTTTTTTGCATTTTTTTGTGCGTTCGCGGGCACTTGTTTTATCTGTAAGCGTCCGAAAGCGCACAAACCATGCATGGAAGTCAATGGATCCGCAGTGTCCTCCGCATGACAGCGCAGGAGAACGCTGCGGATCTTATTGAAAATTCTCCTGGCGGCCACCGGGAGATCAGCTACAGCCGCCACTGCTCTCCCGCCGGTGTCAGCGGGGGAAATTTGAAGATAGAGCTGATCTGACAGCTGTTTAAATCTCCCGTGCTGAGACTGAATAGGTGAGGTCGGTGCGGCAGATTTGAAGCAGCGATCAGCTATTTCTTATCTCCTGCACCGATATCACCCTATTCGGTGTCGGCGCGGGAGATTTAAAGGGATCCTGTCACCCCCAAAACACCTCTAAACCTATTAAAAGCTGTCCCTAGAGCATATTAACACTTTCCCTACACTCCTTTTACCTCCTAAATGCAGCAAGTGACATTGAAGAAAAACGTTTTTATAGTACCTCATTACTGATGATAATGAGTGACTATGCTATTCATAGTCACTCATCCAGGCTGCCCCTCTTCTTCATATCACGCCTGAATAGGCGTGATCTACATGCCAGATTCAAATTGCCGCCTCCCTGCGCGCCTCCCCTCTCTCCCATAGCGTCCGGGCTGCAGTGTGGCTGGGTGACGCGATCCGCGTCATTCCCGGCGCCGGGTGACGTATTTACACCGGCGCCGCGCTGTCAGCTTCAAAATGCGCACTGCGCATGCCCATTTTTAGCACCCTGATGGAGCAGGTTTAAAAGCCGGGTCAGCATGATGCCAGGAACATGCCAACTGTGTAAGGGGCCTTTCACACTTGCGTTTTTTTCCTGATCTGGAAGATCGGGAAAAAAGCTGATTCTTATGGTGGGTTTACACACACCAATCATTGTATCCAATCTCTGAACCAATCTCTGGTTGCAGTGAAATCATGGACATATGGTTCCATTTTGTGGCTGTGTACAACATGGAGCAATCTGTCCATGATTTCACTGCAACCAGAGATTGGTTCAGAGATTGGATACAATGATTGGTGTGTGTAAACCCACCATTACAGGATTCATTTTTTTGCCCATTCACTTTAATTATTTCAGGAAAAAACCTGAAGCAACAAGATTCTACCTGAAATCTTTAAAGTGAATGGGCAAAAAAATGAATCCTGTAAGAATTAGTTTTTTTCCCGATCTTCCAGATCAGGAAAAAAACGCAAGTGTGAAAGACCCCTAGCATTGGCATCTTTACTGAACAAAAATATAAAAGCAGCACCTGGTGCCTTGCTAACTGAATGTAGCACTGAATGCAGCGTGTCTGCTGCATTCAGAGAAGGGGTCCCCCATGTCTCTAGCCCCCTCTGTAAGCTGTTGAAAAGACTTTATAAAGTGTATACGTAAGGAGTCCGGAGGAACTTAGGCTGGGGTCACACTTGGCATGAGTTTTTTCAGTGCCTTTAAAAAAAGCATGCGTTTCTGCATGCGTTTTTTCATTTCAGCATGTGTTTTATTAAAGTGTCTGATGTCACCCTGCGTTTTTGCATGCGTTTTTAAAACAGCACCCAAAAATAGTGCATGCACTATTTTTGGTGCTGTTTTAAAAACGCATGCGTTTTTTTGAAAACGCATGCTTTTTTTTAACATGGGCCCCTATGGAAAACGCATGCGTTTTTGGATGGTACTAAATGGTACTAATGTACCATGCGTTTTTGCATGCATTTTTGATGTCAGCTAATCACATAAGTGCAAAAACGCATACAAAAACGCATGGTACTGTCACACATGCGTTTTTGCTATTAAGATATGCGTTTTTGCTATTAGGGCATGCGTTTTTTAACATGAGGACCTATGGGTGCATTTTTACATGCTTTTTTAAAAACGAAGGTCTCCAAAAACGCATGAAAAAAGTGCAAGTGTGACCCCAGCTTTACTGAGTAATGAGTCATCGCTGTTGCTGGTGTCCTCCCCGCCTCCAGACATAAGCAATGACACATACAGGAGGCTGAACAAGAGAGGGCTAGAGGTGGACTAGAGAGGGCTGGAGGCACGGAGGACACCAGCAACAGTGATGACACATACAGAAGGCTGACAACAGAGGGCTTGAGGCAGGGAGGACAATATACAACAGCGATGACTCATTACTGAGTAAGTCCCTTTGGACTCCTTATCTGTACACTTTATAAAGTCTTTTTAACAGCTTACAGGGGGCTAGAGACATGGGGGACCCCTTCCCTGAATGCAGCAGACACGCTGCATTCAGTGCTGCATTCAGCTAGCATAGCACCAGGGGGGTGACAGGTCCTCTTTAACTCAAGAATTTAAGATTTTGTTCTATGTAAACAAAAGGCCTTTTCTGCTTACATATTATTCAAAAATGTGTCAAAATCTGTGTTAGTGCACTTCTCCTTTCCCAAATTCATCCATCCACCTAACAGGTATGGCTAATCAAGATTCTGAGTAGACAGAATCATTATTGCACAGGTGTGCCATAGAATGGCCACAATAATAGGCCACTCTAAGGCTATGTGCCCACTGTGTTTATTTGTTGTGCTATATTTGTGCTGCATTTGTACAGCTAACAAATGCAGTTTTTGATAAACAAAAGCAGCGCAAACATATTGTGTGCGTGCTAAGTTTGCGATGTGTTTGCGAACATACATACGCAGCACAAATAGGGTGACACACAAAGGTAGACTAAGGGTAGGGTCACATTGACAACCTAAATTGCATTCACCGCATCCGGATCCGGATGCGGTGAACGCAATGGCGGGCACACACATTTTTTTACAAAAATGTGTGCTGAATCCCGCACTGCGGTTACCGGATGGCTCAGGATGTGTAATCCTGAGCCATCCGGTAACTGCCGAGGTTGCGGATCCCGGCTATTGCCGGGATCAGCAAACCTAGTAAAGAGTTAAATTGATTGCTAAAGTACTGTTTGAGGTCTGTAGGGGGGCTTAGACCCCCCTACAGACCGGCCGCCCACTTCGGTGGCCTCCTACTACAATATCCCCGATGGCACGGGCTCATCCAAGCCCGTGCAAGTCCCCACACCCCCAGCCCCCCGAATTACTATACCGGGGTGCCTGCACCCCTCTGGTATAGTTATTCCTGTATGTGTGGTAAATGATATATTACAGTAATGTAGTTCATATTTACGGGTCTTCTCCTGGCTCCTGCAGTGTTGTGCTAAATCCATGGGCGGGGCTGTTTGCGGCAGCCTCCGCCCCCTCATTTCTCATGGCCGCCCCCTCTTTGCCTCATCCATTGATGTGAGGCCGGACGCGTCATGAAAGGGGCGGGGCGAATCGCGTCACACCGTGCGCCCCGCCCCTTTCATGACGCGTCCGGCCTCACATCAATGGATGAGGCAAAGAGGGGGCGGCCATGAGAAATGAGGGGGCGGAGGCTGCCGCAAACAGCCCCGCCCATGGATTTAGCACAACACTGCAGGAGCCAGGAGAAGACCCGTAAATATGAACTACATTACTGTAATATATCATTTACCACACATACAGGAATAACTATACCAGAGGGGTGCAGGCACCCCGGTATAGTAATTCGGGGGGCTGGGGGTGTGGGGACTTGCACGGGCTCGGATGAGCCCGTGCCATCGGGGATATTGTAGTAGGAGGCCACCGAAGTGGGCGGCCGGTCTGTAGGGGGTCTAAGCCCCCTACAGACCTCAAACAGTACTTTAGCAATCAATTTAACTCTTTACTAGGTTTGCTGATCCCGGCAATAGCCGGGATCCGCAACCTCGGCAGTTACCGGATGGCTCAGGATTACACATCCTGAGCCATCCGGTGACCGCAGTGCGGTCCCGGCAAACGCTGCGAAAACTGCTGCCTGCATGATTTTTAACGCAGGCAGCAGTGCCGGATCCGGCCACCGGATGGCTTGTGAAGCCATCCGGTGTTTTGCATAGGCTCCTATGAGGAGCGTTTCCTGGTCCGGTTTTGAGCTTTTTTAAAGCTCAAAACCGGATCAGGATTTTGCAACAAAAACGGAAATGTGACCCTGGCCAGACACACCTTCTCACCCTCCGGCAAGCCCACGGTGATAGATAAAGTCTTCTTATTGGGCAGCAGAAGGACTTATGGATTTCGTCCAATCAGAGGTTGTCCATTTGACAGGTGGAGTCACATGACTGGTCACATGGTTCATAGGTCACTTGTGCAGCTCCTTCCAGTGCCCGGAATGAAGATATCACTGGAAATCAATGTGGGCTCGCCGGGGAGGGTGAGTATTGCAGCGTTTATACTGTAGAAATTGCTTTAAAAAAGCATCACAAATGCTCTGTGGGAATACCCATGCATTTGTGAAGCTTTTATTGAGGGGTTAGAATGGAGTCTATGGGGGAAAACACAGGTCAAAAATGGGCAAGTTTATTGCTGGGACATGAAAAAATGCTACCGATTTCTGCTACAAAAACGCAGCACTCAAAAACATACATGTGGGCACAGTTTTTTTGTAAAATCACATTGACATTCATTACAAAGCTGTGGGTGCTGCATTTTTGGTTCAGAAACACAGTCAAAAAATGCAGCAAAAACGCAGTGGCCTTAAATGTCTAATTTTATTGCGTAGCAAATAGGGATGGGCGAATACCTTACTATTCGGAATCGCTATACCCGCAACGAGTAGGTAGCAGTACTCGCTACTCGTTGCGACTATAGCGATTCCAAATACACTGCAAAAGTCCTGTAAAAGAGAGAAAAAGTGGTTAAAAAATAAAAAAATCGGATACTCACCTTAACCGACGGCTGTACCGGGACCGGCCGATGCACGTCTATTCATGGAAAAGGACCTTTCCCTCTCTCAGCCAATCAGATGGCTGGGAGAGATCTGGCCAATCAGATGCCGCCACGTCACAATGATGTAATCGCTAGCGGCCACCTGATTGGCCAGATGGAAAGGTCCTCGGTGTACCTGAGAGGACCTTTCCATCTGGCCAATCAGGTGGCCGCTAGCGATTACGTCATTGTGACGTGGCGGCATCTGATTGGCCAGATCTCTCCCAGCCATCTGATTGGCTGAGAGAGGGAAAGGTCCTTTTCCATGAATAGACGTGCATCGGCCGGTCCCGGTACAGCCGTCGGTTAAGGTGAGTATCCGATTTTTTTATTTTTTAACAACTTTTTCTCTCTTTTACAGGACTTTTGCAGTGTATCTACTGATACACTGCAAAAGTATTCGGTACTTGCTACTCCCGAGTAATCCTAATTTACTCGGCGAGTAGCGAGTGCACGAATACCGCTACTATTCGGCGAGTGCCGAATAGTAGCGAGTATACTCGCCCATCCCTAGTAGCAAAATGACAGATGTCACACGTTTTGGGGGAGCGTGCAATTAACATGCTTACTGTAGGAATGTCCACCAGAGCTATTGCCCATGAATTGAATGTTCATTTATCTACCATAACCCATCTCCAAAAGAATTTTAGAGAATTTTGCATTACATCTAACCGGCCTCCAACCAGCCTCAAAAATGCAGACCATGTGTAACCACACCAGCACAGAAGCTCCAAATCCAGCAACTTCACCTCTATGATTGTCTGCATAGCTATGAAGAGAACTTACAGCTGAACGATAATCATCAAAACTGAATCGTTTAACATTTAAAAAATTCCTAGTTTGATGAATCATTTCTTTTTTACATTAATATGATGATTTTATGTCACTTACCAATGAAAGAGTTGAAAGCAGGATACACTATCAGAAAAAGCAGGCAGTGACATTGATATTCTGAACAATATTCAAAAACATTAGGTTGGGGTGTGGCTTAGGCATTGACCAGGAAGGACGCACACTACATCAGCTCCTGCTCCCAGGCCACAAAAAACAACTATAATCTACTAATAATCTACTTAAAATCAGGCATAGGTTCCAGGAGTTGCCCTCACACATCTCTGGGAGGCACTTATCATCACTCACCCCGGTGACCACCCGGAGGATCGGGAGACAGATTGCCTGCGGGCCCAGTAAGAGGAAGCTAGTCATTGTCTGAGTGGACCCACTGCCCTGCTCCTGCCGTCGCAATCCACCACTATCCCTGCCAGCCTGCACCCATTTACCCCCATCTTCCACCAGAGACCTCAGAAGACATGGCCCTGGAATGGAGGACACCACCTGGAGGACAGCACAGCTGACACGTGGCATAAAGTACCGAACCCAGGAGTCCAGACCACCAGAGGAGCGAACAAGGCCTCCTGCAACTAAGCGGTTCCTTCCGCGGGTGGGTTCATTGCCGGGCGGCAGGTGAGACACCAGGAAGTGCGAGGCCAGAGAGTGGAATCGAACCGGCCATGAAGCTCCTCCCCCAACATGGCCACGAGGCGCTCGCCATTGTTGCCCACCTTCCCCCCCGCCTGTACTCCCCACTGGGATCCATACAAAGTGCAGTGCAGGGAGCCTACATTTTCTGACCACAGTGGCATCTCTACTGTGGCTTGTAGGGCAGTCTCTCGGGCTGGCAGTGCTGGAGACCTATCCTGCCAGAAATCCTCCACAGAGACTTTAATACAGAGAGGAAGGAGGGGAAGAGGGAGAGACAAACCCATGCAAAAACTTACACTCTTTCCCTCTCTACACCTCCACTCAGAGCCCCTGTTCTAAATCCTGGACTGTTCTGCAGTGCTATCTCCTGGGATGATGCATACATTACTAGCATTTTCAAGTTAAAAAGTTCCAACTACAACCACCATCATCTCCTTCCTGCATCATCTCCATCCTGCAATTATCTTCTGTAAGACAACAGTGACACCTACTGACTAGTGCAGGCAAATAGTCTCACAACTCATAAGAAGCTGCCTTAGGGGAAGTTGGAGAGCATAAAGCCAAAAGTAGCATAAAGTCTGACAGGAATAAGATCTGCCATTTGGATTGAAAAGCAGCAGTTTCCCATGTTTCTGCCTTCCCTTGCTGTAATGTGCTCCGGCTGCATCTCCTGACTGGATTCCCCTGAGTAGCAAAAATTTTCAATAAACCAGTTTCTCATGGGGAAGTCGGATCGGTCATCCGTTTTATTAAATTTCTTAAAGCCCCTGGCCCGGATGGTTACTCAGCGGAATTTTATAAATTACTGCAACCATTACTTACACCCCACCTTACCTCTCTTTTAACCATATTATTGACTCAGGCTCTCTACCCGACCGCTTTAATGAAGTGAGTGTGTCGCCCCTCTGGCGGGACTCCACAGGGAGGCACTGCAACCCAAACAAAAGATGTAGTGCCTCCATAGTTACAGGTAGAGGGGGGAGCTACAGAGTCTGTAACTAAAACCACAAGATCCCAATCACAGCCATCCTAGTACTGGGGACTGTATATTCAGTAGGTTCCAGGGGGGTGGAGCTTAGCAGAGCAGGAGACGTGACGTAATTGACAGTGACATTTGACAGCAGTCAGTCAGACGGTGTGATGAAAGCAGCAGAGACGGACGCAGGGGAGACTGCGGTCATGACAGGAGGGCACATCTGAACTGAGAGGTGACCAGACAATGAAGAGGACACTCCAGGACTGGTCAGAGCTGGCTGGAGAGTCCAGGTCAATACCGGTAAACCAGAACCGAGGCAGTTTCTTAAGGTTCATTCCAAACTGCTGACCTGCAGGCTGTGGACCTTATCAAGAAGGTGCCTCAGCACCCATTAAAGTAGTCCAACCTCTGTCCCATAGTTGGGTTCAAGATGCTGATAAGTAAGAGAGACTTTAAGCAACAGACCTGGGGACCAGAAATCAGACTCAAGAGTGGGAGTGTAAGGAGACAAAAGAGCCCATAAAGGAACAGGACTAAGAAAGTGTTGGAAAGGCACCTCTGACAGACTTTGTGGCGAACCCCAAAGCCTGTGGCAACAAATTCCCTGGCAAACTAGACTGTACCATGTACCTATTGATCCATCTGGTAAAAGTAAAGAACTGTTTGGGCTAACTTGGTGTCTCTGCATCAATTATTCTTCGCCTGGGATGTTCCTAAAGCACCACAGAGCCAAGGACTACTACTCCCCTCATCCACCCCGCTGCCCTGAGGTAAAGCTCCGCCTGTGGGGAGCTGTACTACCCAAAGCTGCATCTACAATCACCTCAGGGGCCGGCTGCAGCATTGGTAACTACATTACCAGGTACTACAGGCAGTGTCACATATAATAAACCCCCATCCCAAATAGTTTTCCCATCAGCCATTGAGTGTCCAGGGCACAGGACCCAACCAGCCGTGATCCCCACCGAAGTAACAACCTGTCCCAGTATCCGAGCACCCCCTACCCTGTTGATCGACTCACGAGCCTCTCATTATTACCTAAACCGGGTAAAGACCCTCTTCTCCCTGCCTCGTACCGCCCAATCTCCCTTTTAAACGTTGACTTCAAACGAAATGATTGCCAATAGACTACAATCTATACTCCCTAATCTCCTTACCTCGTCTCAAACTGGTTTTGTCTATAGCCGGTCCATCACTTACAATATTAGAACAGCTTTAGCCGCTATTATACCTATTCATCAAACCAAGGCCAAACAGAACATCTTGGTCAGCCTTGATGCCGATAAGGCTTTTGACCGGGTAACTTGGTCCCACCTCATCCAAACTCTAAAATTCACACTATTTGGATTTCCCTTTTTCAAATTCATTCGGACGATTTATACCAATCCTCAGTCCTCAATTTGACTTCATGGTATTCAGCCCTCACCCTTTTCAATTTTCAGAGGTACGAGACAAGGATGTCCCTTATCTCCCTTATTGTTTAATATTGCCCGTGATCCATTGCTTAGATATCTGGAGATGATCCCTTCCTTTGGGGGAATTGGGATAGGTCACCTTACACTCAAATCCTTAGTATTTGCCAATGACATTCTTCTCATGATAGCCAATCCTGAGGAGTCCATTCCCTCCATAATGGAAGCTTTTCATGAGTTTGGAGAAATTTCAGGATTCCACATACATTTTAATAAATCTAAGGCTTTAGCAGTTTTCAAAGGTTGCCTTTCCCTTTTCTATTTCAGTGGGGGCATGGCTTTCTACGATATCTGGGTATTCTTATACCTTCTAACCCCCATACTATTTACCAACTCAATATTTGACCCTTAAGTTCTACAATTACGAGGGAAATACAATCTCGGAAGTCTTTTAAACTATCTTTCATGGGTAAAGCTCACCTTATTAAAATGTTTTCCTTCCCTAAAATGTATGTACAGGGCTGTGTTTGGTGTTTATGTTGTCCTGTTGCACTTTAAGTTGCTATGCCCCCACTGGAATGTCAGACTAAAGGTATGTGTATGAGACATCTTTTTCAGGCAGATCTTCTCCTTTACCCACGTGAACAAATGCTGAATAAACTCTAAAAAGACTGGGTATATGCAGTGCAGTGTAAAGATAACCTGTTAATCGTAGGTTTTTTTAACTGCTTCGGGATTCCAAAGATTTTAAATGGTTGGGACTCAGGACCATTTCCCTGCAAATCTACTCAAATTGAATGTCCTTAAATCAGATAAAATAATTTCTAAAATAATTTGTTACTCTTTAAGGTGCATTTGCATTGCAGCTGATTATCGGTCTACCAAAACAAGTAGTAAGTCACCCAATGCAATGTAGTGAGCGACTTCAGGGAAAAGAGCACCATGTCATGTGTACATGCTGTCAGTTCACTTAAATATCCCTAATCTTGCTCATTCAAGCTGTTCAAGTGGCGACCAAAGACAGACAGGAACAAGGCATCAAAACACACCTACAGCCACCTGTGTGCATGGCCACATGGAATCTTGGAGCGCAATGATTTTAGGTAGCACTTCATTTAACCAAGAAAGCACTGTCAATCATGTCAGCTGGCTAGCTTTAAAGTGCAAATAGAAGGGTGTAATGTTTCACCAAGCAAATCAAAAACAGGTAGAAGTGTCGTTTGATCCGCGCTGTTACCAAGGAACACCAGAAAACGGGAGTATCTGCTTGAAGTTGATTGTTTAATCCGACGCGTTTTGGAGCTATTACCCAGATCCTTCCTCAGGGACAGGTATTGTCCCTGGGGAAGGAGCTGGATAATAGTTCTGAAACGCTTCGGATTAAACAAACAACTTCAATCAGATACTCCCGTCTTCTGGTGTTCCTTGGTAGCAGCGCGGATCAAAGTACACTTCATCCTATTTTTGCCAAAGATTTTAAATGGTTGGGACTCAGGACCATTTCCCTGCAAATCTACTCAAATTGAATGTCCTTAAATCAGATAAAATAATTTCTAAAATAATTTGTTACTCTTTAAGGTGCATTTGCATTGCAGCTGATTATCGGTCTACCAAAACAAGTAGTAAGTCACCCAATGCAATGTAGTGAGCGACTTCAGGGAAAAGAGCACCATGTCATGTGTACATGCTGTCAGTTCACTTAAATATCCCTAATCTTGCTCATTCAAGCTGTTCAAGTGGCGACCAAAGACAGACAGGAACAAGGCATCAAAACACACCTACAGCCACACTGTGTGCATGGCCACATGGAATCTTGGAGCGCAATGATTTTAGGTAGCACTTCATTTAACCAAGAAAGCACTGTCAATCATGTCAGCTGGCTAGCTTTAAAGTGCAAATAGAAGGGTGTAATGTTTCACCAAGCAAATCAAAAACAGGTAGAAGTGTCGTTTGATCCGCGCTGTTACCAAGGAACACCAGAAAACGGGAGTATCTGCTTGAAGTTGATTGTTTAATCCGACGCGTTTTGGAGCTATTACCCAGATCCTTCCTCAGGGACAGGTATTGTCCCTGGGGAAGGAGCTGGATAATAGTTCTGAAACGCGTCGGATTAAACAAACAACTTCAATCAGATACTCCCGTCTTCTGGTGTTCCTTGGTAGCAGCGCGGATCAAAGTACACTTCATCCTATTTTTGCTTTGTTTGGACCGCAGTGATCCACGGATGTGTGGATCCAGAAGCAGCTACCTACTGAGCGATTTAACTAGTTGTGTGTTTACACAACCAGATCAGGTGAGCAATTTCCACTATTGAACGTATCCACTCTCCATATTTAGGAGATAAGACCCTATTGCGCATTTTATCTCACATTTTAGATTAATGTTTCAGCAAGGCATTGGCTGCATATAAAGTGCACCAATGCACCGTTATTTGCAAAAAGATTTTTAATTGTTAGGTTAAATTGTATATGCCCGGTATGATTTTTGCATGGGCTACATTTCTTAAATAAAGGTTATGCAGTTTAATTGGCATTTGGAGGGTGACAGATGCCATTAATTAACATTTATCTTGACATCACATTGTCCTGCAAACACATGCTGCCAAGAACATTTATATTTTATTTGCACAGGACAAACATGTTAAAGATCATACTGTGCGCATGAAAGTGCAGTTATAGGCTAGACTGGCTATTAAACAACTGATGATCTGCTTGATATTGATGAGCGGTCATTTCAAACCTGCATTTAGCTATATTTGGCCTCCCACTGCATTTTGCCACCCTTAGATCTTTTTATCTCACAAGTCCTGGGTACCATGATAATAACACATCCACAGCTAATTTCTGCAGACCTTTATCCTCTTCGCTTTTCAGCAGCGCATCTCAACACATATATCACTGTCATTATAATGCTACATGAATAAAATAATCACCCAAGTGGTGACTTAAATAAGCCCTACATTGGGCCACCAAATTAAAAACTGCTCTTTACTGTGATTCCTACACAAAAAAATGACCTAACATTGTAACTCTTATGGAACATGGCCTCCCCACATCCTCCCCTTATGTATCATCATGACCACCACACCAGTACCCCTTATATACTATGACCACCATAATGTCCCCCTTATATAATATTACATCCACCTTTACCCCCATATACTATGACCCCCATACCATTCCCCTTATATATTATGACTACCAAACTGTCCTCCTTATATAGTATGAACACCACACTATTGCCCCTTAAATACTTTGACCAGCACTTATTCACCCTTATGTACCACGAGCACCAAACCGTCCCCCAT
This sequence comes from Allobates femoralis, assembly GCA_033576535.1. NCBI lineage: Eukaryota > Metazoa > Chordata > Amphibia > Anura > Aromobatidae > Allobates > Allobates femoralis. Next base: position 204,976,830 of record JARQOC010000003.1, on the reverse strand, counting down.
TATATGCTATAAACACCACACCATCCATCCTTATATAATACAACCTCCACACTGTCCCCCCTTATATACCATGAGTAGTAAACCATCCACCCTTATATACTGTGACCACGACATCGTCCTCTCTGATATACCATGACTATTGTACTGTCTCCTGTTCTATACAATGACCACCACATTGTTGCCCCTTATGAGTTCACTATCAGTTTATGGGAGGTAATATTTTTTAATATCCAGAACACTATGCTACTATTACTTTTTGCTATTAACATATGATCTTTTATTCTCCATGCATTTTCTCCTTACATTCCTCATAATAGTTTGCCCCTGCAGAAAATAACCCCCCCCCCTCTTTTTTTGAGTGACACTCACACTCACTTAGGAATACGGTCATCTTCAAGGTAAACAAATATCAATGTTTTTCTATCCCTTTCCATTGGTCCAACAGAAAAGAGAATAATTGTTTCCCCAATCTTATATTATAAAATTATGTAACTCAGGTATCACATATCCTATTAAGATTCATTCTCACTGATAGGTTGACCATTAAATTACAGCTACTTTATCTTTTACTAGATGGTGGCCCGATTCTAACGCATCAGGTATTCTAGAATATAAAAATAGGGATTTAAAGGGGAAGGCGGTGAGGGCTGACTAGGGAGGGATTTTGAGGATGGAGCGGCTGGGGGAGTACGGCGTGGCAGGGGAGAGAGGAGGATGGAGGAAGAAGCAGCAAAGGAAGGGGGAGGATGAACTGGCGGGGGGAGGAGGGAGGATGGAGAAACAGGGGGGAGGAGGATGGAGGACGGAGTTGGAAATGGTGGGGTGGGGAGGATGGAGCGACACAGGCAGGGGAGGACGGAGCACATAGTGGTTGGGGGAGGAGGACAGAGGATGAAGCGTCGGAGTGGGGGGAGAACGGAGCAGCACAGGCAGGGGGAGGACGGAGGATGGAGTGGCGGAGGGGAGGATGACAAAGGATTGAGGAGGAAGCATGGGGTGGGGGAGGATGGAGCGACACAGGCAGGGGGAGGACGGAGCACAGAGCGGCGGGGGACAGGAGGATGGAGGACGAAGCAGCAAGGTGGGGGAGGCCGGAGCAGCACAAACAGGGGGAGGACAGAGGATGGAGAGGTGAAGGGGAGGAGGACAAAGGAAGGAGGAGGAAGCGGTGGTGTGGGGGAGGATGGATCAGCACAGGCAGGAGGAGGATGGAGCGGCAGGGGGAGGATGGAGCACAGAGCAATGGGGGGTGGAGGACGGAGGACAAAGCAGCGGGGAGGAGGAGGACGGAGCAGCACAGACAGGGGGAGGACAGAGGCTGGAGTGGCGGAGGGGAAGAGGACAAAGGAAGGAGGAGGAAGCGGTGGGGTGGGGGAGGATGGAGCAGCACAGGCAGAGGGAGGATGGAACGGCAGGGGGAGGTTAGAGCACAGAGTGGAGGGGGGAGGAGAACGGAAGATGAAGTGGCGGAGTGGGGGAGGATGGAGCAGCACAGGCAGGGGAGGAGGGAGGATGGAGTGGCGGAGGGGAGGAGGACAAAGGAAGGAGGAGAAAGCGGTGGGGTGGGGAGGATAGAGCGGCACTGGTAGGGGGAGGACGGAGCACAGAGCGGCGGGGAGGAGGAGGATGAAGTGGCGGGGTGGGGGAGGACAGAGCAGCACAAGCAGGGGGAGGAGAGAGGATGGAGTGGTGGAGGGGAGGTGGACAAAGGAAGGAGGAGGAAGCGGTGTGGTGGGGGAGGATGGAGCAGCACAGGCAGGGGAGGACGGAGCGGCAGGGTGATAATGGAGCACAGAGCAGTGGGGGGAGAAAGATGGAGGACAAAGCGGCAGGGTGGGTGAGGACGGAGCACCACAGGCAGGGGGAGGACAGAGAATGGAGCGGCGAAGGGGAGGAGGACAAAGGAAGGAGGAGGAAGCGATGGGGTGATGGAGGATGAAGCAGCACAGGCAGGTGGAGGACGGAGCAGCAGGGGAGGATGGAGCACAGAGCGGTGGGGGGGAGGAGGACGGAGAAGCACAGGCAGGCAGGGGGAGGACAGAGGATGGAGTGGCGGAAGGGAAGAAGGACAAAGCAGCGGGGTGGGGGAGGATGGAGTGGCACAGGCAGGGGGAGGATGGACCGGCAGGGGAAGGACAGAGCACAGAGTGGCAGGGGGGCGGAGGACGGAGGATGAAGCGGCACAGGCAGGGGAGGAAAGGAGCAGACTCACACCCACACACAGACTCACACCCACACACAGATTCACACCTAGGCACAGACTCAGACCCACACACATACACACACAGACTCACACCCACAGCCAGACACACACACCCAGACACAGACACACACAGACTCATACTCACAGCCACACACTCACACACAGGATCTCACCTCTCTGCCCCCTGGCCGTCCCAGCGGGTCATCTTCATCATAAAGGTACGCCCGGCCCGGGAGCAGCACCGCGGAGAGCAGGAGCCAACACAGTCCGGGGTCACTCAGCACCGCCATCGCCGATATCATCAGAGCGGACAGCCGGGGAGCACAGGAGCGACATCCAGGGGAGGAGGAGAGCAGGGGGGGGCCTGACACTAACCCCACCCACAAAGGCGGGGAGCACAGGAGCAACATCTCAGGGAGGAGGCTAGCGGGGGGAAGCGCAGGCAGGGCAGGAGGAGCAGGGGGGTTAGAGGTGAGCCGCACGCCGAGCTGCTCTATTGCATACGCTGAGCTCATTGGCTGCCGCATCTGCCGGCGATTTTGGCATCAGACAGACACGATTAGGAGATTATATAGTAGATATGTAACAAAAATTGTTTGCTTTATTTATACAGGTAACCTCCTTTTCAAGGATATAATACTTTTCTGGAGAACCTAACCTACCCCCTTTAAGAGGTATAAAATCACTATATCTTTCTTTACAGAACAGTATTTACTTAGTATTTATCTAACACCCTGTTTGAGCCCGCTCACTTCTTCCTTACTATAGATTTATTATTATTTCCATCAGACATCTATTACTCTGAGTAATTGCATGCCCATACCTGCTACACATCTCCATTTACTTTTTGCTTTTCCTAACTGGATACTCTTCTCCTCTCTCTCTCTACATTGTAATAATACTTAATATTAATAATCTACTCTAAACCTGCTAGGTAAAATTATGCAAATTATATACACAGAGACATAAAAAATGAGTTTGTATATATTTTGTAACAATGTGTATGTATATTGTAAATGAAAAAAGACTTCCTCATTTTGCATCAAAACCACTTGAATGTGCAGAGATCCTTACATTCCATTGGATACAGGGATCCTCCACAATCCCCTCTTTTGCACCTCGAACTGTGAACTAGGTCGTGTGCACGCTAATTTATTATCTTTGAATATAAATAATAAGCCATGATCTGACCTAAGCTCCATGTTTGGCCCCTAATAAAAACTACTTTTCACTGTGATCCCTGTAGAAAGAAATAAAATGTCCCTACATTGTCACTCATATGGAATATGGCTGCCACACCATTTATTTACTATAACCACCACAAATGTCCCTCTTGATATAATAGGACCACCACCTTTACCCCCTACATTCTATGACCACCACTCCATCCCCTTATATATTATGAGTACCAAATAATTTCCTTATATAGAAAGACCACCATACCATTCCCCCTTATATGCTTTGACCACCACTTTTCTACCCTTGTATACCATGAGCACTGCACCATCCCCCTTTATATACCATGAACAGCACACTAATCCCCCTTATGTAACATGACCACCACACTGTACTCCAATATATACTATGACTAACACACCATCCACCCTTATATACCTTAACCATCACACTGTCCCCTCTCATATACCAAGACCATCTTACTGTCTCCCCTTCTATAGAATGACCACCACATTGTTGCCCCTTATGAGTTAAACCCACTACACACTCCTCATTTATGAATTACTAGCTGTAGTACCCGGCTACGCCCAGGTTAATAAATAACTGATGTTAGCTATAACAAAATAGAATTTGAATATGTCATATTAATGACCTGTAAGAAAATAGAAGCTGAGCTGTGAATGATTGCTATAGGCAGCCTAATAAATCTCCAGCCAACAGTAAACCCTCCCCCTGGCCGGGCAGTATATGTTTCCTCACACATACACATAATAGACAGCTCATGTGACTAACATCTGCCTTATTTCCCTATATGGCACATGTGTTGGACATTAGCTGTTTTTAATCAGATGGTTATGTTTGGAAATTAAAGATAGCACACGTATGAGGCGAGTTGTGTGAGGTGATTTGTGCACATCTGTGTCTGGTGGGTGTGTGTGTCCCTGGGGTGTGTGTATGTGTGTGTCCCTGTGGGGTGAGTGCATGTGTCCCTATAGGGTGTGTATGTGTGTGTGTCGTTATGGGGTAGTCTGTGTGGTGTGTGTCTCTGTTGTGTGTGTCTCTTTGTGGTGTGTGTGTGTGTGTCCCTGTGGGGTGAGTGCATGTGTCCCTATAGGGTGTGTATGTGTGTGTGTGTCCCTGTGGGAGGGGTGTCTGTGTGGGGTGTGTGTGTCTCTGTATTGTGTGTGTCTCTGTGGTGTGTGTGTGTGTCCCTGTGGGGTGAGTGCATGTGTCCCTGTAGGGTTTGTGTGTGTCCCTGTGGGGGGGGCCTGTGGGGTGTGTGTGTATCTTTGTTGTGTGTGTCTCTTTGTGGTGTGTGTGTGTCCCCCTGTGGGGTGAGTGCATATGTCCCTATAGGGTGTGTATGTGTGTCTGTCCCTGTGGGGGGGGTGTCTGTGAGGGGTGTGTGTCTCTGTGTTGTGTGTGTCTCTGTGGTGTGTGTGTGTCCCTGTGGGGTGAGTGCATGTGTCCCTATAGGGTGTGTATTATGGTGTGTGTCCCGTGGTTGGGGTATGTGGTGGTGTGCGTGTGTGTCTCTTTTGGAGTGTGTGTGTGTGTCCCTGTGGGGGATGCATGCATCCATAGGGTGGCTATGTGTGTGTGTCCCTGTGTGGGGGGGTTCTGTGTGTGTGTGTAGTCTTGTTGTGTGTGTCTCTTTTGGTATGTGTGTGTGTGTGTCTGTGGGTTGAGTGCATATGTCGCTATAGGGGGTGTTTGTGTGTCCCCTTGGGGGGGGGGTGTCTCTGTGTTGTGTGTGTCTCTTTGTGGTGTGTGTGTGTGTTGTTCGGGTGCGTGGTGAGTATCCAATGTTGGGGCTGTACCTTAGCGACTATACACTTGCTGTTACTCTTTTGTGTCGTTGGTGTGTATACATGTCCCCTCGTGCGTGGTGAATATCTCATGTTGGGGCCCCACCTTAGTGACTATATGCTGGTATGTGCTGTTAGTCTTTGGCGCTATCATTAAGCCCCTCTATTACAAATGTCAACTGTAACTGTCACTTTTTCCCCATTATGTAGATAGGCAAAATTGTTTGGTGAATTGGAATGCGCGGGTTAAAATTTTCACCTCACAACATAGCTTATGATGCTCCGGGGTCCAGACGTATTGTGCCTGTGCAAAATTTTGTGGCTATAGCTGACAGCTGTTTGATTTCCCCAACACTTTTCCATTCACTTTTCCCCTTATGTAATAGGGGCAAAATTGTTTGGTGAACTGGAGCCGCCAGGGTTTAAAATTTCGCCTCACAACATACCTATGACGCTTTCAGGGTGCCAGATGTGTGACTGTGCAAAATTTGTGGCTGTAGTTGCGACGGTGTAGATGCCAATCCCGGATATACATACACACACACATACACAACACCACACCATTCAGCTTTATATATTAGATGATATCCACACTGTTTCCACCCCATGTTGCCCCCTCTTTGAACTGTATCTCTCACATTAGACTTCTTCATTTTGCCCTTTCTCTATCCTAATCGCATCCCACATTACTTCAACATACGGAACCCAAACAAATTGCCCCTTTTTTCCATACTGAGACCACACCATGCTTTATAGTAGCTTATTTCACGCTGCAAACTTTTCCATACAAAGCATATCCCATGCTGCTTTTTCTTGCTGAGCCCACCTGAAACTGCCCACATGTCCATTTTGATCCCACTCCATGCTGCCCCTTTTCTATACGTAGCCAACCACAGACTGCCCCCTTTTCTATTTTGATCCCACCCCATACTGCCCCCTTTTCCATAATGAGCCCAACACACACTGCCTCCTTTTTTATAGTGATCCCATCCCGTGCAGCTAACTTTTCCATACTGATCACAACACACTGTCCCCTTTTCCACAGTGATCCCACCTGCAGGCTTCCACCTTTTTCATACTGATCCCAACACATATTACATCTTTTTCTACAGAAATTGACACCCAATGCTGCCCCTTTACCATACCGATCTTACCCCACAGGCTGTCCCTTTCTCTTTACTGATCCCACCCTGCAAGCTGCATCCTTTTCCATACTGATCCCATTCTGCAGGCAGCCCCTTCACCATACTAATCTCACTTCACATGCTGTTCATTTTTCCATACTGATCCCACTTGGTAGTCTGCCTCTTTACATAATGATCCCACTCCACAGGCAGTATTACTTTTCCATATAAATCTCACCCCACAGGATGCCTCCTTTTTCTTACTGATCCCACTCTGCAGGCTTCACTTTTCCATACTGATCATACCACAAAGGCTACTACCTTTTTATACAGATCCCACACTGCATGGTGCCCCTTTTTCCTTACTGATCCCACCCTTCAAGTTGACCCCTTTTCATACTCATTCCACCCCAAAGGCTGTCCCCTTTTCCATACAAATCCACCATGCAGGATGACCCACTTTCCATACAGATCCCACCCGCAGGTTGCCCCCTTTTCCTTACAGGTCCCCTCGCAGGCTGTCCCCTTTCCCCTACAGGTCCCATTCAAGAAGCTGCCATTTTTCCATACAAATCCCAGCTATGTGACCCCCTTCAGCACACAGATTCCACCCAATGCTGCCCCATTTTTAATACAGATTCCATCCCAAACTACTCCCTTTCCATAAACATCCCATGCCACTCTGAGCCCTTTTCCATACACATCCCATGTCACGCTGCCCTCTTTTGCCAAACACATCACCATGCAGCCTCATTTTTCATACAAATTGCACCCCATGCTGCCCCAGTATCTTCAGCTTTATAGCACATACCTCTCCTCCTTAGTGGTGCTCTGCACAGATGCCAGCATTTGCAATGCCGTGTGATCTCAGGAGCAAGGGCACACTTCCGAACAATTTTGTCCAGTCCATTTATGGGTTTTTGTGTGAATTATATCAAATTTAGCTCATGCATCTTCTCTACCTGATCTATCTATCACAGTAAATGGCATCATGCTCTCTCCCACACCTAAAATCAGCTGCCTTGGAGTAACTCTTGACTCTGCCCTTCAAACAACACATCAAAACTCTTGCCACCTCCTGTTGCCTCCAGCTCAAAAATATTTCCAGAAACCATCCTTAGCCCTCGATCTACTAAAACACTTGAACATGCCCTCAACACCTCCTGCTTTGATTATTGCAATATACTCCTCTGTGGCCTCCCTACTAACACTCTTGCACCTCTTCAGTTTGTTCTCAACTCTGCTGCCCGACTAATCTACCTCTCTCCCCTCTGCAAATCTCTTCACTGGCTCACAATTCCACAACAAATGCAGTTCAAGCTACTAACACTGACCTACAAAGCCGTCCATAACCTATCCCCTCCCTATATCTTCAAACTAATCTCCCAATCTCCCAATAACTTCCCTCAAATAATCTTTGATGCTCCTAAGACCTCCTCCTGTCCTCCCCACTTATTCGTTCCTCACCCAATCGCCTCCAAGACTTCTCATGAATATCCCCCATCCTCTTGAGTTCTGCGCCCAACCAAGTCCGATTATCCACCTGATATGGATGTTTCAGAAAGAATCTGAAAACATATCTCTTTAACGAAAGCTTACAGCTTGCAATGAGCACACTGCCGCCTCACCACCACTGGAGCTGCTGCTTAACCCCATCAGATCTGCCCCGACCTACTGTCTCCTCCACATTGTGCTGTTGAATGGAAACCAGGGTCCTCTCCCCTCTGTACCAGTCTGTCATTGTTAATTTGTTTACTGTATACGTATAATTTTGTATGTAACCTCTATTCATCTACAGAACCATGGAATTAATGGTGCTATATAAATAAATATTAATAACTAGATGGCGGCCCGATTCTAAAGAATCGGGTAGTCTAGAATCCATATATAGTTTATTTACTAATAGTTAGGGGAGTGCGGTGAAATTAATTGTGTGTATACAGGTGGCTCAGTGGGTATCAGAGTATACGGTGGCTCAGTGGTTAGCACTGCGCGGTGGCTCAGTGGTTAGCACTGCGCAGTGGCTCAGTGGTTAGCACTGCGCGGTGGCTGAGTGGTTAGCACTGTGCGGTGGCTAAGTGGTTAGCACTGCGCGGTGGCTCAGTGGTTAGCACTGCGCGGTGGCTCAGTGGTTAGCACTGTGTGGTGGCTCAGTGGTTAGCACTGCGCGGTGGCTCAATGGTTAGCACTGCGCAGTGGCTGAGTGGTTAGCACTGCGCGGTGGCCCAGTGGTTAGCACTGCGCGGTGGCTCAGTGGTTAGCACTGCGCGGTGGCTGAGAGGTTAGCACTGCGCGGTGGCTCAGTGGTTAGCACTGAGTGCGGTGGCTGAGTGGTTGGCACTGAGTGCGGTGGCTCAGTGGTTGGCACTGAGTGCGGTGGCTCAGTGGTTAGCACTGAGTGCGGTGGCTCAGTGGTTAGCACTGAGTGCGGTGGCTCAGTGGTTAGCACTGAGTGCGGTGGCTCAGTGGTTAGCACTGAGTGCGGTGGCTCAGTGGTTGGCACTGAGTGCGGTGGCTCAGTGGTTGGCACTGAGTGCGGTGGCTCAGTGGTTGGCACTGAGTGCGCTGGCTCAGTGGTTGGCACTGAGTGCGGTGGCTCAGTGGTTGGCACTGAGTGCGGTGGCTCAGTGGTTAGCACTGAGTGCGGTGGCTCAGAGGTTAGCACTGAGTGCGGTGGCTCAGTGGTTGGCACTGAATGCGGTGGCTCAGTGGTTGGCACTGAGTGCGGTGGCTCAGTGGTTGGCACTGAGTGTGGTGGCTCAGTGGTTGTCACTGAGTGCGGTGGCTCAGTGGTTGGCACTGAGTGCGGTGGCTCAGTGGTTGGCACTGAGTGCGGTGGCTGAGTGGTTAGCACTGAGTGCGGTGGCTCAGTGGTTAGCACTGAGTGCGGTGGCTCAGTGATTAGCACTGAGTGCGGTGGCTGGAGGGGTGAGGAAAGCGGAGGCTGGAGGGGTGAGGAAAGCGGAGGCTGGAGGGGTAAGGACGGGTGAGGACGGGTGAGGCGGCCAGAGGACGGGCAGAGGCTGGAGCGGGCGCGGGCAGAGGCTGGAGCGGGCGCGGGCAGAGGCTGGAGCGGCCGCGGGCAGAGGCTGGAGTGGCCGCGGGCAGAGGCAGGAGCGGCCGCGGTCAGAGGCAGGAGCAGCCGCGGGCATAGGCAGGAGCGGCTGAGGGCAGAGGCAGGAGCGGCCGGGGGCTAAGGCACTTAGTGTATTTCAAATATGGCGGCATAGCGGCCGCCGCTATTCTGATTGGTCGGCGCGCTGGAGGCGCCGACCAATCAGAATAGCGGTGCGCGCAATGCCGCCATATTTGAAATAAACTGAGTACAGTGTATTTAAAGTATGGCGCCATACAGCGCGCCGCTATTCTGATTGGTCGTCGCGTTCAGCGCGCCGACCAATCAGAATAGCGGCGTGCTGTATGGCGCCATACTTCAAATACACTGTAGTGAGTGTATTTCAAATATGGCTTGTAAGCGCCCCTTCTCTCCCTTTTTTTCTTACATATTTCAAATATGGCGGCATAGCGCCCGCTGGTATTCTGATTGGTCGGCGCCTTTAGCGCGCCGACCAATCATAATCGCGGCGGGTGCTATGCCGCTATATTTGAAAAATACACTGAGTACAGTGTATTTGAAGTATCGCACCATACAGCGCGCCGCTATTCTGATTGGTCGTCGCGCTGAATGCGGCGACCAATCAGAATCGCGCCGCCAGCTATGGTTCCATCTTTGAAATACACTGTACTCAGTGTATTTGAAGTATGGCGCCATAGAGCGCGGCGGTATTCTGATTGGTCGCCGCATTCAGCGTGGTGACCAATCAGAATAGCGCCGCGGTCTATGGCGCCATCTTTAAAATACACTGTACTCAGTGTCTTAGAAGTATGGCGCCATAAAGCGCGGCGCTATTCAGATTGGTCGCCGGCAGCCGCAAGCGACCAATTAGAATAGCGGGGCACGGAGCGGGCGCGAGGTCGGCGGGAGCGGACCTCGGCTTCCGGCTACCTCGCGCCGGCGGAGCGAGCACGAGGTAGCCAGAGCTCGGCTCCCGGCTACCTCGCGGCGGGGATGTCCGTGCCGGGCATATCCACGGCTCAGCTCCGGGGAGCTGCGAGCCAGCCGGGATTTGCCCGGTGCCGCCGCCGCAATTCTGATTGGTCGCTCGCTTGCGAGCGACCAATCAGATTCAAGCCGCGGCACGGCGCTATTTTTCAAAATCTAAGAATGTAAATAAAAAATTTTTTAAAGATGGCGGCGCTCTTCTCATTGGTCGGCACTAGGCGCGAGCGACCAATGAGAAGAGTGGGGCGGGGCACGGCGCCATATTTGAAATCCAGCGGGAACTTTGGATTTCAAATATGGCGCCGTGCCTCGCCCCACTCTTCTCATTGGTCGCTCGCGCCTGACGGCAACCAATGAGAAGAGCGCCGGGAAAGATGGCACCATCTTTTAAATTTTTTTTTTTCACTTCTTAGATTTTTAAAGATGGCGCTTTGCCGCGGCTTGAATCTAATTGGTCGCTCACCAATCAGAATTGCGGCGGCGGTAGCGGGCAAATCCCGGCTGGCTCGCAGCTCCCCGGAGCTGAGCCGCGGATATGGCCGCCACTGAGATCCGCGGTTCGCTTCGGCACCTCGAGTTAGCCGGGTGGCGAGGTCGGCTCCAGCAGGCTCGCTGCGGAGCTCCGTGCCGGGGCGTGCCGCGGCTCAGCTCCGGGCAGCGGGTCGGCAGCTGGGAGACGACCGCCTGATGGCGGTCGTCTCTCGGCTGGCTCGCCACGGTCGTCCCACTTAGGGCGGCCATCTTGGTCCACCCTGAGCGGGTGTATCTGTGGCCAGAGTGACCGGACGTTGGGACAAAGTGACGGATGTGACGTCAAAAATCCCTCCGGTATTTATATAATAAATAATAAACTACTAATGCATCTCAATGAATTAGAATATCATCAAAAAGGTAATTTATTTCAGTAATTCAATATAAAAAGTGAAATGCAAATAGTATATAGAGTCATTACAGAGTGATCTATTTCAAGTTTTATTTTCTTTTAAGGATTATGGCTTCACAGCCAATGAAAATTCAAAGATCAATTTTATCTCAGAAAATTACGGTAGGGGGATGAAGGGTTAAATACCGTGCTGCTGTATTCCTTGAGACATCAAAGGGTGAGTATAATATTGATTTATTAGTCAACATGTTTCAGGGCTCCCAAAAATGCCCTGAAACATGGCAATATTACTTAGATTTTGATGATATTCTAATTCATTGAGATGCACTAGTATGCAGTATACATATATAGATAGATATAGATATAAATATAAATATCCACTACCGTTCAAATGTTTGGGGTCACCCAGACAATTTTGAGTTTTCCATGTAAACCCATACTTTTATTTATCAATTGAGTTGCAATATGAATAGAAAATATAGTCCAGACATTGACAAGTTTAGAAATAATGATTTTTATTTGAAATATTCATTTTCTCTTTCGAACTTTCCTTTCGTCAAAAAATGCTCCCTTTGCAGCAATTACAGCATTGCAGACCTTTGGTGGGTACTATTTAATGAAGTTGCCAGATGAGGAGCTGTGAAGCATCGATTTCTCAAATTAGAGACTTTAATGTACTTGTCTTGTTGCTCAGTTGTGCAGTGGGGCCTCCCACTTCTCTTTCTACTCTGGTTAGAGCCTGTTTGTGCTCTCCTCTAATGGGAGTAGTACACACCATTGTAGGAAATCTTCAGCTTCTTTGCAATTGCTTGCATGGAATAGCCTTCATTTCTAAGAACAAGAATATAATGTTGAGTTTCACAGGAAAGTTCTCTTTTTCTGGCCATTTTGAGAGTCATCTAATAGCTGGCTCCCCATGGACCTCTGTGTGACAGTGCATGAGTTGTGGCACGAATTTTGAATGTGTGTGGCTCTTTTGCATACGCAACACTCATTGGTCGCCGCGGCTGGCGGCGACCAATGAGCACTGGCGCGCGATTTCCGTCACAGACACGATTAGGCAATTATATAGTAGATAACTATGGATTTATGGTAGGAAGGCTTTGTACCCGTTTATATTTTAATTTTGTGCTGTTATATATATATATATATATACTGTATTAATATCCATATATCCATATCTATCTATCCATTTATCTATATATCTATGTATATTTATAAGATTGCACATCTCCTCCTTTTTTTATTTATTGCCATTCCCCATAGTTAAGATAAGATGAAAAATACATCTCATTATTTTCTTAGATGTTATGAAATTGAAAAACAGCAAGTATGTCACATTCCTGAGGATAGAAATGTCTGATTTTTAGAGGTTAATGCTATACTATTAAGAGAGAATAGTAAGCTTTACTTGTAACACGAAATATATAAAAGGATATGTAGTGAAGTATGTACAAGTTACACAACTATTTCACAATTGATTTTCAGTTGTTGTTTTAACATGAATCAAAAGAACTTGACAATTCAAGTAAATCAAACACTTCAAGACAGTAAACTGGAAAATAATCTTTCATCTTTAGCTGTTTGAAATTGACAGCAAAAAACGGGAAAGTATTTGCAGGGGTGTAACATGGTGTAACATTTCATTTAAAGTCCAACTGTAAAGATTTCATTTATAGAACTTACTTTGAAAGTTCTGGGTGACAATTTTTAACTAAACTTCTCACTGTTTCATTTTTTTGTTTTGTATTGATATACAACCATTTTCATGTGAAAAAGAAGAATTATATAGTAAGAGACAACATAGCTTAAAAACTATAGGATGCATTTTCCAGTCAAAATTCTGTTTCCTGGAGACACTTAATGATGTTATTCACATAAAGTACATGACTTACATCTGTAATAATTGTCAAAATTATTATTTGCAGTGAAATGATTTTAACTACAAACAACCTTGTGGGGATTGTTTCTTTCCCTCTATCCCATCTTAATTGGACAATTTTATGAGAGCTAATATTTGCAGTCTGATAATGCTTTCAGGGGAGCCAATTATGTGTTTTTTTGCCATCAATATTGCAGCATTATGTACTTTTCTAAGGCCTTTTGTACCTTGTTTGCTGTAAATATTGAGTTAGGGGATGCTCTTTGGGATTTAACATCCACAGCCTGACCATAGCATTAGTGTTATCACTGACTGCAGTAAAAGAACTTATCCTAAAATAAATATGTGTTTGCTTCCTAATTTTAAAATTAAATAAAAGCATAGATATATAAATACTCCAAAGTGGGTATCTATCTATATATCTGTTTCTCTATTTATCTATCTGCCTGTCTGTCTATCTATCTATCTATCTATCTATCTATTTATCTATCTATCTATCTATCTATCTATCTATCTATCTATCTATCTATCTATCTATCTATCTATCTATCTATCTTTTTACATAGACAGCACTTGGCAGCACTACCAAAGCAATATACGGGTGCAAAACCTGAAAGGGTAATGTCCAAACCCTCACACTATAACAAATGAAAAAAAATTGGCAGCACTCTTAAAATCAAAGTGAAATTGTGGATACTTTACTGATCCACGGCAACATTCCAACGGTGACCCGTCTTTGTCAAGCAATGTGCTCACAGTCAGACAAGTAATAAATAGTGTTACAACATGTTTTTCCAATGAGATAATTAGTCTTTTTTTCTGATCATTTACCATTGCAACAATATATGTGTATATACTTATTCCATAGGAATTATGTGCAAAAGACCTGTTTCCTGTATTATTAATAAGGTGCTTATAAAAGTGTCATATAACAATGTTTATGCTAAAATTATAGCCTGATAATGCCACAATCTTATGAGGGCACTCAACAACCATGTAGTTTAGAAAAAACCTTGCTTTACACTGATCCATGCGGTGATCGCCTCCGCCACTCTCTTTCTGCGGTCAGCGTTGTTTGCTCCGCATTGCGCATATCCGTAACGTGCATCTACTTCCGCCAAGTCCCACAGAGCGCATGAGCATGCGCATTGGACATTTGATACACCTTCGCCATTTGCACTAAGGGCAAGCTGCTCACCGCATACATTATAAATGCACTGGAGATTATTTGTAGACATGGATATAAACCAGTGGGGCCACCTGCATAAGATCCATCTGAAAATGGTGTAACGTTTGCAGTGTGACTGTTTTAACTGGAAATGACCAACAACTTTTGGTCACCCCATACAGTATTAACCGGCATCGGTCTCCTTCGTCCACTAGAGGGCACCAAATGCAGAACACATTCAGAATTAAAGCACTCATAACTGACAGCTGTCGATCAATGACGGCAGGGACATGGATAAAAACTCAATTACAGAAAAACTTCATACTTATAATGTAAATCTTAACTGATTTCAATGTGAACCCTTTATAAATACGTGGTCATTCTCTTCACATCAGGAAGTATCTGTAAAATATAAAAAAGGTACAATTAAAATAAGGTCCAAATAAAGATATCAATAGCACGTACATATCTAAGAAACAGAGTAAAGAACCGTTGATGACACTGATGTAGTTTAACAAATAGTATGTACCTTAAAATCAACATTCAATCCCATTGGTTAGAGCTTGCCTCATTCATAGATCCACCTCATCTCCAACTTTTTTTTAGAGTTTTTGTACGATCACCCCCTCGTTTATGAACTGGTAGATGATCAATGACCTTGAATCTCAAATCCTTTTCAGTATATTCTTTATCAGTAAAGTGCTTTGGTACCAGCAAATCTTTACGCCGTTTACGTATATCACATCTATGTTGATTAATGCAGGTTTTGAAATTGCATGTTGTCTCACCAATGTAATATAACGGGCAAGGACATTGTAACATGTTTATTACATACTTAGATATACATGTAAAAAAATATTTAATATTTAATATTTGTCCCGTCTGTGGATTCTGAAAAGTAGATCCTTTAATCATTAGATGACAATTTACGCACGACAAACAAGGTAAAAATCCCTTCCGTTGTACTCCTGTTATTGACATTTGTTTAGTGTGTAAAGAGGAACCTGTATCCGCCTTGATTAGTCTATCACCCAAACTCCTACTTCTCCTGTACGCCATAATTTGCTGTTTCTTAAAATTCGCAACTTGGAGACAACCCCTACGCAAGGTAGGCCAATGCTTAATTATGATTTTTTTTATTTTAGAACTTTCCTCACAAAAGCGTGTCACAAAAGGTACTCTAGTCACTTCTTCCTTTTTCCTGCTCTCAAATAGAGGCTTCCTCTCTACAGCTTCCATCCTCTTCCTTTGTGTGTTCAGAATTGTATTATGGTATCCTCTTTTCAAAAATTTCTTTCTCATATCTTCAATTGTCCCTGCTAACTTTGCCTCAGTACTCACAATCCTCTTTGAACACAGGTAAGGAAGTAAGGAATAGCATCCCGAATTTGTTGTGGATGATGACTTGAGTAGTGGAGGAGATTGTTTCTATCCATTTTTTTTACAAAATAATTGAGTATCCAACCTCTCTCCTTTTCTCCTTATTAGCACATCCAAAAAATGTAGCTCATCTCTTAAGCATTCCATCATGAATTTTATGGTTCCATTAATTGTGTTTAGATAGTTCTAAAAATCATACAATTCATCTTTTGTCCCTGTGTCCATGTCAGAATGATGCCAGGACACAGTACCTCGAGGTCCGCGCTGCCACTTCAGAGAGGAACAAAAGAAGCCAGTACCTGGGACTGGCTTCTTTTGTTCCTCTCTGAAGTGGCAGCGCGGACCTCGAGGTACTGTGTCCTGGGAGCTGATTATACCACAGGGATCTGTGGAGGGTACGGTCCTGCAGCAGCTACTTGTATCTGAGCGATCATTACCAGTTGTGGGTTTCACAACTGTATCAGGTGAGCAGCCTCTTTGTATAACCTTTTGTCCTTCTTCAAAGAAGATATCACCCTATGTACGCATTCTTGAATTTTATAGACATGTCAGAATGATATCATCAATGTATCGCCACCATCCCCCCACTTTGGGGAAATGGGGCGATACATAGATGAACCTTTCTTCCAGGGATGCCATCATCAGATTTGCATAGGATGGTGCCATGCTGGCACCCATAGCCATCCCCCTCAATTGTTCATAGAACTCATCACTGAACATGAAGTTGTTTTTAGTCAACACTAGTTCCAACAAGGACATTCTCATCTCTATCAATCTTCTGGACAAAGTACCTCAAAGTCTGCGCTGCTGCCAAATGGATACAGAAAACACCAGAAACATCGGAATGTCTAGATCAAAAGTGATAACTTGGTTTATTTTCTGATGCATTTCAGAGCCACATACCGAGTTCCATCCTCAGGAACACCGAATCTGTCCAAGCCACAATGGGGTGCCCCAGAGGATCCTCCAAGGATTTATGCACTTTCAGCAATTTATATATTATAGGCGTTGTCGGGACAATGTGTAACAGAAAATCATAGGTCTCTTTATCAATCAGCCCATGTTCAAAGCTGGTTCAACAATTACTCTGATTACTTTGATAATATGAAATTTTGGGTAATAGTTAGTGATGAGCCACCACCCTAGTGTTCTAGTTCGATTTGATTTGTCGAATCGGGATGGTGTTCGACGAATGTTCGTCGAATGTTCGTAGAACACCATAAAACACTAAATAATGAGCTGTATACATACAATAATGTATGTATACAATGTATACATACATTGGGGAAGTGAAATTAAGTAAAAGAAAGGGTAAAAAATAAAAAAAACTGTATGCTCACCTGTCCGGCGATCCACCACTGCCTCCGACAAGGTCCTGATGCTTATAGGACCTGTGGTGACATCACAAATCGGGTCACACTGACTCAGTGACCGTGGTAACTGCGGTCATGTGACCCGATTTGTGACGTCACCACAGGTCCTATAAGCATTAGGACCTTGCCAGAGGCAGCGGTGGATCGCCGGACAGGTGAGCATACAGTTTTTTTTATTTTTAACCCCGCACAGCTCATTATTTAGGCGGAAAATGCGGCAGATGTGGTTTTTTGTCCAGGTCTTCTGCATTTTCGAAACAAAATCGAACATAACCTAGAACTGCCGAATTAGAAGCAAATTGTTCGAAATCGGCGAATGACTCGAACACCACAAAAACAGCTCGAATTTGAGATTGGAGAACAATTTGAGTCGAACACCGCTCATCTCTAGTCATAGTGCAAGCTCCTCTACACATCTCTCTCACTAATTTGTCTCATAATTTCACCTACATATTTATCTTTGCTCATATTAACTAAGGCATCACCTTTGCTTTCTTAATTATTATTGACTTATCCTGGAGAATATCATTTAATGCCCCAATCTCCTCTGTTCTTACATTTGGTCTAGTGAAGTCATCTATCCCATTAGCACGCAATAGTTCAATATCACGGGGGACACCTTCAATAAATGCTTCAATCGCTACAGAACAATTTGGCGGTAAAAACATATTTTTCTTTCTCAAATCAAAATTATTTATGCTTAATTCGGCTTCTTGGGTTCTTGCATTTTTACTTTTATTATGGAACCACTCATGGAGTTTTAATGATCTAAACAATTTGTTCAGATCAACAATGCACTCAAACCAGTCAATATGAGCATTGAAACTAAACGATGGTCCCTTATTTAATAAAGATACTTGCAATTCAGTCAATACCTTTTTTGACAAATTGATGATTAATTCTGACTGTTGTACCGTGTCATCGGTTTCGGTGATGGTTGGTGGTTTTTCAGCATTCCACCTCTTTTGTCTCTGTTCTCTCTTCCACTGTAGTCTTCCTCCTCACCTTTTTGACCTTTTCCTTGGGGAGGGTGATCTAAATCTGCTAGAAAATAAATGTATGGTTAGTGACATGTCCCTTGCTAAATAACTCCTTATTTGGTGTTCTGTTGAAATAACCTCTTCTCCTCCATCTAACATTATCCTTTTGCCAATTATAAATGTTTCCCATTCTGTAATCCTCTGCATCCTGGGTATATTTTTTTCCTTTTGTTATCTTCCAAATTGGTTTTGAGTTTACCATATATACTCGCATATAAGCCGAGTTTTTAAGGCAAAAATTGGGCTGAAAAGTCCCCCCCTCGGCTTATACGCGAGTCAGTGCCCCCCTCACAGTATGGCGCCCCCCCCTCACATGATGGTCCCCGCATGCAGCATTGCGCACATACATTACCTGGCTATCAGCTGTCACGTGACCGGCCGGAGTCACGATGACGTCATCGTGATGAGCCCCGGCAACAAGCAGGAAGACACAGAGGGAGATGCAGCCCGGAGCCAGGAGCAGCAAATTGCCACCGGAGGGTGACAGCTGATAGCCAGGTAATGCACGTGCGCAGCGCTGCATGCGGGGGCCATCCTGTGAGGGGGGGCGCCATACTGTGAAGGGGGCCTGTATAATGGCACTGCTGGGGACTGGGGGCTGTATACGATGCTGGGGACCTGCTATATACCACACTGCTGGGGCTGTATACGATGCTGGGGACCTGCTATATACCACACTGCTGGGGCTGTATACGATGCTGCGGACCTGCTATATACCACACTGCTGGGGCTGTATACGATGCTGGGGACCTGCTATATACCACACTGCTGGGGCTGTATACGATGCTGCGGACCTGCTATATACCACACTGCTGGGGCTGTATACGATGCTGGGGACCTACTATATACCACACTGCTGGGGCTGTATACAATGCTGGGGACCTGCTATATACCACACTGCTGGGGCTGTATACAATGCTGCGGACCTGCTATATACCACACTGCTGGGGCTGTATACGATGCTGGGGTCCTGCTATATACCACACTGCTGGGGCTGTATACGATGCTGGGGACCTGCTATATATTACACTGCTGGGGCTGTATACAATGCTGCGGACCTGCTATATACCACACTGCTAAGGCTATATACGATGCTGGGGACCTGCTATATACCATACTGCTGGGGCTGTATACTATGCTGGGGACCTGCTGTACACCACACTGCTGGGGCTGTATATGATGCTGGGGACCTGCTGTATACCACACTGCTGGGGCTGTATACGATGCTGGGGACCTGCTATATACCACACTGCTGGGGCTGTATACGATGCTGGGGACTTGCTATATACCACACTGCTGGGGCTCTATGCGATGCTGGGCACCTGCTATATACCACACTGCTGGGGCTGTATATGATGCTGGGGACCTGCTATATACCACACTGCTGGGGCTGTATACGATGCTGGGGACCTGCTATATACCACACTGCTGGGGCTGTATACGATGCTGGGGACCTGCTATATACCACACTGCTTGGGCTGTATACGATGCTGGGGACCTGCTATATACCACACTGCTGGGGCTGTATACGATGCTGGGGACCTGCTGTACACATCACTGCTGGGGCTGTATACGATGCTGGGGACCTGCTATATACCACACTGCTGGGGCTGTATACGATGCTGGGGACCTGCTATATACCACACTGCTGGGGCTGTATGCGATGCTGGGGACCTGCTATATAACACACTGCTGGGCTGTATACTATGCTGCGGACCTGCTATATACCCACTGCTAAGGCTATATACATGCTGGGACTGCTATATACCACACTGCTGGGCTGTATACTATGCTGGGGACCTGCTGTATACACACTGCTGGGGCTGTATACTATGCTGGGACCTGCTATACACACACTGCTGGGGCTGTATACGATGTGGGGACCTGCTGTATACCACACTGCTGGGCTGTATACGATGCTGGGACCTGCATATACCACACTGCTGGGCTGTATACGATGCTGGGACCTGCTATATACCACACTGCGGGGCTGTATACGATGCTGGGGACCTGCTAATACCACACTGCGGGGCTGTATACAATGCTGCGACCTGCTAATACCACACTGCTAAGGCTATATACGATGCATGGGGACCTGCATATACCATACTGCTGGGGCTGTATACTATGCTGGGACCTGCTGTACACCACTCTGCTGGGGCTGTATACGATGCTGGGGACCTGCTGTATACCACACTGCTGGGGCTGCATACGATGCTGGGGACCTGCTATATACCACACTGCTGGGGCTGTATACGATGCTGGGAACTTGCTATATACCACACTGCTGGGGCTGTATGCGATGCTGGGCACCTGCTATATACCACACTGCTGGGGCTGTATACGATGCTGGGGACCTGCTATATACCACACTGCTGGGGCTGTATACGATGCTGGGGACCTGCTATATACCACACTGCTGGGGCTGTATACGATGCTGGGGACCTGCTATATACCACACTGCTGGGGCTGTATACGATGCTGGGGACCTGCTATATACCACACTGCTGGGGCTGTATACGATGCTGGGGACCTGCTATATACCACACTGCTGGGCTGTATACGATGCTGCGGACCTGCTATATACCACACTGCTGGGGCTGTATACGATGCTGGGGACCTGCTATATACCCACTGCTGGGGCTGTATGCGATGCTGGGACCTACTATATACCACACTGCTGGGGCTGTATACAATGCTGGGGACCTGCTATATACCACACTGCTGGGGCTGTATACGATGCTGGGACCTGCTATATACCACACTGCTGGGGCTGTATACGATGCTGGGGACCTGCTATATACCACACTGCTGGAGCTGTATACGATGCTGGGGACCTGTATATACACACTGCTGGGGCTGTATACGATGCTGGGACCTGCTATATACCACACTGCTGGGGCTGTATACATGCTGCGGACCTGCTATATAACACACTGCTAGGCTATATACGATGCTGGGGACCTGCTATATACCATACTGCTGGGGCTGTATACTATGCTGGGGACCTGCTGTACACACACTGCTGGGGCTGTATACGATGCTGGGACCTGCTGTATACCACACTGCTGGGCTGTATACGATGCTGGGGACTGCTATATACCACACTGCTGGGGCTGTATACGATGCTGGGGACCTTGCTATATACCACACTGCTGGGGCTGTATGCGATGCTGGGCACCTGCTATATACCACACTGCTGGGCTGTATACGATGCTGGGGACCTGCTGTATACCACACTGCTGGGGCTGTATACTATGCTGGGGACCTGCTGTACACCACACTGCTGGGGCTGTATACGATGCTGGGGACCTGCTATATACCACACTGCTGGAGCTGTATACGATGCTGGGGACTTGCTATATACCACACTGCTTGGGCTGTATACGATGCTGGGGACCTGCTATATACCACACTGCTGGGGCTGTATACGATGCTGGGGGCCTGCTATATACCACACTGCTGGGGCTGTATACGATGCTGGCGACCTGCTATATACCACACTGCTGGGGCTGTATACGATGCTGGGGACCTGCTATATACCACACTGCTGGGGCTGTATACTATGCTGGGGACCTGCTGTATACCACACTGCTGGGGCTGTATACGATGCTGGGGACCTGCTATATACCACAATGCTGGGGCTGTATACGATGCTGGGGACCTGCTATATACCACACTGCTAAGGCTATATATGATGCTGGGGACCTGCTATATACCACACTGCTGGGGCTGTATACTATGCTGGGGACCTGCTGTATACCACACTGCTGGGGCTGTATACGATGCTGGGGACCTGCTGTACACCACACTGCTGGGGCTGTATGCGATGCTGGGCACCTGCTATATACCACACTGCTGGGGCTGTATACGATGCTGGGGACCTGCTATATACCACACTGCTGGGGCTGTATACGATGCTGGGGACTTGCTATAAACCACACTGCTGGGGCTGTATGCGATGCTGGGCACCTGCTATATACCACACTGCTGGGGCTGTATACGATGCTGGGGACCTGCTATATACCACACTGCTGGGGCTGTATACGATGCTGGGGACCTGCTATATACCACACTGCTGGGGCTGTATACGATGCTGGGGACCTGCTATATACCACACTGCTGGGGCTGTATACGATGCTGGGGACCTGCTATATACCACACTGCTGGGGCTGTATACGATGCTGGGGACCTGCTATATACCACACTGCTGGGGCTGTATGCGATGCTGGGGACCTGCTATATACCACACTGCTGGGGCTGTATACGATGCTGGGGACCTGCTATATACCACACTGCTGGGGCTGTATGCGATGCTGGGGACCTGCTATATACCACACTGCTGGGGCTGTATACGATGCTGCGGACCTGCTATATACCACACTGCTAAGGCTATATACGATGCTGGGGACCTGCTATATACCACACTGCTGGGGCTGTATACTATGCTGGGGACCTGCTGTATACCACACTGCTGGGGCTGTATACTATGCTGGGACCTGCTGTACACCACACTGCTGGGGCTGTATACGATGCTGGGGACCTGCTATATACCACACTGCTGGAGCTGTATACGATGCTGGGGACTTGCTATATACCACACTGCTTGGGCTGTATACGATGCTGGGGACCTGCTATATACCACACTGCTGGGGCTGTATACGATGCTGGGGGCCTGCTATATACCACACTGCTGGGGCTGTATACGATGCTGGCGACCTGCTATATACCACACTGCTGGGGCTGTATACGATGCTGGGGACCTGCTATATACCACACTGCTGGGGCTGTATACTATGCTGGGGACCTGCTGTATACCACACTGCTGGGGCTGTATACGATGCTGGGGACCTGCTATATACCACACTGCTGGGGCTGTATACGATGCTGGGGACCTGCTATATACCACACTGCTAAGGCTATATATGATGCTGGGGACCTGCTATATACCACACTGCTGGGGCTGTATACTATGCTGAGGACCTGCTGTACACCACACTGCTGGGGCTGTATACGATGCTGGGGACCTGCTGTACACCACACTGCTGGGGCTGTATACGATGCTGGGGACCTGCTGTATACCACACTGCTGGGGCTGTATACTATGCTGGGGACCTGCTGTATACCACACTGCTGGGGGCTGTATACCTGTGCTGGTGTCTACCCTCGGAGTTAATACTTTTTCCCAGGTTTTGGGGGCAAAAGTAGGGGGGTAGGCTTATACACGGGTCGGCTTATACACGAGTATATACGGTATCTACCCTGCCTTTAATCACATCATAGAATGTCTTCCACTCTTCCTCCTTTACTTTATTTTTGATCTTCATGCTCTTATCATTTACTTTATCCTGTAGGAGTTTAATTTCTTCTTGTAAATATTCCATGTTTAAAAGCATGGTGTCCATGGCATACTCATTTGAGATTTGGGTAAAGCTAGCCCAAAAAAAACACACTACTTATTATGAGATTCAGTCTTATATTAGATCTCAAGCCTCTTGGGATCATTCTGGCTTTATAATTTTCCCCCAATGTTGTCAAATGCAGTTGCTGGGTGACTTTTTTTTTTCATGCCTCCCTCGTGTTCACGTTTCAAATCCAACACCTAGGGGATATTAAGCAAAACTCCATCACCTCCTATGGCACCAACAATCCTGTTCCCATCTTCCTCAGAATATGTAAAAAATTATGGATCTTTAGTATTATCCATTATCCACACAAAACAAAAAACAAAAAAAATTTTACAATAAAAGGTATGCAACATAACGCATTGGACAAACAATATAAAAAGCAAAACACTGGGCAGCACTACCAAAGCAATATACGGTGCAAAACCTTAAAGGGCAATGTCCAAACCCTCACACTGGGAAACAGGGTATAACAAATGGAAAAATAGGCAGCACTTCCAAAATCAAAGTGAAATTGCGGATACTTTACTGATCCACGCCAACGTTTCAACGGTGACCCGTCTTTGTCAAGCAATGTGCTCACAGTCAGACAAGTTATAAATAGTGTTACCACATGTGTTTCCAATCAGACAATTAGTCTTTTTTTCAGATCAGTTACTATAGGCTAAAGTCACACTTAAAATTTGAATTGCGTTCATCGCATCCAGATCCGGATGCGGTGAACGCAATTGTCTTCATACATTCAGCAATCAGGGAACCGGATTGTTGAAGCCACAATCCGGTAACCGGATTGCTCAGGATGTGTAGTCCTGAGCAATCTGGTTACCGGATAGTTTGCTCATCCCTGCTGCCGCAGGGATGAGCAAACTGTTCTGTTGTTTGTAAAACAATTTATTTAATTAATTAATGCTTGTACAAGGTCTCTAGGAGGTGCCCACTCCCCCTAGAGACCTTACACCCACTCAGGTGGGCATATAATGCTATAATGTGTTATGTACAACAGCTGACTCCATTATATGTCTATGGGAAGTGAGGCGCTATTTATGATTGGTCGCCGTCAGCACACAGCGACCAATCAGAATAGCTCCTCACTTTCCATAGAGATATAATGGACGAAAAGTCGTCCATTATATCTCTATGGGAAGTGAGGCGCTATTCCGATTGGTCGCTGTGTGCTGACGGCGACCAATCAGAATAGCGCCTCACTTCCCATAGACATATAATGGACGACTTTTCGTCCATTATATCTCTATGGAAAGTGAGGCGCTATTCTGATTGGTCGCTGTGTGCTGACGGCGACCAATCATAAATAGCGCCTCACTTCCCATAGACATATAATGGACGACTTTTCGTCCATTATATCTCTATGGAAAGTGAGGCGCTATTCTGATTGGTCGCTGTGTGCTGCCGGCGACCAACCAAAATATCGCCTCACTTCCCATAGACATATAATGGACAACTTTGAGTTTCAAATTTACCGCTCAAAGTGAGGCGCTATTCTGATTGGTCGCCGCCAGCACACAGCAACCAATCAGAATAGCGCCTCACTTCCCATAGAGATACATAGTGGTGTTTCCAACAATGCATGGCCGGGCCCTTGGTTCCCTTTTCGGCTACGGCGCTCGGCTGTCGCCAGGCTTACAGCGGCTGCAAAGACTCACCTATATATCTATCTCTATCTATCTATCTATCTATCTCTATCTATTTTATCTATTATTATCTATCTATCTATCTATCTATCTATCTATCTATATCTATCTATCTATCTATCTATCTCTCTATCTCTATTCTATCTATCTATCTCTATCTATCTATTATCTATCTATCTATCTCTATCTATTTTATCATATTCTATCTATCTATCTATTATCTATTATCTATCTATTATCTATCTATCTATCTATCTATCATCTATTATCTATCTCTCTCTATCTATCTATCTATCTATCTATCTATCTATCTATCTATCGATCCGGCCATTGTCAGCCGCTGCAGGGGCAAGTCTCCCGCACCGGCGACGGCCGACAAGCACCGAGCCCCGTGGCCGAAAATAGAACCAGGGGCCCGGCCATAAATTCGGCGAAACACCGCTATGTATCTCTATGGGAAGTGAGGCGCTCTGCTGATTGGTCGGCGCAGCACACAGCGACGAATCAGCATTGCGCCTCACTTAAGCCGGAAATTTGAAACTCAAAGTCGTCCATTCTATCTCTATGGGAAGTGAGGCGCGATTCTGATTGGTCGCTGTGTGCTGCCGGCGACCAATCAGAATAGCGCCTCACTTTCAGCGGTAAATTTAAAACTCAAAGTCGTCCATTCTATCTCTATGGGAAGTGAGGCGCCATTCTGATTGGTCGCCGGCAGCACACAGCGACCAATCAGAATAGCGCCTCACTTCTCATAGAGATACATA